>CM060882.1:83790199-85012699 GCA_030762935.1 Hymenopus coronatus
TGGTGACCTCTAACATCGATGCATAGGTGAAATTAATGCAGAAATGATTCCTGCACCCTGTTGAGTATTCCTGGTGCATTGCAAATCCCATTGCTGGCTGCAATAATGTGGGAACCAATGTCTTCACAATCAATTGTGATGAATAAATACACCTTAGTCTGAAGATGACTCCAGAAAAAAAAGTCCATGGGGTTGAGATCTGGCAAACAAGGTGGCCAGGGCACGGTGAGGTGCCTTTTTTGATCCAGTGAATTGGGAAGACTCGATTCAGATGCTCCGGTACATTTATCGCATAATGCGCAGGAGCTCTTTTGTGTTGGAAATACAATTGAGCCCAAATATCAGCACTTTTTCCAACAGGGCTAGCGGTACATACTTCAGAAATGTTTTGTAAGTGTTGACATGCAGTCAAGGAGAAAGAAGATATGGCCTAACGACGTGGTCAGAAACAATGCCAGCCAATATGTTCACCATAAACTGCTGTTTGTGGCTCTTTTGAAGAGTGGCATGGGGTTTTCATATGTCTATATGTGACTATTCTTGTAATTAAGAATCAGACCATCCCTGGTAAGCATGTCCTAATCGGTGAACAACACCAATAAAACAATTCTAGTGGTTGTCTAGTTCACAAAACTAGATTTAAATTACAGTTCTCTGGAGTTAAGGCTTGCACCATTTACAGATGAAAGGGGTAGAATTGCTCCTCATGCAAGCCTTGTCTTACATTTGTGTGGTTGGTGTCCATTGTACATGCAATAGCACAGTGCTAGCTGATGGTTCTTCTTCCAGTCTAGGCAATATATTCTCTTCAAACTCCAGAGTGCGATGGGTGTGTCTCACACTGCAATCTGCTTTATTGGCATCACAGAATCATATTCTTGGAAACGTCAGTATACATATTCAAAAGTAGTTCAATGAGGATGTAAATCTCTGCAGCTATTGTAGAATGACACTCTGGTTTGCCATACATAAGATGTATAGCAGCAAGTTCAGCAAAAGTGTACTTTTGTTCCATGTTCTCTGAGTACTATTTAGCTGTTTCACAATGTAGTATTGTGAACAGAAGACAAATAAGAAATGAGAAGTGGAAGATTTGATTACTGAACACTTAAGTAAGAAACAATTGTGGTAATGTTAGTGTCTGCTAGGGGTATCAGAGTCATCTATTGGCAGCATTAGGCATTCATCGTGCTACCACTTAGGTACTCAGTGCCTCTTTTGGGGAGTTGTAGTACTTTGTGCTATTGCTTATTGCCAATACACAACCCTCCAGCCTTAGCCATCAATGTGAGAGGAAGCAACAGTAAGCAATACCCTGTGCATTGTAAATTATAGTGGTAGTTTGCGATTTTAAGCCATAAGCATAATATTGCCTACAAGATAGAAATGAAAAAAAAAAGTATGTCCATATCCAGGATTGAACTTGATTCCTCAGGTGTATTCAGGTTCACAGTCAATAATAAAGGGTCAGAATAATAAATACATAAGATGTATTCCAATATTCTTTATTAATTCTAATATATATATATTAAACACTTATATACTTTACAGTATATTTTTATACTCATAGATTCCACCTAACTATGCAGCCTAAGTACAACTATCAGAATTTTTCTACATTTCTTTAGCCTTTCGCCACAACCATTATCCAGTGCAGTGGCATGCAACTCCAAATTAGGTTTGCAATTTAAGGATTCTGTAATTTTAAAATTTAGAAAGTTTCTTCAGATAGATGAGAGACAAACTTTATTAAGTATATAATGAGCTCTAGTTTCATTTCAAAAGTAGACTATTTTATTTCTTTCTGATTATAATTTATTGATCCTAATATCTAATTACTTTGAATATGCATTACTTAGTAACTTGGCCTCATAGGCCATTGGTTTCTTATTTCAATTTGATCAATTAGAAACTATCTACTGCCAGTAAAATTTATGCAGTGTTTTTCCTTTATACCTTGTACATGTATTGTGTGACATTATTTAATATAGAGGATGACAAAAGATGTATACACACCTCAAGCAAAGAAAAAACTGTATTTAAATAAAAGCTGAATTCACACAAACAGCAAATGAGCACAATCATTTTAGACTTTCACAGTTACATAAATTGCTGAAAATGCCCACCATCGGCATCAATACACTTCTGAGTGCATTGAACTACTGATCAAGCAACATTTGCAAAAGTGTCTGCAACATATATCATTCAATTTGTTCCTGAAGTGCTGCAGGGTAGCTGGATTTTTACAGTATACAACACCCTTAAGAGTTCCCGATAAGTAGAATTCCAGTGGAGTTAGATCCAGAAAATACATTGAACATTCAATCATACAAGAGTGATTCAAATGTAAATGGTAATTGTTTAAAAATATTTATTGATTAAACATATACACAAATGACACCATCAGCGTTTCTCTACACAGCCTCCTTCACAGTATACACACTTTTGCCAATGTTCATTCCTTCCTCAAAAGAAGTTTTGAGGGCACATCACTAACCAATTGTATACATGTTTTTTCATTGCTCTCATATCGTTTCCCTCCAAGTGATTCTTTCATGGTCGCAAACAAAAAATAATTGGTGGGAGGGACTATAGGGAGGGTGTTCAAGGATTTTCTTGTGCATGTCCGCCAATGTGTCCATTGTCAAGTTTGCCATGTGAGGCTTAGGGCTTTCTTGGAGAAGGATAACATCTCTGATGGGACTATGATGTCTTTTGTTTCCGTAGGCAGATTTTACAGACCTTAACAATACTTAGCAATAATAAGCTGCATTATGTCGATCATGGAGGAAATCAACGAGTAAAACTCCTCTGTATATAGCTGTCTGTTATATTTGACCTTGGGTGCCGTGCAAGAGCTTCATTTTCCACAATATCTTGCCCACTCTTACAGTGCTTGGCCCAAGTAAATACTCTATTCTGGGACAGTGTAGAGTCCCTAAACTGTGCATGCACTGTAAGACCTTCAACTCCTCACTCTATCATCCTGCTTGGAATCGCTTGCTCCATGATTTACAACAATTACCATTTAAATTTGAATCATGCTCGTACTTCTTCATCCTATCATGCTTTGGAAGAATGTCATCAAGATAAGCAAAGGTGCAAAGTAAAAATTCCTCATTTCCATAGAATGTATGGCAGGTAAGACAGATGTGCACATCATGTTCAGGCACACTTGGCCAGTTATTGCTTCTTCAAAAAAGAATGGTCTAATTAAACCCCTAGATAACAACCCACAACAAGCATTAACCAGATAAATTAATAACATTTTCCAAAAACAATTGGATTATTTTCACACCAATAGACACAGTTCTGCTGGTTAACGGTTCCATTCAACTTAAATTGTGCCTTAGGATATACTAAATATAAGTGAAGCATTATCACAAAAAATATTAAGTAAATTATAACCATACTGGTTATTCCATATGTATTTTCTTCACTCTGTGCAGAGAAAGTGATCATTGTCTTAATGAAATCAGTAATGAAGCAAAATATATTTCTAAAACTTAAGCTGTAATATTTCACTGAAAGAAGCTTTACTAATTATTAGTTTTACTATATTACACCTTCACATTTTATCAGTTTAAAACTAAAGATATGTGACTCCAAGAGATATTTTATTCATTCTAACATGTTTTGCTTCAGTGAACAAGTTAATGATAATACATTTCATTCATTTACATAGAATGCTACCCATAATAATGAATACAGAGTGATTCAATAAATATGAGTGATGGAAAAATATCTCATTGTGATCTGATAGAAGCTATAATCATGAAATAATTTAAATGATATAAAGGCTAGCAACAGTGATGTGATGATTAATTGAAAATAGAGAGTCAATAGTTAAGGCACTAACTTCACTAATTTATGCATTTGCTTGTGTGTATTTTGGAAATGGAACTTGTTCCCATCTTCAGCATATGTCTGTCTGGTTGCTTTGTTTCCTGTTTAGAGGTTCCTGTGGAAGTATGTTTTGTAAGGAGATATCTGCTGTTGATTTGATGAATTTTCTGAGGGTTGTTGGGAGGTAGCCCTTCAAAGTTCCTGAAAATGGTTCTTGTGTTTTAAGATGTAGATCTTTTCTCTAGTCCACTTCATTGCTTCTTGGATATTTTAAGAGATTTATGATGTGTGTGACCTGACGCCCAAAAAGTATGAGTTGTAGCACATTTTTCTATATGTGGGTGATATGTGTATGTATTCTTTAAATTCTGGTTTCTAAGTTCCTTTCTGTTCTGCCAGTACACGACTGATAAGTTCCAGGCCTATCAATGAAAACAGCATTTAAAAAAATGTTTTGTTTGCTTTATTTTTCAACATAATCTCCTTTCTACATGTGTCATATCGGTGTTCTAATTTAATTAAATCATCTCTGTAGTGCGATTTATCAAGGTCCTCAAAATAGCTGTTTACTGCATCAATGACCTCCTCATTGCTGTGAAATCTTCATCCTCCAAGAAAATTTTGAGGTTTGGGAACAGGTGGTAATCACTGGGTGCTAGATCTGGCGAATAGGGTGGATGCTCAAGCAATTCAAACTTTAATTCACACATGTTTCCCATAACAATGACTGAACGATAGGCCGGAGCATTGTCGTGATGAAACAAAAACATTTTTTTTTTTGCCAGATGAGGTCTTTTTATTTTCACCTCAACACTCAAATGTTGCAGTAAGGTTGTGTAGTAGTCTTCAGTGATACTTTTACTCTTTTCCAAGTAATCAATAAAAATAATTCCTTGTGCATCCCAGAAAACACTTGCCATAATCTTGTTAGCTGACAAAATTGACTTTGCCTTTTTTGGAATTGGTTCACCTGGTGCAATCCATTGTTTTGACTGTGATTTATCTCCTGGAGTGTAGTGATGTATCGAAGTTTCATCCATGGTAATAAGCCGTCTCAAAAATTCATTGGGATTTTTACAGTAGAGCTCCACATTCTTAACAGAAGCAGTTTTTCTTTGCAACTTTTAATCAGGTGTCAACAAATGCAGTACCTGTCTTGCACAGACCTTGTGAAAGCCCAAAACATTACTTAAAATATTACCTGCACATTCTTTTGATATGTTTACAGCCTCTGCTATCTCAAACAACTTAAATCTGCGGTCTTCCAGTACTAAATGATAAATTTTTTTATTGATCTCTAGAGTTGTCATTTCTACAGGGTGTCCAGAGTGACACTCATTACTAGTGCTCGTATGTCCCATTTTAAACTCTGCAATCCACCTTTTAATCATTGAATATGAAGGGGAAAAATCTTTCAATATACTGTCAATTTCCTCCAATTTCAAATGGAAATATTTAATCACTGCTCATTTAAAACTTTTAAGTTGTCTTGTTTAAAATGCTGTCATTCGAAAATTTAACAAGCTATTGACCTGTAACTATGGATATAAGCTGATCTAGAATTAAACTATATGATGTTACCATCTAACTGGCCTAGTGGCGCCATATCTGTGTGAGGCCTGGGACTTATCAGCCGACCCTTGTACACTGAGTTACATTCAGCACAATTTTTTATATAGATTGTAGCCTTTTTGTTCTTACATCTTACAAAAACTAACATACAAACATTTTAAAGACCTGGTAACAAAAAGGCTGTAATATATAGGATTGATTGTGATTAATGCAATTGGTGCACTTTGCCAGAACAAAAACAAACTTAAAGAACACTTGAGATGTATATATTTCAAACATACAGAAAATCTGCTGTAGCACAGCATTGCTGTCTTCTAATCATGACATGATACTCAACATAAATCTGTTAAAATCTGCAGGAAACAATGAACTGGATAAAGACATGCACCTTAAAAAAAAAAAAAAACCCTCATGAACTTCACAGCAACCTTTAGAAACTCCTCAAAACAGGAAAAAAACAACCAGTTAGTCATGTGCTAAAGATGGGAACAAGTCCCATTCCTGAAATATTTACAAGTGTTTAGATAAATAATGTTAGTGTGTCATTCATTCTTCAGCTTCATGTACAAATTCCTTACCCTCTGAGTACATATTAAAAATTATCTTCCAGGAGACATCTGTACCCAGTGATACATGATACATGTCAGTTACTGTATTTTCCTGTATCAGGATTTTTTAATTTGGTTACAGTATACCTTTTCAAATCACCAAAAGAAGTGGTGTGAGGCTCATATTTGGAAGGTCCCAGATTCAATTCCCACTCTGACTTTGGATTTTTTGTGATTTTTCCCTGGAGATTGATGAATGCTGAATTGATTTCTCATCTACTATAATTCTTTTTCATCTGTTCCCTTTTGTTCTGTTCCCTTGTCATGTTTCAGGCGTGTGGTCGTGCCAAATAGTAATATGCTTGCTCCAAGGAAAGCTTGTTCCCCTTGGACATTAGAGAACTGCTTGGTTGAATGGGTTGTACATTATCCTCTCAGGCACCTCCAGTAGTGGTATAAATCTTACATGCTCTCTGTGGCTTGTAGCTTCTTGTCATCTTCTGTGACAGGGGTAATATTTTACCTTCTGGCATTGGTTCAAATCTTATGAAAGGTGATACATATTTTTGGGGGCAAAAGTCCTTAGCATGGATTCCTTTGGAAAGGAAGTAAAGCGGGTGATCCCATGTTGTAGATTTGCAGCATGCAAAAGAACCTCCGACCCGATAAAGAGGCCTCTTGGGAAAAAAATTAAGCAGTCTTTCACACCAAACATAGAATGGAAGGCTGAGTGCCATAGCAGCTAAAAGTGTCCATAAATAAAACTAAACTAATTTCCTGCAGCTTCCAGTGGTATCTTCAATAGATCTCACACAGGTCACAGTGCGCGAGATGTCCCCTCCATTATCTACCCTGTACCTCTTCAAATCTGAAGTAGTTCTTGACATCACAAGAATTTTCATATATGGTCATTGGGAGAAATAAACTTAAGTTAATGTTTTTGAAACCTATGTTTTTACCACAATCAGTTATTCCAGAAAAGAGAAACAAAAGTTATGTATATGGCAACATTGGAGATAAATAGTAACTAAACATATTTTGCCATCATTTCTGTATATTTCTTCAGTGTCCTTGGGAAGAAGGAGATCCTTTTTAGTATGCACCATGAAGGTACACAATTCTTCTAGAAGAACTGTATATTTGGGAAATATTTCTAATTTAAATATGGGCAATGCAGAGGTTTTCTTTCTCAACAATTATTCAAGTGGACATTACTGTAAAATATTTTTGTCCATGAAAATAATTTTCCCATTACTTAGTAACATTTCATTTACTCAAGGATCTTATATATGGATATTTGTGTCTAAATATGCCACATATGTGCCTATTTTAATTTAAATAATATGAAAAATAAAAGTTACCTATTTTAATGAGTGGTATTCCACTCTGAAGGACCATAAAGTGGTACAGTTTTACAGCATGGTGTAATCAATCAGATGCAGGTTAAAAAAATGATTTAAGGTTTTTTACATGAAACTTGTTAGCGCAATAGCTAAATACAGTGTACTGCCAAATGTGGTATCTATGTTTAATTTATCTGCTGTTAATCAATGCTCTTTAAAATCAAAATAATAGTTGTTCTATAAATTTTACTTTCAAATTCTATGATATTAACTGTTTAACAATATCACTTGCAGCAGAGTTTAGCTTAGAAACTTTGCAGAAATTATATGTATCTATTTGTAAATAATAAAGACTGATAAAAATATTACCCGTAATGTGTTTTTTTTTAGCTATAACAATATCTGTAAGAACATTTAATTAGTTGTTACTTATTGCTGTTAGAATAGCTTTGGTTGACACAAAAAATACATTTCCTGAACCACAGTTGGTGACAGCAACTTCTCAATTACTTAAATACTTAACTTAAATATATAATCTAATTAGTCTAACACCCATTTACCCAAGGCTTCCTTACATATAACCCATGATTATCTGTATAAGGTGCCCCCACCCTTTACATACCACTATTTTATCAATTTTGTCCCAATTCTCATCTTTCTAATTAATCTAATTCATTTTCCTTTAATTTTCACGAATATTCTCCCATCATTTTATTCCTATTTATTCCCATACCATTCTTCTTGTTCTTACTTTCTAGGATTAGACTTCAGACCTGTTTCAAGTCTCAACTCAGCACTTGAAAAGTACTTTAGAAATCTAGGCATCACTCTCCGACCACTGGAAATGCATGGAGTCCTTATCATAGAGAGAAAAATTGCAGCCATACAATCAGTATTCAACACTCCAAATCCTCAGAAATTATCCTTGGAAACAATCCAGGTTAGCAAAGAAAGCTTCTTTATAGAAGAATTTAGATACAGGCTACAGCTACCATCTACACTATAAGCTACAGAAGTTAAAAAAAAATCTGATGTGTTCTATTCACATGATTTTCTCTACATCTCTGTAACAAATTATTGTAAAGTTAAATCTTCTATCTACTTCATGCTAATCGAGATACAATTAACAGAAATGGTCTTGTAAGTAGAAGGGAAGAAAGGAAGTACTCTAGGATAAAGCATAGTCAAATCTTTTAAAAGGTGATTGTCATGTGATTGAAAAGTCGTTTCTTTGTATTGCTAGGAGTTGACAACATTCTGTATCAGAAAGATATAATTTATTTTAAAGCTGAAACCAATAACAAGAAATATCTCAGAAGCGGTCAGTTCTAGAAAAAGACATATATTATGATATAAATTATGTGTTTTAACGAGATCTACATTTTGGGTGTTGTAAGTTTTCGTCAATGTCTTATGGTTTATCAGTTCAAAATTCATCCAGAATAAAGAGGTCTTTGTGAAATCTCGGTATCAAATTTTTGGGTGGAATACAATAACTTCTCTATGCACTATATACATAGTATGTGTAGAGAAAGTAAAAATGCTTTATTTGGATACAGGGGATTCTAAAAGTGCATTTCTGGTGAAATCTTGGTATCAAACTTTTGGTTAAACTGCAATATCTTTTCTACCTATGTATTATGCAGAAAAAGTAAAAAAGAAACAATCAAGATGATGTTTGGCAGGATTTGTTCACAATGGATGCCATTATGAACTGGAGTTGGGCAGTGGCAACCAGGACAGGCACAGTGCAGTCATGAACAAGTGACTTTGCCTGTACAAGCTCTATAAAAATAGTTGTGGATAGATGTTTAAAATGAATAAAAGTCTCCAAGTGACATTTTTGTGCATTTTTACTACTATGATATTATTATCATCATCATCATTATATTATAGAGGGTATTCTCTGGTATAACTGCATTTTGTAACATATGTTTGTTTTGTATAAGAAGAAGCATTTTTATTAGGTGGCATTGTGCAATTCTGATTTGTTCAATACTTTATTTTAAGAGAATCATCTATTTATACTTTCTCTATATGTACTATGTACATAGTGAATAGAGAAGGTATTGTAATGCACCCAAAAATTCAATCCGTAGATTTCACCAGAAATACATGTTTTGAGAACCCTTGAATAAAAACATTAGAAAATTCTGTGTGCATGCATGAGTGTGTGTTAGTCATAGCTCAAAAACAAAAAGGCTGTTAAATATCAGCCTTGATATTAGGTGTGGTAGGATGCGACATGAAGATTTTCAAGAAAATTCCCCCCCCACCCCAAACTACCCTTTGCATAGAACAGTTTTCAAAATTTTGAATTTTCTCAAAAATGGCTGTAAAATTATGATTAAAATACCATATGTTTAAGATATTTTTATGACAACAGAATGTATATCTTGGGTTTTCTGGGAATAGTCTCTGAAGATGTCTTCATTCTGGATGACTGCATAACTGGCAAACCGTAAGAGATGTACAAAAACTTGTCATACAAAAATACACGCAACACATTTTTTTTTTTTTGTAGTGTTAACCATTTTCAAGATATTCCTGATTATTAGTTTCAAATTAAACTTTTCTCAAATGGGAAGATATCTTTCTTCTTGTTTCTCATTTGTTTACTTCTTGATAAGCAAAGAGATTGGAATATCAATTGTTTCTCATAGCGATCGGCTTTTAAAGGATGGGACTGTCACTATAAGCCTGTGCATTTTCTTATTTCCCTTCTAGCTACAAGGAACTAGTAATAAGACTAATTCTGTTTATGTTTATCTTGATTAGCATGATGTAGACAACAGATTAATTTTTTGAATAAAAGGTTTGTTTGCCGAACAGCTAGAGGACATCATGTGAATTGAACACATATTTTTACTTTCTCTCCACGTACTATGTACATAGTGTATAGAGAATGTATTGTAATCTACCCAAAAATTTGATACCTACCGAGATTTCAGCAGAAATATGTTTTTGATACCCCTGAACCCAAAAAAAGCATTTTTAGAAAAATGTCCATGTATATGCCTGTCAGTGTGTGTGTGCATGCATGCATGTGGGCAGCACAGCTAAAAAATGAAAAGTCTATTAAATACCAAACTTATTGTTTAAGTTCAGTATCTTCCAAGGATGCAACACGAAGATTTTGAGGAAAATCCCCCCCACCCCCAACTACCCTTTACATGAAAAAAGTTTCAAAAATGTTTATTTTTCTCAAAAATGGATAGAGATAGACAAAAACTAACTGAATAAAAAATATAGAGCTCATTAAAATACACAATTTATGTTATGTACATTTTTTTCTGGAGTTGATGGACGATTTCTGCTAATGTTTATCTTGATTAGAATGAAGTAAATAAAAACATAGCTTTTTAACAATAATTTCTTGCAGAGGTGAAGAGAAAGTCATGTGAATGGAACACAAGATTTTTTTAGAAAATGTTACATAGCAATGACTTTTCTTGGGCATAGCTTATAATTCAGTTTTATCCATTTTTTAGGAAATTTTAACATTCGTTTATTTACATCGCAATGACTTTTCTTGAGCATCTTAAGGATAATACTCAAATATCAATTTGAATATCTTTACAACATTTCTGAGCCAAGAATTTTAGAGTGCCTCTTGCACAAAGTTTCTCAGAAATGCGTAGCATCATTGAAAGGCTGATTTATCTCTGGACATAATCCAAAGAGTGTAGATTTTGATTGAGGTTTGAAGGAATTTAGTAACAGTGACGGTCAAATTATATGTTATTAATTTGTTGAGTTGCTTTTTTAACACTATGTCACTTACATTCTTATTATGAGGGACTAGTTTCGGAAGCCTACGCTTCCATTTTCAACCTCACGGGTCCAACTGCCGTTGCTGGTTGCATTTGCTTGTTTTTTCTTCTCTGGTGGCGAAATGATGAACTTCTTAACTAAGCTGTTTACTGGCGGCATTTCAAAGTTTATTAGGTGATCTTTATTTTTCCATATGAGGATGTTTTCCCAGGTTGTGAGTTCTGTGTGTCCTGACATGGTTTTTAGCAATTTTGGATTTGGATCTAGATTATGGTTTTCTTTCCAGAAGTGAAATGCTACTGCCAATTTATCTTCTTGTTTCAATTTTAGGTTTCTAAAGTGTTCTTTGGATGTGATTTTTAAACTTCTTTTTGTTTGTCCTATGTAGAACTTTTCACAATTTGTGCATTTAATTTTATATATTCCTGATCTATTTTCTGGTGGAATTTCATCTTTTATTTTTGAATTTAATAACTTTATGACAGAAAATCTGTTTATTGGAGCCAGGGTGATGTTTTGTTCTTTGAAGATCTTTTTGAATTTTCTAAATGCTCGGGGGTGGTAAGTGAATTTTTTGAATGTGTTGATATTGTCTTTTCCTGTTGTTAGGGTAGTTCTTTCTTTTATGGTTTTTTTCCACTTTGCTTTGTTGAGTTTCTTGTATACAAGGTTCTTGCTGTATCCATTTTGTTCTGCTATTTGAATTATGGTTTTTAACTCTATTGAATTCAGTTGTGCTCATAGCTACATTTATTAATCTATGTGTGAGGCTGTTTATTACTGCATGTTTGTGTGGTTTTTGTTTTGTCTAACGGTGCTTTAATGATTCTAACTTCTGCAACTAAAGTTAAAAGTAGATATAATGCTCATTTCAGTAGATAGATAAAAGTTTAATGACCAATTTGCAAAATGTTTTTTTTTTTTAAGCAAATTCACTGAATTGCCTGTTCGATTGCTAATTTGAGCCCAAGAGAATTCTCTCCTGGAGACATTTAAAGTTCTTGGTATTTGAAATGTTCCTATACCTGTTTTGATCTGATAATATATTTTCATAGTGAATTTGATCAAACAAGAAACATGCCTGGAATTATCAAGAGTCTTACAGTTTACATATATCAAAGAATGACGATGTCAATTCTTTAGCATTGACTGTATTACTTATGCCATTAACAATGAAATCATGTAGCCCTGAAATGAAAGGTTTTCAGACCCATGTGATTATGTTAAAATGCTTTCTTATGAGTACATCCCCAACATAATGGATATAAATTTGTTTTTACCCTTGTATATGTGTAACTTTATGCAATTTGACACGAGGTCCTGCCACTGTGTCTTGTCTGGTGACCAGAATTGATATGGGTGATAGATATTTGGTAGCAGTGACATTGTTACTATTTGTTTACATTACTCAAAGGTTCAAACTTCTGCTACAAGTCTATGCCATTATGGTTAACATTCAAGTGCCATATAAACCTTATCGTGCTTATAGCTAGGTTGTGTCTGATAGGCTGGGATTCAATCCTTGATTAAAACAAATTGTGCAAGTAAGACTTTCCCTATTATTTTTCCATATCTTAGGCATTTGTAGAATTTTATTCATTATGCTAAAAGAACCTCATATAATTTGTACTAAGAGATCATCTACAGTAAGTAACTGTTCATCACAAAACTTTCCTTGTAGCCTTGCAGAAATGCTTAATTGCTAGTCCCAAAATATATCTTGAGAAAAATTAGACCTATAAAATAAATTTATAAACCTCTCCAGATCACTAAACATATTTATTTTACAACAAATAGCAAGCAAGCTAATAATTGTAAACCAAATTTTATGCAGATGTAATTTGATTGAATATAGTGACTTTCAGTTATCTTTTTTTAAAAATCGTTAATTATAATTTACATATCAGCAGTTTGCCTCTCTACTCTATGTTTATTTTTAATTGCTGTGATGATTATTATTATTATTATTATTATTATTATTATTATTATTATTATTATTATTATTATTATTATTATTATTATTATTATTATCATCATTATTATTAAAGAACACCTTTTGTAGGAAATTGAAATCATTTTAGGACATTTTAAATATTGCTTATTAATTCTCTGTAAATACATTGGTTTTGCTTCAAGTAGATGATGGTTCTGAGGTTGCAAATGAGTTGCAACTTGCAGCTCTAGCTATGTATATCTATAGAGATTAAAGAAGTATAGAACTTAGGGGAGAATAATAGTTCAAGAAACATGACTTCTGATGAAGACAAGTCTTTAACTACTATTTAAATTACAAATAGTAAAATTATATAGTTACACAGTTCCTTAAATACTGTGGCTTGGATAGTTTTGTGGCTTACACTTTTGACAATAGAAAGCATTGTAATTTCTGGTATGGAGAAAAGAAATATGCCAATAGTACAGTTACAAAAAAAATTTGATGTATACCATTCACATGGCTTTCTCTACATCTCTGCAACAAATTATTAAAAAGCTTATGCTTCTATTTACTCCATGCTAATCGAGAAAAAATTAGCAGAAATAGTCTTATTACCTACTTCCTTGTAAGTAGAAGCAAAATAAGGGAGTACCATAGGCTAAAGTAATAGTCAAAAGCTGGTTGTTATGTCACTGAAGTTCCTTTGTTTCTATGGACAGGAGTTGACAAATTCCTGTATGAGAAAAGTATAAGTTTTTCAAAGCTGAAACCAAAAACAAGGAATATCTCAAAAATGATCAATTCCACGAAAAAAATGTATATAAGATAAATTGTGTGTTTTAACGTGCACTACATTTTTTATGTGGTAAGTTTTTGTTCATCTCTTATGATTTAGCAGTTATGCAAAATTCCATAAAATTCATCCAGAATAAAGTAATCTTCAGAGGCTATTCCCAGAAAATTCAAGAAATACATTTTATTTATCAGGTAAGTATCTTCAATATACAATATTTTGATCAAAATCGTTAGAACCATTTTTGAGAAAATCAAAATTTCTGAAAAAAGTTCCATGTAAAGCGTAGCTGGGGGGGATTTTCTGGAAAATCTTCTGTCGCATCCTTGGAAGATATCAAACTTAAATACCAAGTTTGGTATTCAACAGTCTTTTCATTTTTGAGCTTTTTTTTTTATAGTGTTTAACGTCCGCTTTAACTACTTATGGCACCGCAGGCGGTAAATTTGAACTATGCTGTCCACAAACACACAGACAGACACACACAAACACACGCACACTCATGGACCTTTTTCCAAAAATACTTTTTTTTTTATTCAGCAGAACCTAAAACATGTATTTCCAGTGAAATCTCGGGATCAAATTTTTGAGTGCATTACAATACCTTCTCTATACACTATGTACATACTACATGTAGAGAAAGTAATAATAAAGGTTGGCATTATGTACAAAAACTAATCAGTATCAGCATTAAAGCTCCTGTTTGTAAAATCAGTTTGTCAGCATGAAAATTTGAGATGATGCCATCGATTTGTAGATCGGCCAGACCACCCCGTGTTGGCATTGGTTTTTTGGAGCACTGCATCATGTTCACAACCCAGAGGAGTGGAGGCTCTTTGTTGATTCCTCCAACCACAGCTTAAGGGTAGTCCTCCAACATAATGGTTATAAATATTTCTCCAGTTGGCTACTGCATTCACAAGAAAGACTTATGAAACAATGCAGGATTTGCTTCATTACATAAACTATGGTCAGTGTAGGTGGAAAGTGTACGCACATCTAAAAGTATTAGGACTATTGACAGGAATGTAGCAAGATTACAGTACTAATGTTTTCTGTGCAAGTATAACAGTTGCAACACAAAAGAATATTATATTCGTAGGCAGCAGCCTCAGCAAAATACCTACATTCCAGGTAAAATGAGTGTCACATTCACTATTAGTAAACTGTGCAGATGTATATCCTTCACCCCTGCATATTAAAATGGGGTTACTGAAGATTTTTGCAGAGAAGGGGAAGCTTTTGCATGCTTAAAGGTAAAGTTTCCTAAACTAAGTGATGCTGAGATTAAAGAGGGTGTTATTGGCCCCCAGATTTTCCTAACTTCTTAAAATTGCTACTGAACAGGATGCAGAGAATGCTGTCAAGTCTGCAAGTACAAATTTCCAAGGAAATCACAAAGATGATGGCTATAAAAGTATTGTGCATAACATAATATTTCCAGTGTAAGAAGTGCCATATGTCACCAAAATTACATTTCATGGATTGTCACCTCAATTTTTCCCCTTAGAACTTGGGGGAAACTAGTGATGACATGGGGAATTGATTGATGTTTGGAGGAATTTAGTAACAGTGATGGTCAAATTATATGTGGTATTAATTTGTTGAGTTGGTTTTTAACACTACATCACTTACATGGGGAATGTTTTCACTAAGACATTTTAGTAATGGAAAAGTGGTTTGTGGGACAGTGAAACTGCAGTATGTTAGCTCTTAAGAGACACTGCTGAGCATGAATATAAAAGGAAATGATCGAAAAAGTCATTCTAAACATCCCTCTGAGACAAATTTATGTCTTTTCAAGTTTTCACAACATAGATATTTTGCAGAAATAATAAAACCTCTCATTTGTAAAAACAGTACGTGATAGAAACTTTTTCTTTTCAAATTCTAATTCTCCATATTCATAACAATGTAATTACTCAATTGCATTCAGAGGACAGAAAAAAATTCAAAGTTCTTGTACAGTATCTTTATAAAAATATCCTCTATTAATTAGTAATGAAACATAGAGCATTTCTTGTTTGAGCAACATTTTGGTATTCTAGCTTTTGGTTTATGTGAGGTACAATACAGCCACTCTGCTTTTGCAATGTGTTGTTTGGGTAACAAGTGATAATTAACTTTTGCAGTTATTATTATACAAATAGGTTTTAATACCTTAGGAAAGCATTAGCTAACAATGTAGTATCACTTTAAAAATGCTAATATAAATAAATTCTTCAAATGCACAGAAAAATATGTTAAACTTACCATTTTTTACATTCTAATCTAAGTTGCTGAGTACCAGGCCCAATAGACTCAAACCCTGAGATTGTTGAGCTATTGGATCCAGTTTATATGTTAGAATACATACATATTACCTACTAATTGCTTAATTCACTTCATCATCCTGCTTATTTATTTTCTTCAATTATTTGGCTCTTACTCTGCCCAACGAGTTCCCAGTTTCAATTAAGTTTCTCTTAGCTTTTACAAGTATTAATTAACTTTATAACTTAAATTTCCTGGGGTAATGTTAATCATTCCTTTTTAAGTATCCTCTCCCTAAGCCATTTAGCTTCTTCACATTTTAAAACTATCCTTTGTCTTCCCTGTGACATAAGGGGCATTTTTCCCAATCACTTGCCCTTCTCAATCCTTTCAATTTGACCACTGTTCTAGCCCATGCAAAGTCTTCTCTTGCTGCTTAATCACATATCAATGTAGGTATCCCTGTTGCAGGTCTCTTTGGTTCCTCTATACATTGCTAATGAACTTTTTGAATTAAAACTTACTATTATTTCTTGTCTTTCATTATCTTCCATTCTTAACATTATACAGCTATTTAGCAACTGCACCATTTCACTCCATTTTTACTAGTTCTTTGGACTCACTTCATGGAGTGAGTCTCCTCATTTTCATTGTAGGACTGTTCCAACAAAACTCTACATAAATCTTATAAATTGTGGTTTTAAGTGCCCATTTGCATTCCATTCTCAACTGCACAGCTCATACAATAGCAACAATCACACCTGCCTGGTCGAGAGCAGTGAAAAACACAACACATAAGCAAAGCAAACAAATATGCAAGTAGTTACTTTGGTTAATAATATAGTTTTGAACATCTGCCACCATAACCAGCATAATTACTGAATACAAAATCTGCCAAAGTTGTTCAGGGCTGATTGTTAACCGTAAGAATAACCATAGCAAGCATCTTAACCAAAAAGTTACAGAATAGCCATGAATATCATGTAATCCAATTTTGATGATGCCTCAAATCACAGCTGTATTCTAATCATTTAACATTGTAAAATGCTGATGTCAAAAAGTATTTTTGTTTTATTTTTTTAATTTGTGGAAATTCATAATCATCAGAACTGTAAACCACACAAGGCATTTAATGAATCACTAAAGAGTGGAATATTTCCTGACAAAATGAAGTTCTCTATTGTCAAACCACTTTTTAAAAAAGGTGAATTGAATGAGATGCCTCAAATTATAGACCTAATTCTCTCTTGTTTATTTTCTCAAAAGTATTTGAGAAAGTAATGTTCAATAGGCTTTTAATTCCTTGGAAAAGAGCACCTTACTTGTCAAAGAACAGTTTGGCTTTAGAAAAGGAGTATCGTCAGATAATGCAACCTACCAGCTCACACATAGGGTGTTAACAGCGTTAAATGAAAAGGAACATGTAGAAACTGCAGTGACCTAGCTAAGACTTTTGCCTGTGTGAATCATGAGATTCTGATAGCAAAATTACGATTCTATGGAATAAAGAATAACATACTATATTGGTTCACTTCATACCTAGAGAAGAGAAAAAAAAAGGGTCAAAATTAATAACTCAATGGGTATCAAAACAGTGCCTCAGAATGAAAATCAGTAAACTGGTGTTCCCCAGGGATCAATCTCAGGGCCATAAATGACCCCCCATTGTACATGAACAGGAACAGTACTGCAAATGTTTGTATTCGCAGCTGACACTAGTGTTCCAATAACAAGTAGATTATGTTCAAAATTGTATGTCAAATTGGTTCAAATATTCCAATAATCCTTGAAAAAACAAAATCAATTAAATGTGTAACTATTCGCTCATCACAAACACACATAAAAATAGGAATTAATGATACATTGTTAGAACAGCTAAATGAAGTCAAATTTCTTGGCCTTCAGGTAGATAAGTATTTGGGCTGGATGTCACATATTAGCTACATCACACTTAAACTTAATTCAGCATGTTATGCTCTCTGAGCACTGGTAAAGTTTCACTCAATTGATACACTTAAATTAGTATATTTTGTTATTTGATCTCCATCATTGATTATGGAATAATATTCTGGAGTAATTAGTGGATAGTAAACGCATATTCAGAAGACGGATAATCTGTAATGCTTATAGCAGACAGTCATGTACAGAACTATTTCAAAGATTAGGCATCTCACCTCACCTTGTGTTTATATATTATCCATTTTAAAATTCTATGCAGTTAATTGACATAGCTTTATAATAATCATGGAAATTCATAACATTAATACTAGACAAAAGGAATATAGTCATCGTCCCAATGCTCAACATCATTACTTTCAGAAAGGTGGATATTATGAAACAATCAAGATATTTAATGCTCTCCCCAGTAATCTCAAGAAAAAAGTTAGCAATTTCAGGGCTTTTAAGACTTATGTTAAAGAGTACCTATGTAATGAATCATTTTACTCTGTATATGAATATTTAAGTGACAAATCTGTTTGATAATACCTTAATAATTAAGGTTTTTATAGGTATTATAGTGTATTGCATTTAGTACATATTAGCGTGTGTGTTTTATACAAATTAAACTGCTGTACATGCACAAATGTGTCAGATTAATGTTTTAGTATTTAGCAGTGACACAAGGTCTGTAAAGCCTAATCCAATGATATTTTGCACTTTAGTATATAATTGTAAATTTGTGCATTTTTGCATTGTAAATACTGTAAAATATTTGTAAATATGTACTGTAAATTGTGACATGCATTTAGGAGTATACATAATACAAGAATCATGTTTTAGTTTTATATAATTACTAGTAGTAAGTAATGTCAATAATCAGAAAACTATCATCTGACATCTGTTTTACAAAATGAAATATTTATTTATACATTTTAACAGAAATGTGTGATATTCTTTGTTTATAGGTGCATGCAAATAAGGAAGTAGATATTATTTTATGGAGCACATTTAGTATAGTGCAGTGACATAATTACATCAAAAGCCAAATGATGAGATTATATGTCTATTCTGCTGTTTTTGTAATCTGTGCTTTTAGCATTAGCTTTATACTTTTTTTTTTGTACTATATAAACATGCATATATGTGTATATGCCTAGACAAGTTCTATGTTCAGTGGCTTGCTGCCAAAACGAACCTATAGAATGATATCAAATCTAATACACTACTCTCAAAGTAAATGAGGTCATCACACACTTCAAAAGTACAGTATACTCCCAATTATTTGTGCGCAGATTATCTGGTTTGTGGATTATCCGTACATCCCTCACCCCCAAAAATATTATTTTCTTTTAATACCAACATGCTTTTTTCATTTCTCAGCCATCTCTTTTACAAATTTCTTTTAACTTGATTCGTTGACACTTACATGCTGATTAACATCTGAAAATCTTAATTTGTTTTTAAATTACACAGAACAGGCAGGCCATAACAATGAAAACCGTACTCTGTTGTCATGTGGTGAGCGTATAAACAATGGAAATGGCACTTTATGCTGTTTCCTAAACTTTTGAACAAAGATTACATATTGAAAAAAATGTTTAAACGTAATTTCCTATTTAATATGTATGTTGTATCTTAAACATTATGGTTTTCTTGATTATTTGTGTTTTTCAATTATTTGTGCTTCTTCTCTCCCACATTACCCTTGATAATCAAGAGTGTACTGTAATTCATATATTTCTTCCATGCACATCCAAGTAAAGCTTTAATGCCAATAAAATATTTTTGATCTGAGATATCAACATGAATTGATATTTATCATCCATTTCAGTAGCTTTTGAATAAGTTTGTGTAATTGAGTACTTGCATAGACTAGTTCAGAATGTCTTACACTGACAACACAATGTACAGTACCACACAACTCTATGTAGAGGAAGCATAACAGCATGCATTATTTCCACTCATACTGTCCAAAAGTCAACAAGAAAAGAAGAATACAGAACTCTGTGAATCATTAATCCTGATTGCTTTCCTATATTAGTTTATTAAATAATAGTGACACAATCTATTGAAATATGTATTAAGTGACTGAACTTGACAATATATCAATGACTGAAAATGTTAACATAGAACTTCTGGTGTCACCAGTCTAAATTCTTGGTGCATTGTCCATAATTTTTGGACAAAGTTGGATTCGATGCCATATGCATCTGCTTCTCTGCCTTAACATTTTGGGAATAATCATTGTGAAAATACTGTTACCTATGGTTATTCAGCAGTTATTTTTGCCATAATTATTCACATTGTTAAATTAATCACCAAGTGAATAAATCTATTCTCTAAGTAAAAAGTTTGAGTAACATGCAGGTAGATCTTCCTGGATATTTTACGTTTGCTCAGGAATTTCCGAGATGATGCTATTCATCCGGCAAAGTAATGTTCAAAGCTCTAACGAATATACTTAATACTAAAGATAATTTTGGAACTACTGAACAAGGTCCTAATTTCTACCGGAAATTGACCAGAAATATAAGCATAGCATTTCCTGCAGAGCGGGGGTAGTTAGGTAATTAGTTTCTTGGTTATTGCAGTGTGTGGTTTTGGACAAGTTACACTTACCAACCTGTAATGAGCATCATACAGTTGTGATTCAGCTGCCTAGGGCACTTGTATTTTTTACATGTAAAATAAGGATAGTATTTAAAAGCATGTCAAGTGAGTAATACTTATTTCAATGCAATGATCAAAGGTGATGTCACAATAGTGGCGGAGGTGCTTAATTTGGATTGTCCATTTATTGTTGACAATTGGAAGAATTGTTTCGATCCCTCCTCTCCCGTTTAGTCCCATAATGCATTATGATACAATCACAACAGGGTTAATCCTGTGTGCCATTTTAGTGTCAGACTGGCTATCTTGTATATTTGATACTATGTATTTTATTTACCCTCTCAAAGATGTGCAGGGGCCAATGTTCATAACATATATTCATATCAGAGGACTCCTTACTTCAATTATTCTTGGATAGTCTGACTTCAAAAGAAATCAGGGAACTGTATCTACAACATAAGGAAACCTTACACATGAGAGGGCACTAAATGACGTTCTAATCATTTCAGGGACCTTACAGTGACTCGAGCACTCCATGTCCAAATTACAGTTATGATCAGCCAGTTAGTGCCAAGATCAATTAAATGAGGACATAGCCGCAGTGTGGGCAACTTCCGAGAAGTAACAAACAGTGGTACTCTTGAGGGGGAAAATAGTAATATTTGAAAAATTGGTAACACCTAACACATTGGCCAGTCCTTCGGACGGTCAGGGATTGTTCACATGGCCAATTATGAACTTAGGTACATTCAAGGGAATGCCTTGCCAGGATGTCGGGACATATTTATATAATTTTATTACAGCGGCTTTGGCCAATGAATATGGTGAGCAGCAGCATGTGGTATCAAACTTTTGTCCCAAAAAAAACCCCAGAATATATCTGTGATGGCCTTAAAGTGGGCCTGGAAAAGACATTCACCCTGGTAGCTGAAGAGGATGTTTTAAAATTTAAGTTAAGACAATGCATTACAAGACGGAACCATTGAGAAGTACCTGTACAAAATGCTAGCTCTGTGTGATCAGATAAACCCACATATGGTGGAAAGGGAGCAAATTTGACCCATATTTTGCGGCCTCAAACCCACACTTCTAGAGCAAAATAAATGGCATGTTATTTATGGCCGCTCTTTAACTACTGTGGTTCTCAGCATCCCATTCTAAATTGGGCATGAAAGACCACTTAATTTTGTTCAGAGTCCTCTGTATCACGCTTGGGGTTCTAGGACATGTGACCAATGGCTTTACTTCCCTTCTGAAGGAAGCCATACTAAGGATTTTTACACCCAAAAAAATCCATCGTCCTCTGCCAGGTTTGAACCTGCCACCTTGGTATATGAAATTAGCATGGTAACCACTACACCATGGAGGGTGACACTTCTAGAGCAGGTGCTACTTGGCAACCCACAAACAATTCAGAAATTAATTCAACATGCTCAGAGGGTTAAACAGCAAGATATCTGGGAGGGCGAAGGGTAGTCAGAGTAGTTACAAGCCTTCTCCTCCTCCCCCCATGTCTATTAACAACTTAGAACTGACTAAACAAATTCAGCAAGATGGGGCCGTGACTATGCACAACAGTAATGATTGATGTATCCCAACAAGCACAATAAAACCCGCTAATACACTGATCCTTAAGGGCATAATTAATGACAATGCAGTAGAATTTTGATTGACACAGGGAGCATGGTTAGTATTGCCAATGACACCTGTGTTTACATCCCAAAATATACTCTAGCAAACCCATTTTTATTATGGAGTGCAGACAATCAGTTATTACATGTCTCCCAATATACAATGTTAAAAATTTGCTTGGGAAATGAATAATTCATAGAGGATTTATTGGGTATGGATTTCCTTGAAAAAATCTGATATGTTACACTCACATGACTTTCTCTAGCTGCTCTACAGATAAACTTACAAAAGATTCTTCTTCTTTCTACACATGCTAAACAATATAAACATTAGCAGAATGTTCTTATTACACAGTTCCTTATAAGTAGAAGGGGATTAAAGGAATGCACTATGCTAAAGTGATAGTCAAATACTTTAAAAGCGCTGTAGTTATGTGACTGTCATTGTAAATCACATCTTTGCTTGGCCAGGAGTAGAATGAAAGAAAAATGGACACTTCCTATCTGAGAAAAGTATAAGTACTTTATAACTGAAACACAATAACAAGGAATATCTCGAAAATGGTTACCTCCACAACAAAAACGACGAGATCTACATTTTTTGTGCAGTAAATTTTTATGTATCTTTTACGGTTTAGCAGTTAAGCAAAATTTGGCAAAATTCATCCAAAAATAAGGTCTTCAGAGGTTATTCCCAGAATATTCAAGATATATATTTTATTTGAGATGTAAATATCTTTAATATACAGGATTTTAATCAAAATTGTTAGCCATTTTTTAGAAAATCAACATTTTCGAAAATTTTTCCTTGTAAAAGGTAGTGGGGGTGATTTTCTTGTAAATCGTGTTGCATCCTTAGAAGGTACCAAACCTAAATACCAATTTGATAATTAATGGTCTTTTCATTTTTGTGCTATGCTGTCCACACACACATCTTTTTCTAAAAATCTTTTTTCGGACTCAGGAAGCCCAAAACATATATTTCCAGTGAAATTTAGACATCAAATTTTTGGGTGGAATACAATACTTAGAGATCCACTATGTGCATAGTACATAGGGTTAAAGAAAGTAAAAATACCAGCAATTCTTAACTTTTACTCCTCTACAATACATTGCACATCACTCACACTCTTCCAAATAAGTACTGTTATGCAATCAATATCCCACAAACATCTTAGTTTCGATAACTATAGAACCCAAAGAACAAATTACAGCAACTACGGCAGTGGTATTGCAGGCTTAAGGATACCTCCACATTCTACAACATATATAGATGTAGAATTAGTTGGCAATCATTCCCAAGACATGTTGGAACCATTCATGAGTTTGATGGCTAAGAGACTGGTATTCATATTGATTGCTTAAACTTCTTCACAGGCTGAAATGTTAAGGAAAACTAAGAGATGGGGAAAAAAATATAATTCTGAAGAGCGAAAAAAAAGAAAATAACAAAAAAAAATGCATGCACGCAGCACGCACCCACACATACACACCACAGATAGCATTGCTTACTGTTTACACATATGCTGGGAAAGCAGGTGAAGGCTCTAAGAAAAAAACACTGTAGTTGTGATTCTTATTCTCTTTATTATGCTTTAAGGGAGGATGCACATATACACATTATATAATTTTTGTTTGCTTTTGGGAGTTGCCTCCTCCCTCTTCTTTTAAGGCCGGCCATGGCCATGATGGACTCTAAGGGGATGTCTCGCTCTCCTCCACTCTCTTGGGAGTGGGTATAGGGTGCGTCCCCAGGAGCTCTTATCAGGGCCTCCAAGATGGCCTGACTCCTCCCAATAGTGCAATGTTGAGGGGTGACCTTGCCAGGTGAGGGTTCATCACTAATGGTGATACCACCTGCACAGGTGGGATGACAGCAACCTCTGGAACTATTTAAGGTGTAGGCACACCACTCTGTCTCATCTGTTGTCTCCAGCACTACCTCTGGTGAGGTGGTGATTGCATCATTAACGGGAGCAGGGGCACCTGCTGGAAATACTGCCATCTGGAATGAGGCGGCCAACATCTAAAGACAAACAAAACAGGAATAGTAGTGAAGGTTGCAGCACGCGCACGCACACACACACACACACACACACACACACAAAAGAAAGAAAGAAAAAAAAATGCAAGGAGATGCTAATCATAGTTAATTTGCTTTGTATCATAATCGAGGGGGTACTTTGGGGGTGACACCTAAGCTAGTAGTAGGGGCTATACTCACAAAACAACTAGGAGTGGCCATAAGAATAGCCAGCTGATTAAAAATAGAAGAAAGATAAAATAAATAACTCAATGATAAAGATAAAATATACATATACATATATATATATATATATATATATATATATATACACACACATTCAGGGTTATTAAAAAAGAAAGAACAGATTTCGAACATTTATTGCTTCCAACCTACAAAAGATAGAAATATGGTTCCGACGTTCAGGGAGAGAGAAAAGTGTACAATTTTATAGTATGCATTCAATATGAGTACTGCGTATTACACGCCATATGTCAAAATGGTGACTCATTTCTTGCCACACACGAATCAGCTGGTCTCCAGTTATCAAATTCACAGTTTCAACAATTAGATGTCATAGATCTTTAAGAGCATCAGGCATAGGAGGGATAAAAACACGGTCTTTTACGTAACCCCATAGATAAAAATCACACGGAGTGAGGTCTGGAGGCCACCTGCTCCTCCTCTTCCAATCCAACATCCTGGAAATGTGTTATTCAAGTAATGTCGAGCGTGGTAAGAGAAATGAGGTGAGGCACATCTTGCATGAAGATGAAGTCATCTGATTCTTCAAGTTGGGGAAATAACAACCAGTTTTCAAGCATGATAGGTTAGTCCTGTCACAGTTTTCTCCATGAAGAAGAAAGGCCCATAAACCTTGGTTACAGATATCGCACAGAAGACGTTTACCTTTGGTGAATCTCTTTCATATTGAATAACTGCCCTAAGATTTTCACTTGCCCAAGTTCAAACGTTATGGCAACCAACTTCACCAGAAAGATGGAAAGTGCATTCATCGGAAAAAATTAATCATTGAGCAAAATTGTCTTCTTCCATGCCAATGCACAATTCGCACCTTTTGTTGTGGTCGTCAGGATGCAATGCTTGCAATAGCAACAGTTTGTATGGCTTCAGGTGCAGACAATGTTTTAGAACTCGTGATACCGTTGGTTGAGGTCCATGCTTGCTCATGATGTAAATTTCTTTGGGCTCCTTTTGTATAGTGTACAAATAAGCTCGACGTTCATGTCTACATGCGAGGACGTCCTGTGCTTTTCCTTTTGCAGATGCCACGAATTTTCGATGTCACTTGTAAATTTGCTTATGATGTGGCAGTTGTTTATTAAATTGACAGTGAAATGCTCATTGAACTGCAACAATGGACTCTAGTTTTGCTAATTGCAGCACACAAAATGATTTCTCTTGTGGTGTCGCCACCATTTCACTACAGACATACAACAAACAACAGCACCAATGTGGTCATGATTGGAACTTCTAACCCCCCCCCCCCCACGCTATTTTAATTGTAAACTTTTCTCTCTCCATGAATGTTGGAATCATGTTTCTATCTTTTGTAGTTTGGAAGCAATAAATGTTTGAAATCTGTTCTTTCTTTTTGAGTAATCCTGTATATGCACACACATATATATATGAAAGGGAAATTGGAACATTGCTCAGTAGTAGTTGTGTAATTATCTTTAGTATTAAGTACCTTCATTAGAACTTTGTGCATTGCTTTGCCAGATGTATAGCGTCTTGGAAATTTCCAAACTAATGTAAAAAAAACCCGGGAAGACCTATATATATCCAGGATGAGGTGCATCTTATGTTACTCAAGAATTCTTTCTATGAGAAGAGATTTATTCTTTTGGTGATTAATTTACCGTATTTACCCGAAGACAAGACGACCCCCATTTTTCAGAACTTAATTTTGGAATTAGTATGTCTATATAAAAAGAAGATGAAATGAAATTTAAAGTTTTTCCATAAATTTTCAACAAAATAATGGGCACTTAAGCTGATTAAGTCCCCAATTATTATTTTTTTTATACTTAATTTGAATTTGTGCAGAAATTCACGTTTTGAGCCTTTGACATGGAGGGGAGTATGGAAATTAACAATATGGGTGGGATGGTACAATGTGGCAATGGCAGCAGCATAACTGTAACGATGATGATGGATATGCTTTTCAATTTAGACGATATAACTAATCGTACTTTTTTTTTTTTTTACCTAATTTGAATTTGCACAGAAATTCACATTGCAAGCATGGAGACGAGAAGGGAGAACAAAATGTTCCAGTATGTCTGTGGTCAGTGGTGATACCAGCTTAGTGTAACGACAATTACAGATACAATTTTCAATTAAGATAACATACTTAATCTATAGTACAAATTTTGCCCAATTCGAACTTGCGCATAAATTCAAGTTTAGAGCGGGAGAGACGAAAAGGCGTGTACAGAGAATGCGTAGACCGATAGTAGAAAGTAATGGCAGTGGCAATGATTAAGAATGCTATTATTTTCTATTAAGACAGCATACTTAATGTATTATATATTGTAAAATATTTTACCAAATTCGAATTTGCCATAAATTCACATTGTGGGCAGCACTGAGAGACAGTGATAAAACTGGAATGAACCATATACGTGTGTACAGCATAAGGAGAAATGTGCAGCTAACTTCTGTCTTTCTGCTTGACCGTTTGCTTCCAGTACAACATTACGCCCAACCACTGATGTAAAAGGAAGTCCTTTAGCTTTATTTTATTCTCAGAGAGTAATCTTTTTCAAATGAGAATGCTCATAGGACCCTTAACAGCTAATATTTGGCAAAAAATGAAACGTACAAAATCTGCCGTCTACAGAAATCCTCAGGCTTTGCCACTGCCAACCCTCAAAGATTGAACCTTATTTCCCTGCATGATTTTCGGAAAATATATATTGCAAATGCAAGACAACCCCCCAGTTCTGAACATTAATAGTTTGTAAAAAACATTGCTTTGTATTCAGATAAATTTGGTAACAATGTGATAATTATGGCCAAACATCATAACTGAAGAAGAATTACATAATTTTTTTCATGAACCTATGCTCACAACATAAGACATTTCTCAATTGTGAATCTGATTGTATGTGCCATTGCTTACTTGTGCTGGGAAACATCTGGCCTGCAAATACAAGGGACACTATTTATATTTTGAGCTATTTATAATAAAAACTAGCAATTTGTAATTGAAAATTGCTTTGTTACTTGCAGTATTCTCCTTTATGCTCAACACACTTTTGCACATATTCAAACCATGTCATAGCATTTATTCCAATATGCTTGAGATACCTCCTAAACATGGTTTTTGAACGCATCGTCTTCTGCTGACAAAAATGGTTGTCCACACATTTTAATCTTGATGTACAGGAACAAAAAGAAGTCATCAAGTGCTAAATCAGGATTTTACAGCAGATGAGTTCATCATTTTAATTTTTGAGTGTTCAAATAGTCAGTTGTTAGACAAGATGCATGAGCGCTCCTCTTATATTGAAGAATGATCCAATGGTGCTTGTTTGTTTTCCTTATTTCACCATAGATTCTTGGCAATCAAATGGTTGTGTGCCATTCAGAATTGACCGTTTTACATTCCTCTAAATGCACTGTTGCCATATAACCAGTTTTTCTGAAAAAACAAGTGACCATTTGTTTCGAAGTGCTTCAAATACTAACAACTTTTGTTGGGTTTGGGTCATCTTGAAACACCCATGCAGCCAACTGCTGTTTACATTCAGCTCATAGCATAGATCCATTATTCATCACCTGTTACAATCACCTGTTCTTTCAAAACTTCAGCATTGTATTTCTTGAGCATTTGTGTACACCAATTATTACGAGCACCCTTTTGAGATTGTGTTAAACTATGTGATACATAATGAGTACAAACCTTTTTCATGGCTAAATGATCATGTAATAGTTTATATACGGAACTAATGTCTGGGATTGCCTCTATCTCACAGTATGTGTCATGACAAACTTACACTATCATTTTAGCACAGCTTCAATGTTTTCTGGCACAATTGATTTAGAATGACCTTCACAAATTTTGTCAGCCAGCAAATGGCAGCCACGATTAAACTTGGTGTAGCAGCATTTCACAGTGGCAAAGGCTGGAGCTTCATCACCAAATATAGTAATAAGTTGATCAAGGTCATTGAGTTAATTTCATCTTTTCACTAAGAGACAACTTAAACTCACTGTAAACAACACAAATAATGCTCTACTGACAAAATATCTAAAGTAGGTTAAGGTCAACAATGTAGAACTTTCCAATGGAAACACTAGAAGACACCCACAGCAATCATGTTGCCAAGACTCAAAATATAAATAGTGGCCCTCGTATAACACTAAAATTCACTAAATTCTATCAAGAAAGAGACTATTACCACCCACAGTATTTGAAGGCAGAAAATATCCTTCTCAGGTTAGGAATAATTGCAATTTGCTTACAATAGATGTATTATTTCAATACAAAATATGTCAGACTGTGACTTATGGCCCACTTTGTACATTCAGTTATTTTAATGTCATTACCTGAATATCAGCTATTGCCTTGTAGTACTTCAAGGTACATATTTTTGTCAGAACTCTTCATCTTCATCCTCAGTTGATGGTGAACTTTCATCTACATCTTTAACAACCTCTTCACTCGTCTCCATCTTAATGAAAAAATTTTCCATTGAGGCAGGGAATGAGGAGAGACTATACTCTGGCCAACTGATGAATTTCTTGAATACATGAAGTATTTCCCTGGGTTTTAAGTCTCCAAATTGTGTGTATATGTCCAGGCCTTCAATAATGAGTCGTGGACCACAACCAGGCACCCATTTCCTGCATAGCATCAAGAGAATGAATATTAAAAATTCAGATATTTATGCCTAAATACATATAAAATATACAAACATTAAATTTTTGCAATAAAATTAGTGTGATTTTTTTTTTCGAAAAAATAATAAAATCCATGTAACTGAGGTCAAATGTAACCATACAAGCCTGCCATTATATTTGTTACTTTACTTGGGCTTCCGCATTATTTATCACAGGCACAACTGTACATTTGACTGCAGTTGCAGTTGCTGGGATTCGGGCTCGTGAGGTTTGGCTATCTTCTTAAAGCTCAGAGCTATTCAAATCGCTTCAGCGGTGTGCCTTTGCAAGGGTTATGGGGAAGAGCAGTATATGTAGCAAAATTACTCGGGCTATAAAGGGTTGTCATGCATTTATTTAAAATTAACAACTATGATTCATAATTAAAATATATAAATTATATGTGTGGTATATTATTCCACATCTATTGTTAAAATTACCTAATTAGAAATATGATTTAGCATGAGAAAATCTCACCAAATGCTTCATTTTTCCTCAATAAAAGTTGGGTGGGATTTATGCCTCCTAGTTGCATTTGCAGTGTAGCATATGTTAAATATTCAAAGGGTCTATCCCAATGACAATAGAATTCATGATAATGATCATGTCATTATAATGGACATTGTTGCTCTAGCAACTATCAATAAGGAAATGAATTAATCATTAATTGAAAAGACATGCAATTACAAATTAGTTTAAAATAATATGAAACTGTAATTAAATAAACTGGAAGCAGTACATTGTGAAGCTATAGTTTTGATAAAACTTGGAATCAGGTATGCATACAATGCTTCACAAAAGATTAATACTTACTCACACTGAACAAATATCATAGGACTTTTCCCACATCATCAGATACTCTCGAATATTGGAAATTATTAGAGGTCACCTATTGATGATGGTATAGACACAGTAAGTCAAAATCAGGTTTTCTTCAGGTGGAAGATCAAAACTCCTGAGACCTATTTTGAATTTCTCCACGCAGATTTTCCCCAAGTGTCAAGTTCACTTGTCCTTTGTATGCTTTGTAGAAAGTGGATGCTGCATTCCAGAATAAACAACTTGAAATGAAACACAACATCCACCTTCTAAACTATTAGAGAGAGAGAGAGAGAGAGAGAGAGAGAGAGAGAGAGAGAGAGAGAGAGAGAGAGAGTGTGAGAGGTATATCTCAAAATCAAAATATTGGATACATTTCAAACTTGATATTTAAGTTCAGTGTCTTCAAAAGATGTAACACACAAATATTCAAGGAAAGCTTTGCATTCCAAACTACCCTCTACATGGAAAAATGTTCAATAATTTTGACTTTCTCAAAACACCTCTGATGATTTTGGTTAGAATCTTTACGGCAAGTAAAATGCAATATCTTCAACTTTGTAATACCGTGCACAACAGCTAAACCAGAAGAGATTGATAGATAACAGAACAAATTGATAAACATTACAAAAGATTAGATCTCTTTAAAACACATAATATCAAATACATATTATTGTACCATCAGCCATTTCTAAGATATTCATTATTAGTGGTTTTGATTGTTCAATGTGCTAGTGCTATTCAGTTCTTTCGCTGCAATGACATGAAAAGATTATAGAATTTCAAGACCAACATACAATGACCAGCTTGTAAACATCTATCAATTTAGTTTTCTCTACCCCCCTCTTAGTAATGAAACTTTGTGTAAAGATTTATTTCAATTAACATGAAGTGGATAGAAAAATAAGTTTAAAAATAATTTGTAGAAGCTATATAAAATGATAGAGTAAAGAAACTCATATGAATAAAGCCTATCAAATTTCTATCTTTTATTCTAATTACATAATAATATATGCTATAATATATTTATTCAAATTATGAGCATCTGGTTAAATGTTAATAATAAAAGTTGTCAGATGTAACTTCCAAAACTTAACCTGCATTTACAGAAGATTTTCTCTTTTGACTGCCAAATACATTATTCTTCCTTTCCACTGATAATGTGATTGGCACCTAAACTGAAAATTAGGATGTTCTATTGTATTTCATTCATGTAGAAACCTTGGAAAATTAAACTTAAGAAACAGCCGATTCCCGAATACTATTATAGGGAGAGCCAATGAACTGGGAGCCAGCTTAACAATGTTTTTCCTGTCTGCATCCTTGGTGCTTGTTGCTGTCTGATGCTATCTTAGAATGATGCAGATGCAACCATACAGCATTTTTAAAACTCCTTTTAAAGGATGAAACTGGGCAACACCATTGTCCATATATTTTTGGCACTCTTTAGGAAACTATTCATCATTCTCCATAGTTCACATTGAGAAATGCTGGAAATTTTCTGGGGATATTTTTTTTTTTTTAATTCTTCCAGGGTGTATGGGTTTGTTTTGTACATTTTACGCTTTAATTGGGCTCAGAGATAGAAATTGCAGGGGTTTTGGTCAGGGGACTGATTGTGCCACAAATCACAACTACCAATAATTCTATCTTCAAACACACTTTCAATTGCTTTCATGGAAATACTGGCCATATATGCTATTGCAGAGTATTTCTTAAAAATAGGCAAAATCACACTCCCTGTCTATTAATTCTCTTAAAAAAAAAAAAAAAAAAAAAAAACCAACCAACCAACCAACGACAACTCTATAACTCTTTCTCTGCTCATGGCACACAATACATCAATTTTTTCGTCATGGAAGGGTACTTCATGAACAATATTAGATCTTTCATAGCTTCACTTTGTGTACACACATATCCATGAAGATGGAACCACATCTCATCCGTGAAATTAAATAGGAGTATTTTGCCATTCTGTATACTATAGAGACTCCATTCACAAAATGTATGCCTAATTACAGCATCATCTGGTTGAAGAGCAATTTTAGTTATTTTATATGGTTTTAACTTCAGCAATTTAGTAGCTCTTTGCACAGAGCCATAAGAAGTCTCTGTGAAAAACACCTAATTCCCCAATTTTTTTAGGAGGGGGAGGGGAGTCTCCAAACTTCTTCAGTAAAAACCCTACACTGTCTTTTAGGTTTCTTAGTCTGTACACTTATTGTGGCCTGATATTATTGTTAAGTTTATGAATTTTTGTACAACCTGCAACTTTTATACCCAGAAATCATACTCTCACATGATGAGCTGAGTGAGTTAACACATACATATCATAAATACATGCTGTGCATGCAGTAAAAAGCATATGAGCCAGAATATCCTTTGTGGCTAAGAACAAGATTAATAAATAATTCATAATAAGTGAACTGCACCAATTATTGTCTACTTAATACTGCACTTCCAGAGTAAAGCAAACTGTGTCAGAAGTGTGGCCTTGTTTACAGCAGCAGTACCATCCATATGCCCAGTGGAAAAACACAGACAGCCATGCCCAGTTCATTGGCTCTTCCAGTTCTTGACAAGGTTGATCATTGTACCATTATATCTTATTACCCAAAGTGAACTTACTCTAAACAGGGTATTACTCTGTTTGATCTACTGTTCAGATGGTGACGGATGAAATACCAGAAGGCTTGCAAATGTTCTGCAGGCACCACATGTTGGAAGAAGTCCTCATTAGGAATAACACGCACAAGGTACAGGAAATCTGGCTCAATTCTGGACATCTGTTCATAATAAACATGAATAGAAAATAATGTTAGTTTTAATTATTTTTTTTATTTAAGTCTATTGGTTTCTCTTTATGGCAATATACAAGACCCATGTGAAAATTTTTAGCAACCTCTAAATCGTAACTGCTTTCTTTCAAAACGGCAATCTTTTCTGATCTTGAAATATGTACATGTCGCTTCTTCTTCCACTGGCTTTCATTCCTTGCTTCAAAAGAGCTCAGCCAGTGCTGAATCAGACACAGACCAGACAACTTGGATCCTCTTGTAGCAACTGATTTTTACCATTATTACAAAAGAATTGAAATGCTGAAAAGAGTGCCTTTATTGGTATGTACTTTTGGTTAGTCTGCCCCTTCCAGTGCCACAATTGGAAATTGGTTCTGAAAATTTTTAAGGTGTTGGGTTCTTAAAGATGGCTCTGATTTGCTGTGCCTTAGGAAAATTAATGAAGAAGATCCACTTCACATTTAGTGACTTTGAGAGAGCCCTAAGTATTAGGTCAACAGTGGCACAAAACATAGTTCATAATTATTTAGGCCTTACCAAGAGATGTCATGCTCCATGATCACGAGTACCATATGAGCCTCATATTAGTGAGGTCACAGATTCAAACCCAGCAGGTGGTGTTGAATTTTATTGAGCATAAAAATTCTTGCCATTACTTCTTTTGGAAGGAAAATGAAGTTGGTGGTGCTGTCTTAGATTTACATGTTTAAGATCCTCAAGCCTGATAGTGGCCTCTGAACAAAATTTCCAGTCTTTTCGCCCAATATAGAATGGGACATAGAACCATAGCAATTAAAGAGTGTCCATAAATAAAAACTCAATTTCATTTATTACGAGGGGCTGTCTGCTGGGTGCCACATTCTTTGACAGAAGAGCAAAAGAATGGTGAACTGGGGTTTTTATCTTATATTAGAAAAATTTGATGGAGGGTGGTTCAAAGACAGCTACAATATTGTCACAGACGACAAAACATAGGTCCACCATTATGGCCCTCAAACAAAAAGGCATCTTTTGTAAAGTGCTTTTCAAGGAAAAACCACCTACAAAGTTTGTAGCTCTGGAAAGAAAATTGTGTTAATTTTTTACACTAAAATATATCATCTCACTTCTGTGACCTTAGAAACATGGCACACTGTTAATGTGAATGGTATGTGATTGAATGTCTGCTCAAAGTCATTGCCAAATGAAGGCCACAGCATCCAAAGTCTTAAAGAGTGGCTACTTTCTGCTGCTCAAGACAAGCTTCAATAACTCAGAATAATGGATTTCTTGGAGAAGATAAAAGTGTGCATGTTACCACATCCACCCTATTTTCCTGACCATTTCACTTCTGCTCGTTCCAGAAGACAAAGAAGAAGCTTCTAGGACAGCATTTTTCATCAGATGAAGGTCATTACTGCATACAATAAGCTCTTGGTGACACCCAAAAATAAACTTGGTCTGAGAGATTTTCTAATAAGTTTCAGAGGAGGTAAAAATATACAAGTGCATAGAGATTTTGAAAAAATATAGTTCTGCAAATAAAAACTGTTTATAATGTTCTGCTAACAGCTTTCAGCATAGCCCTTATATATCTATTAAATAGGGGTTTCAGAAAAATAAGTTTAATAGATCTGTGGACTATTATTGGCTCATCAATTTTAACACATCTTATGTCACTTCTTGATTTTTAATTCTATAAAGAGGATTTGAGAATCTCTCTTAGACAACACAGTTTACAGCTTTTATAAATACTTTTTTTCACCTTAACTCATGTTTTCATCAAAAAGCTATCACAAAAGAAATGCTCAAAATTACCTTTGATTTTTTTTTCAACTTTTCATTGGTTTCCCAAGGTAAAAAAGCTTTTCTTGGGAGTTTATCCAGCAAATACCAGTCAAATATCAGCTGAAATAGTACAGAAGAGCTACGGTACTGAAGATAACCCGACTCTGGGCCACTCGTCAGATGCTAAAACAGAAATCATTATTTAACTATTGATGCAACTAATGACAGAAAAGCAATACTTAACATAAATTGACAATGCTGATTTTTTAGGTGATATTTCATAGCATATTACTCAATGATATTGGTTCGGATGAACTCTATGGATTTTATAAATTTTAATAGGAAGTCATCTTTAGTTGGTATATTTAAGTTCATTAGGGTCTGCATAAAGATCTTTTCCCAAGTTCTCAGTTCTGTTTATTATTAACAGGGATGGGTTTCTTTTCCAATTGGGTGTTGACACAGCATTTAGCCACGTCACAATTATACTTATATTAATTGTTTAATACTGTCAAGAAACTGGATAAAAACATGTACAATTCATTCTTCTAACCTTAAAAGGGAGAAAGATATATGTTTACGAAGCAAATCCTAAGACTGATAGCTTAGTCACGATGTTCCACATAAAATAATTATAAACTTATATACAATGCATGTTCTAGCACAGGAATGTATATTACACATGATTTATATACTTTTAAACATAGCACATAAAAGATGAAAGTAATTAATCAAAACCGGATATTCACATGATTTTGATCTACAACACTGAGAATTAGAAAATTATAATACTTTTTTCAGATTCAGGGGATCTCAAAACATATATTTCTGGTGAAATCTTGAAATCAAATTTTTGGATACAATACCTTCTCTATCCACTGTGTAAATTGTACGGGGCTAGAGAAAGTAAAACTGTATCACTCTGCCATTCAAATGTTGCCCTGTCATGGAGTTTGTAGCAACTTTGAAGTATAATGATAAGGTGACGTTACAATGCAATATCCTGCTGTTTCCACCAAATCATCCACAAAGTACATTTCACTTGCACTCTTTAAGGGATTTACCATTTTGTAATTTAATCTTAAACAATTGTTTCTTCTATTTGTTTCCTTTGGTTTGCACCAAGTTGTGATGTAATTTTTTCTCCTCACAATTTATTTGGCACATGCTCTGATGCCTTGTTCTTAATAATGACATAGTTGCATCCAATTTAGGAGGAATTTCTTTTAACCAAGCCCTGAAAATATTGCCAGTAATTTCTTCATGATGGTCTCCATTTTATATGGATTCAAAAACTCACCATTTTCCACACAATCGTATTCACTACCTGTATGGAAAATGAACTTCTTACCTTTCCCAGTTGAAGATTTTTATAGTTTTATGACATTCATTAGCCTAGGTCTATTCTAAATAAAATAATTTGTTTGCCTTTTGTCTTAGTTTGTTTACACACAAAACATTTTCGCCAGAGCATTATAATCCCTGTCAACAAACACAATAATGACATTTTTCTATATAAAATTTAAAATTGTATTTCTTTTAACAGATTTTTACATTTGTTTCCAGTCTGGCAAATATGATCAATGTTTATAGCTACAGTTTGTTTTACAGTTTGTAGTTATTGTTTGATAAAATATATGAAGTTTGTGATGTACCATTGACTACGAATTTATCAAAAGTCACATCCAGAACCTTTCCCATATGTTTCTTTTCTGCACAGAGTGCAGATCTTAGCAGTTCATTCTTTCCTCACACTGTGAATACTCATCTTTGACATACCAGTAAATTTGGAGGTTAATTTCACAATGTCATTCTACAGAAGAGGTTGGATATTCTTAACAAAAGCTACTGAACATATTTAGAACCATTCTACTCATTGTCACATATGTTGACAGTCATAATGGGTCTAATATGAATATAATGTAGGCCATAATAAAGTAGAAAAGACAGCTTACGAAGGAAATTTCTAACCAAAATTCTTTTGCTGTCAATGACCATTTTCTTCAATCATAATTTATATTCTTTAGTATTATGTTATTACGTGCTAAATTTCAACCTGCATTAGACATTTAATGGCTACAAATTACATATACGAAGGCATCTAATTAAGTATCTGTGTTTCAAAACAGACAGTGTTGCTAAGGCAGGTTGGTGTTAAAATTGTGAACTGTTATTTGTTACACATCATTAAAACAAATTTGACACTGATTCATGGGTAGTTTGGATTTGAAAGCATTCCAGTTAGTTGTTCAACATGTTTTTGCTAAAATAGAAAATGTGCAGTCATTCTGTGGTTCACTTTTTATTTTTGGATGGGAAAATTTGCGAGGAGATAAAAGCGAAAATGGATGCTGTTTAAGGGACCTTTGGCTATCTATGATAACAGATATTAGTTGGGTAGGTAGAGTAAGACTAAACAATTCAATGCCAAGTCAGGATTTGAAATATGGATCTCCCCATCTCTAGCTGGTTGCTCTAACCACTGAGCTACCAAGGCAAATTGAGAGCTACCAGGAAACATGCGAGTCAGTTGGCTCGGTTACTCAGTGGTTAGAGCAACCAGCTGGAGATAGGGAGATCCAAGGTTCAAATCCTGGCTATTTCATTGAACTTTTCAGTCTGTCTCTACCTATGCAACTTGTCTGAAAAAACAATTAACAGTTAGATATTAGTTCAATGGTTTTATGTGGCCGAACATCCATTTTTGATGAGAAGTGACCAGTATGCACCGTAGATGTACTTATCAACGAAATTATTGAAAAATTCCACAATATGATTCTCACTGATTGAACGAAAGTTCACAAATAGGGCAGAGATTATAGTTGTGTCAATGTGAATGGCAATTATATTTTGCATGTTAAGCTGGAGATGAATGCCTGCAATTTCTCAGTGACTCCATAAGTAGACATGGCTTTCAACCTCAAAGCTGGGTTAAGTCTACTTAACTGAAAGCCAAAAGACTTTTTTCACAGAATTATCATCGTCAAGGAGACCTGGATGCATCATTATACTCTGGAAACAAACAACAATCAAGACAATTGGTTGCTTCCAGTGAATCTGCTCCAAAGATGGTCCAGAGGTGACATAACGGTCCCATCAGCCAGAAAATGATGGGATGCAAAGGGTGTTTCATACTCAATGACTTCGTATAAAAAGGAAAAATGATTACTGGGCAATACCACACTAAGTTATTGGCTCAATTTGACAACTCGCAGCAACAAAATTCACATCAAAGGAGGTAATTGTCGAGATTAGACATGTATTCCAGAGCTTAACAATTCCTTTAAAAAATTACAGGAACGTTAGGAAATGTGCATATCTCAAAACAGGATAGAATTGAGAAATAAATAATTTGTATTTGAAAAGAAGAGAGAAAAAAAAAAGGATCTTCATTACTAATCCAAGTACTTATTGAACTGCACTCATATGCATATATCCAATAGAGCCCTGGTATTTGATGTGCATATTAGGTTTGTTTTGGTACACTTCAACCTTAGGATAAACAAGAGTAAGGTTATTTTGGGGTTGGGGGATTTTCTTGGAAATTGTGTTACAACCTTAGATGATGAACTTAAATCTCAAGTTTGGAATTTAACAGACTTCAACAGACTTCTCATTTTTGAGTTACACACAGGACATTTCTAAAAATACTTCAGGGGGCCTAAAACATATATTTCTGGTGGTCTCAACTTTTGAAAGGAATACAATATTTCTGCTTACTATATAAAGTAGAGAAAGTAAATATGTTGCATATATCCCTTGGGATACCAATATTGATATAATAATAAAGAACTCTTTAGGCATTAAATTAAATAGACTAATATGTCATCGGCAGAGAGGTGAGGTTCTGGAAAGAACATTACCAAACCCTAAAACCAGTAAATAGGAAAACAGAACTAGGCACATAAGAAAAGATCTGAAGTAATATAAGAAAATCCTAATGAACTTGACAATAAATTAAAAAGTCATACAACTCAAAAAACTCCATCAGATGCTACCAAAAACCAAGTAAAACTTGCAACACTTGGCAAGGAGCACAGATGTGGATAACTGCCTACAATATGTGAACACCTTATATTATGTAAATCTAAATTTGCTTGTGTGGACATATTCTAAAAAAAAGTGTAAACCTTATTTATGGAGCTTAAATCCATTCCACTAGTCTGCCATATTAGTAATAAATTTTGATATTCTGAACATGGGAAGTCCCTTTATCAAGATAGATGAAAAACCCCAGAGGCATCCAATTTCAACATAAATTGCCCTGAAAGTTGCTAATGGCTAATGTGATCTAAGGATGTCAGCAGCTGCCTAAGGCCATGGAAAATGTTAAATGAAAAAATATGAAACAGACAAGAGTGTTGTAATTGATTCCTTAGTGGTTTTAAACATTTGCTTCACCAAGTTGATTTACATACTTTTATAAAGAATAGAAAAAAGTGAAAGGAATGAAAGAGAGAAAGGGGGAAAAAAAACAAAGAGATTAATGTGATTTGATACTACTTAAACTTCCATTACTCTAAGGGCCAGTTTTACAATGGCCCGATAAGACTGCCTATTGTTATTCACCAAATAATTTTATCTGCCCGATAAGCAAAGCTTTCTTTCTACAATCACATATCTTCCTCTGGATATTAACCCTCTAGGATAGTTTGTAGAGCGTTAAATAAATGGCATGTTATTTATGGATGCTCTTTAACTACAGTGGTTCTAGCATCCCATTCTATATTGGGGTGAAAGACTGCTTAATTTTGCTCAGAGACCTCTCTATCAGGCTCGAGGTTCTTTTACGTGCCGTAAATCTACGAAACGGGACCAATGGCTTTACTTCATTTCTGAAGGAAGACATGCTAAGGATTTTTACTCATGAAAAAATCCATCATACTGCGCCGAGTTTGAACCCACAACCTTGGGTATATGAGATAGCATGGTACCATTACACCATGGAGGCCGATAGAGCGTTAAGTTTGCAATTCTGAATTCGATGGAAGCGCTACAGGTGGGGAATTCGTAAATCAAAAAACAATGTAAATTCCCTTGCAAAGCAGGCCAAAGCCAACAAAATGAAAGACAGTTTATACCAGGGGAATTCTTTTGCCATGTTTTAAAATAAAATGGAAGAGATGACGACTGTGAGAGTGTTAAACCGCGCAGAAGCATGTGAAATGGACGGGAACATAAAGTTTGATGCCATAACCTGGACCCCCCCCCCTGCTAATGATTATGTTAGGGTTCACATAACCCTACTTTTCTGTTACTTTTTGCTGGTGTACTTCTCGTTTCCTAATGCTCCTTCTCCTATGCCGAAATTAATGCATACTGATATTAGAGAGAGAGTGTATGCGAGTGAATGTTAAAAACCACATTTTGACAGTTCTTTCAATATTGAAAAGTTCAAGATTTTGTAACCAGAATGGGCTAAAAAGTGCCTTGAATTCATAAAGTAAAATTCATAAAATACTAATAAAGGTTTACAAAGCCTGTGTATTAGAATAAGAACACACTGAATCTATAAAAGAACATACTGTGACGACTCGGGGTAGAGGTTAAGAAGTCAGACGTTTCACTTACATTAATATTAGCATTCATTATTACTAGAAATTCCTAAACTTTTCAAAATTAGAAGGGATAAAGGGGGAAGACGAATCAAACATCCTGAGATTGTTAAGTGATTTCATAAATATCAGCGGAGATATATAAAATTAAACCATTGGGAAACTCCTACACTTGTCATGTTTTTTGGCATTTGAAATGTGTTGCTTAATGTTGAGGGTCCTAATTATAAGCCACAAATTGCAGCTGAGAGGTCATCCCCATCAAAAACCCCAATCATCTGCGTAATAGGAGGAAGTGTCCAAAACATCATTCGAGTTTTAAAAGCTATCTATGAGAAGTATAAAATCCAGTATTACTTCTTTGCAGTCGTCCAATAAATGCAATTTTACTTTCTTTACACGTACTGTGTACATACTTTATAGAGAAGGTATTGCATTCCACCCATAAGTTCGATACCAAGATTTCACCCAATACACGTTTTAGATTTTTAGAAAAAAATATATGTGTCTGTAACAAAAAGTCGGTAAAATAGCAAACTTGGTATTTAATTATCTTCCAAGTCTGTGACGCAAAGATTTTGAGGAAAATCGCCTTACCCCAAACTACCCTTTACATGGAAAAAATAATGAAAATTGTAATTTTCTAAAAAAATTGGCTTTAGTTTTAATATACTTAACACTTTTCACAATCGGGGATTTACAACTATTACAAAGCAAAGAAATGGATTTCATCCACATGGCAAGCAGCTTTTACTATCATTTTAACCTAGTGTATTCCCTAAGCTAAGAATAAGCTTACTAACAGTAATTTGTTACAGAGATGTAGCGAAATACATGTGAATGGAGCACTTCATATTTTTTCTTAATTACTATTGCTAGTGATAATTGTGAGACGTGAATGTGAGCGGAACCTAACCTCAATGGACTACGCCATGGAAGCTTGCAGATATATCTAATGCAAAAACTTATTTGTCGGATAAAAGACATATGATACACTCCAACTTGCCAAAAACCAGCAAAGACATCTTCCAAGTAGTGCTAGACAGAGATTGTAGAGTACCAATCGGCTAGAAATCAGGGACATAGCTGTATCGGCAAGTTATTGGCAGATTGTAGAACCAGCCCTAATTCCTGTTGATGTCCAGAAGCATCAGATAAGCCTTTGAAGGCTATCAAAGAAATCTGCTGCCAAACCATAAAACAAATATATCCATTCATGAGGTCCTGAGTTTGAATCTCAGTTAGCGTCAGTTACATGGATGAGGAGTTTTTCCAGGGATTTTTCTTATCCTGAGAAGATAAGCATCAGGTTACTTTAAGTTCTATGGAACCCAGGCTCTTTTGAGCATTGTGTCATCCATTTCATTTAGCATTTTATATGACCAACCAGGTTAAAAGACCTAAAACTTATATAAAAAAAAATCCTGATAGAAACATGTGCAAAACTTCAAAAAGCTAGTGAATCACCGCAAAAACTGCAAGAAATCATAGTAAACTCACATAAAAAATTATATATACGAAGGTATAAAACAAATAACATTATGTATGAAATCACCTAAACTATCAAGGGGATGCCAATATACAAAGCCTAGCACTTAATGATCGCCCTCCGTGGTGTAATGGTTACCATGCTGACTTCTTATACCCAAGGGTTCAAACCCGGCGGAGGACGATGGATTTTTTCGGGTGTAAAAATCCTTAGTATGGCTTCCTTCGGAAGGGAAGTAAAGCCGTGGGTCCCGTGTCGTAGATTTACGGCACGTAAAAGAACCTCAAGCCTGATTGAGAGGCCTCTGAGCAAAATTAAGCGGTCTTTCACGCCCAATTTAGAATGGACGCTGAGAACCACAGTAGTTAAAGAGCGTCCATAAATAACACGCCATTTTAGCACTTAATGAACAGTGTACTATTTTGTTTACCACTCACTATTTCCGTTGTGCTGTAATGGCTAATGCATGACAATCTCACAAGAAAAAATAAAGTAAATAAGTAATGTAGATCTTAATAAACAGAAAATGCTATCAACATGTAGTTTTAAATATCTTAGCTCAGCTATCGTCTTGGTAATGCACACAAATTGCACAGCATCTCATTGGACCTTATACTCAAAGGGTCAATAATGCAAAATGCACATTTACAGTATTAAAATTTACAGTCTGCTTGAACCATTATAAATAGTTCATCAACAAGGAATGCTTTAGCACTAAATATTTCTGACATAATGGGTAATTTGTTTAAAATAACAAATTTTTAGTAAATGTGATCTAAAAAATAAACCAGCCACCAGTTCAACAGCAAATTTTAATAACAATAAGCTCAGGCCAGGAAGAAAACCAAAGTTATACAGAGACTGTTGACATTTATATTTTAAAGCTTTCTTTTTGCAATGTTGTTGCCTCATGGACAATGGAGCTTACTTTAAATCTTACACCAAAATATAGCTGTCTACAGTATATAGTTTCCAACACATAATTATTCAGTTTAATAGCATAAGCTATTAAAACTATTAACAAATTCTTACAACTGATTAAAAACTAAAAATTAATTGACAAATTAATACCCCATAATTTTGCTTTTAAATGTGTACTTTTATTCTGACAGAGGCAAAGTAATCAAAATAATGACATCTATAAGCTCAATTAAACAACTAGGAACTATCAGCATTTAAATTATTATAGAAGAAACTACACCTTAATTGTGAATTTGTACTTTAATATGCATAGCGATATTATACAAATAATGACAATAAAACTCACATTGTAGAGCACTGAAGACATCAGTAGATACATGTCTGGTCTTCCAAAAGCCATTACTCCTGTCTGCATAACATGATTCATTATTAATTGTTTGATAAAAGCTAAAGATGGAAAAGCACCTATAATCCTCATAACAGGCTCTGTAAATGCAAGCAAAGACATTTCACAATATTTAAACTTTACTTGACAAGCTGAAATTAGTGTTATATCTTATATTAATAAGCTCTCATATAACAAATATTCATGAATGATTCACTTACATTATAGCTAATATTTTTCCAAGTGGTTGATAATTTAAAAAGGCATCTTTTGGTAATGCAAAATTCCTAACAATGAATTTACCATATAAGATGTAGTGTTCATGATCATAAATTCTGTTTTTAGAATATACTAAACAAGAACAAAATCATGATTATCATTAATGGAGATAAATATTTGCAGACATACTATAATTACACATTTCCTTGTAGATACAATAGGGATTAAAGGCAAGGGCAGGCACAAGCACATGGACCTTTTTTTAAAAAATCTGTGTTATAATCACATGACTTTATCTATGAGGCATATCTGGAAAGTAAGTACCATTTTGTTCTACAGCCACCGCAACGCTAGTGTCACAGTTCCATGTATGCACACTTCTCTCTCTTGTTCAATTTCTGTCCATTGACATCATTACAGCCGGATTGTGTTGAGTTTACAGTCAATAGTTTTTGTTCAAAATGTTTAAGACAGTTTCTGATCCTGCCAACTCTGAAGTGCATTTCATAATATGGTTTTTAATGCAAGAGATGTTAAGCCAGCTGAAATTCATTGTCAACTTGTAGATTTATGATGAAAGTATAATAAGAGACTGGAATGGTAAGAAAATAGGTTAGGCAATTCAGTGATGGAAATTCATTTTCATGACGAAGCAACAAGTGGGTGTCCTCCTGTTGTCACTGATTTGGTTGAAAAGGTGAATGAGGCAATTCATGAAAGCAGCTGGTTCACATAAGAATGCTTTGAGATGTGTTTTCACAAATTTCAAATACTGTTTTGCACGAGATTATCACAAAGCACTTAAATTGTTACAAACCCATTGAGTTCTGAAGATCATATGAATGTCCACAAAATGAAGCAATTGAAAGCAGTGGATTGTGCCAGATGAACCAACTCCAAAAAAGGCAAAGTCAATTTTGTCAGTTAACAAGGTTATGACTAGTGTTTTCTGGGATGCACATGGAATTATTTTTATTGATTACTTGGAAAAAGGTAAAAGTATCAGTGGTGACTACAACGCAGTCTTTGAAGAAAAAAACCTCATTTAGCAAAAAATTGTATTTCATCACGACAATGCTCCAGCCCATCGTTCAGTCATTGTGGTGGGTAAAATGTGCCAATTAAAGTTTGAATTGCTTGAACATCAACCCTATTCGCAAGATCTAGCTTTTAGTGACTACCACCTGTTGCCAAGCCTCAAAAAATTTCTTGGAGGATGAAGATTTCATAGCAACAAGGAGGTCATTGATGCGGTAAACAGCTATTTTGAGGACCTTGATAAATCACACTTCAGGGATGGTTTAATTAAATTAGAACATCAATATGAGATTATGTTGAGAAATAAAGCAATTTTTTTTTTTAATGCTGTTTTCATTGAGAGGCCCGGGACTTATCAGCCAACCCTAGTATTAGTATACTTCTTCTAAGACCAGATAACCATCTACCGTTTAATGCCAGTTTAGTTTCAACCTATTACATCCAGAATTGTAAACTAACTGTATCACTATTTAGATGGACTTTTTAGTCTTATTGCTGCCATTAATTTGTTCCTTTCTTAAATTAAACTGAGGTTTATTTATGAGAATACTTTACCTCCCATTCAACACTGGGTGGGTCTGCCTGGGTAGAGTGATGGTAGCATGTCTGCCTCGTGTTCAAAAGGTCGAGAGTTCGAATCTCGCTTAGGGTGAGTTACCCAGATAAGGTTTTTTTTTTTCGGAGTTTTCCCTTACCCTGAGAAATCGAATTTCAAGTAACTTTAAGCTTCATGGACCCCGATATCATTTGAGCATCATTTCACCAATTTCATTCATTCAAAGTTTAGTAGTAGGATTCCATCATAAAGTGAATAAAAATGTAAATTTTCCTGAAGTTTACTTAGATAATGAATCAGTAACTATCAGAGAAAAAATTAAATTTCTTGGGGTGTGGGTTGATAGTAATCTCAATTGGGAAATTCATGTTGAACCGTTATCAAAAAAACTAAGCCAAATTTGTTTTGCTTTATACACTCGGTGAATCTTGATGTACTTAAAATAGCCTATTTTGTTTATTTTCACTCTCACTTAACCTATGGTATAACCTTTTGGGGAAAATCAAGCCATTGTAACCTAGTCTTTCTAATCCAAAAAAAAAAAAGGCAATTAGGCTAATGCATAACCTATCTAGTACTACTAAAATAGGGCATAAGAGATTCCTATATGAGAAAAGTTTTTATCATAGTGGTATTCAATTGTACAATAAACTCCCTACCACCTTTAAGCAGTTATCCTCTGTGGCAATATTCAAAAGGAAATTAAAGAGATTCTTAACTCTAAAATGCTTTTATTCAGTGAACGAATATCTGGAGATGGCTTAGTTTACTAGTTTTATTTCAAGTTTGTACTAGAATTCTAATATTGTAAATATCTGTAAGTAGTAACTAGTATAAGTATATTTTGTGATTATTATGTAATTCCTATTGACGAAACCGATATTTCTGTAAAGAAATCATTTGGTGAATAAAAATTGAATTGAATTGAATCATTGTCCAATAAACAAAGGACATTAAATTACAAAAATGGGTGAAAAACCACTTAATTTTACTCAGAGATTTCTTTTTCAGACTTGAGGTTCTTTTAAATGCCATAAATCTGTGACATGAGCCCAACAACTTTACCTCCCTTCTGACCTACTCAGGTTAAGTAGCCTGTTCTGATGCCAAAATACCTTTTGCTATTACGACTTTCCTTTCTTAAAGATGCTCTGAAAACTTTAATCTCTAAATTATTGCTTTGGTAGTTCAACCCTCAAGATACTTTTAGATTTCAAAGTGGAATTGTATCTAAAGTTGAAAGTGCATGTTCAATAAATTATACCAAAACTAGAACTAGCTATGACTGCTCTTAGATTATTCTTTTGTCCAAGCTTTACATTAAACAAACAAAAATTTACCATCTGTCCATTTTTTAACATCTATGTGGTGTAACATTCCATCAACACGTCTTCCACTGTCTTGCTTATCCTGGAATGCATATTTGGGTAACTGTGAGAAGTCTTTCTTTATTATTTCAATCTCACCCAAATAATTTTGCTGTAATTTCTGAAAGGATATAAACAAATATGAGAAGCTAAGACATGATGTTTGGAAGATTTCTGATAGCCAAAATCTATACACATGGTGGGTAACATTCATATTAGTTTAAATATACATTTCATATCTTCCTATTAATTTGCACATATCAAAATATACCTTTAAAAATTATATAGAAGATTGTTTCTAATACTTATGGCATATAGAAGCGTCACTGAAGATAAATATGGTACTCTACCTCTAAGTATGGAATAAATAGTGCAATTGGTTCAAAGAGACGAAGTTTGGAAACTCCTGCATCCAATAACTCCCTGGTAATGTACCCGAAACCAGGATTCACTTCTAATATATGAATAGCTTTATTTTTTAAATAAGGCATGATTGCAGTCACCAAGTGTTCTGTAACAAAAAAAAAAAAAAATCTATTATGTATTATTATGTATTAAGGCAGCAACTGAAGAGAGAGAATGTGTGTTTAGTCAGCTCCTGGAGTGGAAGATAAAAGGGAATAAATAACAATGGAAGTAAACATTGAAGTTTACAGAGAAAGAATTATAAATTTCAACAGAATAAAATGGAATGAGTTTAAAACAAATTAAGGTGCTGAAGAGATGGCAACATATTTCTGTTAAGCGTGACATGTCAACTTTTATTTATCTCCTTATAGGTAAGTGTTCCTGTTAATAATTTGTGTAATATTGTATGTGCTTCTTTGGTTCCATATTCTGCATGATATTTAGGTATGTTACAATCATGCATCATTTGTATTTATTTGCACACCAGATATGTTTACTTTTTTGTTATCATAGCAGCAGAAGCTGAAGAATTAAAAGTTGAATATAAAGCGAACATGCTGAATTTGCTGTGTTGTAATATTGTACAAAATAAAATAGTAATTATCTCAGGAACTAAAAGCTTTATGCCTTCTCATAGTTTAAAAGGATCATAATATATCACCCTCAAATTTCAACTAAATACATTTGTTTAATGCATCATTTGCATGCCTTCTTTCAAAGAGACCTAATTGTTGATATGTATGAACATAATTTTGCTACCCAGTACACTTTTTATGGTGTTTAACACATGCTTTTACTACTTGTGGCACTGCAGCAAAATAAAAACATGGAATAAAGATAGAGCACAGGTGGAATGCAACCGTGGGGAAAACTGCAGAATCCAGGGAAAATCCGCCACTGTGCCGCTTTGTCCACAACAAATCTCACATGTATTTGCTTGGGATCAGACACTGGCCATCTAGGGCACAGGTACATGTTATATTTACTGCAGTAATGTTGCTTCAGAGGTTAAGGTGTCAAGCGTTAATCTGCAAGTCAAATACCAACTGTTAAATACAACAACTGTGGCTATAGAAAATACCAACACACATGGTAAGGTTGCTAAATTTTATGTGATGTAGTAGCAGAAAAGTTTAAACAGTAAATAAATACAATAAAATTGAATAACCAAGACTCAGTAAAGAAATGAGTCTTCAGCCTTTACTGCCAGTTGATTTAAATAATGATGCCTGCAGGCCATTAGTCTCAAAGGGGAGATACGAAAATTGAAGCTTGAACTGCATGCTTTTCTGACTTCATAAACAGCTACTGTGGCAAAGGACATTTCTCTCTAGGACATTTTGTTCTTTGCATGCAAGATGAAGAGACCACTGATCAAAGAATTTACATGGTTGAGTGCTACTTCAGGACTAAACAGATACGAGAGACATTATCCTTATGATAGTGGCTGCTGTGTGAATGATTTTCTTTCTTTTTGCCCAGAATTTCAAGTCCTGAGACTATAGAACAAACATAATACAATAAATAATTTGAAACTAAAGGATTTAAAGTTTCCAATATATTCATTTTATTGGGAATTTACAATTTTTATGCTTTTAACTTCTGCATATTTTATAGAATCAAATTTTGCATACTTACAGATTCTAAATGCTACACTTACTTCTAAAAAATTAGTTCAATTATTAAGATTATCTTGTTCAAAAATTATTTTAAATGATAAAAAAGGATTAAAAGCTTAGAAATACACTGAGATTACTAATTGCTAGATATTTCTATACTGCTTCAACTGTTTAATAGATTTCATTACAATACTGTTATTTTGCTTTTGATAAATGATTGTCCTTTTTTGCAATACTAGATTAGTTATCAGAAAAAATATGAAATACAGCGTTATACACTTATAGATGAAATTTTGAATAGGATGAGAAAATATTTTATCACAAATATTACTAACTCAACTTTATACTCCTTTAGGAGTATTTTGATACTAAAGAAGAACAAGATGTATTCTTCATGTCAGATAAGTGCTGGTTTGCATTAATTGACCATGTTCATGCTTAAATTGCTGAATATGGAGGTCATAGATTCACAGGGAGTTCATGGAAGTTATCTAACAACCTCTAACAGTCTGAGGTCTAGGCTGTGCTGTCTCACCAGACAGTGCTAAGACTAATCTTCTTCATTGGAAGTTTTAAACACCAAATGTTATCAACAAGAAATTCTGACACCTTTCATTGAACAACTGGATGAACATAATGTTGCTAATGGTTGGATACAGTAGTATGGTGCCATGTTCATAGAGCTTATTTGGAGAAGCTTTTAACATGTGACATGAGAAATATTTTTTAAGTCTACATATTCATTTATGCACATGCACAACAGATGTCAACTTGCTGTATTGCTTCTCATATTTCAGCTATCATGCACAAGATTTGTAACAATACTAGCCAATGTTTGCAAAAAAAATCCCCAGACACATGCACAAGATTTATATAGTAGGTAATATGTGGAACAAATTAGCAGTTTTGCTAAGACCTGATCATCCATGCTTGTGTGCAAAACGAATGTAGTTTGATCATATAAAAGTCATTACTTGGGAAAATTCTCTTGCATACATGCAGTTAAACAATGTGACAATAATATGTTTGGTAGAAAAATGTATGACAACACATATAACACTAAATATATTGCAAGAGGGAAAACTGGTGGTCTCAGCAACATCTTTCAAATTTATAAATATGATGAGGAATGTAAGACAGTATGATGGACTCTTGGGATGGCATGTGCAGATGAATGGCAGGCAGATGACAATATGACCTAATATTAATAGGGATGTAAACTTACTCTATATTGCAAAGAATGTGGGCATCGATGCAAAAATCATATTTGTGAATATTTGTAGATGCTGACTGGCAAGAACCATTCAGCAGACCTTTAACAAGAACTTATGCAAAATGTTAAGGCAGGTCTACCCTGTGGTGTAACAATTAGATTTAGTTAAAGAACAATTTTAATGAAAGGGTGTTTTGGAACAGTGATACATATGAATAGAATATTTTTGAATGATGTCCACATGGTGTCGAAACCGGTCTGGAAAAATTATACGTAAGTGATACTCAAGTGTTACAAACCCAACTCAAAAATATTCTAGATTTAGTTAAAGTTTAAGATAGAAAAGTGTTTAGAATACATAGTCAGTGTAGTTTGGGGACAAATAGTTCATAAAGTTAGCAAGTCAGTATAATTCAGGGAGCAAAAATACTGTTGGTTGCTTACTGTTTTACGTGAAATAAAAATGAAAATTTGCTGCATTGCATTCTTTAATATGACCACATTTAAGTTATGTTTGAATGAATGAATATTTATTTGTACAACTTCTTTTACATTTTTCTTATTCTAACCTAAACTATGTACACATTTTAATTGCCTTTCTGCTACTTCGGTTTGCATAGCACCCAGGCCATTAGCATCCCAAGTAACTCTTGTCTGCCCTTCCCTGCTTATCTTAGTTATCCCTCTCCTCCACTCTGTCTTCTCTTTTGCACTCCTTACTTTTCTTATCCATTTTTCTCTTGCTTTATGCAAAAACCCACCCTCGCTTCTCATCATCTTTTCCTCCTTCCCTGTCAACATTTTTATAGCCACAATTTTCAACTTTATTTTTTCCCATTATTTCTCCCAGATCTTGTTTCTCCATATTGCTAATTCCTTACACTCTATCAAATAATGTTCTATACTTTCTATCTCACCACACATTTCACATATTCCTTTTTCACTGCCTCTTATCCCTTTTAAAAATATTGTTCCTATTCTCATCCAAATTCTCTTTTTCTTGTCTGTTACAGCAATCTACATATGGTTCCCCAGTCTCTCTTTATTTGTCTTTAAAATTGTACAGATTTTTTGTTTTCTAAATTTCCCCATATCTCCTGCCTTTCAATGTCTTCTACCCTTATTTTACTACTTCACCTACATTACTTTAATTTCTCTCTTCAAGTCTCCATATTACTCCCATTCCTATTTTCTCCACAGTGTTTCCAACCCCCACCCACCAACCATTTGTGCTCTCAAGATTTTTTGTTGCTTCATATATAGTTTTAAGATTTCTCCATCTTCTTTTACCAAACATTTATACAACAATTTTTTTATTCCATTCTTTCTTGTTCTCTCAAGTTCTACCAAGGCAACTTCTTTTGGCATTGATCTTGGTAATCCCAATAATTCTTTGTAAAACGTTCTATACATATGATCCACCTTCTTATTTATTTCTGTGGTCCTCTAGATCTCCACTGCATAAAGCATATTTGATTCCACTAATGCCTCATACATTCTTTCCAGTCACTTGGTTGCCATCCCTAACTTGTATTTGCAAATTCTAAATCCAGACATTGCAGCCCTCCCTTTTGTTTATATTTTTCTCCCATGTGACTCACATTCTCCTCTGTTATTCAATCTTACTCTCCCAAGTATTCAAATTCCTTGACCACTTCAGTGTAAATGAAAATCTTAACTTTAAAGTTTAATCTGTATAAGTCATTCTAGGTACATCTTCCCTTTTCCCATTTAATACCCACATCTCTTTTCACAATTTAAGTCCTTCTTTAAAAACCATAACTTTAGATTTGCTTATACTAATTTCTATTCCCCACTCCTCACAAAATTTTTGAACCTTGTTTATTGCCCTTTGTAATCCAACAATTGATATGAAACCTACCATTAAATCATCAGCATATAGCAATCCTGGAATTTCCTTATTCGCTATTACCAGAGAGAGTTGGTTTCCTTTTTGGATTTTTTCTATTATATCATCTATGAATATATTAAATAATATTGGACTCAGTTTACATCCTTGTCTCAGACCAACTGTTTTTTCCATTATTTCATTTTTCCCCATCTTATACATTTTTTCTACTTCTTTTATGTAGTTTTCACTCACCCCCTTTCTCCATAAAAATTATGTTAAAAAATTGTCATCCTGCATAAAATGATACTAAAAAGTAATTCAAAGTACATTAAATTACAAAATGTCAAGCTGTACTTGGAAAATATATTCCACTCACATTAACTTAATACTTGGCAGTACAACACTAATGCACCCATCCTATTGCATTGATTTCCTTTCAGGCTAATCAACAATCCTATTAGGCCCTCAAGATCTTCAGATCATGCCCCTAGAAGTATCTCTTTGGGATTATCTGAAGGATCACGTATTTGCTAGATGCCCTGAAAGCTGGAACTAGTAAAGGAGTTTATCATAAATGTAACAACTACCATAACCACAGACACAAAGTTGGCCATATTTAACAATGTGGTGAAGTGCATTATTAAGGAAATGGTGGACATGTGGAATTTTTCTTGACAGACCATGATCATTAGTGGAGTGCAATTGCCAAACATGCATATAATTTATTGACTAGTTTGTATTTGATCTAATTATTTGTTACTACAATTTTCTTTGCATATTTTGTTTTCTTAATTTATTGTGTGTTATCATTTACTGCTGTAAACAGCATGTACAGGCTTTTTTGTAATGGAAAATTTGAGCCCTTCTACGCTACGCTAAATACATAGATGGAAACAACTCTCGCGTGTTTAAAAGGTCAAAATATACTACAAATTTCCGGAATTCTAATAATGATTATTTTCGCAAGTATACTGCGTAGTATCCGCTCTCGAACATGTGACGCGTTAGTGTAAACCTATTCGCTTAAAAATAAGAATTTCTTACTTGCAACGACAGGATCTGCTAAATATACTGTCTCTGGTGTACTTCGTTTATATTGTAGGAGCTTATGAGGTAATCTTTTATATATATTCACAAAATCTTCATTTGAAGCAAAGTAATTTAACAATTCTTCTAGATGTTTTTGTGAATACTTCCTGCTGCTCCCTTTTTGCCTACTTCTCGTCGATTTTCTTTCAAAAGAACTTGAAAGAAAAGCAGTTTCTTTTTCATTCGAACCCTGTCCTTCTTGGTTAATTTTAGTATGAGCATCTACAACGGTTGAAAACGTAATTTTGTTGCCATAGCTGTGTCTTAAACGTTGGAGAAATGCCACATTTACGCTATATGTTATGGTATTTCTTATAAAAAATGTCAATCGTTTTAAACGCATAGTAACACCACGTAAACTTCAATACACTGTAGAATTGTAGATACCAATGATACCAACTGTCTGCAGTACACTGATCTAGTAACGGTCTACACAAAACATGCTGTGGGAATATAGACCAGACACTCATAATAATCTTCTCTCAAAAGCAATATCTAGAGATCCATTTAAATTCATTATGAGTAGCCTTCATGTGTGACAATGATGATCTGGATAAAAATGATAGATTTGCAAAAGTTCGCCTTTGCTTTCTGAAGTGAATAAAAGATTAGTGCCCATGTTCAACATTATGAAGATCATTCACTCGATGAATCCATGCTAGCTTACTTTGGAAAACACACAAACAGTTGCAAACAGTTTCTTCGGGGGAAACCTGTGCGCTTTGGATTCAAGCTATGGACAGGCGCCACTTCGAATGGGTACATTACTTGGATGCTAACTCATCTGTTCCAAAGGAATATCAAGTTTTAGGGCTAGGAGCGAACGAGGTACTTCAGTATGCCGATATTTTGAAATCAACATCAGAAATTACCATACCGCATTTTCTTTTATAACTATTTTAACTCAGTGCCATTTTTAGAAGAGCTGGGAAAGAGGAACATTCGAGGCACTGGAACTATAAGAGAGAATAGAACTGCTGGTTGTCGTCTTTCTGATGTTAAGTCTTTTAAAAGGTCTTCCAGGGGAATTTCGGAAGTAAAGCGGGCAACAGAATCAAATATAGCAATAAGCAATTGGAATGATAACAATGTTGTCTCAGTGGCCTCAAACTGTATCCCATCTCAGCCATTTCACAATACAACTAGATATTCTCAAAGGAGAAGTAAAGGATTACAGTCAAATAACCTCATAACATCTTTGTCTACAACAAACACATAAGCGGTGATGACAGAGCAGATCAACACGTGTCTCTATAGAACATCAATTAGATGCAAACAGTGGTATTTTTATCTCCTAACACACTGCTTTGATGTAGCATAATAAAATGCATGGTTGCTGCATAGACTGGAAGGAGGAACTATGGATCATCTAGACGCCTGGTTATTTCTATCCTTGAAAAAAATGCTAACGCTAGTAAGAGCAAAGGTTGTCCTTCAAAAAATGAGCATCAAGATTCTTGATTTGATGGAGTGGAACATTGTGCAGCAGGAAAAACAGACTCGTTGTCGAAAATGTCACTCCAAGACTTCAACAAGATGCCTGAAATGTGATATGAGACTTCTTGTTAAGTGCCAACATACACCATAGTGGTCAAAATGTTTCAATATTCATTGTATGGGATGCAAAGTTTCATGTTTTTGTAACACTTTAAAAAATAATTTGAGTAATAAACGTTTATTATTATATAAAGCTATGTAAATAAATTATTTACCCCCTAACTACCAATAAAGTACATTATACTTGCTTTTCAATAGTCAAACCAAAACTTACAACATACTTTGGGTAATAATTTATATACAAAACAAGGACTGATGGCATATATATATAGGACATCTCACAACATCAGCATGGCCAGCAACCTATATTTATGACGTGCATTTGTTAATAGTTAAACAATAAATTTCGATAAAATAACTTATGCACGAATATTATTGAACCCTAAGGATCATTTAATCATAAAATCAAACATAAATGCAAAAACAAAAAGTTTCAGTCCAATTTGAGTTAAACCAACAGATATAAAAGAAGTGAGTAAAAGAATACAAAAGCTTAAAAACAAAAATAACAAAATCACAAATAATTCAATTAACAATACAATTTTGAAGAATTGTCACTATCATCTAGCACCCATACTTTCAGATCTAATTAATCTTTCTCTAAATAGTGATACAATACCAGACATGTGTAAGCTTGCTAGAATAGTAGTACCAATACACAAAAAGGTGATACATTTTTTTCCGAACAAATATAGACCTATAATCCAATATTTCAAAAGTTCTAGAATCCGTAGTAAAAGGCAGACATATAAACCTTCTCGAACAGATACATATTTTCTTTAAATTCCAACATGGATTCTTAACCAAACACAGTACAGAAGCAGTAGCACTTGATGTAGTAAACCTATTGCAAAAAGCTTTAGATAAACAAATTTCATTGAACTAAATAAAGCGTTTGTCAATGTCAATCAAGTACTCCTCCTAAAAATTAGCACAGCCAGGAATAAGAGGAATTGCCTTGAACTGGTTTAGAAGCTATCTCCTTAGAGCACAATATGTCAGCCTAAACAATTATTCCAGCCCAATACTAATAGTAAACCATGGAGCTCCGCAAGGTACAGTGTAAGATCCAATTTTATTTCTTATCTTCGTTAATGATACAGGAAATATAGAACTAATAGGTAAAATATTTCTATTTCCAGATGATAATGTTCTATTTTATGAAAATAAATCTGAATTACAGGCAATGAAAGGTATGCAAATTGACCTTACAACACTACAAACACAGTTAACCAATGACAACTTAATCCTTAATGCCAGAAGAACTAAATATATGCTTTTTCATAAACCTTTTAGGCCAATTACAAATAATTTGGCAATTAAGATCAAAGATAATGTTATAGAAAGAGTAATCAGATTTACATACCTAGGGCTAACGCTACAGTCATCTTTGACATGAAAACATACCATATTGAACACATTATCAGTAAATCAAACTCTATTATTCGCAAATTGTACAGACTAAAAAACCTAGACTGAGATAACAGCTGTAAAAGAAGTCTTTATTTTGCACTTTTGCACCCCAATTTTCTGTATTTAAATGTAGTATGGTCCAATAACGATAAAGAGCAGCTACACTGTTTAGAAATCCTACAAAAGAGAGCTATTAAAATACTTTATGGATCTAATATTTTAAAGCCTTCCGTAGAAGTATTTAAGGAAACAAATATACTGTCATTTTCCTATCTCTGTAAATATAGCGAGTCTTTATTCATGTACACAACTGAAAATAGCCCCCTATGTACCAACTCTGTAATTAAATACAAAAGAGATGTTTACTCCTCAAAACTAGATCAGCCAATCACAAATGTATAGAATCAGTTAACTCTACCAAATATGGAATAATGAAATAATGCCACCGAAACATACCACAGTCTCCCACTTAACATTAAAGAATCACTTAACTTATCCCAATTTAAAAACAAACTCTTTAAATACCTACTTGAGCAATTTTTTTAAATATTACATTAAGTTGAATCACATACCTACACATTAAAAAAGTATATATAAACACACATTTATATAACATTTATACTTATATACTCCTTTTTATATGTGTTAATGTGCTTATTTTATTGTTTGTGTTTTGCTTACCGCCTCATTAAAGGACAGTCCCTACTTAGAGCAATCTGCTCATTGGGACATTCTATGTAAATAAATAAACATCGCGGCAAGACAACAACTTAAATTTGTTCTAATTTCTTGGTCTAAAACTGAATAGATGTATAACTGCAGTCGTAATATGTTGCATGTGGGTAAAGACACACAGACAGACGTATGAAAAGGGTTGTAATAATGTTTATGCGCACACAAAAAAGGGTGACAAGTATCCGAGACTATCGCAAAGTAAATAATGACTTTCACTGGGACTGCATATATTCCATTACGAGTTCGAGGAACATGTGCCATATTCTCACAGTTCTTGTAACATAAGCATATGATTTGAGAGTAATTATTTCTCGCGATAGCTGTTAAATGGGCGAATTAGCACAAGGTTTCTTATAAACCGGAGTAGGTTGCCAATTTTGTCTGCGAATTTCCTTTTCCTTGTTTTTGCTTCTGCTATTCGACAAACTACAATCAAACACCACATATGTATTGACCATTACCTTTACTCGTTTAAAACGTATACTCTAAATTTACTGCTTAATTGAACATTTAACGCCATAAAATTACTTAAATAAGTACCCTAACCTCTGTATTGAAAAATTTCCTTGTCCTTTTCTTCTTCTATAGGAGAAACCACAACCAGCCACCACAAAGGATTCACCATTATACTGGTTTAAAACTGCAGTTCAAATAAACTGTTTAATTGGCATTTAACACAATTTTTTTTTTACTTTTGCACATTTAACCCACAAAAGCCGTACTCATCTATAAAGTGTAGTATGTAAAGATGGCGAAAAGACAAAAACGTGCTTCAACAACCACAATGCATAAGGCTAGGCCACTTCCTATCTGTTCTCTCTATATACTTTTGTATGTGGTCTACACCTGAACCTTCGACAATCCCAAAACTGTACAGGCACATAAAAATTAACCTTAGATGTGAACTGAAAACCATATAGTGCCAACTTTTAACACAATATTTCAAAATGTGCATTACATAAATAAGAAATGAATAAAATATCAATTTAAAAAAGATGAGAAAAGTTTTTTAAGCTGAAACCAATAACAAGGAATAACTCAGAAACGGCGAACTCCACGAAAAAAAAAATGTATATGCCATAAATTGTGTGTTTTATCGTGGCCTGCTTTTTTTTTTTTTTTTTTTTTTTTTGTGTAGTAAGCCTTTGTCTATCTCTTACGGTTTACCAGTTATGTCAAATTCAATAAAAATCATCCAGAACAAAGACGTCTTTAGAGGTTATTCCCAGAAAATTCAAGATATATATTTTATTTGGCAAGTAAATATCTTACATATAAGAAACTTTAATCAAAGTCGTTTGAGCCATTTTTGAGAAAATCAAAATTTTCGAAATGTTTTCCATGTAAAGGGTACTTTGTGGTGGGGGTTATTTTCTTGAAAATCCTCATGACGCATCCTTGGAAGATACCAAACTTAAATACCAAGCTTGGTATTTAACGATATTTTCATGTTTTAAACTATGCTGTTCACAGATACAACAGACCTTTTTCCAAATATGTTTTTTTTATTCAGGGGTACCCAAAACAGGTATTTCCGGTGAAATCTTGGTGTCAAATTTTTGGGTGGCATACAATTACTTCTCTATTCACTATGTACACAGTACATGTAGAGAAAGTAAGAAAAAAACTCACAAAAAAGGAGGCTTCCGCAACGTTTTAAAATGATAATAATCGTCACCAAAATGCATCAACTTCATTTGAACAAGTGATGCCTTCACATCTGCGAAAATGATATATACCAAGTTTGGTATTTAACGGACTTTTCGTTTTTGAGCTATGAGGTCCACAGGCACACACACGGACCTTTTTCCAAAAATGTTTTTTTTTGGATTCACGGGGACTCAAAACATGAATTTTTAGTGAAATCTCGATATCGGATTTTTGTAAATAGTACGTGTAGAGAAAGTAAAAAACTTACCACGCAAAAATGTAGAGCACATTAAAACACACATTATTTTATATAATTTTTACTTTCTCTGTAGGCACTATGTACATAGTGTATAGAGAGTGTATTGCACTCCACCAAAAAATTCGATACCGAGATTTCACCGGAAATATGTGTTTTAGAGTCCCCTGTATCCAAATAAAGTAATTTCAGAAAAAGGTCCGTGTGTGTGTCCGTGTGTCTGTGAACACGATAACTCAAAAACGAAAAGTCGGTAAAATATCAAACTTAGTATTTAAGATTAGTATCTTCCAGGGATGCGACACGAAGATTTAGAAAAATCTCCCCACCCCAAACTACCCTTTACATGGAACTTTTTTCGAAAATTTCAATTTTCTCAAAATTGACTCTAACGATTTTGTTTAAAATATCGTATATTGAAGATATTTACCCGTTAAATAAAATGTATATCTTGAATTTTCTGAGAATATCCTCTGAAGAGTAGTTTATTCTGGATGAATTTTATGGAACTTTGAATAACGGCTAAAGCATAAGAGATGGACAAAAACTTACTACACAAATAATGTAGAGCATGTTAAAACACACAGTTTATGTTATATACATTTTCTTCGTGGAGTTGGTCGTTTTTTAGACATTCCTTGTTTTTGGTTTCTGCTATGAAAAACACACTTTTCTCATACAGGAATTTGTCAACTGCTGTCCATATAAACAAAGGAACTTCAGTGACATAGAAACCAGCTTTTGACTTTCACTTTAACCTATGGTACGCCCTTATTTCGCTTCTACTTATAAGGAAGCAAGTAATAAGACTATTTCTGTTTTCGTTTTTTTTTTTTTTTTTTTTTTGTGATTAAAATGAAGTAAATAAAAATATAAGCTTTTTAAGAATAATTTGTTGTAGGGATATAGAGAAAGTCATGTGAATGGTACACATCAGATTTTTTTTATGTTGAGTTGATCGCTTTTTAGATATGCCTTATTTTTTGGTTTCAGCTTTGAAAAACATACTTTTATCATACAGGAATTTGTCAACTCCTATCCACACAAATAAAGAAATTCCAGTCACATAACAACCAGCTTTTGACTATCACTTTAACCTATGATACTCCTTTATTTCGCTTCTACTTAAAGGAAGCAAGGAATAAGTCTATTTGTACTAATTTTTTCTCGTTTAGCATGAAGTAAATAGAAGCATAAGCGATTTAACAATAATTTGTGGCAGAGATGTAGAGAAAGTCTTGTGAATGGAACACATCAGATTTTAAAAAAAAATGGCTCTATCAATTTTGATTAAAATCTTTTATATCTAAGATATTTATGTTTATGTGACAAATAACGTGTATATCTTCAATTTTCTGAAATAGCCTCTGAAGACTAGTTTATTCTGGATGAAATTTGAGAAAATTTGCATAACTGGTAAACAGCAAGTGATTGACAAAAGCGTACGAAAGGAGAAAGAAGTGTAGAACTCGTTAGAAAACGCACGCATGCACGCACGCATACACACACACACACACACACACACACAAACACACACACACACAGTTTTAAAATAATTATACTTTTCTCATACTGGAATTCGTCAATTCCTGTACATACAAACAAAGGAATTTCTATCACATAACAACCAGCTTTTAAAAGATTTGACTATCGATTTAGCCTATTGTATTCCCTTATTTCCCTTCTACTTACAAAGAAGCAAATAATAAGGCCCGTTCTACTATTTTTTCTCGATTAGCATTAAATAAATTTAATAATAATAATAATAATAATAATAATAATAATAATAATAATAATAATAAGAATAAGAATAAGAATAAGAATAATAATAATGATGATGATGATGATAATAATAATAGGATTTTTAATAATAATGTATTGCAGAGGTGTAAAGAAAGTCATGTGAATGGAACACATCAGATTTTATTATTCCATACAGCCTACTTTTATAAATTTTCCGCATCGATAGAAGTCTTTTAGATGGTGTAGGAATAACCAAGGTGTAAGAGTTATCCAATTGCAAAAATAATTTTATTTATATCGTAGGAACGTATTTACTGCGAACGGTTCAATTTACCAACCGTATACTGTACAGATAAGGCCGAAAACCGAATCAAATACCCTTTACTACTAATACAGGAAACTCGTTCAATTTAACATGGTAACGTCTGGTGACATGCGATGGTGCTACCATCTGGTCAAGCGGTCTGGACATCAGGCGATCTAAATCATTGGAAATAAAGCTGCTACACGCGTCGCGAATTCTATTAAAATCAAAATAAAAACCCCAATTAATGCATCTTCTCTTCAATGTAGGTAACAAACAAAGAGGCTTTGATATATTTCAAGTGTGGGTTGATTTTACCTTTACAGGTCACACAGTAAAATTGTTTATTTATCCTTCATTTAGGCATGCAATACCGGGAAGAATGTGAGCGGTAATGCCTCTAAATATATGCTCTGAGGCTAATTTTAAAATTATTTATATATTTTCGGTGCTGCGAATAAAATCCAATTTTAACACAATTGTTTGTGCCGAAAATATGAAAATCTCCGAAATGTATTTTGGAGAAAAGCCGATTTCAACACACAAATCTGTCAGAGTTCAGAGAACCTGATCGAACGTGTGTACCATTCAAATCGTACTTAAATCACGAATCCTATAGAATTTACTTTACTCTGCTCTATAGCAGCATGAAGAGTTAATAGATTGAGGAATGCTAGATTTTCAGCAAAAGTCATTTTGGAATGTAACCGTGCAGAAAAAAATTGTAAATTGCAGTTTTGAGGTTTCATCTAGGCTAAGATATATAATTGAGAGCTAACTTAAACCAATGTTCCCTTTAAACACCAATTTATATATTCAAGTTTATTAACCCCTACTTACTTCCACACGCGATCTGGGTTTGGTTATTCTGCCATTACAATCCTTTTGCAATTATTGGCATATTACAGACTTTTAGGGTTCTATGACGAATATGTAGTTCTAGCAGATTTCTAGTTTGGATATTTTATACTTTTCAACACTTTAAATCTGAATATCTTGTAACGTTACACCTTCAGATATATCTTAACCTAACATTGTCTATAAGAGAAACAACCTCAAACAACGCATTTAGCCACAACTATTGTACATTAGTATGACTATTACTCCAATAATTGTTGAAATTGTGGAATTTTAAGTATTTTCTTATTATCCTTTATATTTATGACTTTAACGAAATGTAAACTCGTGTGAATCACTGATCTTGTGCATTAAAACAGTGCTTACATGGTTTTACCTCGAGGAAATCGAAAGAAAGAGACGGCATTATTTTACCAGGTATAGTTATGGCAATAAAATACTGCACACGTTTTTCTGCCCTTGAAGGTTTTCATTACTTAAAATCAGAAAAAATAAACCTAACACCTGCGTGCGTGCGTGCGTCTCTGGTAGGCTCGTGGTGTGCCTGGGTGTTGTTGCTGTGTACCTACCCTAGTAAGGGTTTAACCACAGGAATGAGGTGAAGGTTGAGGTTTTATTTTGAGGTTTCGAGTGTTGGTGTTAAGGAGGTAGCGCTGGTAGGCTCCTCGAGCGGTGTCATTTAAATATGGTGGTGAATTTTGATAGACCTCTCGCGATGGGAGGGGGGAGTGCTTTGTTCAGCTATTACGCTGTTGGCTGGTTTATAGCCGTTGTTACCGGGGGTGCCCACAAGCCATGCGGGGAACCCGGAAGCGCCTCTTTCGGCGTTCAGAGGGTAAGTACTCCCCCAGAGATCTGACAAGTGCGTTCTCATGTTCGCCCAATCTGGCGTAGAATTTTTGAGCCCGGCGTCTAATAACATCTTCCACATATGGGAGGGCCGAAGCTTCATGTAGTAGCATCAAAGGGAAGCGTCGACATACAGAATATATGGACCGGAGTCCTCTATTCTGTACCCGCTGTAATCAGAGAAGCCAGGAGTCTGCTGCCATACCCCACACTTCGCAGGCATAGAGCATCAGGGGGACTATAAGAGCCTTGAAAAGGCGTAACTTTAAGTGAACCGGCATCTGGGAGGCCAGCACGGGCTAAAGGGAGGCTACCGCCCCCTTCGCCCTGTCCGACGTTCCCCGCACGTGTTCACGAAAAGTTAGGCCCTTAACAAGAATGACGCCCAAGTATTTGATGGAATTCCCCCACTCTATCCTTTGGCCCTGATAGGAGAAGTTGGGTATCTGGTTTATTTCGGGGCGTTTTCTGGTAAACAGCTCTTACACCATACTTAATTATACATCTCCCAACAGTACTTCAAACCGCTACACTAGGATCGCAGCTATTCCTTGTCGCCTATCTTTGATCCAATTTTCCTGTTTTAGTAATGAAGGGTGTTTGCAGCAAATGTATGGTTTAAGTATACGGTTGGCAACACATCATACAGCGAGGAATAACAAAACATTGCAGTCGATTTTTCGAAATAAAATACAAACAGTGAAATTAAATGCTACCAACCTATATTCATGCAACAGTGCACCAGATTGATAATTATTTTTTGCGTTGTGACGTCACAACTACGCACCATATGCGCGCTCCAATTCTCAATCATATGTACTTCCTAACGCGCGTAGTTTAACTTGAAACTTTCACTTGATCATTTTAGTTTTGTATTTCCATAACAAACAGTTTGTGAAAGAAGCACTTAAAAGTATTTTCTTGTACTAGTTGATTTATTTTCAAGGTGTATATACATAGTTCTACAATTAAGTGTATAACATTTGTAATTACTTGGAGTTGTAATCTGGATTATTTAATGAAGTACTTATTGATGAAAGCAAATTTATACCTTACTTTAAAAGAGTTTTAAAATTGAAAATGTATTTCTGCTTCTGTGAAATTATAAAAATGGCAGTTAAGCACAGCAAAATCGGCATGTAACCCTAAAAAACATATAAAATGAGTTTTTCATTCCTTGTAATTCATTGCTATGTTCAGAATATGCCAGTAAAAGGTTTCAAGCTCAGTACAATATTAATTGAATTAAATTAATTGTAATTTCTGATTAATCCTCATGTTATAAAATGTTATTCAAGTACATTTAGCACAAATGATTTTTAAGTGTGTTTAAAAGTAACAGACCCATGATTTATTGATATAAAAAAGAACTTCTGCAGGATAAAATTGCATCATACTAGCAGTGCTGGGAATTCACAGTATCACTAACAAAGCAAATAATAATAAAATGCTTCAAGTCTTAGTCATATGGGTTAAAGTTCTTTACCTAATATTCAGGGGCATATTCTGGATTTTTGTGAAGGGCATGCTGAACTCCAGCTTTTAATGTAGATGCTTGATTAATAAATATAGCTCTACAACTAGCTGTTCCATTGAATTCAGAATAATGCAATAATGAACTTAAAGACTAAAATAATTAAAAATGCATTGCAAATATTAAAAGTCACTAATATTAGTACAATCTATGATATTACCATGAAGGATGATAAAATGGTTTTTACATATTTACAGATCATAATTGAAGCGATGTATTTAATTTTATACATGGCTTATGTAATAAAATAATATTTGCATATATATATATATATAATAATATAATACAAAAGAATTTGTATGAACTTTATCATATCACAGTTTATTTAAATGTGAAGTCTGCTCTTTTAAGTAGTAAATTCCTTATAATATTCCAAGGGAGCTCAATATTTCTTGTGAATGGATTGCTCTGACTTATTATGTATTCTTCATAATGTTGAAAATGAGCTTACTAAGAATGCAGTAGTGGCCAGTATAGATAGAAATAAAGAAGCTAATTTGTAAGTTTCACTCAAAATTATAATTGCTAGTTCATGGTTAGACTTATTTCCAAGTTATGGGGAAGAATAAAGAGCAATAGCTCATTTCTTAGCTAACCAAAGTCAAATACCTTATTATATTGAGTTTATTAATAGGGGGTTAGCAAAATTAGACTTGAAAGAGGAAATTTTGTCTTCATTCAGAAGAGCCATAAATTCCAGCTTAATAATACTAGCAAATTGCTGAATTATTTAAGTTGGTATATTATCTATGATTGCATAGTATAACCACCTGCTTTTATTTTTGTCACCACACAACCTTTTTGCAGGAGGTTCATCTGTTTCCTATGAGTAAGACTTTTTTTCATACTATTTTGAAATACTTACTTTACAAAAAGCTGTTCTTGAAATATCTTTATTACAATATTCAATATTGAGGGTTTCCTTTTGAAGTACACTGAAAAGTATGTTTGAATGGCAAATTATTCTTGAGAAAACCACCACAAGAAAATGATTCTTAACATTTGACAAAAAATTAATAAAGCCATGTGCTTATGATATAGGTTCACAAAGAATTGCAATCTTCACAGTTCTCTAGAATGTGTTCAAAACATTAGTAGCTCATTCCTCATACCATGAATTGTGTTCACAAGTCTTGAACAGAAATTCCATTTGGTAGAAGTTACTCTGGGTATCTTTTTCTCTAAGAACTGTTTAAGGGCGTAAGTTCTTTTGGGTGATGTGAAAAAAGTGAGGAAAACACATATGTACTTTAAAAAATATGTGACAGTCCTTAATTGCAAAGCAAGACTGCTGAAATGCTAAATTTAAAGATGGTTGTAACAATGGTAAATATATCTGAAGGATATAACTCCTGTATCTGAGTTTGTAGGTTATTTGCCCTGCCATGACTGTAGCTCCATCATAGGTCTGTCCAACAAATTTTGATTCAAAATCAAAGTCCTTAGAAACTGTGATAACATGTGACATAGCATTTCAGCAGATCACAATGCACTTCCATCAGAAAAACAAATAAATCTTTCTTGGGATTCCCCTTTAGTGTTCATGTATTTCAGGCATATAGACAATTGCGACTTATTAGTAGAATATGTTGTCTCATCTAGAAGAATTGAAATGTATTTAGATTCAGCTATTTCCTGTTTGATAGCATCTACAGTCACTTTCAAAATACATTAGATCAGTTTAAATCATAAGTGATTTTCCTTTAAGTGGTTTTTGAAAATAACATCACATTCACATCATTTAGATTCAGCTATTTCCTGTTTGATAGCATCTACAGTCACTTTCAAAATACATTAGATCAGTTTAAATTGTAGGTGATTTTCCTTTAAGTGGTTTTTGAGTATAACATCACATTCCCTAATGATTCTATGTAATTTCCCCTATTTAAGGACTCAGCAATTATGGGTTGGCTCTAATATGGGCAAGAGATTTTACTTCAGTAGAAATTGATTATACATTCAAATTACTAAAACCATGTTTTGTCCATCAACATCACCTTGTGGCTCCTGAGGGCATCCAATCCCGGTATCATATCCTCAGTCATCCTCATGATGAACAGCCACAGGCTCACAGTGCTCTATCCACTGTGTCAATTCCAGCAGGGCTGGAAGGTTTTGCTATTCAGCTGAGATGAGGTATGACTTCGTAGCCCATATGAACATCCGGGGATCCTCAGGGTGATCCTGAAGAGCGATGTAGTTGTGCCCATGAGAAGCAAGGTGGTGGTGAAGGGACACCAGGAGAGTCAACAGTCAAAACTTGGTAGGCTGGAGAAGACATCACTATACGGATTATGTGTTGCCTGAGCTTGTTGCCTTGCTGGGAGGAAGTATCCATGAGGCTACTTAACCCGATGGAAACTGACCAGGCCTGGAAGAATTAGAAAAGTGCGGGCCAGTTATGAGCTTATCGCCATGCAATGGATCCATCCAGTCAGCACAGTCGCAGGAAATGGGGCCCTGGCTGAAAGACTTGCTGAAGAAGACGGCTGTTCATCTGACCGCTTCACAACTGAGAGGATCTGTGTCTATTCAGGCAATACCAGTCCATTTACAGTGAAGGGAATGGCGATTGCAGTTGCACTGACTGAGTACTCGATAACATTGACACTGAGATGCCCGACATATCTGGCAACCACCAAGACGTGTTCCCCTGGCAAAACAAGCTGGCACAGGACATGCTGGAGGACATGAAATCTAGAAAAATATTTGAAGAATCTGATAGCTCTTGGTGCTTCCTTGGTCTTGGTGAAGAAGAAGAAGAAGACTTCTGCATAGACTATAGTAAGCTGAATGCTGTTACCAAAAGGACTGTTTTCCTTTACTACAGATTGATGACATCAGTGGTTCTTGACTTTGGACTTGAAATTGAGATACTGACAAGTGGCCTTAGATCCCAGAGACAAAGAGAAGACTGGATTCTTGGATTACATCATTGTAGTCAGTAACTTTGATAAACATCTCAAGAACCTGACCAAGATACTGCAAATGCTGCAGGAGCTATCTTGAAGTGAATGTACAGAAGTGAACTACTTGGGCTACATTTGTGTGGCCATGGACTCGGAGAAGGCTCAATCATTGAGAGATTGGCCTCGCCTAAAAGACAAACGAGAGCTGTGCAGTTTCCTGAGCTTATGCAGCTCCTATCACTAGTTCGTCAGAGATTTCTCTAATATTGCAAAACATCTCACTTGTCTGATGGAAGAGCACCAGCCTTTCATATGGTCAAAAGAGGCAGAGCGCACATTCCAGATGCTAAAGTCAGCAGCCTGCGGTGCTCCTGTTTTAAGGTTTTCAGAATCTGGTAGAGGCTTTATTGTGGATACCGATGCCAGCGATACCGGCATTGGCAACATTTTATTCCAGGTCCAGGATGGCCAGGAATAGGTAATTGCCTACTACAGCAAGGTTTTATCCAAAGGAGAAAAGAACTACTATGTTACCCAGTGAGAGCTCTGGCAGGAGTAAAGGTGCAGGAGCACTTCCACAATTTCCTGTATGGTCAACCATTCCACTTGAGGACTGACCACTCTGCCTTTGCCTGGCTGTAATCAACTTTTGAATCAATAAAGACATTTGTTACAATAATAAATATTATAGCTATTCTTGAATGCTTTCTAAAAATTTATAGAAAAATCTAAGCATCATGTGCAAGAAGAATACACCACTGCTAATATTAGTTCTATACAACTCATATACTTTAAGCCCCAAATAAGTTAACAGTGTTAGATGTATCTATTATTTACTTGACTCATACTTTAACATTGTACCTCACATTGAAGGTTACAACAACATTGTTTAAAATAAATAATATAAATAAATTTGAAAAAGTTGTACTATTATCTGACTCTAAAGCAGCTATTATATCCATAACATCTGATGTAACACCTAATAATAAATATTGCAGAATGCCGCAAAATCATAAACAACCAATGAATTTAAATAAAAGATTAATACTTCAATGGATACCAGCACATTGTAGAATACAGGGTAATGAAACAGCTGACTTTCTAGCCAAGAAAGGTAGTAAAATTACATCAAATTCATCAGATCCAATAAGTTATCAGTCTATTAAAAGAATCATTATATCAACATATAATAACAAAATTAAAGAAGATAATGTATTACAAACAAAAGGAAAACCATGGGAAAACTTATGTAATAATACGACCAGACATTACAAGAAAATCCTCTGTAGCAACTTTTAGATTCCTAACAGACCATGACTGTCTCAATAAATATTTATTCAGGATTGGTATAGTGAGATCTCCTCTGTGTCCTTTCTGTACACTTAAAGAAGATATGGATGGAAACCATCTACTGTGCTGCCCAACCTTGAGTTGACATGATAATATGACATTGAAATACTGGAATGCAAGAGAGCAAATGGCTTCACTGCCAACTGCTCAACCTTAGATACCAACCGACCAACTATTCTTTTGCTTCTCATTATAGGTATCATGCAAAAAGTGTGGAAGTTCAGAGTTACTTATCTTTTAAAGATTTGAATATTTCTTCAGTGTCCTGTGACTCTCTTGTAGATACCTACAACAAAATATACAACGGCTATTTCACTAATTGTGTATCTCAGTTCACATGAGGTAGAAAACAAAGATGCTTTTGTAAGAATAGTTTGCAGAATAGATATAAGAAAAATCTTATGTGTTCCATTCACATGACTTTCTCTACCTATTCTGTAACAAAAGCTTATCTACTGTATGTTAATCATGATAAACTACAAAAACAAAACAAAAAGGTATACATGACATAAATTGTGAGTCTTAATTGAGATCTACAGTTTGTGTGTAATAAGTTCTTGTCTATTTCTTACAATTTACCATTTATGCAAAAGTCATTCAGAATAAAGAGAACTTCAGAGGCTATTCCTAAGAAATTTAGGATATATGTTTTATTTGTCATGTAAATATCTATAATGTACAGTATTTTAATCAAAAACGTTTGAGCCATTTTTGAAAATTCTTCCAAATAAAGGATAGTTTTCAGGGGGGGGAGAATTTTCTGGAATCCCTTCATGTCGCATCCTTGTAAAATAATAAATTTAAATACCAAGTTTGGTATTTAACCATCTTTTCATTTTTAAGCTAATCAGATATACATATAGGCCTTTTTTAAAAAAGGTTTTGTTTTGGATCCAGGGATTCTCAAAACATGTATATCTGGTGAAATCTTGGTACTTAATTTTTGGGTAGAATACAATATCTTCCCTATTTACACATACATTGTACATATATATTAGAGAAAGTAAAGATTAGAATAATCGATAGATAAATCATGTGTATTAATCAGATTTTTAATTTATGCAAATGCTGGTTAAATTAATGTTAGGTTGATCACAATATTGATATCACTTTTATGACATGTTACCCACTTAATTAATATTATACATTAGATACAAATAACTAAGAAGTAAACAAATAAAAAAGCACTTTACACTGATTTCAGTTTTTATCATGACAGAAGATGTAGCCTCTGCTTCAACCCATGTTCCAAGCGCAAGTGCATATACCATTGAGAAATCAGAAAATGTGATCTCTAAGGCCAAAATGCACTCAACATCAATTTACAAATCAATACTTGGCCTGCAGTTTACAGACATAGAAAAGGACTTTAAGGTGAAAGAACTAATGGAGTATTTGGAAATAAAGAAAAAGAGAATGCTAGAACTACAAATGCAAAATGAGAACCTGAGCCAAGATGTCACAGCAGAATTGGATCACAGACCAGAAATACTATCACTGTAAGTATCCAGTCTGGGTTATCAACAGCATAGAACCTGAAAACTAATAAATTATTGAACATTCTTAGCTAGTCTAAGTATATCAGCATTTTGGTGTACTTCTGTAACAAGGTGCTCTGGAAGTGCAACAAAGAAAAAAACTGCAATACTTAGCTATGCTTACTTGTTCAGAAATGTTATTTCAGCTGGATAATTATGGTATGTGCTAAACTCATTTTATGTGCCCAATACTGAAACAATTATTTTCAATCATGTTCTAAAATTTTAAAAAAGAAATATATATCATATATTTCTACTTTTGACTAATCATTAAAAAAGATATACCTAGGTATTCATCAGGAATACCTTCATTATGATAATGCACCAGCAATATACTGCATTAAGTAGGTTGAAACATCACATATTTATTTTAAAACCAGATAAATAAGTATCATGTGTTAGCCAAGCATGTTACATACTTTTCAAATAAGGTCATGAGAATCAAAATACCATTTAATTAGCACTCTTTAACATCAACTGCAAATTATTAAAGAGAGTTTTATTTTTCTGAAAAAATTGTACATTTTTTTATTTTAGATGAGAATGACTAGACATTTTAATTGCCATTCTAATCCCTGAAAAATATGGTCTTTTGATTAAAATCACTGGAGCCAATTTTAAAAATCTGATGTGTTACAAATATATGCCTTCTCTAACTGTTCCACCAAAAACAAGCTTTTCTTACAACAGATTATCCTGTTATCTACATCATGCAAATCAAGATAAACATTAGGAGAATTGGTCTTATTATTTGCCTTTTTTTAAGTAGAAAAAAAAAATAAGCGATTACAGTAGGCTAAAGAGATTGTCTAATTTTTTAAAAGCTGGTCGCTGTGTAAAATGATTAAAATTCTGTTCTCTTTGCTTGCTAGGAATAAGCAAATGCGAGAAAGATGTCTTCCCGTTTGAGAAAAGTTGAAGTAGCTGAAAACCGAAACCAATAACTCATGACATAAACTGTGTGTACACTTTTTGTGCAGTAAGCTTCTGTCTATCTCTTACCTATTCACCAGTAATATAAAAGTTCTACAAAATTCATTCAGAATGATGAGGTCTTCAGAGGCTATTTTCAGAAAATTCAAAATATACAGTTCATTTGTCATTAAAATATATTAAACATATGGATTTTAATTAAAATTGTTGGAGCCATTTTTAGAAAACTTTTTGAAAAATGTTCCATGTGAAGGATTAACGCACGCACGCACGCGCGTGCATACACACACACACACACACTCACACACACACACACACGCACCCACCCCCACCCACCCCACCCCCACCCACGCACACGCCCACCCCCACAGCCCCCACCCCCACCCACACACGCACACACACACACTTGTGGAAACAATGAAATTATTATGTACATTTTGAATTGGGTGCACTATATTTTCTACTTTAGTACCTAAGCAAGAGAGAAAGAAAAGTGCTTGTTTTCATCAGGGGAGAACTATTCAAAACCATGAAATCTGTTGTTAGTCTTAGATATGTATTGTTTCCCCCTTAAGTTTGAACTGTAAACTTTTAATTTGTTCCATATCCATTTCAGGTTATATTAAAGACTGCACCAATTATTGGGGGGGGTCAAATAAAAACCTTAAAACTGTAATAAAAATTTGAATTGTAATAAATTGTTTCTTCCATCTAAGCCGTGTGTAGGACAGGAGGTGGAAAGGTAGATTCAGAATGAAAAATTTTATGGTACTTCAGTCTGACTCTACCTTTTCAACTTCTGTCCTACACATGGCTTACGTGGAAGAAACAATTAATTGACAATGATTGATCTAATAGTTGGTTATGACATTGCAAGTCACCATAGGTATGTCATCTCAAAATAATTTGATATCTCCTTGTGGTTTACTGAGGAAAATATGAATCATTTGGGGAATTTAGTGTTATGTCGGCATGCTGCCATGGTAGGTCAGTGATTAGAGCAATAGGATGGAGACCAAGAGGTCCATGGTTCAAATGCTGGCTATGACACCAAATTTTTCAGTTTGACTGTACCTTTCCAAAAATTTCAATCTTTACACCATTATTCTCTAAGTTGTAAGTACTGTTACCAAATGTTTAAAGAATGCCCAACTGATGCAGGCAAGCAAAATGCTGCCACAATACTAGTTGAAAAATGGCTGCACTGCTTGCAACATGCACCAATGATGACAATGTTCCATCTTACACATTTCTGAGCAGTGAAAGTGTGAAATCCATCAGTGAATTAAGGTCCAGTATGGTGATGCATGTTTGTTTCTTACTGCAGCAAGTGTTCAATTGGAGTAGAAAATTCAGAAATGGCATAATTTTTGTTACAGACTCTCCTTGCTCAGGTCAGGCATACCGCCTTGTGATACTTGAATCTGTTAGAGCAGCTGTAGCCATTGTGATGGAAAATCACTGCATGACAGTAGATGAAATAACTGGAAATCTGAACATCAGTTATTCTTTATGATGAGCTTAAATTTGCAAAGTGTCTGCAAGGTGTGTGCTATATGTTGACACCTGTGAAGAACTTTTGCAGCACTTTGAAGTAGAAGATAATGGCTTCCTTGCAAGAATCGTTATAGAAGATGAAATTCATATACACTACTAACAACCTGAAACAAAGAGAGTAAGCAAGGAACGATGTCATTCCTCATCACCATAAACCAAGAAATTCTAAACACACCAGCTGCAGGGTAGGTTATGCTTACTTACTTTTGAGATTAAAAGGATTATCTAGAAATTCTTATGCCATTGGGAGACATCATCACCAGTGTATCACATAACAGTGTCAACCATCATTAACCTTCACATTGATGGTACTCGCCAAATCTGCTTCACTCACAGATCTCTCTCCTGAGTGATTAATACATGTTTGGGCTTCTCAAAGTGGAGGTGGAAATAATGAAATCTTGTTCCTTTGAAGACTGCACCAGGTGGTGTACAAGTGACTGTGCACAGGACCATAATATTTATTTTTTCCCCCCAGAGGAATCCATAAACTTTCTACATGCTAAAGGATGTATGTTGAATATCATGAAGACTATGTCGAAAAATGGTATTTACATTTTTTCTCCACTTTTGTTCGATGAATTGAATTAAATAGGTAAACTGTTTAAGGTATTCATATTTGTTACAATAGAATTAATTTATAACACATCAGTATTTTTGTTTTCAGATTTGCAATGCATTTCTTGATTTTCTGGTAAAATGTAAAGCATAATTTTCCACTGTCTACATCCATGGCATTTTGTATATGCTGGGTGTCCCAGAATTCGACCCCACAAATTGGCAAGATTGCAGAAGGGTCCAAAATAAACAATTTGAGATAGGGAACCTATGAGCTATGGGTCCTAAATTCTTTGCCACAGCATAATATGTATTAAGAGTTGGCACGCCACTGATCAAACTGCAGTGGACTGTGACATGTGCACCTGGATTTCAGAGAGGTTGGATATAGTGGCATTATTTAGCATTATGGTTGGAATCTGGGCATTGGTTTAAGAAGTCGAGGGAGTTGAAGATTCAAGCTTCCATAGATACATCTACTTTTCTGTTGTCTCCTTTTTTCATTTTATAATGAGCCTCTCTGCAATATGATTTATTCGTACTGACAAATAAAATAAATATAATGTGCAATAAGCATGTTGGTGCTATGTTGCTTGCAGGTACAATGGAAAGCATTTTGATAACAATTGCATTTAATACCTGAAGGGGTACACTTCTCCATACCCCTTGAAAGAGTTACTAAAATACAGTGCACCACACATTGACTAGTTATGTACATTACAATTGTAGGCACAGTTTACAATTAACAAAACATTATCATTGTATCAAATGAAATTCAAATAAAATAAAAATTAACAACTCTGTGGTAAAAAGGTACCTTTATAAAACTAATTAAGAACTATGCACTGGTCAGGAAAGTGAATTCTATGTTTTTTATCTCTGCATGAAAGACAAATAGAAAGAGACTAATACAATATCCGAAGCACAAAATACAACAAGTCACCAAAGGAACTTTTCAATATGCTGACCTGCAACATCCCTGCAATGAAGAAATGAATCTTGAATCCTATCAAAAATTCCAGGATTGTTGCGAACCTCACCACAAGAAGCTAAAGTTCATGTAGGTAGTTGTTGATCTGATTTAACAGAAATATTTAGGCATGAGCAATGGTACCATGTGGCAACAAATAGCACATAAGTTCTGAGTTCACAGCTTAGATTATCTGTGTGCTCTCTGTTTTGCACTTCGTCAAAACAATCTATTTTCTTATACATGTGTATACTTTTACAATATGAACACAATGTTTAGCAATTCATAGTTCTCACAGTAATCACATGTAGACATTAGACAAGATTTTCAGAAACACAGTCTCGCAGAACCACAGTACATCAGATGGTTAAAATGGCATAATAGTTACATACAAATAAACTCAAAGTACAGCTGTTCAAATCCTGGCAGTAGCCCAGATTGTTTTATTCCACTGCTAAAATCATGGTTACTATGCTTCAAAGCACACATGGCATGATTTTTTTCAACAAAGCTAATTTTTTATTGCATTAATCTGCACAAGTTCTTTGACAATTACTGCACTTAATATTGAATGCTACGAAGATATTATTCACAGTTTTTTTAAAGTAATTTGTACTGGAGGGTTTATCGTTTTGGTTTCAGAAATGTAAGCTAAGCATATTAGTGCTGCTCTAATGGTGTATTCTTTGAGAAAAACAAGAAATTAAAAAACTAAAAAATGGAAACTTCAGAGAGTGTTACGATCTTTGTATTGAGGAATTCGATTTCCAAAGCTATGCTAACTCACCCACTGGTATGTTTTGGTGGAGAGCTCTAGCTAACTACATATGATCTGAAACCAACAAAGCTGTTATCAGTGGCATGTACACTCTCAAAGAACTGGCAATTTTGCCAAAGTTACAAGTCCAATAATTGCAAATGCTGTATTGATTATGCATCAATACTGCATTCCTTTGATTACTGGCATACAAAAGAGGCATTCTGAATGTAAATAGAACTCATACATCCACAATTTTTTTAATTTTCTGCCATTGTTGTGTGATCCAGAAAATGTACCATAACTTTGATATTTGGCAAAAGAGACAATAGGTTCCTTATCTCAAAATGTTGATCTATGACGCTTCTACAATCCTGTCCATTTGTTAGGCCAAATTCTGGGACACCTGTATATACACAATATGCACAGAATGTCCCAGAATTCAACTGCACACATTGGCAGGATTGTAGAGGGGTCTTAGTTAAAGCTATGGTATGTTTTCTAGATTGCACAGCGATGGCTGAAAATTAAAAGAACATGGACATGTGAGTCCTATTTTCATTCAGAAGGACTCATTTGTATGGCAGTAATTGAAAGAATGCAGTATTGGTGCACAATCAATTCAATATTTAAAATTATAAGATTTGTAACTTTGGCAAAATTGCCTGTTCTTTGAGGGTGTGTATGCCTCTGATAACAGCTCAGTTGATTTCAGATCATATGTAGTTAGCTAGAGCTCTCTGCAAAAACATACTGGTGGGTGAGATGCCATATTGCTGGTAATCAAATCTCACGAAAAGATGATCACATTGCTCTCTGAAGTTTCCATTTGTTTAATTTTTAATTTTCTTGTTTTTCTCAAAAAGAAGCAGCATGAATATGCTTAGTTTACATTAGTGAAGTCAAAACAATAAACCTTCAGTTTAAATTACTTTCAAAATACTGTGAATGATATCTACATAGTGTTGAATATTAAATGAAGTAATTGTTAAGGAACCTGTGAAGATAAATGCAATAAAGCATTAGGTTTATTGAAAACATTTATTTAATGTGTGCTTTGAAACATAGCAATTTAATTAATATGTGGAATCAAAAAAACTGGGCTATTGCTAACATTCAAACAGTTGTACTTTGAATTTATCCATATGTGGGTATTATGCTGTTAACCACTTGAGCTACTGTGGTGCTGCGAGACTGTGCTTCTGAAAATCTTGTCTAATGTCTATACATGACTACTGTGAGAATTATAAATTGCTAAACATTGTGTTCATATTGTAAAAGTATACATATTATGCGTAAGAAAATTGCTTCAATGATGTACAAAACAGAGAGCACACAGACTAACGTCCGAAGAGAATCTAAGCTTCGAACTTCAGAGCTCATGTGCTTTTTGTTGCCACATGGTACCATTGTGGATGCTTAAAAGCCTCGCTTATCAAATTTCCATTGGATCAGATGACAATTGTTGACATAAACTTTAACTTCTTGTGGTAAGATTCACAACAATCCTGGAATTTTTGACAGGGTGCAAGATTCATTTCTTCATAGGTACAATCTCTGCAGGGACATTGCAGGTCATCACATTGAAAAGTTCCTCTGTTGTATTTTGTGCTTCGGATATTGCCTTTCATGCAGAGATGAAAAGGTAGTATTCATTTTCTTGATAGTAAGTAGTTCTTAATTTGTTTTATGTAGATACTTGTGCTACAGAGAAAGCTGTTAATTTTTATTTTATTTGAAGTTCATTTGACACAGTGATAATATTGTTTCATTAATTGTAAACTGTGCCTACAATTGTAATGTGTACGTACATAACACAGCATTGCATAATACATTGTAGTTTAGAAACTCCTTCAAGGGTATGGAGAAGTGTACCCCTTCAGCTGTTAAATGCAGTTGTTATTTAAACATTTTCTGTTGCACCTATGTGCAAATCGTACTTCCAAATAAATTATATTGAGTAACATAGAAAAATACAAACGACTCATTATAAAATACAAAAATGAGACAACATAAAAATAAATGTATCTATGGAGGCTTGTACTCTCAACTTCCTTGACATCTTTAACTAATACCTGTGTGCTAACCACAGCGCTATATAATGCCACTATATTTATGCTCTCCAAAATCAAGCTGTTCGTGTCATGGTCCACTGTGGTTTGATCAGTGGCATGCTAACCCTTAAGACACTTTATGCTGTAGCAAAGAATTTATAACTCATAGCACATAGGTTCCCTAACTCAAACTGTTTATTTTCTGGGACATTCTATATATATATATATATATATATATATATATATATATATATATATACCTAATATATATAATTTGTTCACTATAATAATGTTTTATACTAATTGAACCTTTTGGTTTTCAGACAAGAATATACCTAAATATTTTATTTTATTAAATAAGAGCACTATTTATAAAATACACCTGAAACTTATCATCAAAATATACAATTTTGGTACAGTATCTTGCTAGAAAAAAATGGTGTCGGTTGGTTAGGCATTGTGTTTCTGATGCCAAGTTCATGGGTTCAAACCTAGCCCAGACAAATGGTTTTCTGTGTGTTAAAAGCCAATAGATTTACTGCCATGTAAAAGAACTTGTGCAAGACAAAATTCCAGCACACCGGCAATGTTGATAAGTTCCTGCCTTTTGATAGCATTTTTTTTTTAATTTATTTAATATTGCTTCAACAATAAAGCCATATTGCAACTGTTTTAAGCGATTACAATGAAATAGAATTCTACAATAGGATTACAATATTTTGAAACACTAATAATTCATTTAACTACAAATTGCACTGAGAAAACAATAGAATTGCATACAATCAAAGCTACAATATTTGAACAATATAAACATATTATATGTTATTGTACATTTTTTTTTGTAGCCTAGTGCCCTTTAACCTGGTTGGTCATATCAGATGATGGATGACATTGATGAAACGATGCTCAAATGCTCTTGGGTTCCTTGGAGCTTAAAGTTACTCGACATTCTTCTTCTCAAGATAGGGAAAACCCCCAAAAAACCTTATCCGGATAACTCACCCTAAGCAAGATTCAAATCCACCGCCTGTTGAATGTGAGGCAGACACACTACACTACCCAGGCAGGCATATTCAATTTTGTCAGTTTCATGAAATTTATGGTTCTTCGTTGTGCAGACTTCAGGGTGTGTGGTAAGCTGTTGGGGACTTTGTATCTGTCTCTATGTTGTTAACAACCATAATATTTATTTTAAAAAAAGGCTTGGCTACAGTATTTTTCTTATTTTTTGGGATTTTCTTTCTAGGATTATGTGTCAATATCAAGCTTGTGAGTTAATAACAAGCCACATGCAGAACTTAAATTCTCTTGGTGAACAACTAAAACAAGTCAGGAAGGAACTCCTGAATCAAAACATGGAAAACACTAAGGCTATGAGCATACTAGAACACGACATTGAAAGCTCTTTTCAAGAAGAGGATTTGAAACTTCTTAATTCTGGTAATTGAATATCTATTAAAATTTAAACTGTTAACTTGCAAGCTCTCTCATTTCATGACAAAGTAGAAGTTTATGCTAGGAATTCAATGCTTACTTATGTTAGGAATTCAATGCTTACTTAGCAAGCTGAAAAAAATGTAATTATTGAAATAGAACATATTATAGTACATAATCCAGAAATTCTTTAGTCATAGATTTGTATATTTTATATTTGCAGCTAAGGAGAAACTATATCAATTGCAAGCAGAAAATGTCAAGGCCAGCTCCCAGTATGATGACATAATCACCAAAATTACTGAAGCAAAACTTAATTTAGAAGCTACTGAAAAAGAATGTAATTTAATGAAGTTAACTTATATAGAACTATTAAAGCAAAGAGATGAAGAAAATATTGCATTCACAAAGGTATAAAATCACATACATGGAAAAATATTATATACATGATTTTTCATACAATTTTTAGAAAACTAAGTATTTTGGTGAATGCAACATTTCAGGATTAGTTAGGATTAAGAAGGCCTAGACTTAATATTCAGCGGTTACATTGTAGTAGAAATGATAGAAGAAGAAGAAGAAGAAGAAGAAGAAGAAGAAGAAGAAGAAGAAGAAGAAGAAGAAACAGCAGATTTAGTTTATACATTTGGTCTTATCTTGACCTTAATTATGCAGTCTAATGTTTAATAGCTGAACAACTATTTACTTTGCCAGCATGTAGTACAATGCAGGTATGTATACAGCAGGAAGAGAACTGATACCACGTATCCACACAACTATTTGATACCAAGATTTCAGCAGTAATACATGTTTTGAGGACCTTCAAATAAAAATTATTTTTAGAAAAAGTCTGTATTCTCTCTGTTGTCGGTGTGTGTAGGTGTGTGTAATGCTGGATAACAAAATTCAAAAATGAAAAGTCGGTTAAATACTGAACTGGTATTTAAGTTGTGGCACAAGATTTTCAGGAAATCTTCACATGGACGACTTTTCAAAAGTTTTGATTTTCTAAATCAAAGTAATGATTTTGATTAAAGGGTAGTATATTAACATGTTTACATGACAAATAAAATGTATATCCTGAATTTCTTGGGAATAGCCTGTGAAGCCCTGTTCACTCTGAATGACTTTTGCTTAACTGGTAAATCATAAACTTACTACATAAAATATAGATTTTGTTAAAACACAAATTTATACCATATGCAGTTTTTTTGTAGAGCTAACAATTTCAGAGATATTCTCTGATGTTGATCTCAATTTTAAATTACTTAAAACTTTTCTCAAATGGGAAGTATTCAACCATTTCTTATCTCTTTTGTTTTACTTCTTGCCATGGAAAGAAAACTAAATTTCAACGACAATCACATATTGACTGCTTTTAAAAGATTTGACTGTCACATTCCCATATTTCCCTTCTACTTATAAGGAAGCAAGCAACAAATCATTTCTGATAATATCTATCTTGATTAGCTTTATGTAGATAATAGAATGCTGTTTTGTAAGAATAGTTTATTTGCAGAACAGGTAGCAAAGTCAGTGAATGCAGCACATAAGTTTTTTCTATCCATGTTAATTTCATTGGAACACAGGAAACTTACTATTTTCCCTAGCACTTGCAAATCTAATGTAAAACTGAATGCACAGAAAAACATAATGTAATACCATCAATAAAAAAAGGTATATTTTAAAAAGAAATGGGAGAGAAAGGGTTTGAGAGGGCAGATATAACAAAATGAAAATTCAGATAAATATTTTGACATAAATAATAAGTGAGTTGGTAAATGGTAACATTACATCACTGAAAATTCCACTTGGACACGTGTTGGAAACAGCGTATTGTTCTCATTATCAACTATAGTTGGAGAATTGTTGATAATGGAACAATATCCCATTCCCAAAGCATGTCCAAATGAGTGGAATTTCCAGTGATGTAGTGTTACCATTTATCAACTCACTTATTATATGTCTACGCATCACAGTTGCTAGCTTCTATTCTCTCAAATTAGTAAATATTGTGACAATGCCATGGGGTATGTGACTGCTCTCATGTTCACTCTAGTATGTGACAGTGGAGCTGGAATGTGAGACATCACAGTTGGATGTGTAAACAATGGCGTGCTGCAACAGGATCCTTCAGAACATAAGACTCTTCTTGCAACATCATGATTTTTCCTGATATTTGAGATGTTTCTCCAAGCTTTGGTTCTTAGTATACCATCAACAAGTTTCCAGAAAGTCTGTGACATAATTTTCTTGCTATAAAAGGAGGAAGAATTGCAGTGCAGTGTTGTGTTGTGAATGGTACTGAGCCATGAGTTACTGGAGCATTAGCGCACAGTGGCATGCAGCTGCAAACTAACATCGAGTGAATCATTTGCAGCAATGAAAATAAGACTATTTGTAAGACTATTTCTGAGTCAATAAAGGCATCTGTTATACTATCAAACCTATATCTACACATTTTTCAAGGATACAACACACACATTCTTAAAATTCGCCCCATCCCAAACTACTCTTTATATGAATATGATTATTTTCATTATTTTTTATTTCTTACAAACAGTTCTAAAACTTGTGATTAAAATATCATATTTTTAGTGATTAGCATGAAAAAATACAGGGTTACTACAAAAGAAATAGACAACTTCAACTGTCTGTAAAACAAAAACTATTAGAGATAGCAACCTAATTATTTTGGAGGTATGTTGAGAAACTCTCAAAGTTTTGTTTGTTACTATTGGTAATGCTGTAATGTTTTGTTTGTTGTTGCAGAAGCTGAAATGGCGGAAAATCCTGTGGGAAAGGCATATTGCGTGTTGGAATTTGCTAGAACACAATCAGCAACTGTTGTCCAACGACATTTTAGAACACGTTACCACAAAAATGAAATGATGCGCTCACAAAAAGAAGCATCGTCTTCATCATGTTGTAACATGTCGATGCAAAAGTCACGCCGTATGACCTTATCTTCTTCACTCAGAAACTGCAACATCTGTAATCTGTAAGGTATCATGTGCAGTCGCTTCCGCAAGATTTTCCATACAGTTTGCTGTGGAATTTGTAATTGCATGCTTGCCCTAGATGTCGATTTCTGTGGGCTTCTTATGTAGGCAGAACGAACACGTTCAATGTTTTCTTCCGAATTTCTTGGTCTTCCCGAGCTCTTCCCTTTGCACAAACATCCCGTTGTCTCGAATTTTCTATACCAGTCGTAGATTGATTGTCTAGTCGGTGGCGTTTTGTGGTAACGTGTTCTAAAATGTCGTTGGACAACAGTTGCTGATTGCGTTCTAGCAAATTCCAACACGCAATATGCTTTTTCCACAGGATTTTCCGCCATTTCAGCTTCTGCAACAACAAACAAAACACTACAGCGTTACCAATAGTAACAAACGAAACTTTGAGAGTTTCTCAACATACCTCCAAAATAATTAGGTTGCTATCTCTAATAGTTTTTGTTTTACAGGAAGTTGAAGTTGTCTATTTCTTTTGTAGTAACCCTGTATATCTCATGCATTTTCCCATGACTAGCCTGTGAAATCCTCTTTATTCTCATTGAATTTTTTACGACTAGGAAACTATAAGAAATAGTCAGGAATTCGCTATAAAAATAAAAAAGGTTTGATGTTATATTCATATGTTTTCATTTCCCATTCCTCAACTAACTAGTCTTATAAAAGGTTACTCTACTATCTACTTAATGTAATTGAGATAAGCATTTGTAGAAATTATGCAATGAGAATAGGCGAATTAAGTAGGCTAAAGCTAAATCAAATATGTTTAAAAGCTTTTGCTATGTGATGGTTTTGATATTCCACTGCTTTGCAAAACCAGAAGAAGTAATTTTTTCCTTTTTCCATTTGAAATGTGCTAGTACCAATTTGAAAAATTCAAATCAATAACAAGGAATATCTCAGCAATGGTTAATTCATAAAAAGAAAGAAAAAAAGTGTTTGGTATGAATTGCATGCTTTAATGAGATCTTCATTTTTTGTCTGTCTATTTTATGATTTAATAGCAATGCATAAAGCATTCAGACTGAAGAGAACTTATGCTATTCACAGAAAATTCAATGTACACATTTCATTTATCATGAAAATATAATATACCTCTGTTATTTTATTCAAAATTGTTATAGCTATTTTTGAGCAAATCAAACATTTTGAAAAAGTGTTTATGTAATAGGTAGTTTGAAAAGTTTCAAGTCATGTTATTGGAAGATACTGAAGTTTTCAAAATTGCCATATTTTATATTATGGATGGTTAACAAATAAAATAAGGAGACAAAAATAATTGTTGAATTTAATATTCTTCCTCCAAATATTGCAAATACTAAGGTATTAATATTCTAAAATTAAAGAAAAAAATAAGGAAATACAGGAATAATATAATAAATAATTAGAAGCTCAAGTATTTATATATTCCTTACAAAATAATTTAATAATATCATTAAAAGGATGTAAAATTCTTACAAAGCCAGCTTATTAGCACCTTTACAAAGTTGAATATAACCTAAAACTGTACATTCTATCAAAGTAAAAAATGCTACCATTAATCATCATTTCATTTTTGAATTATGCTGTTCAAACACACAACATACATTCACAAACACACACTCACTGTCTTTTTTCTAAAAAATCTTTTTCTTTTTTTTGTTTTTTTTTGGTTCAGGATGCTTCAATATAATCAATTCATGAAATATTGATATTGTATTTGAGGTTGAGTACAATACTTAGCCTACTTGAGTACATAGTGAAAGTAAAAAGATGTAAAAATGTTTATTGTGGATAGCCTTTCAATCCTTCTTCTTTCTTATCACATTTTATGAAACTGGAAAGGAATAAGAGATAAAGAAAATCTTGAGCTGGAAAGTATGTGGAACTTGTTAAATCATATGAGGAGTATCATTGCAAACTATATTATATCCTAAAATCAAACATTTACACCTGAAGTCAAAAATAAATTACATCTTAACTATGGGAGATATTTCAAATCTTTGGTAATATATAAAAATAAGTGTATGTGGTATGCGTGCATGTGTGCGTGCATTCGTGCATGCGTGCAAGTGTGTGTGCATTTTTGTTATATGCTTCCGTGTTCTCTATAAGAACCACAAGGCAGCCGTAATATAATAACCTGGAGGTTTCTCTATTCCATTGTGAGAAACTATCTTTACAAACTGTGATATTTGTGGTTCTAAAAGTTCTTTTGCATACACATTAAGCAACAGTTAAAATTGGTTATACAGCTAATATAACACATTTCAGAAGTGAAAGTGGTCCCTTTTAAAATTATGAACATTAAATATTTTAATAATAAAGAATTAAATAACCCATTGATGATGTTATAATATATTTTGTAATGTGTTAATTTTAAAGATGCAAGTAAAGGATGCACGTGAAAAGAATACATTTTAAAGGAATGGTGCAAGGAAAGGATAGATGCTTTATATAGCACATTTAAAAAGTGATACAGATATTATTATCCACTGTGAAGCATCTAGAAGCCACAGTGTTATGTTTTGAAATGCATTAGTTTTTAGGTGCAAGGAAAAGACAGTTTTACACCTAAAATTGCAATTATTTACTGTGCACTTTATTTTGTATTTATTTGTCGCCCTCTGTGGTGTAATGGTTACCATGCTGGACTTCATATACCCAAGGTTGTGGGTTCAAACCCGGGGAGGACGATGGATTTTTTTATATGTAAAAATCCTTAGCATAGCTTCCTTCGGAAGGGAAGTAAAGCCGTTGGTCCCGTGTCATAGAGTTACGGCACGTAAAAGAACCTCAAGCCTGATAGACAGGCCTCTGAGCAAAATTAAGCGGTCTTTCACGCCCAGTATAGAATGGGACGCTGAGAACAACAGCAGTTAAAGAGCATCCATAAATAACACGCCATTTACATTTTTTGTATTTATTTAGTATTTCATGCTTTTTTATTACCGTAGCATATAGCATGTTTACAATTCCACCAAATTCTTCAATATTTTCTTTGGCCACAACAATTTTTATGCTTAACAGTTGATAGTTGATATTGATCATTAAAACCACCATGGCACATCAACTTTTAAAGCAATATTATCCATATAGTTTCAGCTTTGTAAACTAGGTGTAAACTAGAAATGCATATTACTTTGGTAACAGTCAAGGATGTATGCAGCAGCATCTTTTTGTCCTGAGAACTTTAATTAAGTCACTGTTTAACTGGATTGTGTAGTAATTTTGCTATCGTTCCACAAAATGTTCCAGGGCAAACAAGGCATTTAAAATAGACCACATTATCCACTGCAGAGCATCTGGAAGCCATGATGTGATCCTTTACACTTTGAATCAACCCACCGCACCCACCATGTTAAAGCACTTGCTAAGTATAATAATTATGAAAATATGCATAAGGGAAAGAAAATTATACCATTTTGCTGCTTTGTGCAATTATAAACATAATGCAACTAGGGAAACTCACAAGATTGTGCCTGGATTGTATAAGAATCACCATAAACACACACTAATCTAGACCTAAAATAGTGCACATGAACAACTTTGGTGAAGCATGTTGGCAGCTCTGCAGTTGTGGTTCACATAGCACAATTAAAGCTGCCAAAGCAAATAAAGTACTCTTGGTATGTTTGATTATAAATTTGTATGGAATTGTACTTTAATAACCAAAAATATTCTTGAGGAATTTCTAAAGTTTTGTAGTACCAGTCAAGAAATAATGTATTAATAGATTTACAGTGAGACGGTTCTGGAGAAATAATATATTTTTTAAATGCCTCTAAAGAAATGCAAGGTTACTGAGAAAGTGGAACTGTCAACTCTTGAGCAATGCTGGGTGTTTCAGCTAGTAAGTCATAAAACTTATATATCTAAAACGGCAAACAAATTTTTTTCCAAAAAAATTCACAAAGTAAGATAATTTGTATTAAATCTAATGCAGATTGTTACTGCTGTGAGTATTTTTATAAATAAAGAACTATTTCAAACTGAAAAACTTTATAAAATTAGCATTATATAAAGATACTCTAACTCTTGAATGGAAAAATCTGATGTGTTTCATTCACATGACTTTCTCTATATCTCTGCAGCAAATTATTTTTAAAAACCTTATGCTTCTATTTACTTCCTGCTATTCGAGAAAAAATTAGGAGAAATAGACTTATTACTTGCTTCCTTATAAGTAGAAGCAAAATAAGGAAGTACCATCAGTTAAAGTGATAGTCAAAAGCTATGTTGCTATGTGACTGAAGTTCCTTTGTTTGTATGGACACGAGTTCACAAAGTTCTGTATGAGAAAAGTATGTTTTTTATAGCTGAAACCAAAAACAATGAATATCTCAAAGACAATCACCTCCACGAAAAAAATGTATATAACATAAATTGTGTGTTTTAAAGTGTTCTACATTTGTTGTGTGGTAAGTTTTTGTTCATCTCTTACGTTTAGCAGTTATGCAAAATTCCATAAAATTGGCCCAGAATAAAGTAGTCTTCAGAGGCTATTCCCAGAAAATTCAAAATATACATTTTATTTGGCAGGTAAATATCTTTAATATACATTATTTTAATCAAAATCGTTAGGGCCATTTTTTAGAAAATCAAAATTTTCGAAAAAAATTCTATGTAAAGGGTAGTTTGGGGTGGGGGGATTTTTCTCAAAATCTTTGTGTCCCATTCCTGGGAGATACTAAACTTAAATACCAAGTTTGGTATTTTACTGACTTTTTGTTTTCGGGTTATCATGTTCACAGACACAGGAACACACGACACATGGATGCACACACACACACACACACACACACACACACACACACACACACACACACACACACACACACACTGACCTTTTTCTGAAAATACTTTTTTTGGATACAGGGGACCCTAAAACATATATTTCCAGTGAAATCTCTGTATCAAAGATTTTGGTGGAGTGCAATACCTTTTCTACACACTATATACATAGTATGCATAGAGAAAGTAAAAATAAGCTGCATTTACTTTGAGCTTATGACAATAACATATTCACTACCTAATTGAAAAAAATTACATGTATTACAATCATATGGCTTTCTCTATATATTCTACAGCAAACTATCCTTGCCAAAGTTTATTCTTCTATCACAATGAATATTAGCAGAAATGGCCCTATTAGATATTTTCAGTAGACACAATGGGGGATAAGGGAATACACCAGATTAAGCAGAGATCAAATATTTAAAGAGCTGGTTTCAATGTGATGTTATTAAATTCAATTCTCTTTGCATAACCAGAATGAAAATAAACGAATAATAATTTCCCATTTGAGGAATGTATAAGTATTGGAAAACTGAAGCATCTCAGTAATGGTTAACTCCATAAAAAGCATAGAACTTAAATTGTTTATTTTAACAAGATTTACATTTTTTATATAGTAAGACTTTGTCTATCTCTAATGGTTTACCAGTTAACAAAAGTCATCCAGAATGAACAGTACTTCAGAGGTTATTCCCAGAAAATTTAAGATAAACATTTCATTTAGCATGAAAATATCTTAAAAATATTGTACTTTAATCAAAATCATTTGAGCCATTTTTGAGAAAATCAAAATGTTTTTAAAAAGTTCCATGTAGTTACTTGAGGGGGGATTTTTTTAAAAATCTTCAGATCCCAACCTCGGAAGGTGCTGAAGTTAAATATAAATATTTTTGAGAAAATCAAAATGTTTTTAAAAAGTTACATGTAATTAGTTGTGGGGGGGGAGGGGATTTATTTTTAAAATCTTCAGATCCCATCTTGGAAGATGCTGAAGATAAAAATCAAGTTTGATATTTAAATCAGTTCTCATTTTTGAGTTCATGCACACATGCACACACTCATACAGCTGTACCTTTTTCTAGGAATGCTTTTGTTTGAATTCAGGGTACCTCAAAACATATTTCCAGTGAGAATTTGGTAACAATTTTTTTAATAGATTACAATACTTCCCCACTTACATAGTCAGCTTGCTCTTCCCATATGTAGGATTTACAAGCGAATGCCTAGGGGTCAGAAGCCTGTCGGGGAGCCAACAGCACAAAACCACAGAATGGAGAACCTGGAAGGAATGGTTGGTCCATAGCCAGGCATGAGTGTGAGGAAGTGGATGGTATGAAATGCAAGCAAAATAGATGATAGGAAAGGTGATGATGGAGCAATTGGTGGAATGAATAAAGGGGGAAACTGATGGACCTGGAGAAAACCTGCCCAATGCTGCTTCATCTACACAAAACCCACATGCAGATGCTTTGGATTGAACCCAGACTGCCTAGATGGGAGGCAAGTGGTCTAACCACTCAGCCATGGTGCCACCATTTACCCAACTTAACTTTTCAAAAGAAAATATGTCAAAGTATGCACAAATAGTGTTGGCTCTCATAGCCTTTCCGAAAAACTTCACTCCCACCATTTGATAAAAGTCACTTTTTCAAGAAGTTATAGAGGGCTGATGGATGATATTCGCAATGGAAACCGAGACAGTTTCACATTCAATCCAGACAAATTGATTACTGATATCAGAATGCATAGGGTACAATACACTACTTGTCTGGAACAATAGACCTCTTTAATTGATAATTTTGAGGTAAGCTGTACATGTTCCAAGTCAAAACAAACTGTAGCAGATTTGTACGGACATTCTTTCATTAATCTATGAAATGCTTTAGCTATCATCTCGTGAGCTCCTGTGTTGTTTTTATTCATTGCAAAACACAGCACCAGCTAATATAATCCTTCTTTCAATTAGCACTGATCAAGACATCAGTTTAATTATATAGCAGCTGATCACTTTCAGGGTAACCATCATGTTATAAGGGCTGTGCCATGGCCAAGTGGGTGGACACTTGCCTCTCATTAAGGCTGCAGGTTCAATCTCAAGCAACTACAAATGGGGTTTATGGTGGATAAAGCAGCACAGAGGGAGGTTTCCTCTGGGTTCTCCAGTTTACAAATGTAAAAGTATGAATCTTATAACTAGCAATGACAAAATTTCCACATTAGCAATGTTAAACACAAAAAATACCTTCTGCCTTCTCTATATTTACAAATGCATTTGCCATTATCAGGCATAGAAATCTATAAGCAGGATGAAAGGAAATGTAGTTTGACTATCATTGTAATTCCATCTCTCATATGGTCTGTTGGTATTTATAGACAGACTCACCATTCACCGGACCATGTTTGTCTGCCTATCAATGACTCATGGCTGCTGTGTATATACTCTTGTATTACTTAATGGTTTGAGTGTTGATAACTTGAGGCAACTGCTTAAGAATTCCTATGCCTGATCATTGTGTTTGTGAGTCAGGATATGACATTAAAAATGATTAATTCTACTATTGCATATATCTTTCAGGAAAAAGATCTCCTAAATGAAAAACTATCTTCATTAATTTCCAAAAATAAAGCTTTAGAAGAGTCTATAAGCAACAACAACAATAGGAAAAATGGCCTAGAGAAGCAACTCAAAGAAGCAATGGCAAAACGAGACAGCATATATAATACTGCTGATGAATTGGAGAATATCATTAGGGAGGAGTTAGAAAAGCAGAAGGTATAAAACCTTGAACGTCTTTTTCATACTCTTTGTTTATTTTCTTTTTCATTGTATTTGAAACCTTAAAGGTATATTGCCAATCTATTATATAAAGGACAATAATTTTTGGATTATAAACGAGTTTAAGACTTATTTTTTTGCTACCCTAGAAATTAATATTTTAACAGTGTATATCTATTACTGGTTGGCAGTAGGTACAAGATGTTAGAACACAGCCTAATTTTGTTTTATTTATGTTATACATTGCTTACATCATGGTATACCATTAGCATGTACATTTATAGCAGAAGTTGTAAAACATATTAAGAAAAATCAAAGTGAATTATGCACAAATACAGATATCCATCCTCATGACACAAGAATAAAAAATAACCTTCATGTTCAGATATGCAGAACAAACATTCTAAAAAATAATGTCACAAATTTAGGAATTAAACTATATAATAAACTACCAGCAAACATTAAAAAAATAGCAAACATGAAACAATTTAATAAAGAAGTAAAATCCTTTCTACTACAACATACCTTTTATTCAGTAAGTGAATATATGACAATTCAATTGTAATTAATATACATTATAAACCTTGTATAAGTACTGTGCAAATTGTATATACTTATTATTCTATTGACGAAGCCCATATCATGTATCATGATCTAAATGGTGAATAAAATTATTATTATTATTATTATTATTATACTCATTAAGAAGTTTGTTCATTGGCAACAATAATGCTGCAGGGAATAAAAACCCTCCCTATAAGGTTAATAAGTACTCATACTCCTGGGAGTAGAAACATAGAGAAAACATTTACCTGTGATTCGCAAATAAAATGATCAGTATTAATAGTTAATAAAAATGTATTAATATTTAGATATTTAAGGAAGTTTGTTTACAATAATACTGCCAGGATCATATTGTGATACAGTGACTATGGCAAGAGCTTCAGGAGCTCGGGGATAGACAGCTTTTTTTTTTTTTAATTATTGGTTAATGATGCTATAAATTTCTAGGATCATATCAGTGGGTTGATATTTTGTCCTGCATCAGTAAATCCTCTGGCATGGACTGTCACCTTTAAACACACCTAAAAATCATCAGATTTGAACCTGTGACCTTGGGATCAGCACCAGATAGTGGTGAGGTAAATAGGTACAAATAGCACTCATACCCAATATAAATACAGTCAACATCTAACCAGAATCTTTTGGAAGTTATTCCTTCTAGAATGTTCTTGAACTCCAACAACTGCTATATAAATAAACGCTCATGAGAAAAGGGGTCAGTGAGTAAGTGATTGCATTTCTGTGCAACAAAAAATGTCCTCTGAGCAAATTTATGATATTTGCTGAGTTGCACAGTGAGTGCTACTACTCTGAGAGATAGACAGGTCTTATGTTTAATTTCCCAGCGAATGAAGCAGACAGAAGAAGAGGTGATTTTGGTGTACTATATTGCTATATTGCAAAGAAAAGTGAAGAGATATTGAGAACTAAGAGAAGTAACAGTAAAAATTAATGGGGTGACAGTGAAAACTGGACAAACTCAATGTATTTTGCTCTGATTCAGGTACACATCAGATATACCATACAATTGGGGTGACCATCACCGAAAAAAATTTTAAAACTATCTTACCTTGCCAAAAAAACTGATGTGTTATACTCACATGACTTTCTCTAGCTGCACTACAAACTTCTTACAAAAGATTATTCTTTTTTATACACAATGTAATCGAGATATACATAGCAGAATGTTCTTATTACTTAGTTCCTTATAAAGAGAAGATAACTAAGGGAATACACTAGGCTAAAGTGATAGTCAAATGTTTTTAAAGCTATCATTATGCGATTGTCATTGCAAAATCACTTTTTTGCTTGGCCAGAAGTAGAACAAAAGAAAAATGGACACTTCCTGTCTGAGGGAAAATATAAGTACTTCACAATTATTGAAGCCCATAAGGAATATCTCGGAAATTATTAGCTCCACATCAAAAGCGTAAAGGACATAAATGTTATTCAGTATGAACTGGGCTAGAACAGAAGTAAAACTGATGCACGTGTGACAACAGAATGGATGTAGGACGCACATGCAGGGAAAGGCAGTGAAGGTCACATGGGACGTACTGCTGGCGCCCAAGTTTTGTAACAAACATATTGTAGCTGAATATGGAAAGCTGAATAAAAGAAACACCTCACATTTATCATTTATAAAGAAGCTATAAATATTATGGGCAAGACTGTCACGGAAGAGATCATAAAGTATTTCTCCATTATTGTGGATTTTACCCCTAATGTTTCATACTGTGATCGGTTGAGTCTCATTACACAATATGTGAATAAAAATGATGTACCACAAGAGCAGTTTGTAGGGTTTATGAGAAATGTTGAGCATTCTGGGAAAAAACTGACAGATGCAGTATTTTAAGTTCCTCAATTCCCATGGATTAGATATAAGCAATTGCCGTAGCCAAAGTCATGAACAATGCTGCAAATATGACCGAAATATACTCTGGTCTACAAGCTCAAAACATATCCTTCAATCCCTTGTCATTTTCCATCCCTTGCTCCTTTCATTCCCTGAATATGGTGGAATCAAGTGCAGCCACATACTATAAAATGGCTATAACATTTTCTGACCCGCCACAAACAATTTACAGATCTATAGATCATTGGAAAATTCTACAGTCAATTTTTTAAATTTGAGTTTAAAGTCTCTGTGCATTACAAGATGGTCAGCTTGAGACGATGCCTACAAAAGCATAAATGTTAATTGGGATGCAGTCAATAAAGCTCTTAAGTGCATTTCTGAAGAGAAAGCTGTGATTAAATCAGAAGCAACAGGGACAGAAGCAACTCTTAAAGATATTGCATTCATGGCTACAATGTGGGGGAGTATTTTGGAATGTTTCAATGCAGTGAATACAGCATTACAATCACAAGAAGTTGACATATTTGCAGTAATGAAACTTTTTACTTCACTTCTAACTTTCATAGATGAGATGACAAAGTCTTTTGAAGTGTATAAAAAGTTGGGGAAAGAAAACTGAGACTACACAACTTGTATGAGCCAATGAAACTAAAGAAAAATGTGTGAAGAGACAAAAGAAGTTCTTTGGGATATTGAAACTGTGGTTTGCAATCTGATGGTGACATATTGAAGACCAATTATATAATTATATTGGACAGGCTATCCACAGAACTCAAGAAGCATCTTCATGTTCTACAAGAAAGTTTTTGAAAAGTTCTTGTCCTTATCCAGTTTGACAAAAATGGACCCTGAATCGTTGAATCACCTGGCTGTACTAGCAATAGAAAATGATCTGACTGTGAATCTGGAATTTGAGAATGTGATGTGTTTACTGAATCAAGGCAAGAAGAGTCGCCGTCCGTGGTATAATGGTTACCGTGCTAACTTCATAAACCCAAGGTCGCGGGTTCAAACCCGGAGGAGGACGCTGCATTTTTTCGGGCGTAAAAATCCTTGGAATGGCTTCCTTCGGAAGGGAAGTAAAGCTGTGGGTCCCGTGTCGTAGATTTACGGCACGTAAAAGAACCTCAAGCCTAATAAGAGAGGCCTCTGAGCAAAATTAAGTGATCTTTTACTCCCAATTTAGAATGGGACGCTGAGAACCAAAGCAGTTAAAGAGCGTCCGTAAATAACAGGCCATTTCCATTTTAAGGCAAGAAGAAAACCATTGAACTACTGACATTCTTTATTGAAATACTCATTTTTTTTTTTGTACTACTGAGTTTTCCTTTGTGTAAGTGAGTGTGTTATTAGTTAATAATAATATATGTTTGACACCTCCATCCTGAATTTTGGATATGTTGCAACCAATCTTTCTACTCTGAACTCAGGGTTAATTACCATAATTCTTACAATATCCTTTTTTGAAGATTTCTTCTTTAAATAATATTAATTATTTACAGTTTTGCTATTAAATATTGTTCAGAATAGCCTAAGTTTGTTATTGGGGGAAGGGCAAAAAAAGAATATTCGATCCATGGTTCATAACATTATCCAAATAACAGGGCTGCTTGTATCTATTACACCAACATGATTAAAACATATCTTCATTATATTCAATTACAATAGATTGAATTGCAATTAGCAAATAGCTTCAATACAATTCTTTCTCATAAGGGGCATATTTTCCTCCTTCATAATTTTTCATAGAGAAGAGAGTTTAAGATTATATACCAAAATGCAATTTTAAGATGTACAACTAAATTATTCCTGCATATATGGAGAACTAAAATCTAAGGTACATTTTCTAAACCCAGAGATATTTATTATCTGTGCTATAAAACTGTCTGACTAAACATCATAATGCCATATATAAAGCTTTAAGGCTGTAGGAATAGTAGAATTGATTATTATTCTTTCATGCAAGTCAGGTGTAGGACAAAGTGTGCTCTAACCAACTGAGCTATCATGGCAAATGCTAGCCAGCATTACATTCTTTGGCTTGTATTTTTTTTTTATGGCAATCCACAAGGAGATCTCAAATTCATTTTGAGCTTATTTATGGTTTTATAAAATAAATTTTTAAAAATTAATGTTTTCAAAAATGCAATTTTAATGGATAAATTAGTACTGTAGCATTAAGGTAATCACTGATGTAATAACTATTAACTGTAAAGCAAAATGGCATTTTCTTGAATGAAATAAAGGATTACACCAAAGTCTAGAATAATGGCATCATTGACTGTCATTAAAATGAATAAATCTATATATATATATGTATGTATATAGAAGAAAGTCGTGTTAGTTACACTATTTATAACTCAAGAATGGCTGAACCGATTTGGCTGAAAATCAGTGTGGAGGAAGCTTAGGACCAGGAGACGGACATAGGATACTTTCCATGGGACGTGACATAAAACGTGGTATAAAGAAACGCAACAGACAGCTAAACACATTGTAGTCTATGGTGTTTGTTTCGAGTTTCTATTTACTTATTGTGTCGATATTATCATTAACAATGCCACGACCAAGACAATCAAATCTTTCCTGACAAAGCCGAAATGCAATTAGGATTCGAAACATTGCGAATGAAATTGCATGTGAAGAACAACTATCCAATTAAATTTTTAAACTCCTTGGATGTGCCTGGCTTACCACCGCACAATTTATGACTAAAGGTTGGCTCTGTAGTAATCATGCTTCGAAACGTAAAGCAACCAAAACTGTGCAACAGAAGGCGTTTGGTGGTAAAAGTAAATTGATGAGCAATGTGGTTTACGTGACAATACTCAAAGGAAAATTCGAAGGTGAGGAAGATTTTCATTCCGAGGATCCCGATGATCCCACGATTTGCTGTTTGAGTTTAAATGACTTCAATTTCCGATCTGTCTTGCATTCGCCATGACCATTAACAAATCACAAGGCCAATCCTTGAAAATTTGTGGTCTGAATCTAGAAAATCCATGTTTTTCCCATGGTCAATTATATGTGGCATGTTCATGGGTCGGAAGACCAACTGCGTTATTTGTTCTTGCACCTGATAATAAAACAAGAAATGCCGTTTATCACAAGGTGCTTCACTGAAGAGAGCAACCCATGCACCAAAATAACGGCCAATAAATAATCATTAAAATACTTGTTTTTTTGTATTTGTATTTATTATCCTAATCAAAAATTCAACTTAATAAAATCCAAAATTTACTCATTTATTGCTTTTAAGGCAGAAGAAAGTTCGCCGGGTCAGCTAGTGGTGTATATAGATTGTTCTGTAGTTCCGTAAACCAAGCTTAGAGACAGAGAGAGAGAGAGAGAGAGAGAGAGAGAGAGAGAGAGAGAGAGAGAGAGAGAGAAAGAGAGAGATCGAGATCCATCTCTAGATGTTGCCCAATGCGCCGGTCCCCATGGCCATGCTCACCAAATCGTCTCGCTTTGGTGTTTCACAGCGCAGGGGATCGTGGGTTCGAGTCTCGTCTTGGGCATGGGTGTTATATGTTTGTGTATGTGTGTGTAAAAAGTAAAACAGAAATTCAGTAATCATACAGTAATCAAAGTAAACAAATTAGGTAAATAAAAAGTATGGCATACAGTGCCGGAGTCCCGATCAGACTCTGGAACTGTATTTAAAAAAAAAAAAAAAATGCTGTCACTAGTTGGTAGGACTGATTGGATTTTCATGTTGGCAGCCTTTACCATATCAAGTTTGATTATTGACACAGCTGCATCTATGTTTACTAATATATGTCATAGTTTTCTTTGTAACCAGCCACATGCAATGAGGCTGTTACCCACTCTTCTACCTAAGGCACAAAGAGTCACTTGAGAGGATGGTGAAGATGGTCCTGACTTGCCTCTTCCCATGCCAGTCCTTACTCACTTTCCACCTGCTCATCGACTTTGTGTGGATAGTCCTTCAATAAATGATCTGGCTTGCCATACACCCAGCACAAACCACTTGAAGGTAATCATTGTCGTCTTGGGTTGGTTCTCTCTCTGAAGTAGCAAATGCTCCTGATCTTCATGGTGGATGCATCTTGGACTCATCTTCATTGTGGCCACTAGTGCCTTATGGATTGTCTTATAATTGTCCAGCATCAGATGCTGTCATATCATGGCATCTACATGAAGAACCAAGCAGTTTCAAGTGATAAGTAACTGGAGGTTCATCAGGGCTTTGTTCACTAGCTGTTCAGTTGCCAGAGAGACTCCTACATTGTCTCCCCTGGCTGCTACAACCTTAACTTCAGCTGACTGTGACAGGCTACAGCAAGTGATGGTTCCCAAACCATTCTTAAAGGGCCTCCCAATCCCTGCCAATGTCAGTCTTGCATCCACGATTTCCGCCATTCTTCCCTGGAGGCTGGCTATCAATTGTGCAGCTTTCTCCTCTGCTGACCAGATGTTATAGTTGGCAACGGATTAACAGTCAGCGGAAGACTATGTTCTGTTGCACTTGGGTGGGTTGATACATGCAGATAGTGTTTCACATCCCGACCTCAAGTTCTTCAGCCTTTCCTCAAGTATCTTTTCCAGCATCAGTTCCTTGATGCTCCCATTGACTGTTCCCTCCAGATTATTAACGTATTGACCAAGATCTTTTATGTTTTCATCAAGCTCTTCCATTCCTTCTTCATGCCAGCCAGTTGTTTATTGATTTTAGTAAATAGTTCCATCTTCATTATGAACATTTTCATTTTCATTTCTGCTTGCATATTCTCTGTCTTCTCCATTCTGGAATTCAATTATTCTTCCAACTTTGTATGCCAGATTCAATTTTCTCCTCCATCTTCCCCAATATGGATTCCATTCCAGATTTCATTTCTTCCTCTACTTTTTCTGTTGCAGATTCAATGATCTGCTCCATTTTAGATTTCAATTCCATCTTCTCCATTCTGGAGAAAATTTATTTTTATTTTCATTTCCGTCTCAAGATTTCATGGCCTTAATTTTGCCTAATAATGCTTTCATCATCTCCTTCATATTGGCATTGAATCGCACTCCTGACACTAGTGTAACCAGTATCTTAATTCAATAGTTGTCTTTATTTCAATGCTGCAGAACAGTTTTATCTCATGTCAATACAACACTCATTTGACTGCTTCGACTATATCTCTAATCCAAGTGCATGCTTCAAAGTTACTCTCAAAACTGAACCCATAGCCTTTTTGTACCTCCTGGTTATGTAATTACAAATTTTCAGAAGTAGAAGTCATTACTGCATGTTTTACGTGCAGATGTGACCATGTTACATGCAAGTGGGACAATACATCAGCTATGGAAAGGAAAGTGCTAGTGCATGGCAATTCACAGTGCCAAGGTATAGGCACATACATTTGGCAGCAATATCAGTATAAAAAGTATGTTTTTAGTGAGACTATTAAATTAGTTTAGTGTATTGAATACTCTAATGTTATCAAAGGAATAAGACAGTGTAAAGATGCACCTTACAAAAAATGAAAGAAATATGGATGATTAAAATATTTGAATAAGATATTCAAACTACAAAGGCATGAAATTGGACCATAATATGGTTATCCACATACTTTTTTGATCAGCAGAGAAACTATTGAATACCTTACAACTTCACTTTCACCACTGAAGTACATAAATCTAAATCATTATGAAGTAATAATGTTGAGTCAAAACCTACTAAAATATTTATATCTATATTAAGCTTCTTATAAGATAAACTGTAATATGCTGTATCCAAGAATACCTATGTAAGTATATTAACGTTAGGCTTTATAGACACTATGAATAATACTTTTCTAGGTACTTGAATGGAATAAGGTAAATATGTCCTGCCTGGAGTTGTCATTTTTTTTTTTTTTGTGTTTTGAGAATTTGCAGTTACATATGTATTTCGCTATTTTTTTCATAATTAAGAGAACTGTATTAATATGACTAAACTTTTGACTCAAAATATATTTAAATAAAACATTTCATGCATTGTACATATAAGCAATAGTCCCTTATATAATAGCATCAAGTTTAAGACTTAAAAATTTATCTCCTGAGAAATTTTAGTTTTGGTCGCTGTCATGTTTATTCCCTATAACCTTTGTCTCTTAAATAATAGTTACATACTTAAGACAATTTTTCATTTTCTTATTTTCCTCTAATTTATTCTGACTTCTATTTCTCCATGCTCCCCTTTGCAGGATTTAAATAAGAAAATTGAAGAGCTTGACAGAAATATAGTAGGGCCTGAAGAGGAATTAGGCTTAAAGCACATACTACTCCAACAAAAAAGGAACAAAAAAGAAGGATTAGAAAAGCAGGTACAAGAAAGGGAAAAAGAGCTACAAGTAATTCACAGACAATTACAGGAAGCAAAAGAAATCAATTTTGCTATGGACAGTGAACTAAGCAATTTAAACTCAAAAATTAAACATGCTGAGTAAGTTATTTAAGGCTATATTTGTTGTGCAGCTTACAACATTTACTGCTTTGTTGTGGTGTTTAATGTCTTAACATAAAAACCTGATTATGTTCCAGAGTTAATTTTAGCAAAATATGAGGGGCATACTGAAAGTCACGAGCAACCCATTGTAAAAATTTAAATTTCAACAATGTAACAAAACGAATTGCAGGATCGTAATCTACGGACTTTAAGCCACATGTTGACATATTGTGACGTCATTAGCTTCTATCACGTGACCACAGACGGTGTTTGAAAAATGGCTGACATTGATATTTCGTTTCGACAGCGAGCTGTCATTGAATTCCATGTGAAAGAAGGAAAATCTGCTCCTATAATTCATCTCAGACTTCAACGTTTGTATGGGGGTGTCTGCATGGGTGCCAGCGAAGTTACAAGATGGGTGAAACATTTCAGAGATGGAAACACGAGTCTGCAAAATGCGCCTCGTAGCGGGCGTCCTCGAACTGCCTCTACAGAACTCAACCAGGAAAGAGTTGATGAGCTCATTACAGGAGATAGGCGTTTCACTGTGAATGAAAGTGCTGCGCAACTTGGAATAGGACATAGTGCAGTGCAAGAAATGATCCACAGCTTGGGTTATCGAAAGGTCTGTGCCCGTTGGGTCCCCCGTTTATTGACTGAAGACCACAAACTTCAGAGAAGAACCATTGCACAAAACCTTCTTTAGAGATTTCATAATGAAGGTGATGAATTTTTGACGTGTATTGTGACTGAAGATGAGAGCTGGTTCCATCACTATGAGCCAGAAACGAAACGTCAGAGTATGGAATGGCACCACTTGAACTCACCATCGAAGAAGAAAGCGAAGACAGTGCAGTCTGTAGGAAAAGTTATGGGAAGTGTCTTTTGGGATGTACAAGGTTGCATTCTGGTTGATTTTCTTGAACGTGGACAAACCATAAATTCTGCCCGCTACATCAAGACACTACTGAAGCTCCGTCGGGCTTTGCGTGATAAACGCCCTGGAAAGAGGATCATCCTTCAACAGGATAATGCGCGTCCGCATACTGCCCGTGCCACTATGGAGAAGATCAGGGCATTAGGGTGGGAAACTCTTCCACATCCTCCCTACAGTCCCGACTTGGCACCCTCCGACTACCATCTTTTCGGTTCTGTGAAGGAGCAGATGCGTGGCCAATGCTACGAGACGCTGGAGGATATTCGGAAAGCAGTGCGTCAGGGTCTGCGGGCAGCTGGAACGGAGTTCTATCACAAGGGCATTTTGAAACTTGTAGAACGATGGGAAAAATATGTGCAAAACAATGGAGACTATGTCGAAAAGTGAAAGAAAGTCTGTAGATTATGATGATGTATTTGGTTTGGCTTAAAAATAAATATTAAGATTGTAAAACAGTGTTGCTCATGACTTTCAGTATGCCCCTCGTAATAAAATCCTAAGTATACTAGGATGCATCATTTCTGAGTGGCATGTATATTAAAAGGCAGAATTTACACATTCTATCTAATTTTTTTTATAATTCCTTGACATTACATCTAGATTTCACTTTAATCTCATTTTTTAAATGTATATTTTTGCTGAAACTGCCTGTGAATCATTCATTTAGGTCAAATTTTCTTTATGCACATTTATTAGTACTAGAGGAGTCTCTGTTTCAATGGGCTCTCACAGTTTTTTGGGTTAATTCCTTATGTTGTATGAAAATGTGTGAACAGAGATAGAGAAATCACAATTCTTTTCCTCAACTTGCCCAGATAAACAGAATAGAATGAAATTCCCCAAACTAGAAAATGAGAGGATGCAACATTAATGTAGAAGACAGTGGATACAAAATTATGTAAGTGAAGGTAATCCATAGAGGGTGAATTCAGTAGCTAAATATTTCTTGTTAAAATTCAGCATTGAAATTAAAATTTTAAGGTTCAATTGATTCATCCTTTCTATTTAGTACATATTATGGATACATCAATGCAGAAAATGCCAATACAGACAGCTAATTGCAAAAAATACAACATTTACAAAAGAAAATGTAACATAGTGGTTGCAGACAAGAGATACAAAATAAAACCCACTAATATTGCTGATCATAAATTCATGTTAATTAAACATTTTCCAGTTAAAAATGTGTGAAGTTTTGTTTTGAATGCTCTAATTATGTTCTAGTTATTTGAAATAATGTGGCAACTTAACACACACGCACGCACGCATGCACGCACGCACACGTGTGCACACATGCACAAACTCTTAGTACTAAATGTATACATGTACAGCTTTTAGGTTTTAGTTTTTATATTGACGAAGTCTTGTAAATTTTTTGCAAATGGCAAATAAAAATCTGAATTTGTAAAACCAGATTCCATTTTCTGCTCAATCTTCTCTATTGAGATTCAATTCCATCTCTGATTTCATTTCTTCCTTTCCAGATTTCATGGTCTTCATTTTGGCTAGCAATGTTTTTATCATCTCTTCCATTTCAGCATTCAATCATGTGCTCACACCAGTGTAACAAAGTTTCCATATTAAAAATATGTTGATTAGAGTAAATGTCTTTATTGTAATGCTGTAGCACAGTTTTACCTCTCATTGCTTTGATATTTGTACACTGTTGACCACTGCTCTCTCCAATCCAAGTGTTCTGAATTCACTGTTGAAGCCGAATTTCAGGGCTCAGAGAGCTTATTTCCCTCCCTTTTATATCTCCTGATTATGCAGCATGAAACTTTCAGAAGCAACAATCATTTTTGCATGTGTAAATTACACAATGTGTGACCATGTTACAGCCAATGCAGGGCTGTGATGAAATCTGCCAGTTCAGACCATGTTATTTTTACACATACCTACAACAATATGAATGATGAAAGCAAGCCATTCAGTGGCAAGGTATAGGCATGTGCATTTGGCACATAGTCACAATGTACAAGCATGGAAGAGTCATTATTAAGAATTTCTTAAAATAAGATCTGCAACTCACATAGATTAGCTTGTTAGTTAGTTGGTGATTTAATTATTATTCTTATAGCTCTTTTGGCATAATGAGTACTTTTTTCTAATATCCTTGAACTTCCCCAGAAACTGAGACCATACTTTAAAAGAGTATGAAAGTAGCAGAATAATAAGCTACTATCATTTTTTGCATAACATAGTTACTTTAATTTTTTATTAATATTTTCAATGTATACTACCCAATCCAATTTTAATCCAGTCCCAAGCCTATTTTTTTTTTTTTTTATTTATTTGGTAGCTTAATGTCCTTTAACCTAGCTGGCATTATCAGACAATAAAATCAGTGAAATAATCTTAAATGATCTCAGGGTCCAAGGAACTTAAAGTTACTCAACATTTGTCTTCTCAAGATAAGGGAAACGTCCCCCACCCAAAAATAAAAAAAAAACTTATACAGGTAGCTTCATCCTAAGTGAGATTTGAATTTATGACTTCTTGAACGTGAGGCAGCCCACATTACCAGGATGGGTTACCTAAAAATGTTGTATCTGTTACATATGCGATTTTTGTGTTTTTCAAATGAATATCTAAAAAGGTGATACGTTTATCTGCTTATGCCAAAATCCATTCTATTGTTGTATCTTTGTTTATTTTGAGTATACCACGGCAATATTGTTCCATTTATTATATTCAGATTCTGAGGATGTGGCCATCATTTCCAATAATGAGTAAATTTCTGTCATCTTCAAATTTTTAAGTTTAACATCATTTGCTAGGCTACAAGTTGTATTATGTATATAACACAACTCTCTCTCTATATTTAGAAAGAGAGAGAAAGAGAGAAGGAAAGAGAGAGAGAGAGAGAGAGAGAGAGAGAGAGAGAGAGAGAGAGAGAGAGAGAGAGACACATGTGAGGAACTCCACATTTTATAGTTTTCATATCTGAGCATTAATTTTTACTTTCTCTACATGTACTATGTACATAGTGTATAGAGAATGTATTGTATTCCACCCAAAAATTTGATTCCGAGATTTCACTGGAAATACATGTTTTGGGTCCCCCTGAATCCAAAAAAAGTATTTTTGGAAAAAGATCTGTGTATGTGTGTGTGTGGGTGAGTGGGCAGGCGGGCATGCGGGCGTGCATGCATGGGTGCTTGGGTGGGTGCGTGTGCACGAGGGTGTGTGTGTGTGGGTGTGGGTGTGTGGGAGTGTGTGTATGTGTGCTTGCGTGTGTGTGTGGACAGCATAGATCAAAAACGAAAAGACCGTTAAGTAAGTTGCGTATCTTCCAAGGATGCGACACAAAGATTTTCAAGAAAATCCCCCCTACTCCCAACTACCCTTTACATGGAACTTTTTTCGAAAATTTTGATTTTCTCAAAAATGGCTCTAACGATTTTGATTAAAATATCATATATAATGTATATCTTGAATTTTCTGGAAATAGCCCCTGAAGACTACTTTATTCTGGATGAATTTTACGGAATTTTGTATAACTGCTAAACTGTAAGAGATGGACAAAAACTTACCACACAAAAAATGTTAAGCACATTAAAACACATAATTTATGTCCTATACATATTTTTCGTGGAGTTGGTCGTTTTTGAGATATCTCTTGTTTTTGTTTTCAGCTTTAAAAAACTTACTTTTCTCATACAGGAATTTGTCAACTCCTGTCCATACAAACAAAGCAACTTCAGTCACATAGCAACCAGTTTTTAACTATCATTTTAACCTATGGTACTCCCTTATTTTGCTTCTACTTACAAGGAAGCAAGTAATAAGATTATTTCTGCTAATTTTTTTCTCGATTAACATGAAGTAAATAGAAGCATAGGCTTTTTAACAATAATTTGATGCAGAGATGTAGAAAAGGGCATGTGAATGGAACACATCAGATTTTTAAATATATTTTATTTACATCCATAAAGTCTAATTCCACTATATGTTTTCTATCTTTTAAATACTAACTAAACCATTTTTTTACACTTTTTCTGATACCATACAAAAGTAATTTAGATAACAATAAATTGTGTTGACCAGATCAAAGACTTTGATAAGGTTAAAAATAAACCAATGCAATACTTAGTTTTTTTAATTGTTCCATTTATACCCCACCTTTAACTTCATGGTTACATCAACATCATTCACATTTAGAACATGTATACTGTGTACTGTTTTTATTAGGTTTCTATTTATTTGTTAGATCGCACACAGATTCATTCATGCTACAGACTCTGGGAAGGATAGGGAATATTCTTGGTTAGAGAAAAATTCCCACCCCCAGCCACGAATTGAACCCGGGACCCTTCACACAGCAGACAGATACTTTCTCTTGGCTGAGCTATGGTGCCAACCAAAACTTAGTTTTACTATCCAAATTTTTTACAATGTGTTAGATCGGTGTTCAGAAAACAACAAAGTTTAAGTATATGCTAAGAATACTCAGATATTTAATTTAAGGGATATTCAGAGATTAAAATATCCATTGCTAAGTACTGAAAAATGAGTTTTATTGTTACAATTGTTAAAGTTCTTAACCAAATACTTTATTTTGAGAAAAAATAAAATAGGTAAAAACATTTCACTTTGTAAAAATAATCTATATGTGAACAGGTTAATATAAAAGCCAATTTTTCAGAATGCATGACTTGAAATAAATATGCATAAATCCAATAAATTGACAGCTGGTTTATAATGTTTATTGCAATGCTACCCACAGAATTTTGAAGTACCCACAGAATTTGACTTTGTGTTTGATGCAATTCAACCCCATACTTCCTCTACCTTACCTATAGGTAATACTAATTTTGTAAGCAAATCCTATATCAAAATAGTTTTCCAAATAAATAAATGCCTAGCTTGGTCTTTCAGATCTACTGGGAGAAAGAAATGGGATAATGCTGTATGCCACATTGGATAGTTTTCATAAATGCAAGCTTGGAATGATGAAAGTTATTTGAGAGTAGAACATACTAATTCCTAAATGACACTGGAGAAGATTCAATATTTGTGTATATACTGTCATTTAAAGGGAAACTGTTAGATTAATAGAACACATTTCACTTCCATTACAGTTCCACATTTGTGTCCCTAGAAGAGGATCATAGAAATAAGATATCAGAAATGAAGCCAATTTTAGAATCTCTTGTAAAGAAGACAACTGCAACACAAAGTGAAACAAGCAATTATCACAAAGCTGTCATTTTACTGAAGGAAAAAGTTGATGAGAAAATGGAGCAGAATAAATTACTACAAAAACAGGTTTATGAAACACACAACATTTTATGAAATACAGAAGTGGAAGTGTGACATCACTTTTTAATGCATTCTATTTTTCATGCTTTATATTAGGGTTCAGATTTGAAGAAACAGGTAGACGAGGGAGCTGTCAAAATTAAAAATCTTCAAGCTTCCATCAGTGAAAAGGAAACACAGAAGGATGAGATGACAATCACATTAAAAGAAAAGGAGGTTATGGTTGAAAAGATAAAATGTGAGCTTGAAAGCATAAATAAGCTACATAAGGAGTGTGAAAGTGCAGCTGAAGGAAGTACAAAAGAAACTAGGAAGAAAACTGTTGAGCTTCAAGAGAAACGTGAGAAATTTGAGTGTGAAATAAATGAGAAAAGAAAGGTAGGATAATATACACTTATAAGTAATAGAGTAAAATTATATCCAAAAACTTCTAGTAGGTACTAATTTTAGTTTTGGATAAATTACTGATGTACCTATTATAAATTACTGAGTTGGAATAGTAACACTAGACACACCATACCTTTTGTGATATTTCCAGCTCAGTTCTTCTACTTCAAATACACACCATAGTCATTAACTTTCGCATATCAATTACATAAACAGCTGTTTTGTTTAGCAAATGGATTATGTTAAAGTTGAACCAAAAGTTAGATGCTTGTTTGTATACATGTATACCTTCCTTAAGAGGAACTGACCTGTTGTGAAACTTGAATAACATTTTATATTAAATTCCATTTATGGAATATGCTACATCACAGAAGAAGAAGAAGAAGAAGAAGAAGAAGAAGGAGGAGGAGGAGGAGGAGTAGAGGGAGGAGGAGGAGGAAGTGGTGGTAGGGGTGATGGTGACAGCGACAAGATGACAATTTAGTTATTTTTCTCAAAAAGGTGTTTTATAGGCATGAAGTTAAAAAACTGAAATAGCTCTTCATTATTGTTTTATGAAAAATATTACTAAAAGAATGTTTCTGTAAGTTTTGAAAGTACATCATTTGATGTGTTTAATCTTTAAGAATACAATAGTTCTTTTTATCTTTTAGTTTTATTTTATTATTGTTTCGTTGTTATAGTCCCTTCTAACTTCTGTGATCCAATTAAGGGCTTTTTACCTGATACATGAATCACATTTGTACTGCTTCTAGACTCCTTGCTTAGGATAGAGAATGATTCTGACTAAACAAAGATTCCCCCCTCCCTACCTAATCTTTCCAGTTGGAATGTAATCTGAAATCTTTGGATTGAGAAGCCAGAATAACCTTCATTGTTATTTGTGCGCATAACCATTCAGTGTTTGATAGATTATCTTCAATGTATTTTGTCATTTTATGCTTACAATTGAAATGGGTAGGTATAGTCCCAAATGTATAAGGTAAAAATTTGTTACTAAATAAAACAGCACAGCTTTTGCAAACAAAATAAATATTTACTATATTTCATTACATTATTTTTTTTTTCTTTCTTGTTTTGTTTTTACATTTACTAAACATTTAAACAGAAACTTACATTTCTTTATACAACTTACTTTTGTTTTTACCAATATTCTTAGAATTGTAGAGAGAGGGGCAATGAACAATAGTGGAATAACATAAGTCAAACTGTGTTTGGATGTGTGCTTCATAGAATGCAAAAACCTGTGTTTATAATATTTCTAGTTACAGAAATACTTATTTTGGCAGATGACAAATAGAGGAGTAAATGAGGAGTATGCTTTCAAAATTGCCTGATTCAAAGTCATCAAATTAAATAGTATAGTTTATGTTCCTTAGTATAATTTAGGCCTGAAAACTGTTCCGGAACCTGTTTCATTCCTTTATCATAATTTCAATGCAAAGATCGTTCACGTTCCTAAAATCTACTTTCTTTTATGTCACACCAGAAATACACCTGCTAGCTTGCTGACTATTCGATCATGCAAAATGGTTTGCTAATATACCAATTGATATATCCAAAGAACCTTCTTGAACATTCTGGAAGTGTTCTGGAGGTGAGGGAAGGAGAAACCTTCAGAAGGTTCTAGTTCTCTCAATAGTGCAGTGTTTGCACTGGGTTAAAGCACTGCTTATCTTTGTTTATCTCTTACTGGCCCATACTAGTCAATGCCAGTCAATTGATTGCTCTGTAATATCATGCTCTGCTAAACCCACTAGAATTCAATTGTAATGTTTTAACTAGGAGGATGTGTTGATCAAATAAAAGCTGTTAATTCTTCTCCAGGTATTTTAAACTGTTGTACCTATCTATGTGTGTTCTCCATCAAAGGGGTGATTGATATAGATACTTTACAGAGATTTTAGAGAAAATTATCTTTAAGTGGTCAAGTTAATCTCCGAATTTGGTTGGGGGTACATGAAGATTTTAATTCTTAGCTGTTGAGAATGAAATAGTGCTTGTACTGAATGTAATAATGCTATTTATATAACCAAATTTCCTTTACAGAGCCTTATGCAGCATTTGGATGAATGCAGGAATGACACTCTAAACTTAACAAATGCAATTGAAGTAGAACTAACAAAAGAGAAGAAAGAAATTTCTGACTTGAAGGAAAAGCTTCAGAACACTGTAGCAGAGATGGTAATTTTAAAAAAATTTAAGTATTGGTTTAATGGTTTTTTCACACAAGGCATGTGTAGGACAGGAGTTGGATAGGTAGAGTCCGATTGAAAAATTCAAGCCATAGCTGGGATTTAAACCACGGATCTCCTGGTCTCTAGCCGATTACTCTGTCACTGAGCTGCCATGGCAATATGCCGGCATAGCATTAAATTTCTCAACTGACTTGCATGTTTCCCGGTAAACCACAAGGCAAACTCAAATTATTTTGAAATGACAACCCCCAATGGTGGCTTATAATGTTACAAGTACTTTAAGTCCCAGGATTCATAGTATAGTCAACTATTGGTATTGGTTTAATGGTTTTTTCACACAAGCCATGTGTAGGACAGGAGTTGGATAGGTAGAGTCTGATTGAAAAATGTAATGCCATAGCCGGGATTTAAACCATGGATCTCCCAGTCTCTACCGGTTGCTCTGCCACTGAGCTACCATGGCAACATGCCAGCATAGCATTAAATTTCTCAACTGACTCGCATGTTTTCCAGTAAACCACTCAAAATAATTTGAGATCACCTTGGATTTTTATATATTAAATTTAATTTAAATTATATTTTTCATAGCTGAACAAAGCAACCAGCAATGCCAGTTGAGTATAAAATTGTTTAAGTGGTTGCATTTCCAGGAACAGAGCCAATGCTCTACCTTTGTTCTTCAATACGATTACAAGATTAAACTTAGCGTAAGAGTGATGTGGATGTTTCAGAGATCACACAGCAGCTGAGGGCAAAGACTCACTGACCTTGTTATACATACTGCATTCCTCCCAGGAGAATGTGCCTGGAAGGTATGTGCTTGCATCAGCAACATGAGCATTATTCTGTGAAAGATCATGGCTCAACTTCTAATGTATCATCAAGGCTTATTAGTTCTTAGAGAGAATGAGTTCATGTGCTAGCAATGCTAAATACACCAAGTACACACTGGGATACTAACATTGCATGATGTATTAAATACAATAATACCATTCTTTATGAAAATTCTCGGAAATGTCAGCACCAAATGACAGTGGAGTCATAAGTCACACACCGTCAGCCTTACTTCACATGGAGAAGTTTAGCTTTGGTATACATACATCTTTCTAATAAAGGAATCCAATGCAGTAAACTGCTGATAATAAAACCAACAAAAAGTGTGTTTTTACTCCAGCTCGTAAACAGGTTTGGAAAAGATGTATTTACAACAAATGGAAGTACTCTATTTTGTAAATTGTGCAGCATTAAAGTAAGTGCTAAAAATGCTTTGTTGTGCTGCTGGACGTGAAAAACATACAAAAGCTGTAATAAATGCTAAAACCAAAGCGTGTTCTCAAGTTTTACTAGGGCAAACTTCTAACCTCTCATCCAGTAAATCCTCTGCATTTTTCAAAGAACTCTGTGAAGTGATGGTTAGTATGAACATTCCATTGAAAAAATTAAGCCAACCAAAGTTACGAGATTTTCTAGAGCAGTATACTGGCCATAGCATTCCACATGGGTCCACACTACATAACAAATATTTAAGTCAATGCTATGAAGACACAATGTCAAGAATAAGGAATAGTATTGGAGATAAGCCAGTGTTTGTTCTTATTGATGAAACTATTGATGCCGAAGAACGCTATGTTGCAAATGTTATTGTGAGTTCTTGGAGAACAGGAACCAGTCAACAATTTGTAAATTGTTAAACCAAGTCATGCATTTACGAGGGCCGTTCAGAAAGTAACCTCCGATCGGTCACAGTGCAGGTAGTGGGGGGAGTAGCGACGCCATCTGTGCATTCACGCACTCAGCAGGTCAGTCGGCATCAAGCCGTGGTCGAGTGAAAGTCGTACCTGCGCTAGTTTAGTGTTTGTGGCCGTTTGAAATGTGTACTGCAATAGAAAACCCCGCCAAATGTGAAGTGCGTGCTGTTATAAAGTTTTTTACAGCCAAAGGATATTCTGCAGCAGCTATTCATCGTGAGCTTTGTGCCGTGTACGGACCAAGAGTTATGAGTGAAGGAGTGGTCCGTGAATGGGTACGTTTATTTAAAAGTGGACGAGAAAACGTTCATGATGAAGAGAGGAGTGGTAGACCATCATTGGTCACGGACGAACTCATTCAGACAGTTGATGCAAAAGTTCGTGAAAACCGACGTTTCACAATGTCGGAGTTGTCTACTGATTTTCCACAGATTTCTAAGACTCTCTTGTACGAGATAGTGACAGCAAGATTGGGTTACCGTAAGTTCTGTGCACGATGGGTGCCCAAAATTCTTACCGACCACCACAAAACTCAAAGAATGGCCTCTGCATTAGACTTTCTGTCACGTTATGAGGCCGAAGGTGAACCATTGTTAAACAGAATCGTGACCGGGGACGAAACCTGGATTTAGTACGTGAACCCTGAGGCAAAAGAACAATCAAAGATGTGGGCACATTCAAATTTGCCTACCAAACCAATAAAAGCCCGGCAAGATTTTTCTGCCCGAAAATTGATGGCAACGGTGTTTTGGGATGCAAAAGGGGTGTTGTTGGTTGAATTCATGGAACGTGGGACGACCATTAATCAAGACGTGTACTGTGAAACACTAAAACAATTACGACGGGCTATACAGAACAAACGCCGTGGTATGCTGACTTCCGGTATCGTTTTTTTGCACGATAACGCCCGTCCTCACTCTGCTCGCAGAACAACAGCCCTTCTTGAGTCCTTCAAGTGGGACGTTGTCAACCATCCACCTTACAGCCCAGATCTGGCGCCAAGCAATTATCACCTCTTCATGCATATGAAGAAATGGCTCGGGTCCCAGCAGTTTGATGACGACGAAGAGCTCAAAGATGCGGTCACAGGCTGGCTCCAGGCACAAGCGGGTGATTTTTATGCAAAAGGAATTTCAAAGCTTGTGAACAGATACGATAAGTGCCTCAATCGTTATGGAAACTATGTAGAAAAATAGTGCAAAGATGTAGTTGTAAGATGTATATATTAAAATATTTTTATTTAACTTGGTGAATTTCTTGCAATCAACCGGAGGCTACTTTATGAACGGCCCTCGTATTATATCCCCAAGGTGTCCACCATGGCAACATTCTGCTTTTTGTTACAGATGCCACACCTTACATGGTGAAGGCAGCAAAAGCAATTTTGGCATTTTACACCAAAATGGTATACATTGCATGTTTGGGACATGCCTTACTCAGGGTATCCAAAGAAGTGAGGAAATATTTCTCTGAAGTAGATAAACTTGTTTCGAATACGAAGAAAGTGTTTCTCAAAGCTCCTTCAAGAGTTCAATATTTTCGTGCAGAAGCTCCAGACCTACGCTTGTTACCTCAGCCTGTATTAACAAGATGGGGAACATGGATAAATGCAGCTATCTACTACTGTGACAATTTAAATACGGTTAAGTCTGAAATTGACAGTTTTGAAGGAGAAGATGCACTGCCATAAGAATCTGTCAGGATGTACAAGATATACCAGGGAATTCCGATTTACAAGGGTCCTTGGCATACATCAAAAGCAATTTTGCGACTCTTACTGTAACAATAAATTATATAGAAAAACAAGAAGAGTCTATAGTGTCAGCTGTTGACAAGTGGAGCAAGAACTGGAGCAGAGTGCAACAAACGAAACTGGTCCTAGTAAAAAATAAAGGCTACAATAACATGTGCAAAATTTCCAAGATTCTACGAGGTGAACAATTTGAAACAAGTGTATGTGAACAACAATTTTCACCAAATGATCTTATGAGCTTCAAGTTTGTACCTGTCACATCAGTAGACGTAGAACAAAGTTCTTCTATGTACCAAAATGTTCTGACACATAATGGCAGGAACTTCACAAAGGAAAATCTCTGAATGACCATGGCTGTTTACTGCAATGCAGAATAAGCCCTTAAACTGTAGTACAATTATACTTTTTTTCATATTGAGATATTAGTAAATTAACGCAATTGTACTGTTTATAAAGTTGATAGTGAAAATCAAAACATTAAATGATGCATGAAAAATCTTCAACCACTGACTGTGAAAGATCCTAGTGCGCAATAATTACAAAGATCACCTCAGTATAAAATTAGGTACTTACAAATTATGTTAATGCTATATTAAATTGTGGTACTCACATTTTGATTCTGAACATTTTGTTTTGGAATAATTATAGTATAATTTATTTTTATAAAGTTCCAATTTCAAAACCATGTTTAAAAATAAAATGAAGGACTCAAATAAAAAAAAACACTCTTTGTATGCTATATTTTAATATAATTTCTTATTAATTTTAGGTAATTTTCCTATAAAAAAGAGCATTTGATTGATCATTTTTAAATGAGTTTTAACATCAAAAACAATTCCCTAAGCATCATCATCATCATCATCATCATCATCATCATCATCATAATAATAATAATAATATCATTTATTTATTATTATTTAATAATCATTATTTATTGTTATTAATTATTATTATATTGTTATAATCATTATGATTATTATTATGATTACTATTATTTTAATTATTATCATTGTTATTATTATTATTACTATTATTATTATTTTCTAAAACCAGTATTTATTTTTCTTAAAGCACTAATACAGTCCAATACTTCATGCTTAACCACTAGTGCATACATTTGTAAATTGGCATATGAGATACCTATTGTTTTTGCATACAGTTAATAAAACCAATATTTCAAAAGGATTTAAATGAAGAATAAAGAATTAAATCAAATTGTTAGGAAGGTTTACCTTTCAAAGGCAAAGAATTTATTTATCTAAGCCAGTGGCAAACAAACTGAGAATTCTCACATCAGCGACTCTGTCTCTACAAAGCAACATATATATTGCATTTTGTACTACTGCTATTTTATGTAATTCAAGATCTCGCAAAGAGAAAATGTTTAATTTAATGCTACATAAACCAATATTTTACTGTCAGTACTATTAATTTTTTTTGTGGAGCATACATGATAATAGTAATATGTATATATATAACGATTAATGAAAAGAAGTATGAATATATTAAAAATACATGACTTTCTGTATCCATTCTTCAACCCATCCTTAAAAAAAATTATTCTTCTATTAATTGAGATAAACATTAATTCTAGAAGTTATTTTACTACTCATTTCCTTATATGTATATTGGTAATAGGGAAATACATTAGGCTTAAGCGATAATTAAATCCATTAAGAGCTGGTTGCTATGTGAATACTTTGAAATTATATTCTCTTTGATTTACAAAGAAAGAAAAAAACGAAGAATGATTTCCCATTTGAATATGCATTATTAGTATACAATGGTTCCACCACTTGACGTTACTTCAAAACATGGGTACTTTTGTAATTTCATCATTAGAGTCACTTTGTAGTTACTTACTGGTCTATTATAAACGTTTAGGACCCTAAGCCAAAAAGTGTAGTCCAACATGGAGAGCTCTAAGCCACAAAGCGTAGCCAAGGGATATTTTTTAAGACGAGGAGTGTATCAGTTGTGACCAAAGGGGATCTGCAAAGCTAAAACCCCAATGATCCCAAGAAGTAGGCAAAACTTCAGCAATCTGATGACCTTCACATCTGAACAACTTAACGTTTTCGACAGTTTCAAATATGGATCGCCAGTAAAAGTCACTTAAACTTCTTCTTAAGACCATTGTGTGTGTGTGTGTGTGCGTGGGTGTGTGTGCATGGGTGCGTGTGCATGCATGGGTGTGTGGGTGGGTGGGTGGGTGTGCATGCGTGGGTGCATGTGTGTGCTCATGTGCATGCGTGTGCGTGCACAACATGCTTTTCTAAAAATTATGTATTGTAATTCAGGGGGCCTCAAAACATATATTTCAACATTATACATTTTTGGATGGAATAAAATACTTCCTCATTATCTACTATAGATAGGTGGCAGAGGAAGTAATGTCAGTAATTATGTCTTCTCCTTATTCTAAGAATGCAATAATTGACCTTGCTTATTTACCTAGTTAAATGCTGCTCAAACATGGTATGTAATGACCTATTCTCTATCCTTTTAGGATTCAATGAAGAAAGTAGAATTCACAAAAAAGTGCACATTGGTGAATAAAATAAAGCAGCTTGAAAATGAATTACACCTTGAGACACAAGCCAAGGCATATAAGAATTATTTGGAAAGCCCAGCATCTTTGAAGTCCAGAAGCAAATTTCAACAAAAATCTCAGGTATTACACATTTTATTTACTTTTAAAAAAAAAATCTCTGGTGATGACTAGTGAAAAACATTAAAAAAAAATATAGTATGTGCCTTTCCATTAAAATAAGTTAACCCAGTTGCTTTCAAAATCTGACAAGGTGTTTACATCTGTGACCTATCAAGGTTCTTATGCACAGTTAATTGTTTATAATATTTTAAAATGAACCATGCTTACCACCCTTATTTTCTTTGCATGCCCAGTGAAGGGCATACTACACCTAACACTGAAAATGCTAGAGAACAATGGTTCAGGGCAGGATAAAGACTCAAATGGGTGCAAGAAGAAAGATGATGGTCCTTAATGATAAGGTGAGAATAGGAGGGAATTTAGGAATTATGATAGACTGATAGTGCATACAAATAACAGCAAGGAATGAGTTAGAACATCTTTACCTATGTTCAAAGGGAGGAGCTTTGAAATGAACTAATTGGAATACAAATAGAACAGCCTTTTTTGTGGCACTCACCTGAGATATAGGCATTGAGTTAACATAACACATAGTAAAAATGGTAACTATCTCTATCAAAGATGTATAGTCAATGCCCATCATATCATTAGAAGTCAAGAGCCCCAGTTAGCCTAAATTCTGAAGCTTAAATAACTATTGAAGTACCTACCTTTGTCAGCTACCATAACCAAATATGTCAGGAAGGGTATCTCTCACCATCAACACATTCTTGCTTTATTGTGTTCCATTGTTTGCTCACATTGTTTCAACCTTATTTCCTACTTTATGAAAACTTTAATATTCTCAAAAGTGACCATCAGGTACTCTACAATATGTTAATAAATAGGAATTTGCAAGTGGTATCTTCTTGGTGTCTTTTACTCCCTTATTAAGCCCCTCAAGCTGAAGAGGAAGGGAAGAACCTACAGCTGGTTCACCAGAAATCACACAGAAGGAAGTGCATAGTACAACACCTTCTGATTTGCTAAATTCTCACATGTATAATGTAAAAACACTTACACTTAAAAAAACTTTTTAACAATTTTATTTCCCATTTGTGTGTAGAATATGATGAGAAGCCTTCTGTATATTTCAAGTATATATCATTAAAGCAATATCTGCTCTATGAATCATTTATTTAATGTGATATCGCAAAACATCAGAGCACAAACATGTTTTATGCTTTTTTTTAAAATTATTCCCACTTACAGGAGCTGATCAACAAAGACTGAGACTGATTTTTACCTTATCTTGTGTGATAGTTTCTTTCTGTACAACAAATATTTTAAAAGAGTGGATTTTTATGTATAATGTCCATAGGTGGCAGCACTCTCATATTGGCAGGTTGATAGTAATGCTCTATTTTGTAGACCTTACTTGCATTTTGCATACATTAAATAGAGGTGATGCAAGAGGAGCTGCACAGCACAATAAAATTTTGTTTTCACTTAAGCAATACAGCCACTGAAACTCATGAAAAGCTGCAGCAAGAGAATAGTGAAGTTGTACTACCTCTTGCAACAGTGATTAGGTGGTTCAAAGACTTCAAAGAAGACTGATTTGTCTGTGTTAAGCAAGATGGGTCTGGTGTTTCAGCTGTGACTGAAGTCAATGTCAACTGCTGTGATTGTCTGTGAGCATCAGCAGATAACATTACATAACCTCAGTGAAGTATTAAGAATTTCATATTGTAAGTCCTTTTACAATTATGCATGATCATCTCCATATGACCTATGTTTGTGCAACGTCTGTTGACACCTTAACAAAAGTTTGTACGAATTGAGACAGGCCATGAGGTGCTGCATCTCTTTGCTGATGGAGGGGATGCATTTCCAAAATTGATTTTTACCATTGATGAGTCATAGCTGCATCGTTATGATCCTGAAGGAAAATGAGCCAGCACAGTGTGGAAATCACCAGATTCTCCAACACCAAAAACGGCAAAAATTGTTCCATCTGCAGGGAAAGTTATGGTGATTACATTTTTTGACTCATGATATGTTTTACCAGCATGCAGTTTCCCCTCACACTACTATTATAGCAGCATGATACATATCAGTGTTGGCTAAGGTGAGGAAGCATATCACAAAGAAACAACCAGAAGTTTCTCAGACTGGGTGGTGTATTTATCAAGACAATGCATGACCTCACGTCTCAAATCAGGTCATGTAGTTACCTGTGTATCACATCTAGCTTATAGTCCTGATCCTGCACCCTGTCATGTTCTTTATTCCCAACAAAGCTAACGCAAAGCTTTGGGGTATTTGATTTGAGAACTCTGAAGCAGTGCTCAAGTGATTCTGAAAAACCTGATAAAGGATGGGATGCACTGTGTTCAAGGATTGGCAGAGATGCTATAGAAAGTGCATTGAAGTAGGAGAGGATTACTTTGAAAAAAATGATATAAACATTGAAACAGAATAATAGACATCCGTGAAAAAAATCATTCTAGTCTTTGTTGATCAGCTCTTGTACATACAAGATGTTTATTTGTTTATTTTAAATATTTATAATTATTTATGTACTTTCTGGTTTCCATTCTTAATAGTAACGTATATTTATAGAATTTAAAAATAACTATGTGAAGCAGTTAGACTGGAAGTGACCATTTTTACATACAAGTGTATGCTTTACACTCTCACACATGCTTCAGACAATCTGCTATAGAAATATTTATCCTGATTAATTGGGTGTGTAAATGTAATTTCTATGTTAATTTTTACTACTCTACTTTGGTTTTGAATGTCACAAAAAGCAGAAAATTCTTAAGCAGAGAGAAAGGTGAGATAGAATGTGACAGATATCTGAAACCAAAAGAGAAAACTATAGAACAACTAATATTACTATGACTCCTTTTGGTTTTGCAATGAGAGAGCCAGGAAATGTTTGGAATATGTCTAGCATATTTATACTTTCTGACTAGCACTTATGTTTCATTTAAGTGACTCCTTCCCTATGACACTTATAATTTTGTTGGGCTTAATATTCATTTAGAAAGACCTGCCAGTGCCTGCCAACAAAAGTCAACGCGAGGAAAATGGTGCTGCAAGTGAAAGCGATCAAAGTGTTGCAGATATTAGTGTCAGTGAATTGATGAAGATGGCAAAAGTAAGTGGGATGGGTATTCAACTCTCAGATCTGCTGTTAGGTTTATCATCACTATTAAGGCAAATTACTCACTGCAATAATAGTAATAGTTTTCAGGTTTAAAATTTTAAATGTTTTTCCTCTATCTTGCATTTACATATTGGAATTACGATCTTTAATTAAAAAAAAAAACAGATATACATAATATGGAAAGCAATTGAGGTAATATGACAATGAATATGATGATTTATTGATGCATTGGCTATTGGCCCTGGGCACTACTTAATGTCATAAGTAAAACTAGACAATGTTTCCAGCTATCTACCCAGTATAAACAGAGCTATAATTCTCAAAAATAGTTTCATAAATTTAGAAAGAATTAACAAAATAAGCTTCCTTAATATTTAAGAGCAATGAAGGCTACAGATTTTAGAATCAGTGTTATAGCATACCTACATTTTATGCATCAGAAGAATACAGATATAAATTACTTGAACTAACAATCTAAAGATGATATTATAAATACAATATAATGATCTATGAAAATACTCCAGAAAATGTAAATAAATAGTGGATCATTTAAAAATATGATTGTAAATAACCCAGCTGAAAATATAAACATTTACCATTGCATAAACAAGCTACAGTTGCGAGGTTACTTGATGTACTTAAAAATAAAAGGACTGATTCACTTTATTAACTTTACTGAAAATGGTTAAGATATGTACCAAATCATGAAATTTTATAGATTCTAATTTATAAAATTCAGTATGCTATCCTTTTTATGGATTTTATAACATATTTTATTCGAAATTAATACTTTTGCATTTTAGAAATACTCTATAATTAGCAGAAAAACTTGAAACAAAGTGTAGTTCTTATTCAGTCCTGTCGATAGCATTTTAATTGCTTACATGTTCTATTTTATTTGAGGAAATATTCTATTCACAAAAGCAGCAATTCCAGAGTTAGTAACAAATCTATAGAATGTCTCACCCTTAAAGAACAGTACAAGTTCAATGTTGCAGTGTTGCCATATGTACCATCTATGTGTACACTCGCAACTTGCAACACTATAGCACTAGCTTGTGAACGATACATCACCAATCAGTGAAATATCTGCAATGCTATTTAAGGCTATTCTAAGACATTTAATTTTCACCTATGCTTTATCTCTCCTCTTTGTTTATTAATATTTTGAAATGTAACTTTAAAGACATAAAAGTGTATATTGTCAAGCAAATATGGAGATATAAAGTTATGAATCCTTTAACTTGAGAGGGTTTATTACTGTTTACCATTGATAAAATTACATTCAGTGTGGGAGAAATGTTTCCAAACAGCAATGAGTGAATATGCCTCAGTCCACTTTGCTTTATACCATCATACTACATTAGCTTAGCACGTTTTTGTTTCCCCCATCCTTTTTGCTTTCATTTTGGTAGCATTCTTGGAGGTCCCTTCATTGGTCCATTTTTATCTAGATGCTAATGTTTCTGAACTCCTGATTGGTTTAATTACATTAATTTTACTTGAGTAATTTAACACCTTCATTATTATTTTGCATTTATTCTTAATTTATATCATTTAGTCCCTACCTTCTCCCTCATAAGTCATAACTATAAATATTTCTGAAAAATAATAACTAAATAACTAATAAATTACTTGCTATAAATGTACACTATTCGTTACAGCTGATTTAACATACATTGTCTTCTGCCATGTGCCTAGCACCCTATGCCTGAATAGATGGACTACTTTTGTTTGTTACACACAATAAGTACAAGAAGTTACAGGTTCCAGCTTCTTTTAAAAGCTGTATCCAACCCTCCTCAACATTTTCTCTTGCTTGGTCCCCATTGTAAACCCAATAACAAAAAATGTTTTCACTGACTGTCTTTTCTACTCCATAGACTTAAAGCTTTCTGAAAGTATTAAATTTAAAAAATAAAACTCTCACTTTATTAAAGATTGATAATTCAAACTAGGCAGATATCAGCTCTCACATTTAATCTTAGTAAGAAAAAAACTATTGCATTCTATTCTAGTTTATTAATTATTTTGGATCCGATTTTTTTTTTTTTTTTTTTTTTTTAAGAATTTGAATCCATGTGAAAGGGAAAAATATTTTGCATAGTGTGTGTTCTGTGTTTAAAACTGAAAATTACAAGTAAATAATTACATCATGTTATTAGCAATTTGGCAACAGCATGAGACTAGAAAATAATATTACTAATAGCAATTTAACTCTATTCTCTCTTAATGTTGAGACAAACCAAATATCTTACACTATTACTACAAAGAAAACGAAAGAATTCTCAAAAGATTGTATAGAAAACAAACTTATATTTTTGTGGCTGTCTAATTTTTTTTTTTTTTTTTGTTACCTCAAAACAAATAAATGTATCAAACCTTTCTTTTGGGAGAAATAAAAAGTGGCAATTCCAGAGTTAGTAATAAACCTATTTTCTATAGCATGCATTCTCAAAAGATTGGCAAAGCCCATATATTTTGGAATATATTTTTGTGCTGAGTCATATATTTTTGCAGCTCAACTATTTTTAATCTCAGTTGCGACAACAATAATTATAGTAGCTCCTGTAAACTAAGTTTCTTCTGTTTTAAAATAAGCAATTGTTTTATTTATTTACAGGAATAGTGAGAGCTGACAAACCTAAGTTATAGATATTTAATTATATTTTGTATAATCCAATTGTTTTGGCATGCTATACAATTTACATGTTTTAAGAGATGAATAAATGATGCTAAATTTAATAAGTAAAATTCAATCTGTTCAGCTAACATGCCAAGAAAGCCACATACATTATAGCTGTATCTTGGTTTAAGAATGAGTAGCTGAATACATCTTTATAAAAAATATGTATATGTACACGTTCATGATTCCTTCTTGTTTTCAGAAATCAAAAACAACATTTCCCATCAACCCTATAGCATTTTCAAGCAGAAGTGGAACAAGAGGCACTAAACATCACTCTGATAAATCAAAAGAAAGAGATATATTGGATATGTTTGATCAAGATTTCTAGGAGAGGAAAATTTGATGTTTAATTTTAATTTTCTATTGTTGAATTTTTAACACCAATTCAGATATGCTGTTGTTAAAGTCTAGACAGTTTTAGTTATAAAATACAGTTTTTTTTTTTAACACCAGAATATGTTTAAGATAAGAGGTATTTAAAATCCAAGTAAAAGAATACCTTTAAGTAACATCATGAAGGTGTTAATTGTTACAGGATTATTTAGCTGATCCTAGCAATAACATAAACATGTTTGAATGATTCCTTCAGTTTAATTTTATTATGTAATGGAAATTGTATCTTCTGCATTTTATTGTCCTGTATGACAATTGGCTTAGAATAAAGTGAACTTAATCTATCAGATTTGCACTGTATGATATAGGAAGATTATGAGACAGTTTTGCTCTTATGCTCTGTGTTCCCAGAAATGATAAGGTAATTAACGATAACACTTGAGTGGTTTTAGTGCCTTTCTGCGCAGCACTATGAGCCAAAATCAAGCAAAGGCCTACTGCCTGACCTCTGCCCATTATAGGTGTCATAAGTGAGATGCAGTACTGGTGGGTAGAATGTGGTTAGTGACTCGAATCCCTTCCAGCCAGTTAATGCATCCATGCAATCTGGAGCCACTACTTTGCTCTCAAGTAATTCCTCAATCTGATTTTATTTATTTGTTTATTACGTTTACAGTACTGGGCAATGTTAATAAACAGGTGATGCATCAAAGATCTTAATACTAAAGTACAAAGTAAAATTAAATAAAAAGATGAATAAAAATGAAAAATTAAATAAGATAAAAGTACTTAAATCATTATAAATTCATCTATTGTGTAGAATTGAAGATCCAACGGGTATGACATTACTTCTTATTTAAAAGCTTTCAGTTTTTTAATATTTTCTGGTAATTTATTGAAAAATTTAACTGCCATGTATTTAAAAATGTTCTGATATGTTTTTGTATTTGTTCTTTGTACATGTATGTCTGTTGTTTGTCTTATTTTGTAGCTATGCATATTATCGTTGGTAATGAAGAGTTTGTTTTCGCTGCTGTAGCTAGTTTTTAGATGCATTATACATTTATAAATGTACATACATATAATGTCAGGATTTTCAGTTTTTTTAAATATGGTTTACAGAAGACTCTTTGATTCGCTCCAGCCATTACTCTTATTATTATATTGGCCCCCCAGGGAGACTGAGTGCATCCTGAACCAGGTCTCCCAGTAGAAGAAAGGTCCCACACCAGTATCAGGAATCAAACACGGGCCTCCTGCTAGATAAGCAGCTGTACTACCAAATATGCACACTTGGTTAAAATTGCCAATCATATTGCCATGGTCATACATCATGAGTCATGACAATTACTGTCTTCATCTTTCCATGTCACAAGCTGGATGCAGAGCAGGAGACACTTGCTTGACTTGGTGATGCTACTCTCCCCACTCCACCTCAAAGAACATGACATAGGCTTTTATATTTCATGTCTCCCTCATTTCTGAGACTTGGTAACTTGGGTTTCATGTATTACATACTAAACCTGTGAATCTTTCAAGAAAATAATCTTCTCATTTAATATAGAATATTGTTTCACATATGTTCCAATGTTAGCAGTTTCTTCTCTTTATACAATTATTTAGCATGCCTTTGCTAACAAATGTGGTTACAACATAAATACAAAAGAAATAAAGCAACTCTATCTTACTTGAGGATTATAGAGAGTTTTGGCATAAAGAATTTAGCATGCCTTTGCTAACAAATGTGGTTACAACATAAATACAAAAGAAATAAAGCAACTCTATCTTACTTGAGGATTATAGAGAGTTTTGGCATAAAGAAGCTTCATTGCATATATCTATAGAATTAGAACACCTTAAGGTTTATTAATAAGGTTAATTCAGAGATTTGGACACTTTCATTTCACACACATCTGCATTATATAATAAGTCAATTGCAGAAATAAATATAACACATGATCAATTGTCATTTATTAAATGCATCTTCTGTTTGCTAAAGTGTTAAATCATTGACATCTATGAATATTGATTGCAATAAAATGTAATTGGCCTTTGTTACACTTTATTACAAGGAATGCTGTGATGCAAGCATTTTAAATGTGGAACACATCAAATGTTTTCTACTCCATTGCATTCTCAACTACAAGCATGTTCTTCTTAGCAGACACATTCTTTTATAACTCCAATATGATCATATTCAAGAACAAGGCCTTTGTAATTCCTTTCCACTTTTTTTAGTTATTTAGGAAATGAAATTAGAAGGTATTTTATAATGCTGTGTCCATCACAATAAACTGTACTTTTCAATGGTGAAATAATTATCAAAATCATTTGAGTGATAATATGTACACACACACACACACATATATATATATATATATATATATATATATATATATATATATATATATATATATACAAGGGTGTACGTACGTACGTACGCACACAAACACACACACACACACACACACACACATGCACTTTCTTCTCTTTATAGTATTAGTAAAGATTGGCTATCATACTAAAAATTATCATTCTAAAAGGCCTGTCATTGGGCTTTACTTTAGAGAAATTAATCAGTTTTGAAAAATTATAACCATAGCTGGAATTGAAGCATTCACCTTTGGCTTTATTGTCATGCTCTGTTACTGAGTTACCATGGCAAGATGCCCAAGTATGTATTATACTTTCTTGTCCAATTCTTGTATCCTTCAAGGCCGTTTCAAACACTCCAACATTTATCATGCCTTAATGGCAATTTTCAGAATTAAAGTATTTCATTTTCTAGATTATTTTTGTAGGGGATGGGCAACAACACTCTTAGGACTACTGTTTGTTTTATAGTATTTAAGCATTTAAAATATACTGACAAATTTTATTCAAACTCAATAAATATAAAATTTCACATATGAAAATGCAACAGATTTAAATATGTCCAGAAATTACCTTTCTTGATGTTTCCTGTGTTACGATTTGAATTCAGTAATTTCTAATTCAAATATGCATCGCAGTTACTAATTTCTGCACATCAAGTACATAAATTTAAGTCTGCTTAAAAACTGAGCTTTTTTATATAAGGGAAACAATCACAGTTGTGATCATAATGAAATGTAATTATTTTTAAACACCCATTGATGCTGTCAATTTCCAGGATCATATCAGCATTGCTGGTGTGCCGGAATTTCATCCCAGAGGAGTTCTTTTAAATGTCAGTAAACCTATGGACATGGGAACTTAAAAACCATGGCTCTGGGCCTGCTTTGAACCAGCAGCCTTCAGATCAGAAGGCCAGTGTTTAATAACTGAGCTATCCAAACCAACCTATTGCATTAATGATACAGTGAATTCATGTCTGTACATTAGGCGAGTATTATACATAAAATTGTAAATATAAAATTCAAACTTATGTATGTAGGGAAATAAATGAATATACCCTGAATATAACTTGGACAGTTACTGCAGTTCTAATTGTGGATTTTAAATCCACAATTACAAATTAATATCATATCATATGATACTTTATTCACCATTTAGATCTTGCACAAAGATGTGGGCTTCGTCAAAGCTTATAAAACTAAAAGCTTACAAACTAAATTACATACATAAAGAGCATTACATTAATTTTTACATAAGACAAATTTTTAGGAAGCATACTCAAGAGAAATTGTAATTTAAATATTCTTCCATGGAATAGCCTTCCATTAAAAATGTTTTTAGGGCTAATTTATACCTCCTTTCCAAAATTATACTTTTAATGTTATCTGGCGATTTGTTGTATGATAATACTGCTTTATGTTCAAAACTATGTATAAATAAGATTGTATTGAGGTTTATAATATGCAGATCTACTTTACCTCTTATATTATGAGTATGAACTTGTGAATTTGTTTTGAATTGAGAGATCTAAGATCTTGTCAGGACTAAGACTTAATAGATATAAACACAGGGGAATGGAAGTATTTTTAAGATATTATAATATGGTTTACAACTGGTGGAAGGAGAAATATTTACAATGTAGCGTATCACTCTTTTCTGGAATCTAAATATTTTTATTACATCTTTTGCATTACTTAGTTTTAATTCTAGCTGTTCAATTTTTTTTTTCTCGTATTACATGTTCGTCTAATCATATTCCTAGACATTTTGTATTTGGTACATAGAGAAGTGGTTTGTTGCTTAAATATAAGTTTGGACATTGTGCAGAGTTTTATAATTTATGGTAAAATCCTACAGCAACCGATTTGTCATCATTAATTTTTAGTTTATTCATTTGGAACCAATTAACAACCTTGTTATTAAAATAAAAAATCTGATTTGATAGCTCATTAGAGTTTTTATCTGACATTAATATGCTGGTGTCATCAGCAAAAAACATTAGTTTAAAGCTACTGTCTGTTGTAGATATAGTTTGACCTAAATCATTAATGACTAAAAAAAAAGAAGAAGGGATCTAATATTGAACCCTGGTGTATGCCTTGAAGTACTATTTTCTCTAAGAATATTTTACTCTTAATTTCATCCATCTTTTTGTCTACATAATCCAAATGTACAAACTGGGGTCTATTTACAAGGTAAGATTTAAACCATTGACGACATAAGCCTCTAATACGATATGCTTGCAACTTGTTCAGTAGAATACTGTGATGGGAACAATAAGGTTTTAAAACTTTAAAGTATTAATAGCAATTGACACATTACAAATTACTTTGTTCTGAATTGATAAATGCAATAAATTATTTATGAAGTAGCTTCTTACTTTTGCTTAGGTGCTTCTTCAAATCACTGGCTATTTCAGCATTTAATTTTCTTAATCTTGCACATAGCATCATTCTCACAAATAATGTTACAAGATAGTTTTTGCAGCCATTGTTACACAAAAGAAATTCTAAATTACAATTACCATGAATTATCTCTTGTAATGTCTGAGATACCCTTGCTTGGTTTGACAATGCTTTATAACTCATAAAATATGTTACCCATTGTTTCACACATTTAAACAAATTTTCTGAAGGGTGCTGTTTGTCTTTGGTAACTGCTTCATATTGTTTAAACATGGTAAAGGTTATGTTAACTGGTAACAGGTTTTCTTTGTCAACTATTTGATACTGAATGCATTGTTTTGCAATGAAGAGCCTTTTTTAAAGATAGCAACATAATACATTGCATTATGATTGATTAGATCGCTGTCAACATCAGAAAAAGTTGAAGGTTCTTTCAGATCTAAACTGGTGATGTGTTTGCTATTACAACATTTTGAGATATCGTCTAATGTGTCAGAATTAGTGGTTGCTAAAACAACATCAAAATCAACCTCACAGTTATCTTTATCGGTGCTGTTAAGCATGTTCTGTACTGCAACTGCACAATAAGCATAGCAAAATTTAGTGCACCACCCTTCTGCCTGATCATTGAGAAAGTGTTCTCCAAGCAGTCTTGGTTGATCCTACCCATATGAAAGGAATAAACCTCACCCCATAATAATTTTGTGGCTCTGAAATTCTGTACCCACCCAGATGTTGGTGGCCATACACATTATTTCCTGCACAATTTAGAAATTCCAAGTTTGTGAAAAAGCTACGCAGTTCATTCCAAATAGTTTCATGCTCAGAATTCTGTTTTACAACACAGCTTAAAGGCCTCCTTTATCCAACATCCAATGTCCATTTAGTGAATCGAAGGCCTTATCGACATTTGCAATTAATTCCACTATATGCAGAAGCCTACCTAAGTTGACAAACAGTAAACAGCTGCTGCAACAGAGTGACTTAAGATCTGTGCTGTAATCCGCACTCCTACTTTCTTAAACCCACTTACATAAATATGACTGTCACAGTTTTATGAAACGGAACTGACTATTTCAGTCAAACATGTAAAGTTCTTCAATATATTCCCATTTTGCTATCTTTTCATCATATATAGCACAATATTTTTTAAACATGTTTTGTGTGCAGCAAATGAGGAGTATCAAAGAATGCAGTGATTCTTTTTTCATTAATAAGAAAGCACACCTGGTTTGCATGGACACTATGCATTGTATACACCTTTTGGTTATTTGACCCTTGATTGCATACTGTTGCAAGTACTGTGAAATCACTACCTGTTACCTTCAAAACTGCATAAGTTATAAGTTCTTTCAGATGTGAAGATGATGCACCTGAAGAAGCTAAAAAATATTCCAACACTTGCTTTTGGTTGTGTCACTTCCGCACACCATAAATACAAGTGCCTGATTAGCTATCCTGTCAGATGTAGACTGCTGGTCAAAATGTTCGTAACCATCTACAACACTGTTATGCTCATTATAACATAAGTTTGCTTTCAGCGATATCTTATCCCAACTTATCAGTTTCAGTCAATTCGCTGCATGAATTTTTCAGGATACTGAAAATGTTTTCTGAGAACCCAACATCATGTGTATAGTTTTTTTATTATATGAAGGATAGTGGGTTTCAATGGAAAGCTTAATAGTTTTCTCAACTTCCTATAAATACTTGGACTTTACAAATAAATATCCAAGGCTTTTAGTTTCATTTCTGGTGACCACCGGCAACGCCTCCCAAACATAAACTAGAATTTACACAATTCTCCTAGAAGTTATATAGTGGTTGTGGGAGTGCATTCCTTAGTACATGCAGTGCATGTTTTGTATTAATTTCTCTGGCTTTAAAAAGGTTATTTCTTACTTTTGTACGCATAGTTTTACACGTAAAGACCAAATGTTTCTTTGTTTTGTTGTCAGTTTTATTGCTGAATTAGGTGGACCTGTGTTGTGTACTCTTGAAGCTTGTCCTTTCTAGGTGTTGAGGTTTTGATCACATTCATCCGATGCTGCTCTTTTCACTGCTGTTGAGCTGATGGAAGTTGATCTGCAGCAAAAATTCAAAATAAATACAAATTTACATTATTTTAACTAAGCACATCTTCCTTAATTTGAAAACATTCCTACACAAAATATATAGCGAGTATAGAGTAATAATTTTTCATATGAATGGAACAATTTTTTACTTTCACACTGCGGCACCTATTATTCAAGCAGCAGTGCAGTGGCCACAGAATGAAGAAATGTGTTATACTCACATGGCTTTCTCTAGCTGCTCTACAAATAAACTTCTTACAAAAGATTAATCTTCTTTCTACACCATGCTAATTGATAAACATTAGCAGAGTGTTCTTATTACTTAGTTCCTTATAAGAAGAAGGAAAGTAAAGGAATGCGCTATACTAAAGTGATAATCAAATGTTTTAAAAGCTGTCATTATGCGATTTGCTTGGCCAAGAGTAGAACAAAAGAAAAACGGATACTTCCTGTCTCAGAAAAGTATAGGTAATTAACAATGAAACCAATAACAAGGAAATCTCAGAAACAGTTACCTCCACAACAAAAATGTAAAGCCTGCCTGGATAGTGTGGTGGTAACATATCTGCCTCATGTTCAACAAGTTGTGAGTTCGAATCTCGCTTAGGATGAGTTACCCAGATAAGGTTTTTGGGGGGTTTTCCCTTATCCTGAGAAGACGAATGATGAGCAACTTTAAGCTCCACTGATATCATTTGAGCATCATTTCACCAATTTCATTCATCGTCCGATATGACCAATCTAGGGTAAAGGACGTTAAGTTATTAAAAAAAAAGTAAAGAACATAAATTGTGTGTTTTGACAAGATCTACATGTTTTGTGCAGTAGATTTTTTTTCTATCTATTATGGTTTAGTAGTTAAACAAAATTCATCCAGATCAAAGAGATCTTCAGAGGCTATCCCCAGAAAATTCAAGATATACATTTTATTTGTGAAGTAAATATCTTTAATATATAGGCTTTTAATCAAAAATGTTAGAGCTATTTTCTAAAAATTCAAAAAGTTAGAACATTTTTCCATGTAAAGAGTAATTTGTGGTGGGGCTGATCTTCATGAAAAACTTTGTGATGCACTCTTGGAAGATACCAAACCTAAATACCAAGTTTGGTAATTGACAGTTTTTTTCGTTTTTGAGCTATGCTACACACACACGCACGCACGCACGCGCACGCACACCCACGCGCACGCACGCGCGCACATACATGGACATTTTCCTAAAAATGCTTTTTTGGGAGTCGGGGGATCCCAAAAGATATATTTCCGGTGAAATCTCTACATAGAATTTTTGGGTCAGTAACTAATGCCTCCTTTTTTCTCTCTCTTTTAATTTATAAGAAAATTAAACTTTGATTACACAGCATGAAAGCCACAATATTGAGGATTAAATTGTCACTTTTCAATGTAATCCCCGCCCTTTTCTATTGTTTTGGTCCACCTTTTAACAAGGGCATGTATTCCAGTGTCATAAAATACAAGGTCTTGCTTCCGAAGAGATTGGCGCACAGATATTTTCACGGCCTCTGCATCCTCAAAGTCAATCCCACGATGAGCTTCCTTTAGTGGCCCAAACAGATGGTAGTCTGATGGTGTTAGGTCAAGACTGTATGGGGGATGAGGCAAGACTTCCCATCCAATTTTACAATCGCTTCTGTGGTGGATGACTGGTGTGTGGTTTTGCATTGTCAGGCAAAAGAATGGTTTTTGTTGGGTGAACTGGCAGAAGATGTGCTTTAAGTTTTTTGAAGATGCTGACGTATCGGGCAGAATTTATTGTTCATCCCTGCTCCAAAAATTCAACCAGAATCACACCCTGTGCACCCCAGGATCCTGTCGCCATCACTTTCCCTGCCCATGGCACAGTTTTGAATTTTTTATTCTTCGGTGAGGTTTGTGCGATACCATTCTATTGATTGTCTTTTTGATTCAGGTTCAAAAAAATGAACCCATATTTCGTCTCCAGTCACAATGCTTTGTAGAAACTCTTCTTCCTCCAAATTGAAGAACTGCAAGAGTTCGGTGGCTATTGTTTTTCTTGTCTCCTTATTCTCGTCGGTTAACATTCTTGGTACCCACCGTGAATAAACTTTTCAGTGCCCCAGTTGTTAAATAATCGTCATCACACTGCCTTTACTGAGGGACATAATGCAACACAATTCATCTGTTGTTACCTGGCGGTCAGTACGAATGATCTCATCCACTCTCTCAAGGTTGCGTGGAATTACTGCAGTCACCGGTCTACCGCTCCGATTTTCATCAGCCAACGGTGTTTGCCCCTCTGCTTCATTACAGCGACGGGCCCATCTGCTGACATCCATTGCTGCATCACCATACATATTTTTCATCCTTTCATAAATGCGAATGGGCATTTCATCTTCCGCATGCAAGAATTCAATTACGGAACGTTAATACGCACATCAATGTCAGCCATTTTGCAAAAGGCGTCAGTGCTGCGACTTGTTGACTTAGGAAGTTGCTACTACAGTGGATTAGAGAAGAAGGATTGAGAGATTACGCCAAATTCAAATTGTTCACATCGCTAACTTAGTTGAGAAAAAAAAAAAAAAAAAAAATACGAAGCTTTAATTATTGACCGACTCTCGTACAATACTTTCTCTATCCACTATGTGCATTGTACACGGATTTTTTCGGGCGTAAAATTCTTTAACAGGGCTTCTTTCGGAAGGGAAGTAAAGCCGTTGGTCCTGTGTCGTAGATTTACGGCACATAAATGAACCTCAAGTCTGATAGAGAGGCCTCTGAGCAAAATTAAGCGGTCTTTCACGCCCAGTATAGAGTGGGACGCTCAGAACCACAGCAGTTAAAGAGCGTCCATAAATAAAACTCCTTTTCATTTCATGCGGGCTAGAGAAAGTAAAATTTGAAGAAATAATTTCATAATACATTTCATTTTTAAGTAAAAGAGGGATAAAGAAAGCTGAAACAATACTTAAATCTTTAAAGCAGTTTGATAGTCTACACTATTTCTAACACAACGAGAAGCAGTTGAATAGTGACAGCACTCTAATATATTACAAGTATTGGAAAATTTGGACCTTCTTCCTTCTGCGATCCATTTGGTAGTTGTTTACGTGATGTTCCTTATTTCCGTCACTATGATTCATTATGGCGGTGGCTGCTAAGATTAATGCAAAAAATACCGCGAGATGACAAACTGTCGGCTAGGGGATTTGAGGTATTGTACACAAGAAAATATGCGATTCAATAACAATTCAGTGGTTTAGGGGTGCGCGATTTAATTAATAATGTTCAAATTCAAGAATTACTTGTAGAAGTTCTGTGGCGGTTGTTTTAATTTTGATTTTTTTAAAACTGATTTTAGTGTAAATTTTTTAATAATAAATAATAATAATAATAATAATAATAATAATAATAATAATAATAATAATAATTATTATTATTATTATTATTATTATTATTATTATTATTTATTATTATTATTATCATTATGATGTTAACCAATCAAAATACGATACTCCAACTTATAGCGCGATAGCAGGAATTACAATCCCATGTAACATTGAAAGGACGTGGAACATGGGGAATAAAGCAGACGTCCTCTTTTCTGGACGCAGTAGCGCAGTCTCGAAGTTGGCAGTACTGTTGAAAAATAAACAGGAAAGAAGAAGAAGAATTAATGTCTTTTAGTATGTCAGTTTTATATATATAACTTGATTAGTGGTGAAAACTTGGGCAAATTTTAGTAATTGGAGGTGAGGAAATAGTTAATTTTAGTTTATATTTTGATGTCTAGAAATTTAATAATTGTCTTTCAAAGCATCTGCCAAAATGGAAGTTAACATTTGAATAGGAGTACAAAGTAAGGTTATGTTTCCCTAATTTCGTGATTGCATATGATTGGAACAGAAAAGATTGAAAAGTGACAAATCGCATTCTGGGCAATTTTGTTTCTAATGAAAACACAGTGCATAAAATAGAAGACCAGCATTGTAGTTTTGACAGAGATAGAATTGCAAACCATTTCAAACGAAGCGATTGCCCGGATTTATACTCACATTTTGTGTTACAGTTTCGGTGAAAATCTACTATGATGCCTGGAAGAGCACCTTGCTTACCCGGTATGTATACCTTATGTTCTATTAAATTGGTGATCAATTTTAAGTTTATCAGGCTGTAGTTGTAGTGTATCAGTTACAAATAACACTGTATAACATTTTAACTTTTCATGCTATGAAATGAAAATGTGTAACTTTTACTAATTCGGGTCTCCCATATTCGAATTTAAAGTCAGAAATTCTCTATCACGTGCAGTGATTTTTAGTATTTTTATACTAATATTATACTATTATTATTTTTAGAGGTAGCCTTAACAAATTTTCCGCAATTTAGATGTAGTTATCTGCTCTATAATTTTGCATGAATTTTGAACATATGTTTTTGAATGCACACCACGCTATTTTTCTGTTTCTGTGAGTTTTTCCTCTAACATGGGATCCTGCTGAATTTTCTGGATTTGAGGACTAATGAAAATGCCCTCTTTTAATTTTCCTTCACTTAACTTGGGAAATTTGTCTCTTAAATACTGAAGACCATATTAATGATATTCTTCATTAAGACCAGCATTATATGGAGTGGTGGTAATAACATTTTATGAGAATCTACGAGTGGGTGAAACTTTACATTTTCCTCACCTGGTACTAACATTTTTCTCACAGGCCACTCCTTCATTCTGTAATAATTAATTCTGTCCTGAGAGTTCCACTCACACAAAAAACAATATTTTGTATATCATGGTTGCAATTTGGTTAATAGACCAATAGCTTTTAGTTTATGCAAATTTGCCATTCATAGTCATAACTTACTTTTTGGAGGATATCCATGTTTTCTAATGTTTCTTTAATATTTACGCCATAAGCCATTGATACCAAAGGGTAAATATTACCATTGTGTGGCAATGCACGGTTTAGACTTGACTTTGAAGAGTCGATAAATAAATACTATTCATCAGGAATATGTTCTCTGCCTAGCTGATGCATAAGTTCCCTCACATTATTACAATAAACAAGATCATCCTTTTTGGAAAAATATGTTGATAAGCTATGCTGATGCTTATGATAACTTGGTACTTTGGTACCCAGTTGTAAGAGATTCCAGTCCTTTAGTGTAGATGCTAACAATTCAGACTGGGCTTATGTGTGATTTAAATCTCTTACAAGATCATTTAGCATTGTCTGTGAAATTAGACAGGGTTTTTGGATTCCACAGATTCAGAGTCAGGAGTGAAAGTAGTAGTGGGACCAACCTCAGGGGAAGAACTTGATCCTTCCCCTTGTGGGGTCAATGTTCCAGATGACATTGAAATAGGAAATGAATAGCTATGCTTAATAGGCCTTCGCGTGGAGGGAAAATGGATAGACTAGACTCTGCTTGTTTTTTAAGGCAAAACTAGAAAGTTTTGTTAAACAGAAGTAGCAGTCTAAAAGGTGGTTCTTCTGTTCTGTTCATATCATAGGAACAGCAAACCACACAGAAGGGCCAGTGCCATTTAACCAGCCTCTCAAATTATAAGAGCATCCACTACAACAATATTTAGGAGCAAACTTTTGTCCTTATCTACTTTAGAGTTAAAGTACAATTCATATGCTCTCTTAATCATAGGATTAATATTTTCTCTTTGAGATTTTGTAGTGAATTCACCACACATAACAAAATATGTTCGGAAAATTTACACACTGAAGCCACATTGTTGCTGTAAAATGAATTTTATAAAATAAAGGTCTGTTTAACGCACTTCTAAATGGTAAAGCCACTGTTATTCAGAACCACAATATTAACATCTGAACTCACATGAAATGCGAACACAGAACTTTACGTATAAATAGTCTCAACAATAGCAAGTCACTATACTGTCTTGATTTTATTTTTTACAAATAGCAGTGGAGAAAGTATGTACATTTGAAAAAGAATGTAAACAGCAGGTGTGTCATCCGATAAATTCTGCTAGCATCTAGTTGCAAGATTATCTTACATTTACATATAGTCAGGCCATGCCTGGAGTGATGGCTCGGCAAGTATTTGAAAAAAGTAGAATTGCATCACTGAACAAAAGCCTTAAGTGATATGAAAATAATGGAATGTATTTTCAAATTCAGCTCACTTAATAACATACCTAGATATTTCATGTTTAAAGTATTGGCTTTTTTTTTGTGTGTGTGTACAGTGTAATAGAAACTCCCTAATTGTAAATCTTGGCTAGTGGAGGATGCTGTTAGTGATTTTGTCCTTGTTTGCATACCCATAATTTTAATATGGAATTTAACCCTCTTGTTCTGCAGTGAATTACATTTAATCTTGGGTTTTCCCACATGTAAGACTGTATCTTCATTTTAAAATTACAGAAAACAAACTTCTGCTATTCAAGAATTTAATAATTTCTGTTTCAACAGTGTGGCTTACAATTTTTGTTAATGCTTATACTTACATATTATGTTAAAATTTAATCTTTGATCATTATTGGTGTTTTTATTCATACAGATAATCCACTGGGGTTGTCATGGCATGATAGTGCATGGATACCAATGTTGAATCCAAGTAACATCATGGATTATTTCTCAGAGCGCAGCAATCCTTTCTTTGATCGCACTTGCAATAACGAGATTGTGAAAATGCAGAGGCTGAATCCAGAGCAACTTACGTAAGTTACTTTGTGTAAAAAAAAATTACAAATGAAATGTGTTGTAATGAAGCAAATTTTATAAATGTCTAACTTGTATTAAATTAGGGTTGAAATGCCATATTTAAAAGAGAGTTGGGAAGAGAAAGCTCACCAAATATTAAAGCATTAAAAATTATTTTAGAAGTAGTTTTGAATGGTTGAAAGAGTGTATTTTAACCATTCTTATCCAGTTATAATTAATTTTCTTACATGGCAGAAAAACCGACCTTTTGAAAAATTCTAAACTTAAACTAATCTTTGGTTAAATCTAGTATCTTAACAGCATATTATGATCATTTATTCATTTTAGAGACAAAAAATGTCTGATTATGCATAGTATACGTTACAGGTTATATGCATGCTTGTTTAATAGTAATTTAATAAAGCTCTAGTTCTAAAATAGCTAATATGAAAACTGAATTTCCCATTAAGTAAGAGATGGTAATTCTGAACAACTCATATTTCTGGAAAGCGTTAAATGAAGTACTGACTTCAGAAAAGTATAAATGTTAAACAAAGGTATAATTCTTATAAGAGAAAATGAAACAGTAATTTGCATACACATGACTCTGTAGCGAGTAAATATTTGCAGATTATGTGCAAAAATACAGAAATGATAAACAATAAAACTGGATGTGTAGGTCAACAAAACAATATTTAAAGTAAAGCATTCCTAAATTGCAGAATATATATCCACAAGATGATTGGGAAAGCATTATGGTTCTATGAAATTTCATAAGAAATATCCCAAATTACTCTGTATAAGGGGTAGTTTGGAGTCTAGGAATATTCTTGAAAATCTTTGTAAAATTTTTATCTTTGAAAGATACTGAACTTAAATAATAGCAAGTTCCATTTTTATTGGATTTTTTGTTTTTGAGGTATTTAATTCACTTATACATAGTATGGCAGACATCCAGTGAATACACTCTTCTGAAGGGGGTACTTCATTCAGCGCTAGCCAGAATTATTGCAATTAAGAATTCCCTTAATGTAAATAAATGCTTTTTGCTCCACTTATTTTTCCTTACTCTACACATAATATGTAAGTACATAGTAGAAATATAAGATATTGTATTCCAGCCAAAAATGTGATGTCAAGATTTTACCGGAAATATATGTTTGTTTAAGTATCGGAGTCCAAAAAAAAGCATTTGTAGAGGGAGTGCGCATGCAAAAGCTTCTGAAGCCCTCTGCATTCTGCATAAATTTTGCATAACTGGTAAACAATGACAAACAAAAAGTTACTACACAGAAAATGTTGATCTCATCAAAGCACATAACTTATGACTTATACATTTACCTTGTGGAGCAACCTATTTGCAAGATATTCTTTGTTATTGGTTTCAATTTTAAAATGCTGTAATTTTCTAAAACAGAAGCCATACTTTCTCAGAATGCCAACAAAGTGAAACAAATTTCAATGACAGCTGCATAGTGACACCTTTTAAAACATTTGACTAGCCTTGTAGCCCAGTGTGTTCTCTCACCTTCCCTTCTACTTATAAGGAACTAAGTAACAAAACCATGTAATGTTTACCTTGATTGGCATAAAGTGGATAGAAGAATAATCTTTGGTAACTAGTTTGTTTGCAGAATAGGTAGAGAGAGTCATGTGAATGGAACACGTCAGACTTTTATCACAACTTTTCACCTAGCGTGATCTCTATTCATGTTTCTCGTGATCATGCAAACAGAAAGAAATTTCAAAGTCATCACATAGCAATCATTTTTTAAAATTCTGGCCTCTGCTTTAGCCAATTGAATCCTCAATATACATTCCATGAAATATGTAAATGTGTAATGAAAGTTTATCACAATTAACAAGATGTAGATACATGAACAAGTTTTTGTGAAAGTAGCCATAGAAAATGAGTAGAGGATTCTGATTACTGCATTAGCATACTGTATTCGTCTTATACATATAATCTTAAAGTATTCAAACATTCATTGAAAATTTATATTGATTAAAAAAAAGGAATAGAAAATTTTGCCTGGCCCCATGCTCAGTCAGTAGAGCATGTCTGTATGAGGGGTCATGGGTTCAATTCCAGCTTGGGGATACAAACTTTTCACTAGCCAAATTATTTCCTATCCTCCTCACCGCCTAAGTATGAATGTGAGTGTGAAGATATGTGTATATATTGTGTATTTAAGAGATAGAGAGATAATTTAATGACTAAAGTTAAAGATAAAATAAATATAAACCCCCCCAGTGATATCAATACACAAGTTAACTTCATTGCCGATAGGCAATATGTTCCAAAGAGAAATGCTGCCAATAGGACTAATTAAAGGCAGGGTATAAATGAAACAATAAAAGGAAAAAAAAAATAAAAGAAGAATAAATTTGTAGAAATTGTTATCAGAATGAGTGGAGTGTCCTGTAAATCCAGCACATCAGTTTTTTTTTAGTTTATTTTGTGCTAATAGTTTAGATAGTTTTCAACTTATACTACCTATGCTTTTGAAGATGAACATCTGTTGAATAAGTAAATACTGCTTTCTCTATGTGCGCCACTTTGAAAATTAGTCTAGAATGTATTAGAATTAAAATTAAATAATTTCTTTTATTAGTACAAGGGGTGTTCAAATGAAAAGGTATGAAACAGCATAACAACCAAACCAGTTGAAATTTGAATATGCCACTTTGCGATAATATAATGAGACATCTAGGAATGGGAATGTAGTGTCTGGGTGGTTGTGTACATGTGCCACCACCCATGCATAATGCAGAGAGAAGCAGGCAGTTGTTTGTTCCATCCAGTTGTCGTGGAAGTACATGTGAGGACATCATGGAGTTTACATTGTAAAATTTGATGATTGAGGAGCAGCAAGATGTTATCAGATTTCTGATTGTGAATGAGTTAAAACCGGCCATTATTCATTGCCAGATGATGGCCATATATGGGGAAGACTGTGTATCTGAGAAGTCAGTGAGAAAGGGAGTGACCATTTTTGTGAAGGTCGGGAAAGTTTGATGACCTGAGACGAAATCAAGTAATCTCGATTAAACCTATTGCCTAGGTGAACAATCTGATGAGAAAAGATCAGTGTGTCCAATGGATATGCTGGCAGTGATGCGGGGTCCAGCATTGAAACAATGTGGATGACTGTGCACAACAAAAGAAGTGTACACAGAGGGTACTGAAGAACATCAGCAAATCATAAATGGAGCTGCATATGGAGCTAACATTGCAACACCTGTTCTGGTATTATGAGTACCCTGCTTTCCTGAAATGGATTGTCACCGGTGATTAGAGCTGGTGCTATCACTTTGGGCCAGAGACAAAAGTAAATGAGCATGCATTATCACCTCCCCCTAAAAATTCAATGCTGTACCATCAGGTGATGCTCGCCATCTTTTTCAATTTCTGAGGTCCAATACTAATTGAATTTCTTGTGCATGGAAAAACCTTTAACAGTGACATGTAGTGAGACACTTTGTAGCCTACGCAGGTCCATCAAGAGCAAACAGCATGGGCTGCTACCAGAAGGAGTGATTCTGCTCCACAATAATGCACATTCACATGTATAAGGTCAAATAAAGTGCTGGCCAAGTTCAAGTGGGAGCAGCTTGAGTATATGCCCTAGAGCCTGGATATGTTGCCCTGCATTTCCAATCTATATGGTCCACTAAAAAACATCTCAAGGGGAAGTGCTTCAGCTCGGACGATGAACTGGAGAACACAGTGGAGGACTGGTAATAGGAATTCTGCAAACAGGGAATCTTTCAGCTCTTGAAAAATGGCATATATGTGCTCAGACCTCTGGTGATAATGCTGATTCATACCTTTTCATTTGAATACTCCTCACATTATATTTTGCTAATTACTTTCGTTGATAATTTATCTGTCTAATGGTGAAATTTAAAAACAGAAAGCTAGTATAAATGTCAAGTGTAAAGGTCAGCATTCCAAGAATACTGTGTGGGATAACACCTAATAAATTGGTTTACTTTCTCTTCAGACTTGTTTGATTCTGAATTAATTAGAGCTTATCCCTGATAACAGAAGCAATTCATAATATATCTTTTACACTACATATCTTAGTTGTGTATTTCAATTCAATGTTAAATTCATATAGTAACTTTTATTTTTAGAAAATAGAAAAAGCATTCTTCAAAATGAATTCTGATACACACTTCTGTAAAATATAATATGTAATTTCCTAAGAATAATGCAAATCATAAAACCATTTAATTTGTATAAATTATAAACATTACTGAAGTTAAAAAAGTGTTTTAGAAATATAGCAGAAATTTAAATGCATTTTTCATAGGAAGTAATGTTTTGGAATTGTTTCAAACAATGAAAACATGTGATTTGTTTCTCCTCTTATGGACATTTCCAGTTCTATTTGATTTCCAATGAATTTCATGTTTTTGGAAGTAATTGTCTTTCTCAAACTTCTCTAAACTAAAATCCCCATGTCATATTTGGATAATCTTGATTTCCATCAATTTTAATTCTAATGTTTTGTATCATTTTCTGTAGGAACATGACTGGGGTGGAATATATTTTGCTGCATGTGCAAGAGCCAATCCTGTATGTCATTAGAAAACAACATCGTTACTCTCCAACGCAAGCCACCCCTCTTGCTGACTACTACATCATAGCAGGAATTGTGTATCAAGCTCCTGATCTTCTCTCTGTTATCAACTCTAGAATGGTAATTCTTCTAATATACATCTCATGTAGTCAAATTAATTTTATTTACTAATAAATTATTTATATAGGAGTATATCATTGCAAATTACTATAGTTTTATATAAGGTTTCATGAAATTAAAAAGTTAAAAATAATGAAAATTTTAAAACTTAATTTTCTCAAAAATAGCTTTTTGATTAAAATACTGTAAGATATTTTCATGGCAAATAAAATGTGTATTTCCAATTTTCACATATTTGTAATTTAATTTTATAACTGGTAAACCATTAGAAATTGACAAAACTTATTAAACAAAATGTAGAACTCTTTAAAAAACATAATTCATTTCATATATAGCATCAACCATTTCCAAGTTTGTGGTGATTGTTTTTAATTTTTCAATACTATTGATTTTTTTAAGAGTTCACCATTCAGCTCTTTCTAGAGATGTTGTGGAAAGTGCATGGAATTTTAATACTAGCACATAAAGCTTTAACTTTGCTTGATTTTTCTGTATTCTCTTTGTATCTACAACAAAATGTATAATGATATAATTTCTGTTTAATCTCAATTAAACTGAAGCCGGCAGAAAAGTAAGCTTTTGTAATAATAGTTTGTAGAAGAGAAATAAAAATAAATGAAAGCAGCTGAGAAAGTCATGTGAGCGTAACAGATTTATACTTTTTGTACCACATGTTTACTAGATAAAACACTACTAGACTCCATGCAAAAAGTTTACCAATTCATCATAAATACAACTTTTGCAGCCCTGAATCTGATAAAAGCTATTTATCAGAAAAGAGATGATAACGTAAAATCAGAAAATACCAAACTTGGTATAAGAGGACAACAAAATTATGAGTTTTAAAACTCACAATTTCATTTTTTTTTTTTTTTGGGGGGGGGGGGGCAAGATATTCTTTTTACTGGCATCATTTTGTTGTTTAAAGTGTATGGAATTTCAATGCCAGCATATTAATATTTGGTTCTTGCTTGAGTCTCCTGTTCACCCTTTGTTCCTGCAATGAAATGTTTAATGAAATCATTTCTATGAATATTCATCTCAATTAATGAGAAGAAGGGAGAAAAATAAGCTTTCATTTGTAAAACAAATGTAAAACAAATTTCTCTACCAATCTTCAACAAGATATTCTTCGAAAATATTATTCTTCTATTTACTTCATGTTAATTCAGATAAGCATTTGGATAGATATAAAATATATTTCCTTGTAGATACAAAGAAATAAGGCTTAAGGGCCCCTATTCTGAAATGGTCAATAATCACACTTTTTGTTTTAGGCACTAATAAAATCTTTATTATATGTAGTTTTAGAAAATGTATGCATTTTGGGAGTTAAGAGGATTTTAAGGCATTTGAATACTAACCTGCATTCCTTTATAGCTGTCTTGCGATGCCTCTTTTTAGAACATGTGTATCTTTAAATTCAGTTTTCTGAAAACAACATTATGTACCTTTCTCTCAGAAAGTATGAGAGGTAGAGAGCTGAAATGTTCAGTATGTGTTTATAACACACATATTTGAACTTTCTGAATCACAATCAGAATTTTATAATATTGTATATTAGTGGTACTAAAAAAGAATCACCATTGCAAATTTCTATATTTTTACTTTTTTGACTTTTCAAATAATTTTTTTTTATTCATATGAATATAATTTTTATGAATACACATGACTAAATTGAGGTTCAGAAGATAGCTGATTATACTAAGAACAAGCATGCAAAAATATGATTATGTATTGCAGAGAAAAAGTTACATCAATTTATGATATTAAGAGCAAATTTTCTTATTTTTCTGCTGAATGAAATAGTTTTGCTGACTCAGCCGCATAAGCAATCAATGCAAATGACCACTTGAAATAATTGTCATGATTTTTAAAAAATTCATAAACATTTCAGGAGAAGCCGTTGAGAACTTTAAGAGCAGTGGTAATTTAACTCACTTTAGGTATAATTTCTGTATGTTTAGACTACCTCGTCCCCTCCTTCAGTAATAGTTAAAAATTTTAAGAGCTGGTCACTGTGTAAGATATTTAAAATTCTGTTCCCTTTGCTCAACCAGGAGGGAAAAAAGCACATAACATCCCATTTGAGGAAAATATAAGTATTTTAAAAGCACAAGGAAGTATCTCGGAAGTGGTTAAGTCCCCAAAAGATGTATTTGACATAAATTTTGTGTTTTAATGATATCTACATTTTTTTGGTAAGCTTTTGTCTATTCTTACAGTTTACCAGTTATGCAAAAGCTGTTTAGAATGAAGAGGACTTGAGAACAATTTCTAAAAAGTTCAAAGATTGCATTTTATTTGTCATGGAAACATCTTAAACATTGGCATTTAACTAAAATCATTAAGGGCCATTTTTGAGGAAATCAAACTTGAAAATTTTTCCAAGTAAAGGGAATTAAAGGAAGTTTTTTTTTTAACTTTTATGTCACTTCCTTAAAATATTTTGAATTTAAATATCAAGTTTGGTATTTTATAAGTTTTTGTTATTGAGTTACTCAGGCATACACACATGCATGCGTGTGCATGGATCTTTTTCTAAAACTGATTTTTTTATTCAGGAGATCTCAAAACATGTATTTTGAGTGAAGTTTTGGTATCACATTTTGGGATGGAATGCAATACTTTCTCTAGCTCCTATGTACATTGTAGAGACAATAACAAATAATAGTGCCTAGAGAAATCCATGTAAAAGTAATACATCAGATTTTTTAACACAGCAGGCAAGACTAGAGAAGTTTTTGCTTTCATTGTGACACCATCTGAATATATTTCATTCATAGAATTCCATCTTGGCAGTAGCCATCTGCCAGTGAACATCCGAACCAAAATATTATTCTCTGGTGATCCAAAAAGATGAATGTCATGCAAGACAAGGATATTAAGATGAATTCATGCAGCTGATTTCATACAGCTTGTTAAATTTTGAACCATTGTATTGTGTCTTTGGTCTTTAAGTATTTTAATAAAATTAAAGCTATATAGTTTTCACATAATGCAGAAACTCTTAACATATACAACAAATAGAATATGATGAGTGCCATCCCCGCTTCCAAGCCACAAAATAAAAGACACAGCCCTTGACTATCAAGAAAAGTAAAAGAAAGATTTATATTAATTTTCTCAGTAAATAAAATATTGATTCACTAAGCTTAAATGTTAGCAAGTTTCTCTCCTATAATTTAGCATACCCTGCTAACAAACTTAACTTACAACTAAACAACAAAGCAAATAAAGTAGAACTGAACTTCCACAATATTTATTATAAGATTTTAGCATCCAGGAATGTAACTACGTATATCTATAAAAGTAAAATAATGTTTATTCAAATGTTTAAACAATATTCTTATACACACATGCTCTCTCCCCCTCACCCTCTCCCTGCAGTATTTGATAAGCAGAAATAAATATGTAACATTTCATACCATATAAACAGGAACAATAATCATTTTTACTTTCTCTTCTTAGTACATAGGTAGAGAAAGTATTGCACTCCAACCCAAAATTTGATGCTGACATTTCACCAGAAATACATATTCTAGGATCCCTTGTATCCAAAAAAGATTTTTATAAAAAAGTCTGTGTATCTGCATGTCTCTGTGAACACAATAACAACAAAAAGAAAAGTTGGTAAAATACCAAACTTGGTATTTAAGTTTAGTACCTTCCAATGGTGCGACACGAAGGATTTTGAGGAAAATCTCCCCACCCCAAACTACCCTTTATATGGAAAATATTTTGAAAAAATTGAGTTTCTCAAAAATGGCTCTAATGATTTTGATTAAACTGCCATATTTTTAATGCATTTTTATGACAAATAAAATGTATATCTTGAATTTTCTGGGAGTAGCCTCTGAAGACCTTTTAATCCTGGAAGACTTTTGCATAACTGGCAAACCATAAGAGACAGACAAAACACTTACCCACAAAAACTGTAGATCTCATTAAAACACACAATTTATGTCATATACATTTGTTTCGTGGAACTGACCTTCTCTGAGCTATTCTTTGTTGTTGATTTCATTATAAAATTCTTAAACTCTCTCATAAAAGAATTTGTCAACTCCTTGCCATGCAAAGAAACAAATTTCAATCAATAGCAACCAGCTTCTATAAGATTTGATTATTGCTTTAGCCTAAACTCGGAGAGAGCCATAGTGATCCCTGACAGTTGCCTTACTTCGTGGTTACTTTGTCACTCTGTTGTCACGTCGTCCCATCCCATGGCCAGCACTAAACCTCCCAGTAGCTTGGCAGGAGTTCTTCTCCTAAATCATCATCATCAACAAGTTCATCTTCATAGTTACTTCTAAAGTCAAAGTCACTGCCATTATCATTGCTTATATTTACAATTACACTAGGATTATTCGGCGCCAACTGAAACTGCATTGAGGAATGTTTGATACATCTTGCAACAAGGGAGACATCATTGCTTACGTAGCATGAATCTATTGGCAGAGAGGCAGACATACCTCTTACCAGCTGAGACAGCACACTGGCTGTCAGGGATCACTATGGATCTCCCCGAGTTTAATGTATTTCCTAGTTTCCTTCTACTTAAATGGAAGCAAGTAATATGACCATATTTGCTAATGTTTATCTCGATTAGACTGAAATAGGTACAAAATAAGCTTTATAACATTAATTTGTTACAGAGATGTAAAAAAAGTCATGTGAATGGAACAGATCAGATTTTTTAAGCTCAATGTTCTGTTTGCTTAAGCATTGTTTCATCTACCATGTGTATTGCTTGGAATAAAATTGAACCATTTTTGTTTTCTACACATATTTTCTGTGGTGTAGACTATTTACTACTCCATGACATTCTAAACAAAGACTTTCTAAACCTTACTTTCTAGTAACTCTTGAATAAAATTAAAAGGGGTCATATGCCCATGTCTCACAGAAAGAATCAGGCTTTTCAGTGGTGAAATGATTATCAAAATCAAGTGAGTGATTTTTGAGATTACCTTACACCCATAAAAATCCAATCTCTTTGTAATACTAATATATGTATATCACTATACATATATCGGAATACCCTTAATATTGACCCTTAAAGACAAAAGTATTTTAATCGTAATCACTGCTGGGGTGGTGTGTTTTCTAAAGGTGTGTAACTCAATGCATAATAGCAATATCTATTTCATTAAAATAGCACAATGTATCTTGTATGCAATAAAAAACATAATTATTGAAATTGTTTAAGAATATTTTAAATGAAAACAAAATGTCTGTAAAATTAATTAACACTTGCAACAAAAATATGTTTTAAAGAATAAATAACTGGATAATTATTGTTGTACCAGAAGTAAGAAAAACTAAAATGCAAATGTCATATACCTTTTGTTTTTGCAATGTAGTAATTTATGCCTTCCAGGCTTCATTATCTACAAGCTAATCTTCAGCATTAAATGAAGTATATCATAATTTAACGTTAAAGCATATTCCTATGAAATATGCTGTCTGGAGATCACATATTTGTAAAAGCAATGATTTATTGCTTTATTATAAATATTAAAAAATCTTAAGTCACAGTGATGTATGCTTAGCATTAATTGACAGTAAATCAACATGGTGATATGTTAAAAGTGTACATTATAAGAATATCATGTTGTTCCTTACAATAAATATTTAGAGATTGTTACTAGAAAAGTGGTAATGTTTCAGATATCTGCAGTGCATCATCTTCAATCAGCATTCGAAGAGACCAATTCGTATTCACGATATCATCCATCCAAGGGATATTCATGGGATCTGAAAGAGCGGAAAGTACCAGAACGTTTGGCAGCCAAGAAAGAAACGCAGAGAGAGGAACCTAGTTCACTGTTTCAACGCCAGCGAGTTGATATGCTCCTGGCTGAATTAACTCGCAAATTCCCAGTTCCTGTAGCTGTACCACCTCAAAAACAGCCACAAGGTGAGAAAATGGCACCTACCACAGTATTCTCACAAGGTTTGTTGGTAATGGCTTTGCTGGGAAGTGGAGATGGATGCCTTTATTCTCACAATATTGCCAACCAAAAAACAAGAAAGGAAATGAGGAATAAATCATCTAGATGATATTCAAATACAGAATTTTTCACAGTGAAGTGTAATGCAATAATTATTATTATTATTATTAATAATTATTAATTAATGAGTCACACTCTTAACTACACTTTAAGATTTTTACATGTTTTCGCCGGCCATTGCCAGCATCTAACAAACGTCTGGTTTGGTGAGCTGTGCGTCATCTTGGGTTCCTCTATCGTCGGAAAAATGAACTTAATGTTTCGATTGTTGTCTGTGTTGACATACCATTTCATCAGATGATTGTCAAATTTTTTAATAAATACCTTCTCCCAGACCTTTAATTTATTATTGCTGCCAAGATTTTTAATAACTTAACTTCTAAATGTAAAAAGAAGCTAGTAACAGTGAAGAATAACACAAATATTAATATAAAAATAATAGTTGCAACAAATCTTCACCTATCTTTTGGAATCCTTGCCTGGACTAGTTTCGCAACGATTTCATTGCATTATCAACATATCCTTTTGGTCTCTTTTTTGATGTTGTTTATTTACACTGTTATGGTTACTGCTACTAGGTGGATTGTGTACTAATGCATTGCTAACTACTGGAATCAAAACAAATTTGGTAAGAGTGTCAATTGGAGGTATATCAAAATTCATTGCATGATTTCTATACTTTAATATAAATATTTTCTCCCAAACCATTAAATCTATGGGTCCATTTAAGTGTTTTAATAATTTAACATCTGGATTTATTTCATGATTAAATTTCCAAAAATGTTCTGCTACAGCTGATTTATCAATTTGTTTGTATTTAATATTCCTAAAGTGTTCTTTTACTCTGGTTTCCAAATGACGTTTAGTCTTACCAATATAAACAAGGTCACAATTTAAACAGTTTAATTGATAAATGCCAGATTTTTTATTTTTTGAAATTTCATCCTTTTTAGAAAAGCCTAACAAATTTTTTATACTGTTTATTTTGAGGAACCAATAAACAAATTATTAAATCATTAAAAGAAAAAGATGTAATCCACACAAAAGCTGATAAAGGTAACAGCATTGTAATTTTAAATAAAATTGATTACATTAACAGAATGGAACTCTTACTTCAAGGTGAAGATTACAAAAGCATTGATATTAACCCTTTAAAATCCTTCATTTCAATTTATAATAAGACCCTTAATGAAATTAAAAGTATTACAAATAAAGAAAAGCAAATTATAAAAATCAGTAATCCAATTTTACCCAGAATATATGCTCTTCCCAAAATTCATAAACCTGGAAATAAAATGAGACCTGTTGTAAATTGCATAAATTCACCTACTTACAGCCTAGCTAAATGGTTAAATAAAAAATTCACTAATTTTGAAAAATTTGAGAGTTTAAGTATTAAAAATTCTTTTGAGCTAGTTGAAAGGATCAGCAATATTACATTATCTACTAATGATAAACTTGTTTCTTTTGATGTAACTGCTTTGTTTCCAAGCATTCCTAGAGAAAAACTTTTGACATTTTTAAAAAAATGGTTAAGTTCCATAGAACTGAATGAAAATTTAATAAATGATTTTGTTATCCTTACTAATCTTTGTTTGGATCAAAATTTTTTCAGCTTTAATGACAAATTCTATCAACAAACTTCTGGTTTAGCAATGGGTAGTCTACTTTCACCTTTTCTTGCTGATCTTTTCATGAGCTATTTTGAAATACAGGTCACTAAAGCATTCCCTCTAATTTTTAAAACTTGGTATAGATATGTAGATGATATATTTGCTATTGCTCCTGATAAACATGTAAATGATGCTTTAAAACTTTTAAATTTACAAGATAAGGCTATAAAATTCACATTAGAAACTGAAAGTGATGGCTATCTCCCTTTCCTGGATTTAAAAATAATAAAAAAAGACAATAAATTGAATTTTGGAATATACAGAAAGCAAACCCACACTGATAATTACATAAAAAATAATGGCTTTAACTCTTTTTCACATAAATTTGCTGTTTTTAATAGTTTAATTTATAGGTTAATTAATTTACCCCTTAATAAAGATGAATTCTATAAAGAATATAAACACATTATTAACACTGCTTTAATTAATGGTTTTAATACTGATTTTATAAATAAAAAAAATTGAGAAGTTTAAATATCAAAAAGCTATTAAAGATATTTCTACGCTTAAGAAAATAAAAGATAATTACATTTTTAAAAAATTTACTTATCACCCTTGGGCAAATAAAAAATTCACAAATATTTTCAAAGAGCATGGCATAATATTGGTTCCTCAAAATAAATATAGTATAAAAAATTTGTTAGGCTTTTCTAAAAAGGATGAAATTTCAAAAAATAAAAAATCTGGCATTTATCAATTAAACTGTTTAAATTGTGACCTTGTTTATATTGGTAAGACTAAACATCATTTGGAAACCAGAGTAAAAGAACACTTTAGGAATATTAAATACAAACAAATTGATAAATCAGCTGTAGCAGAACATTTTTGGAAATGTAATCATGAAATAAATCCAGATGTTAAATTATTAAAACACTTAAATGGGCCCATAGATTTAATGGTTTGGGAGAAAATATTTATATTAAAATATAGAAATCATGCAATGAATTTTGATATACCTCCAATTGACACTCTTACCAAATTTGTTTTGATTCCAGTAGTTAGCAATGCATTAGTACACAATCCACCTAGTAGCAGTAACCATAACAGTGTAAATAAACAACATCAAAAAAGAGACCAAAAGGATATGTTGATAATGCAATGAAATCGTTGCGAAACTAGTCCAGGCAAGGATTCCAAAAGATAAGTAAAGATTCGTTGCAACTATTATTTTTATATTAAAACTTAACTTCTCATTTTATATTGTGTCTATCTTCCCAAGATCTTTGTCTATTTCTTTGTTATTTATATGCCTGAAGTGCTCTTTTAAGCGGATTGTTATGTTCCTTTTTGTCATGCCAATATATACAGTTTCACATTGTTCACACTGTATTTTGTAAATTCCAGATTTCTTTTCATCAGGTATTTTTTCTATTTTATTTGATTTAGTTATTGATACTGTAATTGTTATTGGTGTTAACTGAATATTAAACTCTTTGAATACTTTTTGGAACTGTTTGGTGGCTATTGAACGGTGTATGAAACTTTTATATGTGGTATCATTTTTTCCTTATGAAAGTGCACTGATTTTATTTGTTTCATTTGTGCTTTAAACTTCTTCATTAAGAGGTATTCTAATCATCCTATGAATCAGACATTTATTACTGCTAGGTTATGATGTCTTGGATGGAAGCCATCTGCTTTGATGTGGCTATGTATGTGTAGGTTTCCTGAATATTCCAAGTTCTAGTTTGTTATCTTTTTTAATAATTTTGATGTTTAGAAAAGGAAGCATACTATTTTCATCTTTATCAACTATGAATTGGAAGAAGGTTCTTGTAAGTTTAATTACTCACAGCATCATCTATTAGTTTGCTATCTACTATTGCAACTATGTCATCAACATATCTAAACCATACTTTAAATATATGTGGAAATGCTGAAGTGATATGTATTTCAAACTTACTCATATAAAGGCTAACTAGGAAAGGAGATATTGGATTGCCCATGGATAGTCCTGATGACTGTTTATAGTATTTTCCATTGAATTTGAAGCATGCTTGATGTACACAAATGCTGCTAAGTACCACACAGTCATTCACTAATTGTTCTCCAGTTTCTGATGATGATAACCATCTTGTAGATAGTGCTTAATTTTTCTTTAGGAATGCTCAGAAACACTGCTTTTACATCAAACGAAACCAGTCATTTTTTCCAATTTTACATCTTTGATTTATTGTACTAAGTCCAATGAATTTTATTATACTGAGGCTCTCAAATTTATGCAACTCTTTGAATTTTTTATTCAGCCATTTGGCTAAAAAATAAGCTGGTGTATTTACCTGATTAATTTATAGACCTTATCTGGTTCCCTTGTTTATGTATTTTTGGTAAACTATAAATAGTGGGTATTTAGTTTATAGCTGCCAGAATTTTTAAATATATACTGTTCATTTCTTATGACTGTCTCTAGCTCTTATATAGATTTTCCCAGTGAGTCTGTATTGATTTCTGTGAATTCTTTCTCTTGTAGTAAATTTTGCATACTTAATATATAATCATCCACGTCCAAAATTATCTGGTTGCTTTTATCAGCCGTTTTGTAGATCACATCTTTCTCCTTCAAAGATTTGGTTAGGTTAAAATATGATGGGTATTTAAGTCTTCCTAATTGTACATTTTAAGTATTTTACCACATTTATAGTTGATTATGATCTTTTATGCTGAATTTAGATGTTGAATGCAACTTCAATGTCTACTATATAATCTTTCACATTGTTAGAAAACCCTACATACATTTTTACACCTTTGTTTAAAAAGGCCAATTCTTCTCTACTGAAGGCCTCACTTGATAAGTTAAGTTTGTCACATTTCCATTGTTAATATCCTCTTTGTTTTGTTTTTGCTTTCCTTATATCCATTCTTAAGTTTTTTCATTTGATTTTTTGTGTTAAACTTTTTTATCTATGTGAAAGTTTGTTTCCAAATGATGTTTGTTCTAAGTTATCCCAAGTGCAGATGCCCAAAGTTTTTGCTAATTTCATATGTAATTCATAATAAATGCAAGTCTGTTTGTACTAACTTTACGTATTGTTGTGAGGTTTCCACTTCTGTCACCTTCTTTTCCACTAGTTTCTGTTGTTAGGTATTATAGTTGAATTTTACCACTTCCCTGATGAAGTTTGGCAATTCTTTTCTTAACACATGTCTTTAAAAACTTTATATCAGCTGAAGTTAGTCTGTGTTTCTTTTTTTTTTTTTTTTAGTTTTAAATATTATTTTTATTTCCTTCTGCTCATTAAAATTCAAATTAGAACTTGTATGGTCTGAGTAACTAACCTCATTTTCCATTTTCTCACCTGCTGAGTCTTCGTATTCCCAGGCTTGAAGACCGATTATTCAGATATTCAAGTAAGGAACTTTTCACAGTGAAGCATAATTCAATAATTAATGAGTTGCACTCTAACTTCACTTTAAGGTTTCTTACCTAGAAACATGTTTTTGCCAGCATATTCAGCTAATGACTGTCTGGTTTGGTGAGCTGTGCAGCATCTTGGATTCCTCTATCAACAGAAAAATGAACTTAAAATTATGGATTGTTGTCTGCGTTGACATCCCAATTCATCAGATAATTTTTAAATTTTTTAATAAATATCTTCTCTCAGATCTTTAATTTGTTATTGGCAACATTTTTTAATAACTTAACTTCTGATTTTATATCATTGTATCTTCCTCTGGGCAGTAGCTTATTATTTTTAACTGGATGTAGAAAAGCAATGTGCAGAACACTGAAGAGTAGAAAAGTGGTGCCAAAATAAGTATTTTGGTTATGAATAATGGGTCACAAAAGCTTTTTCATCATCATCACTCCAAGGATTAGACAATTACCCATTCTGGCTTCACAAATTATAGTTACAGATTGCACAAATATTTGATCTTATAAATTTTTCATTTTTAAGATGTATAGCACACATGCAGACACACTGAGTTACATTACATTTTGATTGGCAAATATAAAATAAAAACATTTTCAATTATGTTCATGCAGCACTTCTGTTATTATACTGCATCTGTAACCTCTTGTTTCTATGCTTAAAATGCTTAGTTTGGTACTGCCTTTCTACTACTGCAATTGTTTTTCTGCTTCCAGTATAAAAATGGTATACAAATAAATACAATTTTGATATGAGGCACTGGAATTAAACAAAATGTTTTATTTTTAAGATAAATACCTTTTTCCAAGTATATTTAGTTTCTGAAGCCTTCTAACAGCTTAGGTAATAAATCATAGAGAAGCCAAGTAGATGATAAGATACAACCTGTAAGATTTTAATAAAATGTGAAAGCTAGGAGATTGAAAGTTCATTTTGAGCATTTTATACTTTAAAAAACATAGAAAAATACCTGTTTAGCAATTATAAAATTGAGCCTTAAAATATTTCACTTTTTTTATTTCAGAAGAGCCTAAGACTGAACCTCGCGAAGTGAAGACTGAAAAGCCTGATACACCAAAAAACATGAAGCCACCACCAGAGAAAAAGCCAAGGTTAAGTTAGGGGAGCTGATTGATAGGTCTTAAAATCTCTGAATCTTAAGTGATTGCATTATCTTGTACAAAGGATTTTCAAATGCAGGCATACTCTATCAGCTTTATGACAAAAGCTGAAGCAAGTAATATTAATTCATTCACAAACTGTACATATTAAACAAAATAAAATTGATGTATTTTCTGTTAAAACATTACAGGTCCTTAGTGTTTTGTTATTTTCTCATATACGTATAATGGATAGTTCAGAAATGAAAATAAGATACACTATACACACTCAAGATTTTATTTCAGATTATGAAAGGCATCATTTGTAAAGAATCAGAGGGAAATATAACTTAATTGTTGAGATCATTTTGCAGAAAATCACTTCTCTCTTAATGATTGCTAGAAATATGAAGGTGTATTATTATTTCCTTGACTACATTTTTTCCCATATTAACTTTTTTAAGAAAGCTGTTGATATTATTATTATTATTATTATTATTATTATTATTATTATTATTATTATTATTATTACTACTACTACTACTACTACTACTACAGTGAAACCTTCCTAAACTGGACCCCCTGTGTACTGGAAAACTGGACAAGCGGAAAAAAAATCTTGGACAAGAGAAAATTGTAAACTGGAAAACTAACGCGGAAACAGAATAATTTTCTGGAACTGTTTACGTAAATAACCTTAACAAAACATATTATTTATGGGTGAATATCAGAATATCATGAAATTAATTTTGTGGATATAAAAATTGTTTTAAAAATCTGAAAAAAATTTACATGACCAACTAAGTGTTTATTAGTAAGTCTTTAGCAATAGCAGAGCTCAATACCCAAACGTTTCTTTCATTCCAAATTTTTAAAATCCCACTAAAGACACAGTGACCTGCTAAAGGCTTCTGTGCTAAAAACCAACATGTTAATGAAAACAAATTGAGAAGTTAGTTACTATACCTACTGTAAGTGTACTTTATTAGTCAAATGAGTGAATTCCATTGTAGGCCACAACTATTCAATTTCCAATTTCATAGGAGGTTAAGTTATTGCAAGCTTCAACACCATTATATTATTAAATAATAAACATGCCTAAATTGTTTTTATTTGTTTATTTTAGAAAATTAATATCACTATATTTTTGCTGTATTTTTACAATTTGAATGATAGTAATAATTTTGAAAAATAACAGTTCATGAATGATTATTTAATTACCTTGTTCTGTTGATGAAGTTTGTATTTGTTGCCCAAGTGGTAGTGCTTGTACACTGCATCTATTGCACATTCCAGCATCCTAATTCTCGGAACATTAGATGACTACTTATCTTTGTCCAGCAGACTTGATGCACTTTCATAGATCCAGAAAAATATTAAATAAGCTTGTTATCAATCTATTGTTCAAAGTCAGTTACCGCTTTCTCACTGACAAGCTTTCCATATATATATACCAGAAATCTTTGCCCTCAATGAACTTAAAAGAACTTCAAATCTTGGAATGTCATTCCCTTCTGCAACAAGGCGATCAGCAGTACGTTTTAAAAGGCCTCCTAGACCATCTGGGGCTCCCTTCCCATGCCAGACTCTAAGTAATTCCATGTGATGTTTTCAATGCGAGGGAAGATACTATGAATGTAAGATCTTATTAATACATTGTTTTGTTGCAGTATTGAGTGCTTGGGCTGCTGAATAAAAATGTAGATAGTGATGTAGTGTTACAAAATCAACTCAACTAACTTTCAATTGTAAAATGACTCTTATGCCACCTTCTGCTTAAACTAAACTAGTGTGAAAGCTCTTCTTCAAGTCCTTCAGTCTACCATAGAACATTTTTTCCATCATGGTGCAGCAAGTTCATTGGCACTGCCATCAATCCTTACCTCTAGGACATTAAATCATTTCCCATCATTTTCTAGGCATTGGCCTTTTTCTGTTCCACAAAGCAGTACCACCTTTCCCCAGGTTCTTTCCAAGTTCTTTCACATCCTTCATGCTGTCCAGTAATTTTGTTTGAAACCTCCATTTTCAACTTCCATTCTGGATTCCATTTTTTCCTCCATCTTCTCCATCTTTTCTGTTCCAGATTCTGTTTCTGTATCCATCTTCTCCATTTCCAGTTTCATTTTCTCTTCCATGTACTTTATTCCAAATTTCATATCTTTCATTCCAGATTTCATTTTCTCTTATGTTCTATATTCCTGGTTCTATTTTTGTGTTCAGCTTCTTGATTTCGGCCAATAAAATGTTCAAATTCTCTTCCAACATGACTTTCAATCCCACTTCTGACACCAGTGTAACCAAATCTCTTTATCACTACAAATCCTGATTGCAGTAATTATGCTGATTCCAATGCTGTAGCATAGTTTTATTTCTTGTTGTTCGACTGCTTCATCTCTAACCCAGTGCATGCTCACTGTCAAAACTGTACTGCTGTGATTCTACCAGCTCTGCTTATATACCTCCCAATGATGTGGCAAGAAATTTCCAGAAGCTGAAGTCATAATTGCAGTGAAGAAGTGAAGAAATAATCCAACAGGTGAAAATAATGAAGAGAAATAAAGCAACGGGAATAGATGGAATCCCTTCAGAGTTCCTTAAGGAATGGTGCACTGAAATAAACAGAGTTAAGGTTTTAGTAGACTTATTTAACACAATTAAGGTGAAGGGTTATATACCAGATAAGTGGAGGAAAGCAATCATACATCCAATATACAAAGGCAAGGGTAGTGTTGACAAACCAAACAACTATAGAGGCATTGCATTATTATCAAATGTAGGAAAAATTTTTACTGGTATTATAGCAAGCAGGATACAAACATGGGTTGAAGAATATGATATCCTCTCGGAACTTCAGATGGGCTTTAGAAAAGGGAGGAGGACAGTTGATAACTTATTTATTATAAAAACACTGGTAGATAAATACTTGAAAGACAAAAGAGGAAAGTTATATATGGCTTTTGTGGATTTAGAGAAAGCATACGATAGGATAGAGCTTCAATTGCTGTGGCATAAGTTGTTGACTAAAGGAGTGAGTAAACAAATGGTGGACACCCTTAGAGCATTATATAAGGAAAATACTTTTTGTATAAGAGTGGAGGAAGGGGTTGTAACAAGAGAAATCCAACAAGAGAAAGGCCTTAGACAGGGATGTAAGTTAAGTCCAGTCCTATTCAATTTATATATAGATGATGTATTAACAGAAATTGGGAGAAATAATAACTCGATGCCAGTAATTAATAATATTCAGATTCCAGGATTACTGTTTGCAGATGATCTAGTTATAGGTGCAATTACAGTGAATGGCTTGAAACAATCCTTGCAAACATTAAATAATTACTGTAAAGAGTGGAGTTTAAAAGTGAACCAGGACAAGACGCAGATTGTAGTGTTCAAAAAAGGGGGAAAATTGAGCAAATATGAAAAATGGAAGAATGAGAATGAAAAAGAGTACAGGGTAGTGAGAGAATGTATTTATCTAGGAGTTAAAATTGATAGTGGTGGCAATTGGGAAAAGCAAAAGAAATTTGCATTGGCAAAAGGAAAAGGAGCTTTATCAGCTATTAGAAGTTGCAAATACAAAGCACCTAATATAAATATTAGATGGTTAGAAAAAGTGTACAATATGGTGGTTGAGGCAAAAATGCTATATGGGATAGAAGTATGGGGATTAGAAGGAGGATGGGAAGGCATAGATGAGGTGCATAGGAAATTTTGCAAAGAAATACTGGGGTTACCAAATGCAACTGTTAGGCAGGTAGCACAAATAGAGCTGGGTAGAGTGGCAAGTAAGGGAAAGATTATGGAAAGGGCATTGAAATTTTGGCATAGGATATTGAAATTGGAAGAAAGGAATTTGTTAAAACAGTGTTTAGTATATCAAGAGAAAAGTTTAAAGAACAAGGGATGGGTAGACTGTCTTCGAAATAACCTGGAAAGTAGTGGGTTAGGGGAAATGTGGAGAAGAAGAGAAAATAATGTGAATAACTTCTGGAAGTTGGCAAGGAAAAGATTTGAGGATATAGAAATACAAAAAATATTTAGTGAAATAACTGAAAAAAGATCTTTAGTTTTCTATATACCAATGAAAGTCTCATGGGGAAGGGAAAAGTACATTGATGTGACAAATAAAGAGGAGCGAGAAGGTATTGCATGGCTGAAAGCAGGAGTATGGAGATCAAAAGGTTTAAGGAAAGGTATTCCACAAAATCAATGTCCTATATGTGGCGGAAATGAAGATATAGAACACATTTTATTTAAATGTAAAGGAACTGAAATTTGGAGAAAAAAGTATATTAATAAGAAATGGTTTAAAATAGATAGAAATGTAGTAGTAGTTGAAATGTTTCAAAAAGATAGTAAGAAGATTGGACAATTCTTATGCAAAGTGAAAAATAAATGGATATGGACAGTAAATAGACAAAATGGTGTAATAAACTAGAATTAATAAACTATTGTAAAATATGAGTATGACCGGTAAAGAGCCAGGGCTGAACACCGGTCATATTCACCTGTATAAAGCTTAGCATAAATAAATAAATAAATAAATAATTGCAGTGTATATTGCACGCAGATGTTAAAACGGCACTAACCAAAGTCAAAATCAAGAACTCCACCCGAGCCAGACACCAGCTGAGCGCAGCACTCTGCCGACAAAAGTCCAGCCCACCGACCAATCACCACATGCCTCCCCACCAGCCGCTGATATAAATACCGCTGTCCACAGTGCAACCAGCAGAGTCGCAGTTGAAATGTCTAGTAGAGTACTTTGACCTTGCTGCTGCCACTGAAGATGTCTGCCTTAATCGCAGATGAAATGTCTGGGAAGAAGAAGGAGGAGCCCAGTAGACCACGGCCCACAAGCCCGGATCATACTATAGCTAATAAATTTATTCAATGTAAATGCATGATTAAACTTGTGATGTGAACATTTTTCTCTCTTTCTTTCTTGATTGCAGACTGGCAAAAAAATTTGACTATTTTATCAAAGTTAATCTGTTGCACCCTTTTATTTTCTATTGAGAGTATAGCCAAGCCATTTAAGCGCTCTAGTATTGTAGTTTTTGATCACCTTTAATTTAGAAAATTATCTTACAGCTTTTGTCGCTGTAACAGGAACAGTTGAGTACACAGTAAGCAGTATTTACATCAAGCTAGGCTAAAGTAGTAACAGTATATTAGTAAGCTCTTTCACATCATATCTGCAGAACTTTCTAATATTGGTAGTGTAAACAAAGCTGTTATGTCTACAGATATAGTAAATTTTTCATCTCTTTTTTCAGTGGATCAGCAGTAAAAGCCAAAAGAAGGTTTGAATAACCCCATAGGAGTCTGTGCTAATTACACTTAGTTGAACAATTATAAAGTTGTGAGAATAAGATAGTACCACTCATGATATATATATATATATATATAACATTATTAATAACTTTACTATACCCTCACCACTGAAACTTTGCTCTTGACAGCTAACCAATAAATTAGTACAGTTCCAAAAAGCTTTGGTTTGACTTCCTGAACCAATTATAAAGCAATATTCTGGGTGGTTGATCACAAAGTGGAAGTAGATTCGAAGTGGCTTGTTGCTGAATCTGGCTATTTCTACCCATGTGCTTCAGTATATGAACTCATAAGCATGAGTTATTTTTGTCTATTATTAGTTGTGTACATTTGATGTTATTGTAGATAATCTTGTTAGTAATTATGTACACACATTTATTTATTTCTGTTTATATTTAAGTATAGTACAACCCAAAAACATCCTAACCGCTGCACATATTTTTCCACTGCACTCACAGAAACATAATAACACACAGCTGCTGTACATAAGGTCACAGTGCAGACTTGTTTTTCTCTGCTCTGAAAGTGCAGTATTGAGCTGATGGTGATATCTTGTGGTTGAGTTATTACCAGTATGCTTTATTATTTTGCCCTGTACTTAGCCAAAAAGTGTATTATGGCTTAGCATTTGTTTTCTACTGCATAGCGTGTATTTATGATTTGTATGTGTTAACACATTTTGTGAGTGGACTCTCAATAGTGTATATAATGGCAAAATTTACCCACATTTAATATTTTTCAGGGATGAGGCTTGGTTCCACCTTCATGTATATGAGTGTACACGAAATAATTGTTATTGGAGCTCTGAGAAACCTAATATTGTTCATGAAATAATAATAATAATTTATTATCCATCATTAGGTAATTACATAAATTATAATAGACTTTGTCCTATATCCTAAATAGAGCTTAGAAATTATATACTTATGAACTATGTACAAGACCCCTTCATGGCGAAAAAAAATTGTGTATGGTGCGCCATTAGCGGAGAAAGAGTTATAGGCCCAATTTTTTTTCAAGTCAACAGTTGATGCCCGTACATACATGAATACATTTTGCCCCCCCCCCTTTTTTTTTAAGAGAGAGAGAATTAACAGACAAGGAGCGTGACTTGCCTTTTCTCAACAAGACTCTGTTTCCATGAGAACAATTGAAAATGTGTTTCAAGATAGAATTATTAGTAGAGATTTGTGGCCCCCTTGGTCCCCTGACCTAACCCCCTGCAATTTCTATCTCTGGGGTAACTTAAAGCATAAAGTGTACAAGACAAACCCACACATCTTGGAAGAATTAAAACAAAATATCTGCCAGAAAATTGCCAGCATTTATCAACGTGAAGTACAGCTAGTGATGGATAGTTTCCTAAAGAGATGCCAAAAATTTTTGGACAACAGTGGTGATCAGTTTCATTACCTCCTTTAATAACATGGAAGTAAAGCCTTTAAAAGAAGTCTTAAAAATGTTGCACGGTTTCAACCATGTCTTTTTATGATAGCGGCAGACAGCAACAAGCACCAAGGGTGTGGACAGGCAAAATACTGTGCAGCCAGTTCAGATGTTTTTTGGGTCATCCAGTATTTAGATTTTTTTTTTTCATTCATTCATTTTTTTTTTTTTTTTTTTTTTTTTTTTTTTCCCCCTTCATACAAGATTTGAAGTGGAACAAGTCTCAAAAATCTGATCACTAAGTAATGAATCGTGAAGTGAAAATTCTTGGCGTTAGGGTGTGCCACTGAATAACCTGACATTGGAATTACTGAGGTCCTGGGAATCCTTTGAACAGGAGTATATGAAGTTTTATGGGAATCCCTCTATCCTTGTTGATAAAATTGTGCACTAAATTGCAGCAGTTCTTGGACTAAGCTGAGAAATGTTATCAGCAAGAGAGCAAAACTTAAAGAGAAGGAAGACAAAATTCCTGCATCATAGTAGGTATTACTGTCAACTCTAAAGAAGAAAAATTGGTAATGGGCAAGTTTACATTAATTAATTTCTACATTGCTGAAAGTAGTAAATTTCTCTTCATGCATTGCAATATGGTTTCCTGGCTTTAAAGATACCACTATTGGTACAGGAGAGCAAAAGAGATATAGCCATCTCTAGAGAAAATAACTTGAATCATGACTCTGGACTTAGTTCCATCTGGACAACAACTATAGCACTTTTATGAAAAGAAATCTGCTAAAACTCACAAGCTTTCTGGAAGAACCCTGCTCAAGATAGACTATGGTGCAGTGAAGTTTTGTGTAAAGTTTACCAAAGGGCTGTGCAACTACATCACAGCGGAGTTTTATGTGAAGATCCTTAAAGAAGCTGAGCCAATCATATTTCATCTCTTGGTTACCACCACCTCCAATGGCCATTTGCTTCTTATCCCACAGTTCAATTTTCCTAAAGACAATGAAAGTCTTTGAAACATTGCAGTTTGAATACTTCATTTCCTGGAAGACCAAGAACACTTTCAAGTAGATATTATTTTGGTGTTCACTATTATTTCTATGTACCCTATTTATATGCCGCTTGAGACACAATAGAAAGGTCATTTTGTTTGCTTGACAATATCACAACCATAATATAGCAATCACTATGTGAAACCACATGAATTGTCAAGTGCAAAGTATGAGTAGTGATGATATGTGCAGTATGGTATGACTTTTGCTCAGCAATTGCCAAATGCTTAAACATATATTTTTCAAAATAAGGAATTACCTTAATTAAATGTAAATTTGATGTGCAATTTGTTCAGAATCCTTTTTACCACAAGATAGTTAAATATTTCTGAACAGGAACCTACTTTATTGAGGGCCCCAGTGCAGTGCATCAGTTGCACAGATTACCTATGTTCCGGGTAGAATTGACTAAAAACCATGAGTAGCCTTACTTTTTCTCCCACCATTACATAATGCATTTTATAATTTGAGCGCTCATCATGCAAAATTTTTACTGAAGTCTACCTTCAAAAAAAAAAATATAAATAATAATAAAAAATATACCAATGAATATAAAGTTTCCTAAAAAGAAAGAAAGTTTTTTATTAAAAGTTTTAATCAAAAAAGTGAACATTTTGATTAAAAAAGAAATTTCATATAAAAACATAATTCTGCATAATTTTGTAAGCCAAATATGTTCAGTATAAGAATATTTTGTAGATCTTTCTTGCAAAAGCTTATACATGAAACATATATTCTGGCCAAAGATTGAAAAAGAATAGACAGTAAGAAAAAAAGTATATGAACCAAAATTAGTTTCTGCTTTATAACTAATAAATATTAATGTATTACAATAAGTATAGTGAACACAGTTCCTGGATTTTCTAAGTTGTTTACATTGAATCACTTGCGTCTATAAAAATACTTCAGTTATAAATTAAATCAGAGTAGTACCTAAAGTACCATTCAGTCTCTTGTATTCTGCACATGTATAGCAACGTATTCAACTAGGAGGATGATTTGTTTTCCCTGTAATTAGATATCTGTAGTTCCTTGAAGAAACACACTTGTTCTGTTTATAATTAATTCGAAATCCTCTGCCAGTTATATTCTCATTGGTTCTCACAGGAATAATGAATGGACCATTTCCAGTATCTGGAATAAAAATATAAAGAACTGTCATATCACAACATTTAAAATTAAACAAAATATTTGGCAATAAATCAATAAATTTATTTTAAGATATTTAATGTGATTGTACTACTCTTGAACCATGGTATATAGTATTAATCTAATCTGATGAATAAAACTTTTTATTAAGTTAAATATTAGAAAGAATGTAATAATACGAACACACCTGTTACTGGGGCATCCTTGGTGAAGTCTATTTCTACAGTACCATCATTCAGTCGTTCCCCACATAATCTAATGCCTCCAATAACAATATAATCATCTGGACAGTTAAATACCTCTGCTCCAGCTTGTCCTTCAGGTGTAAGTGATACGCCATCTGAAGAAAACATTTTAATGTTTACAATTGGTACTTCCAACTTGGGTATTAAGACTTGAATAACTTCAGGATGGAGGATTACCAATGGACATCAAAGTAAAGAGGATTAAGCAAGACTGATCAGTGTTCATTCACATAAGTTGGAAGGTTGAATGTGATTCGAAAAAATGTATTCTTAGCAAGGATTCAAACACATATTTTCAGCTTTCCATTCAGATGGTCTACCGCTGAGCTATTGTGGAATGCTTAAAATTAATATTTAGAATGGTGAATTTTGTGATGGTGATGTGTTCTAATCATTGAAATTATTAATCAATTTTTGTAACTCTGTGTCACTTACTATTGTTTAATTGGAAAACATGTTTCTGAAGCCATGTATTTCTATCATCAGTTTGCATTCGACTAGCATCATTATCCATTGTGGTGGTTGGACTTGTGTCTGTTGATGCTTGGGTGGATCAGTAGGTTAACTGGCAGGTTTCAAAATTCAAAATGAGGTTTCTGTTCTTTCAAATGTAGATATTCTCCCAAACTGTTGGCTCTGTTTTCTTCGCTACATTTTTTAGTACTTTCATATATACATTTATGGAGTGTTGGTCTTTCCAAAAATGCCAAGCTACTGTTGATTTGTCTTCTTGATTTTGTTTTATGTTTCTGAGGTCTTGCTCTTGCTTTTATGTTTCTTTTAGTTTTTCCAATGTAAATTTGTTTTCAGTCATTAGTGCTGAACTGGTATGTTCCTGGTTTGTTTTTCTGTGGGATGTTATTCTCTTAATTTTGAATTTGATTGTTTTTTTTTAATGTAATTGTTTATTGGGGTCAAAATGATGTGCCATTTAAAGCTCTTCTGAAATTTGTAGAAAGCTGTTGGGTGGCACGTGAAGTTCCTAAAACTCTTGTTTTCTTTTTCATTTTGAATGAATGACCAGTTTTACTCTCTTTCTATTTGTGAATCAGTATATCTTCTTGTGCACTGTTTCTCCCTGAAATCCATTTTCTGTAGCTATGTCCATTATGTTGCTTAGTTCACTTCATATTCTTTTTTATCTATGGGGATATTAAGCAATCTGTGCATAAGACTATTGAGCACTATATGCTGGTGGGAAACAGGATTGTAACTTGTAGCAGTAGGTGTGCATAGGTTTCCTGTAGATGACAACTGTTAAGTGGTTTTCTTTTTTGGTTGCATTGCATACATTAAGATGAAACAGTATACATATGTTAGTTTCAAGAACATTTGTCAATATATTTGGTTTAGATTGGAAAAAATTAAAGCTCTTTTCCTACTTACTATATGTAGTAGAGGAAGTAAAAATAGCTGGAAGAATACCTATTATCAACCTTAAACAGGAAAATTCTTTTAATAAATACAACGCTGTTTTAAAGTAGTTTTTGAGTAAAAAGCAAAAATTACTTAATATGTACTCTATTTTAAATAAAGATCTTTACACTGTTTTTTAAATATTCCTTAGAGGAGATTGAAAGATAAAAATTTTCTGCATCTTTAAATACATTTGAATTAAAACAATTTCAGTTTTAATTTATTGTAATTATAAGCTTATAAAATTTGTCTCAGCTGAATCTATATCATAGTCATGAAGTCCATAATATGACAACACTTAAGACAGAAAGAAATGCACTTATTGCTTGTTTCTGAACAGCAGATTTTTGGTAATAAAAGGTTCACTTTACTAATTCTAAGTATTGATATGGTTGGTTGGTTGGTTGGCTGGTTGGTATCTAATGTTGAGCAGTTGGCAGTGAAGTCATTCGCTCTCTTGCATTCCAGTATTTTGATGTCATATTATCATGTTGACTAAAGGTTGGGCAGCACAGTAGATGGTTTCCATCCATATATTCTTTAAGTGTACAGAAAGGACACAGAGGAGATCTCACTATACCAATCCTGAATAAAGGACATCACTTTATCTGGAATGTTTTTATTCAACCTTTTGCAACCGTTTAAAATTAAGTACCATAAATGGCGGTTACATCACCTAAGAAAAGAAAGGTATGGACGGGAAAGAAAATGAAATGATCCCCTAGGCTTCGAATACTCAAATACCATGCAGGTCGAAGAAAACAAGAGTTGAGTGAAGCAAGACTGGATAGGAAAGGTAAAAGAGAGGATCTGATATGTGGAAAGGAAGAAATATCAATCCATGTCAATAACTCACCAAGCTGACCAGTTCATCACATAATTTTGCTTAGATCGATTCCTTGATGTCTTCAAGTTATGTCTTGATATACTTCTAATTTACAAAGAAACACATTATAATATGGCAGCTGCAGCAAGAATTTAGATGAGCACTATATCATAGGACATCTGTTTTCATCTGTCAAAGAAATGTAGATACAAGAAACATATCTCCTCATTTTGAAGTAGTCAGCCAAAGAAATATTGCACAAGAAGAAGAAATCCATCTTGGTGGAAGCAGAAACCTGGAGGAAAACCACTACCAGCATATCCCAGAGAACATTAAAAGATGTTCCCATTAAGTTTCTGTTCTTGTCTTGTATTAATCAGGTATTCACAAAGTTTTATAATTCTCAAAAAAAGAAAACATAATTGTGTAACTTATATTTCTGAAGAATATATTTATCTTTATAAATAGCTGTTCCCATTAATCATTTTTGTAATATTGTAAATGTTTATTCAATTCCGGGATATTTAGGTTATATTAAAGTCATGGTAGTTTTCTGTTTATTGCATATCAGAACTGCTTATTTATTCATTGCCGAAGCTGAAGAATTAAAGATTAATCTGTTGAATGTAAAACAAATCTATTGAATTTACCGAGTTGCAATATTGCACAAAATAAAATATTAATTATCTCAAAAATGCAAAGCTTTATGTAAAAGTTTTGCTATAGGAAAAACACTCGAATCAATGTACTATTTCAGAGTTTAAAAGTATCATAGTCACTTTCCACCATGTGTGTGATTCAGAAACTGAAAGTTATCAAAATTGAAAGTAACCCTAATGGTAGACTGTAGATGGTTTAGTTTCAAACAATGTATTGGCTATTTATATTTGTTTGTTTTTAATCATAGTGTGGAAGAAGTCTATAAACGGATAAAGGTGGCAACTATAAACGGATAAAGGTGGCAACCTTGCAAAAACTGGGCAATGAGTTTACAAGTATTATTTAAAAGCCATAAAGTATGTAAATTAATCCAGATTATAGAGAATTATGTACAACATAAATTTAATTGGTGGAGAGTTTACATATCTTTCTAGCACACATTACAAGGACCTTTATTCTTGGTTTGATTCAGACTAAATGCTGTTATATGGTCATACCTTCATCAACATTTATGAGCTGAAATGGGCCTGCACTTGTATAGGTGATTGTGCAATATCCTGGTTCCTTCTTAATACACACTGCATAGTTGAGATTGTTCTGTAAAGAAAAAGTTTTGTTTATAATATCACTGCAACTTCCTCATACTTAGGAGAGATTCAATAGTGATATTGGTCAAATATGACATTTTTATAACTGGCACTACAAACATATTTGAAGTTTCCTCTTATTTGGATATGTTGTACAATTAGACTAAAGTTTATCCCAATCTATCTGTGGAAATAAATTTCCAACTGCATTCTGATATGTATTACTGTTAGTGAGCCAAAGTCAACACTTTGTATGATAAACATACATCATTCAAACTTTGCTGCCTAGAGTTAGCATGTGCCAGCTACAATAATGTCAACGCAAATTGAACCACTTTGGGAGAGGTACATTGTTGTCCTTTCTGATGCAAACTACAGCTACACCACTTATTGAAATGAACAAGAGGCAAAATTTCATTGTTACCAAGAAAGGATCTGTGCTCAATAAAAAGGGGGGAAAAAAAGGGAAAAAATCATATAGGATTAATTCTAAAATTTAAAAAAAAAAAAGGCAAACCCACAACCAGCTGTGATCCAATCATGGTGAAGAAAGCCAAAACCCTTAACTCAGGCAGGAACCCAGTCACACCCCCTGTCAAACCTCAATTTTCTCAATGGAGCAAGAATCAGGAATATGTGCTATTCCTTTCAGCAACAGTCCAGTGAAGTCACCTGATGCATCACCTATGGATATTTGTGCCTTTGGACTTCTGAAGTGAGCTTTGGGAGATGTGTCCTCACTATAAATGGCTTATGGAAAGATTGTAAAGAGGAATGGGAAAAGACTGACATTATTGTACTTCGTAAAAGCCTTCTGTGATGGAAATTAAGATGCAGAGTTATAGCTATAATGAAGGGACATTCAATTGAGCATGATAATTGGTGGATACGTGGAATTTCCTAAAGGAAATTTCAATGACAAATTCGTTACCAGAGCGGAAACAGCCTCTGTAGTCTTAAATGTACCATTATACATAAAATGTTCATAGCATCTCAAGTTTCAATTAGCATTTTTAGACATTTAACATGTTATGTTCTGCTGTGTGAATAACCATAAATTGTAGGAAAATTACACTTTATAAAGCAATTTTAACTAAGGTTGTTATTTTGTTTTGGAAATGATTACTTTTATACTTACCAAATAACCAGGTTTGGTTGCTGTACCAGGACTAGAATTGAAAGATTCAAAAGTGCCCATTATTCCAGTATAATACTGTAGACAGTTTTTAGGTGCCTTTAATGGACTGTCTGGCTTTAGCTGAGTGACCTTGATACGAAATTTACGTGGAAAATCACCAGACATGCCCAGCACATTTAGACGAACTGGTCCTCTTGTATTATCAACATCTACATAGACTGAAAATATATTATTTCTTTCATTAGAAAGTTCAAAATAACTTCTTACTTTGATATTAAAGGCTATTCTGGTAATTAGTTTAAATAGCATTAGAATTTAGTAATTATAGTCTGAACCTAAGACATTAAACAAATTAACATGGAGATAAACATATGTTATATGCAATATAATATCCAATGAGTTAAGCCAGCTGCTTATGAATTTAAAGCAGCTGATAGTCGTAGCCCAATCATGCCCCATGCAGTAGAACTGCAATTGCTTAAAATATCCAAATTATAAAATATAAAAGAATTGTTACATTTAATTCATGCACATTATATAATGGCATTACTCGGTTTTGGCAATGTTTAATGCTTAGTTCATCAGCCATTGTTAAAGCATTCAAGGATCATCAAGCTGGTGATGGTTCACAGTTCTGTTGCACCAAAATGCATCAGTTGGTGACTGTTCATTAAAAGTGTAAGCTTTGCTTATTAAGATACATCATCATTGTGATTGCCAAAGCTTCCACCAATTTCCTTCCTTCAAATCATTGATAATTCATCAAATCTTTGTTTAAGCTTATGTAGGTATTTTAACTCTTACAAAATTACATTACAATTATTTTCACTCCTCTGAGTAAATAAAGTATTTTTCTGGCTTTCAAATGTGATTAAATTTATAGAAAATGTGGCTATTTTTCATAAGCAGTCATGATTGGAAACCCTAACCTCGAAAATGTTGTAATACATTTAGGAATACATTAATTTTTAAGGTGCAAGAAAAATATAGTTTTGCACATGAAACAAACCAAATTGGGCATTTTGTTGAACCTTAAAGACCAAAAATGGCCTGAGAAATTAAAAAAGTTTTTGGATGGCACAACAAATGGAGCCAGCAGCAACTAAAGGGTGAGCATGTATATGTTGAAATCATGACCATATGCAAAAAAAAAATGTGAAAATCTAAGTCCAGGGCTTGTAAATTTAGTTTATAAATTATGTTAGGCTACTAAATGTTGGTTATGGACCTTGTACTAAACCACAAACTTATAGTCTGGTTTCCTTTATATCCAGTATTAAATATGAACAGTTAAAAGCTCTTCTAGCTCTTCTGCAATCAAAAGATTAATCTTATCTACATCATGTTAATCAAGATGAACATAAGCAGAATTAATCTTATTACTTGCTTCCTTGTAAGTAGAAGGGAAAAAAGGGAATGCACAGACTAAAGTATAGTCAAGTCCTTACAAGCCGGTCGCTATGTGAAACAATTGGAATTTCATTCTCTTTGCATGCTGGGAGTAAACAAACAAGAAAGAGAAGATGATGTCTTCCCATTTGAGAGAAGTGGCTTAAAATTGAAACCATTAATCCGGAATATCTCAAAAATGGTTAACTCTACAAAAAAAATTGATATAACATTAATTGTGTGTTTTAATGAGATCTACATTTTTTATATAGTAAGTTTTTGTCTATCTCTTATGGTTTGCTAGTCATATAAAAGTCATCCAGAATGAATAGATATTCAGAGGCTATTCCCAAAAAATTCAAGATGTACAGTATGTATGTCATAAAACTATCATAAACATAAGGTATTTTAGTCAACGCCGTTAGCGCTATTTTTGAGAAAATCAAAATTTTCACTTTTTCCATGTAAAGAGTAGTTTAGGATGGGGCGATTTTCTTGAAAATCTTTGTATCACATCCTTGTTAGATACTAAACTTAAATACCAAATTTGGTGTTTAGCAGCCTTTTCACTTTTGAGCTATGCTGCCCACAGACACACTAATGGACATATTTCTAAAAATGCTTTTCTTTTTTTGGATTCAGGGGGGGTCTCAAAATATGTATTTCTGGGAAATCTTGGTATCAAATTTTGGGTGGAATAAAATACTTCCTCTATACTCTATGTACATAGTATGTATAGAGAAAGTAAAAAAGGTGATCTGTGTAGTGCATTGGTGTGCACCATCCATCCTTTAGCTGTTAATAAAGATATCCAAGCCTTGTAACATAACAAAAGCATGTTAACAACAGTTACAACATCAAACATGTTCAATTTCAAAAGTGATATATTCATAAAGAAATACAAGGAGATTAGATGAATTTTGATGTTCTTGCTGAGGACAATATATTCCACAAGTTTCATCAGTGCTTGAGCAGAGGAAATCCAAAATCCAAGAAGAGGAATCGCAATGTTTCTGGCAGTTGAGAATGCAACAACATATCTATAAACATATTCTGTAGCAACAAAGGTTTGCAAAGCTAGTTAAGCATAAGTTCAAGTCAAATATAAAATGATAATTTACAATGTTTATGCAGAAGTTAACTGCAGCTTAAGCTATCAGTTGTATCTTACTTACTGTGATGTCCTGAGTTAAAGCCGCATATTATTGGTACTATGCTATTGCTATTCTGACCCGTGACAATGAATTGGTCCTCCATACAGGTACCATTGTCTGGGCTTTGAAGCTAGAAAAATAGCATAAGTAATTAATTTTTAATTTATATACATTACCCAACAACAACAGGTTGATTTATTTACAGTAATAATGAATTTATATTTTTGTTCCATCAATAATTAATAACTCTACAAATTGTGCCCAATTTTAAATAATAGGCTAATTGGGTGCTTAAGAAATGTTAGGATAAGTTATAAGTAGAAAAGAAAAAAACTTCAGATAGTTCTTTGACTTTTGATGAAGATTTATTTGGAAATGTTGTATTCAAACTCATTTCGTCACCTCCTAGCTTAAGAGAATAATGAGACACAATAGTTTCCTTCCTACATTACCAGTAAGTATGCTGGATATGCATTAGAAACAACCATCCTGATATTCAGTTTTAGTGAGGGGAAGCACTCGTATAACTCCATACTTGTTCTGCTTTAACTCTATTAAAAACTACCAGGTGCACAGGTAGAAATTTGTTTGGAGAGAATCCCATTTCTATGTTAACTGTGGCTACATTGACAATATTACACTTCCTTTCTCTGCATTGACACTAGGATGCAAGGGGGATCAATTTGACCCCTAAATAGAGTCTAATTTCTACTTTTGGTAGAATAAACTAAATCAACACAATTTACTTTTATGACTTTTATTAATTTTATGTGCTCACTACACCCATTAAAAGGGGTGCTTTCCTGACATTCAGCTATGACCTATGATTTCATTCACCTTAAACTCTGGAGGAGCCATATAGACTTCCTTATGCATACCCCCTCCCTCTGGGGCCACGTGTGGCCAAGTGGTTATATCACTAGCCTCTCACCTAGATGGCCCAGGTTTGATCCCAAGCGACTGCATGTGAGCTTTGTGGTGGACAAAGTGGCATAGGGGTGCATTTTCTCCGGGTTCTCCAGTTTCCCCTGCCATCGCATTCCACCAGTGCTCTATCTTCATTCCATGTATCATCAGTGTCATCACCTGCAGTGCCACAAGTAGTAAAAGCAGGCATTAACCACTGATCTGAGGTTAGATATTTTGTTTCATTTTGTCCAGGTTTCATCATAGTTGGATTACACAAGAAAAATAATGTAGAATTCAAGAACAAGTAGAAAATCCTAAAATGCCCATCTCAAAAACTGTATTATAAAACAAAAATGTAAACATTCCTTATTACAACATTCATATTACAGACTTTCTGTAATGTTAATTATTATTATTATTGTTATTCATTATCATTATCATTATTATTATTATTATTATTATTATTATTATTATTATTATTATATCTTTTTAGGATACTTTTTGTTAGTACTTCTATTGTGCTCTCTTATTTCTGTTGTATTTATTTTTATACTGATAATGCCATGAATTAATGTAATTCCTACCACTGAAATAATATGAAATAAAAATCAATCTGAAATATATATTCAAGAAAATGATTGCACAATGTGCCAAAACCTTCCATAATATACTGCAGCAATTAATGGGAAATTATATAGTGAATGGAGGTTTTCAAAGGAATTTAAACTTCTCAGTCTTTGTGAATAAATTCAATATTTCAACTTATAGTTCATAACAGCTGCAGTCAGACTTGGCCTTAAAAATGCATGCTTTAAGATGTGGCTTGATGTTTGAATTTAAATTACTGCCAAATTTAAAATGAGAGAAAAGACAAATACCTGATTAACGCTCTAGTGTGCATGCTGTGAGTAGAAGCTAAAAGCTGAAAGAGGATTTAAAAATGTAAGGTCAGTACCCATGTTGAGTCCACTCTAACCTGGTTCATTCCCTTTTGGAACACAACAATGAAATAACTTAGAAGTCTGAGACAAGAACAATATTAAATTCTAGCATACCTAGACTTAGAGCTCGGAAAGAACAAAAGATCACATATGGCATCTACAGGAAGACTATTCACACAGATATAACACACAATAGCTCCAAATGCGAAACCCCACAAATAGGCAATCTTCTACACTCAGCATCCTACACAGGTACAACACAGAATATCTCCATTTACATTCACATAGCCTCACCCAATGGTTTCAACTTGAGCATAATAAAATTATAGAAAAATCAAAAACCATAAGACGAAATTAACAACATAACAGCGAATCACGACTCTGTTCACACAAAAACCAAACATCAATATCACCCAACAGCAGATAAAAAATTCAAATACATTTTCAAGAAATACAACATAAATTTAGCTTCAAGTAGCTATCCAATATAAAAAATTCATCAAAGACCTCATACCCATGAACCAGAGAACGTGCATTTACAAAATTGATTGTAAGGACTGTAATTTATGTTATATGGTCAAACAAATAGAAGAGTAGAAATAGGTTAAAAGAACATTTCAGACATATCAAACAAAAACAGATAAATCAGCAGTGGCATCACACAATGAAATAGAAAATGACAAAGTTGCTTAAACCCAAGGCAGCACTCGCAGTTTGGGAGAATATTTTCATCACAAACACAGTGATGATTTTTGAAATACTGTCATATGAGTATGAATTTCTGTTGAGAACACCAGATGTCTCCACCATAATGGGCCACAGAGCACAATTTCCAGCCATCAGTCAGACTTCAACTAAAGAAGAGGGCATTTGCCTTTGAAACATATGTCTTGTGTAATTTCATTTTAAGTGAGGTGAGTGTCACTGACATCCATAGAACACAAGAATGTTTATAAGCACCTGACAATCACTGTTTGATTCAGTTTTATTTTCAAGTTCCATAACTCAAAATTGCAAGAGCAATATTTTTTAATAAGAAAAGCTTTTTTTACCGAATAAGGATAAAAAATTTAACTTTTTAGTGTATATATCATCTCTTGGCTTATTTCTTACTTTCAATAAATTCCTAAGAAAACTAATAAAATAGAATGCTATTCTGTGTGCTCATAAATATTTGTCAATGTTTAAATATGATCCTGATATAAAATGCCAGAAATCCATTTGTACTCATTATGTGCTATTTATAGCTACAAAATTTCATTTAGAATGAATCCTACATTTGTTTTAAGAATAGAAGGTTTCTTTTCTTTTCTTACTTTTCCTATAAAATTTGAAATATAAGAAGATTCCAAGTGTCTGAAGAAAAAACATTAAATTAGAAGAAAATAACAATATTGCACATGTCAAAAACAAACTTACCTCAAAATCAATAAAATCTAGACGTATTTGTGACACATGCGAATTTGCCTTTTCTATTGTGAGTATGCAGCTAAGCATTTCAACTGATGGATGTGGATAGCCTGGATTCACAAAATAGGTGCAGTTCTGTCTCACTGTATCTCCACATGTCCTCTCAGCTGTAATGTCATTAAACCAAAAGTTCACACACATACACACAATCTATGTAAATATTAAATTTAAAACATAAAGACATAACATAAACATAAGTGGTCTTGCTTGAACAAGTTATTGAATATACCACTAGCATACTTAAACTCACATTAAACAGCATTTATACTCCCAATTTAGTTCTGCCAGTTGTATGGGACAGAAGTTTGCCATTTGTAAAAGACAAAACTGTGTTATGTGTTGGCAATAACTACTCATTTTGGTTCCGTATACTTACAATAGCATCATTATGAATGCTACTTCATGAATCTTCAGCAAGAAAATGTCAGATAAAATTCAATGATAAGTTTCCAAGTATTACAATTCCTAGAAGGACAGCTATTGATAATATCTTGAATACATCAAAAAGTTTTTTGTTTTTTTTACTTTATAACATATCTAATAGGTAGAAGAAAAAATTCCATAAAAAATTCAATAGGTACCAAAATTATGTTGGGATGCATATATTTGAGGTCTTCTGAATTAAAATACACATTTTTGAGAAAGGCATGCATATGTCTTAGAGAATGTGTCCGCTTGATATTTAAGTATTTTCCAAAAATGAGACAAAAATGTTTCAAGAAAATCTTCCCACCCAAAACTACCATTTACATGAAACAGGTTTGATATTTTTGATTTTCTTTAAAATAGTTCCAATGATTTTTCATTAAAAAAAAACTTATGTAGGGTTCACGGAGACATTTTTACATCCATATCCCTAACTTTACCTGAAGTTTTATATTAATTTTCCTGACTTTTCTGACTCATTAAATAATTTTCTATTATCAATCTTGGATAATACTGCAAGCATATGTTTCAGTTTTAATTGACAATAATGATATTTAAATACATATATAAATGTATTTTTCTTTACAGATCTCATCCCCATAGCCCTCCAATGCTCTCTTTTTTTTTCTCTTGATTTCATATTTAATTTTAAAAGAATTGTACAGATATGTAAATAAATGATTCAAGTAAAACCGTGGAAAAATTATACAAAAATCTTTAAAAAACTAACAGTATATAAAATAATGTTTTTAGCATTAAAGTTGTATAAAACAATTAGAAGTTAACACATACACAATAAAAAGAATTTCAGCCCAAAGGTTTAATACTTGTTGCAGTTTTCTTTCTGTGGTATCTGAATGACTGTTGGCAACTATTAAAACATTAATTCACATTATTCACATTTACTTAATTTTTAAAGCATTATATGTCAAAATCCTGACTTTTATGCCAATCAGAATTAGTTTCCTTGCTTTATTGTACTGTAAATAAATCCTCTGAGAAAGTTTGATTACCCTGATTTTCCCTGCCTTTCAAGTCTCTGTGTACCATGCTATGTCATAGTTGCCGACTTAGGGGAAGGGGGCAAGATATTTTCTGCCCCCCCCCTTAACTTACAAACATCACCCCTCAACAATTTCACTGAAAGGGCCAGGCAAGTTTTAAGATATATTTTTCATTAAAAAAGAGAGAAATAATGTTTTAAATAGATTAAATGAGAATATAAAGTATTATCTTTATTTCATTTTCAGAGCTTTACTATTAAAATAAAAGCAATGAAGATGCAACCTAGATTTCAGTTTCAGATCACACAAATAATAAATTCCTCTTTTGTTGACACATCCATTTTGAAGCTTTAATATATGCAATCAGTTTCCAAAGTAAGGTGTGATACAAAATGTAGTTGCCCGCCTAGGTAGTGTGGTGGTAGCGTGTCTGTTTCACATCCAATAGATCACAAGTTCGAATCTTGCTTAGGATGAGTTACCCAGATAAGGTTTTTTTTCAGGGTTTACCCTTATCCTGAGAAGACAAATGTCGAGTAACTTTAAGCTCCATGGACCCCAAGATTATTGAAGCATCAATTCACCAATTTCATTCATCGTCAGATATGACTAACCAGGTTAAAGGACATTAAGCTAAAAAAAAAAGCAATTATTTTGTATGTCATGAGAAATGTACCTATAGGAATCATGGTCTGTCAATTTTTCAAACTCGAAACTTCTCTCTTATATAAGCAGCTTATAAAATTACTTTTGTCACCATGGATTGAATTTTTTTGTGTTTGGCTTATTGGAAAGGAAATTTGGGAAGGCAACAACATAATTTTAATGTACCACCACAGCATTTATCTGATATATAACTGAGCAACACTTGGAAAAAACTTCATTCAGGGAGCATAATCCTGAAATTATTGAAACCGCAGAAATACTGCATGGCTTAATGACCTTGGCCAAACATGTGACAGTAGGAATGCATTGAGATGCAACATATTCACTAGAAAACAATTAAATTCAACAGACCAAGCATTGTTTAAAATAATTTGAATTAATGAACCAGATAGGAGTTTATTTAATTCACAGGTCATTCAAAGCATCTATACTATATTGTGGTTAAATTTCTTTTAGTTTAGCAATAGCAGATTTTATTAATCTTTAACTTTATTGTATGCTTAATCCTGTCTTCCCAAAATGTATAAGAAGTCAACACTTATGCCTTATTGATATAACAATTAATAACCTGCAATATGAACAAACTCATAAAGTTAAGCTAATGATGCAATAAAATTGGAATCACAAAACTAGTCCTTTGAATTTGAGTTTATTCATAAAGATAATAAGTGAAATTTTGTTACAAATTATTAATTTTATATTAATATTTGTGTTGCTTCAGTGTTACTAGACTAATTTTTTACATATTTTGCATATGTTTTAAGATATTTGTTTGACAAATAAAATGTATAGCCTGATATAATTAGGAATATTTTCTTTATTCTAAAGGAGATAAAAATGGTAAACTATAAGTGATAGACAAAATCTTTGTATACAAAGCATTTAGATGTCATTATAGCATTCAACTTAGTCAAATAACATTTTTTGTCATATTAACTATTTCTAAGATACTCTTTATTAGTTTGAATTTTTGAATACTTTATATTTTTTCGCAACTCCAAATTACTATTCTTTTTGTTTCTTTTATTTTTTTCATGTTCATGTAAGTAGACTGGAATTTTAAAATCATCACTTAGTGACCGGCTTTGAAAAGATTTGGTTATTGGTTGAGCTTAGTGCATTCTTTTTATACTTACAGCAAAACCTGAAAATGTGTACTCAAGATTTATCTATTTAACAATCAGATAAGAGGAATACATTATTATAAGAATAGTTTGTTGTAGAATGGGTCAAAAAAATCATGTGAATGCACAGCATAGATTTGTTTATATTTTCTACCATGTAAAATCCCTATATAGAAGAAATATTGCATTCCATCCAAATAGTACAGAAATTGGTACTAATATTTTGACAGAAATACAATGTATTGTCATGTTCTATAGCCTCTGAATATAAAAAAAGAGTTTTTTGAAAAAGGTCCATGTTAGTGTTTGTGTGTAAGAGAGAGAGTGAAACATATAACCCAAAAATGAAAACTCTGATAAATACCAACTTGGTATTCACACTCAATACCTGCAGAGATGAAACAGAAAGACTTTCAAGGAATACCTCCCTTCCCAACTACCAGTTACATAGGAAAATAATTGATATTTTTTTTATTTTCTCAAAAAGGCTCTAATGATTTGCATTAAACTACTGTACATATTTTAAGATATTTATATGACAAATAAAAGTATATGCTCTTGATATTTAGTTGTTTATTGCAATGGCATGGGAAAAGCATGGAATTTCAAGGACAGCATTGCAAATGTACTTTAAACATTAAACTATTGTTTTTCCTCTTGTACCTATAACAAAATGTGTAATGAAACCAATTATGTCAATGTATTACTATTAACTTGAAGTAGATACAAGAATATTCCTTTACAAAAACAGTTTGTAGAAGCTGTATTAAATAAAAGATAGTGAAGGTAACATATCAAATATTTTAATTAAAAATTAGTTCAAAAACATACTGTGTTTAGTGAACAAAACTGGATAAAACAGAGACCGGTTGGAACACTCACTCCTTTGTCACAATCAAGATCATTATTTTCAAACCCTTCATAATGATGGTAAAACATCATGTAAATATACTGTTTTGTTTGAACTTCAGTTACAACTTCCATAACTTGCCAGGTGCTTATATGTAATTTAGGCAATGGGTGTGACAATTCTCACCCATACCAAGACTAACTCTAGCTTCACTCTAGAGGTATTTATACAACTCTTAGAGAACATTCTTCTTTTAGAGAAGAGAGGGAGAAAGTGAGAAAAAGGGTAGAGGTAAAGATAAAAAGTGAAAATGATCATAGGTATAGTTGATTTGATCGACTCCAATGGAAAATGATATTTGAAATTTGAAGCTCAGTTTTTCCATCAGGAATTTGAGAGATATCATACTATTATTTTTCTTTTAAATTTGTATTACTTTTATTATTTCTTGAATTCAGATTTGTTTTTGCAATATCATGGAAAGAGTATAGAATTTCTAGGCCAGTATATATGACCTTAACTATTGCTTCATTTTACTGTATTCTTCTTGTATCTACACTGAAATATGTAATGAAACATTTTTGTAAACATTTATCTTGAATAACATGAAACAGATATGAAATAAACTTTTCTAACAACAAATTGGGATATTAAAACATTCAAATTCAGCATATAAAAATAAACAATCTTGAGCAGGGAAAATCATGTGAAATGTAATATCAGATATTTTTCTATAACAAGTTTCAGTCACTCTCCTATCTTATTCCATTTATATAAAACCCAATAAGAATGAAAATGATTCTACAGGCTAGAAAATGTATTTTATAAGTCATATTAATAAGTCAAATACACAAAAAATGTTTTTGGTTGATTTGATTGGAATCAGTGAATTTCATGCGCTTAATGTAGTAAACAGGAAATCTTTCTCTCTCTCTCTCTCCCTTCTCTCTCTCTCTCTCTCTCTCTCTCTCTCTCTCTCTCTCTCTCTCTCTCTCTCTCTCTCTCTCTCACTCACTCACTCTAAAATAAAAACTTTATGTAAAACAGGTGACAAATTAGTCTACTCAGAGCATGTTAGAATCTTCCCATAATCAGGGAATGCATTAGGTAGTTACCCAACCTTCTAAACAATTGTACTGCATTTTTTTCCTTTTATTGTTTTTCCCAGGTCTTGACATTCGCTTAGTTTATACATCAACATTTTGTTTGTTTGTTTTTTTCCTTTTCTTTGTTATATGTTGTTATTTTATAAGCTAGTTAACTCTCATTCCATTTTAGTATGCATATCTGCATAAGCTTAATACTATTGCTTCAATAAATGTCATGAGAATGTTCATGCAAGAGTCAAAAGAAAAATGAAATCATGTAACATTGTTCAAATAATTAAATATGTAAAGCTTGTGAAAACTACATATATAAAAAATAATTAGATGTTTATAGTTTAAAATATTTTCATGTAATATCAAAAGACAGCATTAACTGTGAAATGAGTTCAGAAATACAATGATGCTTGATTTTTCAAAATAAATTATATGAAAAAAAAAAAACTTACAATAGCAACAAACACCATAGCCATGTGCACATGGACCACTTGGTACTCCTCCTAGACTCTTGCATTCAAGATGATGGTAGCAGGTTCCATTGATTCCTTCAGCTGTGTAACATGGAGTATTTGGGAACTTGATTATAGTAAACAAGTTGAGAACTGTAACAAAACAAAGAGAGCAGAGATACTATAGATAGTAAATGAAACTAAACTCTAAGTTAGTACAGAGTCTACATATGGCCAGGTATTCTCATTCATGCACAGAGCATATCTGAATATTAATATTAAAACTAAGTAAATGCTTGAGAAGCTGATTTTATACTTAATGCAAAATTTAAAACCTGATGGAAAAAGCTTAGAAGAAATGGACACCATATTAATATCTTGGAAAAATATTAGAAGTTAATCTTAATTGGCATGCTCATGCTGATGTATGTGTAATAAGCTAAATAGAATTGTATATTGAGACATTCAGCGCCTTTCATAGCATGGAAGTCTCATAAAATAAAGGCTATCAGTTCTAAATTCTTTGCTACAGCATAAAACGTATTAAGGGTTAGTACGTCACTGATCAAATCGCAATGGACCTTAATGTTAACAGCTGAATTTTGGAGAGCATAGATATAGTGGCATTACTTAGTGCTATGGTTAGCATTTTGGCATCAGGCTAAGATGTTATGAGAGTTGAATGTTCAAGCCTCCGTATGTATTTTATTTTTATGTTGTCTCCTATTTTTGCAGTTTGTAATCAAATATTCATATTTTGCTGCGTTACTCAATATGATTTATTCGTACTGACAAATAAAATAAATTTAATGTACAGTTATTATTTGGGTGGAATGGAGAACATTTCAGTAACAATTATATTTTACCCCTGAAGGAGTACACTTCTCCATTCCCATCAAATGTATTTCTAAAATAATGTGTATCACAGTAATGACACACAAAGCAATTAAACAGGTTCTTAATTGCTTGGGTTGATACTATCGGTACCTTATGCATGTGCAACGGTACCACATGGCACCAAAGAGCACATGAGTACAGAAGTTCATAACTTAGATTATCTTATGATGTCAGTCCCATGATCTTCGTTTCGCTTCGTTGAAACAATTAATTTCCTTACACATAAGGTGTATACTTACAATATGAACACATTGTTTAGCAATTCATAGCTCTCACGGTAGTCACCTGTAGCCAATAGACAAGGTTATCAGAAGCACAACCACGTAGGGCCACAGTAGCCTAAGTAATTAGTATGACACAATAGCTAGACAAAACCAAAGTATGCCTATTTGAATCCTTGCTGATATTTTGTTATTCTGCTGCTAAAATCATAGTTCAGTTTCTACATTTCAAAGCACACATTTCATAAATGTTTCAACAAACCTAACTGTTTTATTACATTAATCTATGCAGGTTCATTGGCAAACAATTACTTTATTTAATAATAAATGATGCGTAGGTCTCATTCACAGTCTTTTGGAAGTAACTTATAGTAGAGAGTTTATCCTCCTGACTTCTAAAATGTAAACTAAGGGCATTAGTGCTGGTGAAATTGTGTCCTATCTCTTTAAGAAAAACAAGAAAATTAAAAAAAGTATAAAATGGAACCTTCAGAGAGTAGTTTGAACTCAGTATTATGAGATTCGTTGGCCAACGCTATATCAACTCACCTACCAGTAAGTGCTAGAGAGCATTGTAGCTAACTGCATGTGATCTGAAATCAACTGAACGGTTGTCAGTGGCATGCACACCTTCAAAGTCCAGGCAATTTTGCAAAAATTGCAATTCCAATCATTTTAAATATTGTGTTAATTGTGCTCCAACACTGCATTCCTTTGACTACTGGCACAAACAAAATGTTCTGAATGAAAATGGGACACCCACGTCCACATTCTTTTAATTTACGGCCACTGGTGTGTGATCCAGAAAACATGCCATTACTTTGACGTTACATATATTGGCAATATTTGAAAGGAGTCCAAAGTACAAGGTTAATCGGAAAGTGATGCACAATAGTTTATTATACCAAAAGTTCAATAGGTATCATTACAAACAAATGCACAACTGAAGGCCCATCTTTTGTTCATTTTTCTACATATTGTCAATTTTTATCAACAAATTTAACCTATCTTGATACACATTTCAATACCCTGTTCATAGAAGTCTGTTTGATTGCAAAATAGCCATCTGTGGATTGCTGTTTTCATTTCTGCATCTAATACTAGCATTAACCAGCCAGGAATTTATTCATCGGGACTAAACAAATGAAAATCTGATGGTACCAGGTCTGAACAGTATGGTGGTTGCTCTGAGCACCTCACAACCAAATTTATTGATTTTGTCACAAACAGCTGCAGCAACATAGGAGTAAGCTTTGCCATGAAAAAGTTTGACACCATCAGCATGAATATTATGGCATTTGTCATGAAGGGCAATGTTTTAATGTAGGCTGCAGCATCCTCAGTGGTCCTGTGTTCAACAAAGTCCACCAATACCACATCATTCATATCTCAGAATACTGTCACAAGCACTTTACAAGTAGATTGAGTCACCTTGAATTTTTTTTTACCAGGGAAGCAGCCTGTTTCCACTCCATAAAAGTCTGCTTTGTTTTGGGCATGTTATATATAGTGTACCACCAACCATCATAAGTGATGATTCCCTTCATATGCCCATCTGCAGCATAATACGATAAGTGATCCAAGCCTGTCCTCATTTGCTGGACTTTGTGGTCATGTAAGATTTTTAGGCACCCAGGGAGCAACTAACTTTATGAAACTGCAATGTGTCATGCACAATATTATACACCACACCACAATGTTGATCTGATGAGATAAGGTTTCCATTTGGATCCACTGGCCATTCAAAATTGCTGCCTCAATGGCTATGACATTCTGTATGATTGCAGCTGTGCCAGCCATCCAGAATATGGCTCAACAAAGCCATCTTTGAAGAAGAAATTGCTTTGGCCCATACAGTCTCCCCATTCATGCCATGCATGTCCCTGTGAATTTCACTCATGGTCATAGACTCTACAGAACCTTCCCTAAAAAGTAGAGAATAAAATCCCACCATTATTCTCATTTATAACATATTTTTAAAAGCTCTACCTTACTTCCCTATAGCTACGAAAAAAAAATGTTAACCTGTTTTTCATTCACAATTGGGTGTGAAACAGTGAACACTTATTTTTAAACAACCTGTTTCTGAAAGGCATTTACCAAGTTTGCCTTACTAGAAGTTCTGTATTTCCAAGAAATAATGAGCAGAGGACATTGGCATTGCTTTCTCTAAGATCATTGCTTCTCTTTGAGGTTCTAACCATTTTGCCTCAACACCACAGAAAGGCTATGTGTGTGTGAGCTCAGTCTGTTACACCATAGTGCACATTTATGTAACAAGGATATTCTGCAACAAGAATAAGAATAAATTTTATTGACCACTAAGCTGTTTTACAACATTGCAGTTGGTCTCGTCAGTACATAATTTATCACATTACAAAATTGCAGCTTTATACATTATTTACACCATTACTTGCATAACAAACTATTTACAGCATATTTATGATAAATTTGTATTAATGGTTACATTTTACAAAGCTAGCTTAGATATTACTCATCTATGTGAAAGTTATTACATTCAAAGAATTCTTCTACTGAGTAAAAAGCCCAAATTGGCCCCAGTGTACAGGATGGCACTAATCCTTGTAGCGACAATGTGTGTGCCTGTGAGTGTGGTGAGAGAGAGAGCAGATCTCAACTTTATTGCAGTGTTGGGGGCATTCAGTTAGTATATGATGATAGTTTTCACTCAGTTTAAGGTAATCTTAAGAATTGTGCTGCTATAAACATTAGGATTTTGTTTTATTTGAGTTTATTTTAATATTAATGATTGTGACAGTAGCAGTGTTACCCAAATAAGCAATGACCATCTTAAACACTTGGGAAAGGAAAATTTATGGCCCTGTTTCTGTCAAGGGAGAATTAAGACCAATTGAATTGCAAGAAATATATAAAGATGCAAGGATTGTCACTGATATAAAAATTAGATGGCTAGAGTGGCTGGGCCACATTATCAGAATGGACAAAATAGAACCCCTAAAAAATTACTAGGTACCACACCAGGTGGTAAAAGAAGCGTAGGAAGGCCCAAATTAGAGTGTTTAATGATGCCCAGGAAGACCTTGTTAAAGCAGGGATTAAAAGATGGAGATGGAGAGCTTTGGATTGAAAAGCTTGGGCAGCAATTCTTAAGGAGATTAAGGCTAATCTAATAGGGCTGTTCAAGCACAGTTGATGATGATGATGATGATGATAACGACCATGCCAATGGTGATGATGATGATAACACAAGCCACATCTACTAATGCATTGTATAGTAAAGAAATAAATATATATGCACAGTAATGAGGGTGATAGTTAAAATAATGTTATAATTCTGATGATTGCACCATTATGCCATTATGCAATAATGTTTTTATGTGATTTGTGTCCTACAAAATGGATCATTTCATAATTTAAAAGAGATTGAAGGATAGTTTTTCTCTATAAGCAGAACTAAGGAATGAAACATCTTCAATTTCAGTACAAGAGCTTAAATAATTTGGGGGTATGTCACTGTCAGCATCACTATCATCATCAAAATAGATTTGGCTAGTAAAAACATAGAAAGTTGAACTTTATCATTTAAGTAAAACTGTATGTATATAGGAAGTTGGTTTCTTTCATACTTTATATGGGTGCTAATATTTTTAATTTAATTGTTCAAAACATAATAAATATTTGTACCAATAAGGTATTATTTATTTTTCCGCTTCAAGACATATGTCTCCAAATTTTTTCTAGCTCAAAGTCTAGATTTTTAAAGCTAAATATTTTTACATTTTCTGGAGAGAACTTGCAAACCACCCAGTGCACTTCACCACCCTTACAAAAATCCTTGATCTACCCATGGTAGGATTCTACTACCAGGAACGCATGTATAGAATGTGCCAAGAGGATGCATGCACACACACACACACACACACACACACACACACACACACTCACACACTGTAGATCCTATTATCACATTAGACTGTTATAATAACGCTGACAATGAATTTTCAGAGGTGTCAGTTTTGCATTATTTACGTGTCTATTTTCATGCATTCTTGAAATATTCAAATTTATTATATTTACAATGTTACAGTATTACATTCATTTGCAATTATTTTATAGAAGACTGAAGTGAATTAAACAAAACTATTCCTTTGTAGTAAACTCCTTTTTGGAATAACTGCAGATTATTTGTTGGTCTATGTAAGTCCTGCCTATGCCTGGTCTCTATGTTATGAATATCTGCATTTTTGTAAACTTTTCTGGGTTATTTATTTCAAATGACAATATGGCTAGAATATATTCACAGGCTAATGGTGAAATTCCAAACATTTTAAAAAGTGGCTTACACTGAGTTGATCGTCCTGCCGCTGCCATTATTCTTATTACCTTTTTTTGCATAATGATCTCTAGCATCTATTGAATTATCCCACAATATTATTCCATAGTTCATCAATGAATGAAAATATACATAATAAGCTGTTTTTAGCATTATAAGCTGAATTAAAGATTGGATTGCAAAATATGCAGAGCTCAGTTTGGGTAAGAATATGTGGTTTCCAATTTATATTACGATTGATCATAACCTAGGAATTTTATACTACAGGCTTCTGCAGTCTGATTATTTTCATATTCTATCCTTAGGTCTACAAAGTTTTTATGATTTATGCAAAAATTAATGTAGTTAGTTTTTTCAAAATTTATGTGAATTTTGATACTTTTATATTAATTATTTAGTGTGTTGGAGATTTTATTAAATGAATTTGGCAGCTGACATTTAATTTTAATACTTGTGCCATCTGTAAAAAGAACTGGATAGACATTGTTGTTTATTATTACAGGTACATCATTTATATACACTAAAAATTATAAGGGACCCAGAATAGAACCTTGTGGGATGCCATGCTTTATTTTAGACCATTCAGAATATGTATTGCTATTTTTTGAAGTACCTATTTACTATAACCTTTTGCCATGTTTGATGAGTATCAATATAATCCATTAATATCCTTTGTCCCTAATACCATAATCACATAGTGTGATAATTTTGACAGAAGTATTTCATGATTAATGCAGTCGAATACCTTTGATAGATCACAGAATATTCCTAGTGTATTAAGTTTGCCATCCAAGAACTTAATTAGTTAAACTTGAAAATGGCATCACTGGTTGATATGCTCTTCCTGAATTCAAACTGCTCTTTTGCTAAAATGTTATATTTATCTATATGGTGATAAATTCTTTTAAACATAATTTTCTCAAAGATTTTTGAAAAAGCTGTAAGTAAAGATACTGGTCTATTATTTGACATTTCTGAGATTAGCCTTTTCTTGTATAACGGCTTTAATGTCACATATCCTGTTTGGATGCCAATTCCTTGCAAGAAAGAGAATTACCCTTTCTATAACCAGGGAAAACCCTGGAAAGGATGCTGATATTGGAACCAGCAGATCTTCTTTCCAATATGTGTTGCAGGATTTTTTTTAAGTCCAACATTAGCAAAATATTTTTACCAAGTACAGCTTTACATTTTATTATCTAATATGAATTTAAAATCACTTTTACTATGATTTCCAATGGAACCAATACACTGCATCTTGAGAACATATTTTGGGAACACTGAAGACTTTTTTTGCAGTGAGGTTGCACGATAAGCCTTTTTGGCTGATGTGCAGAGATCGACAAAGCCTCCAATAGAAACCCCAGTTATCTAATATAATCCTGGAGTAAGTACTTTCCAGGAATTTTCTTTATCTTATTGATCATAAAATCCTACATAATTTACACAATGAAGAGAAATTATAATAGAGTCATATATCACAATAAAGTAAAATATACAGAGTGGAAAATGACCTGTGATCATCCTTGAACAGAACTTTTTGTGATGAATAGAAGGAAAAGAAGAAGAAGAACAACAACAACTTCCAGTTTTACTGTTTTTAAAGTATTATGTTTACAAAGTATATTGTATTAACTCTATTTTAAATGAAGATTTTGCAAAGCTTAAATCATTTTTCAAATATTTTAGAGGATATTAAAATGTAAATATCTTCATACATTTTGAATTAAAACAATTTTCAATTATACTATTATGTCTTATAAGCCTTAATAATTTATCTCAGCATAACTGGCTGCAAACTACACAACATAATAACTCTGCAAGACAGAAAGAAACAATCTTCAACTTCAAATCAGTGGATTATCAGTTAAAAAATGGCTCATTTTCCTATTGCGAGTATCTTGAAATGCTATTAATTCATTGTGAAACACATAATAATGCAAGCAGATACAGAAAAAATGTATGAAGAAAATATTTCCAAATAGATGAGCACCATATTATAGGACATTTTTTCATCTGTCAAAGGGTTCTAGAAACAGGAAATGTATTCCCATGTTGAAGGAGTTAGTCAAAAAAATGTGCAAGGAGAAGAAATCCTTCAATTGGTAGAAGAGGATCCTGGAAGCAGCACTGTAGCTCACCCTGACAGCATATCCCCTTGGACTGTTTTGAGACATTAAAAGAAGGATTACTATGCCCTTATCATATTCAGTATCTCTTTGAAGCTGGTTATGTGCTAAGGGTAGCATTTTCTGAATGGTTTCTTCTTCAACAAGCAGAGAACTTTCCCCTTGAAATTCTAACAATTGATGTAGCAACATTTACCAGAAATGGGGAAACAAATATTTATTTAATCAATGATTTCTTCTGGGGATGCCAGCCAGGTAAGTGTTGGATTAATTTTCAAGCTTTCAATGATGTACTCTATTGCCATCATCAGGGAACTTGAGGGAAGTTGCTTTGGTGGTGGTATTTATATCTGGATGGGAAGACTGAAGCACCGCCTTGCATGCTGTCATTGGTTGGCACTGGCCAATGGGGGTTGCAGAGGATAGGGCAAGTGGTTATGAATCATATTTATTTGTTTGTTGCAAGAGTAACAGAAGCTGAAGAATTAAAAGTTAACCTGTTGAATGTAAAGGGAACCTATTGAATTTGCTATGCTGGAATACTGTGCAAAAAAAAATAATTTTCTCAAGAATGGAAAGCTTTATGAAAATAAAATTAAGGAAAAACACCCAAAACATGATCTTTCATAGTTTAAAAGAATCATTTTATACATTGTTGGAACCTGAAATCAGATTTAAATAATTCAATGGAATGACTGGAATTTTTAATTTCCCACTCCAATGATTTAACAATGTAAGATACCTGTGCTTGCATTAAACCCACTATCTGACTCAAGTAGTCTGAGAAACCTTCAAAGCAATCTCTAATCCTTATGATATACTTAAAGGTTAGGTACTTACAGTGTTGCAATTGTTTTAAATTTCCCTGGTTTGTAGTTCATCACTGTTGCACTTAATATTATGGCACACTACATATGACTAATGTGGAACAACTGTGATCTAACACACATGTTGTTTTGCTAATTTATTGCCCAATTTCTTTTAGTGTCAACAAAATATCTGCCTCTCCCACTTTTTAATGTGACTATGAACTACTAAAGGTAATTTAAAAAAAGCTATCATTACCCAAAAAATGAAATTAAAAATCTAATGTGTTCCACTCACAAAACTTTCTCTAGCTGTTCCATATACAAACTATTCTTACAAAAGATTATTCTTTATCTATCATGCTAAATATAAATAAACATTAGCAGAATTGGTCTTATTACTTGCTTCTTTATGAGTAGAAGGGAAATAAGGGTACACATTACATTAAAACGATAGTCAAATATTTTTAAAACTGGTCGCTATGTGAAACAATTAAGGGTTGCTTTGCTTAGCACGGCCCCTTTGAGAAAAGTCAGGTATTTTAACATTGAAACCAATAACAAGAAATATCTTGAAAACAGTCAACAGAACAAGAAAAACATATATGATATAAATTGTATATTTTAACGAGATCTACAGTTTTTTGTGTAGTAAGTTTTTGTCTATCTTTTACAGTTTAACTATTATGCAAAATTCTGCAAAACTCGCTCAGAATAAAGCAGTCTTCAGAGGCTGTTCCCAGAAAATTCAAAATATAAATTTTATTTGTGATATAAATATCTTTAATATACCATGTTTTAATTAAAATTGTTAGAGCACTTTTGATAAAATGAAAATTTAAAAAAAAAAAAAAGTCTATGTAAAGGGTAGTCTGTGGTGGGGAATTTTGTTAAAAATCTTTGTGCCGCATTCTTGGAAGATATAAACATAAATACAGTGTTTGGTGTTTAACAGTCTTTTGGTTTTTGAACTATGCTGTCCACACACACACACACACACACACACACACACAAATGCAACCTTTACTAAAAATGCCTTTTTCAGGCTCAGGGGACCTCCAAACACAGATTTCCGGTGAAATCTTGACATCAAATTTTTGGATGAAATGCAATACCTTCTCTATCCATTATGTACATTGTATATATGGGCTAGAGAAATTAAAAAGAACAAATAGAAATAGAAAAACAGAAAATATGTACTCTCTATGCACATAAAAGAAATTTACAGACATATGGAGATGCTTGTTTGGTTCTTAAATCCTCTCTGTTATACTGCACTGCAATATATCTCTGAAATCCTTTAATAATTCCATAGTTTACCTCTAAGACAAAATTGTTGCTCTGCTATATTCCTTCCAAACCAAGCACTGGATAAACAGGAGTGCAAGAGGGCTTCTGGTGGAGGAGAAATTCCAAGGAGCATGGCTCCAGGTACTTACTACTTGAGGAACATGCTATCACCTACACTATATATCCGCGACGCACACCGCGCCTAATGCGATGTCTTCATGCGAGCCCTACATACGCAATAAATTATTGATTGCAACAAATATAATGAGGGTACCGACAAGCATGAGACCGAAACACAGGTCCGTGACCTCTTTGCACTTACACTTAGCTACCTTATGACGCACCAACTCCTTGACCACTGCTCCGCCAAGTTTTCGCCGTCTCCAAGAGTTTCGTAGTTCTTCTTCGGCCTTGGGAAAGGTTTCTTCCAAATGAAACAGTTCTTTGTTTATAGAATCTGTATATGAATTACTTGGAAGACCATTAAGGATTCTAGCTGAAGCCATCTTAGATCTATTTCGCGCGTTTTCGGTATTGGTATTGAAGAACTCACTTGCGTTGTTCATGCGATCTTTGATGTCCAAGTCAACGTCATCTTCATTCCATTTCGTATGAATGATTTCAGGTAAGCTTACATTACTAGACCCAAGAGTATCGATGACCCAACGTGGCCTAGTAGTTTCATGCAAACGGGATGTTCTAAAGTGTTTTCCGGCGATGGAAATAGTCGAATAACTGCGATTATTTCTTTCGACGCTGTACTCTCTTGGGATCTCATGTACCAAAGAAGCTTTCTGCCGATATTCGTCTGCAGCAGCCGATTTTTCGAACGGATTTGGTAATAGGTGGTCATAATATCCCGGAATGTCACTCCACCGCTCACGGCGATGTTTATTTTCGGAAGAACGACGCAAATGAAAATATTCTGAACGAGCTGAAACAATTATAGTTAACAACAGCAGACGAATCAAATGCATCTCGGAAACTTGTACGTGGGCGTCTGTATTAACTTCCTTCCTCCATGCTCAGTAGATTTCTGTGTCTCACGCTTGCTTGCATCAAGCACCAGCCGAAGCGCTCCGCCCCTGCCAGTTCGACTCCAGGTATACCGCATTAAAAATAGCATGATACGAGGAAACAGACCGAAAGACGAAAGGAAAGTATTTGGTCTTAATTACAGCAAGCGGTGAGAGTGTTAGCGAAACACCCGACATTATACGTCTCCTCAATGTCAGGGTCATGGACAATTCTATTGTCAACCAAAAGCTTCAAAACAAGAATGAGCTGCTAACTTAGTCATCACAACCTTGCGCGAACAATTATGCACTGCGTTTTATAGCAGTATCCAAAGATTCAAGTTTGTTGCATAAGTTTCTAACCGAATGTTGTTACCATAAAATATATCGTTTGAGAATGGAGAATAATATTCCACGATTTATTATTTTACTGGACTCAATCCTAGAGAACTTGTTGCAGCCAATCGAGGCGTTATTTCATATTTTCAACTAATCGTACCATTCTAAAATATGCTTTTAAAATGCTTAGCTGAAATGTTAGACTGAAATTCATACTTTTATTCTATGGTTCCTTGCCTAACGTAAAACTTTGTAGAAACAATAATAGTTATCTCACTTCTGATTTCAATGTATTGCACTTGCACATCTGAGATATTCTGAATGGCCTGGTATATTTGCTTTTAGATACCAAAAAACAATGCCTTAGGGCCAGTAAAATTTATTATTGTGAATAGTCAGAGAAGCAAACTTAAAAATTTAAATGCATAGGAGGCTTTCAGTATAATTTTTCCCTTTACTGCTCGTGCTTGCCAATTTCAATCAAATTTGACATTAACTGAAATGTAGAGTAAATCAGGCCTAAGTCATTTGTTTTCTAAAAATACGAAATTTAAATTTTCGAGACTTAAGAAGGTATAATTAAAGTACAAGTGAGCTTTCTCTTAAGCTTGTTTTCGTCAATCAGCTATAACCAGCAGTGCGATCAATGGCGTATCAAATTAAAACTTTTAATGGGAGTAGAAGGTCACACAGAGTGCCAATAGCATGCCCGGCTAAAAAATATCGGGAGTCCTGTGATTTTCCAAAGTCCTGTAGGGAACATTTATGTTCTTACTTTACACTTAGTTTTTAGCATTGCTGAATGTACAATATTGTATTTTACTTATATGGGGGGGGGGGAACAACACAAAAAACATTGTTACCATAAAAAAATTCTGATGTACTCCATTCTCGTTACTTTCTCCACCTATTCTCCCCCAAAACTTCTCTATTTTTTTTTCTTTCTTTTTTTAAACCTTTAATTTGCATTTGATATATGCACGGTCAACGACCTATGCAGTAAGTGTTTGTGTAATAACTTTAATAATTTGACACCAATAAAGGTACTTATCAAACTACAAAAGTCTATTCATTAATATACTTCATGTTAATTGAGATAAACGTTAGGATAAAATCTGCTCATCTGATATGCTCTATTCACAAGACCTCTATCTATTCACAACAAATTATTCATACAAAAGCTTATTCATCTATGTGCTTTATAAAAATCGAGCACTATCAGAAGTGGTTTATGCTCATTTAAGTCGAAGGGAAATAAAGCAATATACTAGGCTAAAGCGATAGTCAAATCTTTTAAACAGCTGATCGCTTTGCTGTTGAAATTCGTTCTCTTTGCATGGCCAAGAGTAGGTAAAACAAAAGAAGCAGGAATGTCAAATTCTCGTTTGAGTAAAGTTTAAGTATTTTAAAATTGAAACCAATAAAAAGAAATATCTTAGAAATGGTCAACTTTACGAGGGAAAAAAAAAAAAACATGTATATGGCATAAATTGCGTATTTTAACGATATTTACTTTTTAAAGTAATTGTTTATCTCTTACCAGTTATGCAAAAGTCATCCAGAATGAAGAGAACTTTAAAAACCATTCCTATAAAATTAAAACACCTATAAATGTTATTTGTCATGTAAATATCTTTAATATAGTTATTTTAACCAAATCTTATTGCCATTTTTGAGAAAATAAAATGTTCGAAAATTGTTCCATGTCAAGGGTGGTTTGGGGAGGGAGGGTTCTTTCCAAAACCTTCGTGTCGCATCCTTGGAAGATACTAAAATTAAATATCAAGTTTGCTATTTTACTGACCTTTGATTTTTGAGATATGGTAGTGGCTTTAAACAACTGGTTAAGTCTTAACCATAAGTTCCAGAATAGGTGTGATTGTGTTCGCAGACACACAAACCTTTTTTTTTTCCTAAAAATGTGGGGCTTTTTTTGTTGTTATTTTTTTTACAGGAAACCCTAAAACATGTATTTCTGGTGAAATCTCGGTACCGAATTTATGAGTGGAGTACAATACCTTCTCTACCTATGTACAAAGTATAGAAAGTAAAAATTAAGGCGATTTACAGAAATCCTTGCATGAGCTAAATAAATTATCTATCATATGGTTTTAGTATTCAACGACAAAACGTTTGCGCCGTGGCCGAGTGGTTAGACCACTTGCCTCTCACCTAGACGGACGGGGTTCGATCCCAAGGGACCGAATGTGAGATTTGTGGTGGACAAAGCGGCGCTGGGGCGGGTTTTCTCCGGGTACTCCGATTTCCCCCGCCATCGCATTCCAGCGGTGCTCCATCATCAGTGTCACCGCCTGCGGTGCCATAAGTAGTTAAAGCGGGCGTTAAACACTACAAAAAAAAAACGGGGGAAAAAAACGATTATGTTTTTAAATGGAAACAAATCGGTGCGATGATAAATAAAATTGTTTAAGGGAATGGAGCTCTAGGACAAGAACAGAATTTCAAATGTTAGGCTGTGACATCGGCTTTAATGAAGAAATGGACATTGACATTAAAATAAATAAATGTCAGTCATTTTGCGAAATTATACAAAGAACTTTAAATTAGATTAAACGTGGAAAAAGCTGGTGTGTTTCATTCACATGACTTAGTCTACATCTATTCGTATGTAACAAATTACTGTTAAAAAGCTTATTCCTATATTTCATGATAATCAAGATACACATTAGCAGAATCTGACTTATTACTTAGTTCCTTATGAGTAGTAGGGAAATAAGGGAGTACACTAAGATAAAACAATAATCAAATTTTAAAAGCTGTTTGCTATGTGATTGAAATTCGTTTCTTTGCATGACCAGAAATTCGTGTATGAGAAAAGTATTTTAAAACTGAAACCAATAACAAGACATGTCTCGGAAATGGCCAACTTCACGAGAAAAAAATATATACAACATGTGCTTTAACGAGATCTAATTTTTATGTAGTAAGTTTATGGTTTACCAGTCATCCAAATTTCACCAAGAATGCAGAGGAATTTTGAGGCTATTCTCATAAAATTGAAGATATATATTTATTTGTAATATAAATATCTTTGTCATACGGTATTTTAATCAAAATCTTTATAGCCATTTTTGAGAACATCAAAATTTTCAAAAATTTTTCCATGTAAAGAGTAGTTTGGTGGGGGGTTCCTCAAAATCTTCGATTCGCATCCTTGGAAGATACTAAACTGAAATGCCAAGTTTGGCAGCTTACCGACTTATCGTTTTTGTGTTCACAGACACACGGACACATATACACAAAGGTACCTTTTTTTACAGGAGACTTTAAAACGTGTGTTTCCAATGAAATTTTGTTATCGAATTTTCTACCTATGTACTATGTACTGAGTAGATAAAGTAAAAAGGCGTGACCCACAAGGGTCATTGTCACATTATTACTATAGATCGAGCTGGGATATCTTAAAGTCAAATTAAAATAAAAACTACCCGTGTCTCTAAAAGCTAGTTATGTTTTGATCCATGTCTTTGTATTGCCAGAAGTTGACAAAGTTCCTTATGAGAAAAGATTATTTTAAAACTGAAAGCAAATAACAAAGAATATCTCAAAAATGTTAAACTCCACAATGTGTTCTCTCAAGATCTACATGTTTTGTTTAGTAAATGTTTGTCTATCTCTTACGGTTTACCAATTATGCAAAATTCAGCGCAATTCATTCAGAATGAAGAGGTCTTCAGAGATTATTGCAAGAAAATTCAAAATATACATTGTATTTGTCATGTAAGCAAAGCATCTTTAATGTAGGGTATTTTAATCAAAATCGCTATTAGAGTCATTTTTGAGAAAATCACAATTTTCGAAATTTTTTCCATGTACAGGGTAATTTGAAGCGGGGGATTTTCCTCAAAATCTTTGTGTCGCATCCTTGAAAGATACTAAACTTAAATACCAATTTTAGTATTTTATCGACTTTTCGTTTTTTGAGTTACCGTGTTCACAGTCACACGACCTTCTTTCTTAAAATGTATTTTCTTAATGCAGGGACCCTAAAACGTGTATTTGCGGGGAAATCTCAGTATCGAATTTTTGGGCGGAGTGCAATGTCCTCTCTTCTTACGCACCATGTACTGTGTAGATAAAGTAAAAAGGTGAGTCCAAGGTAATAATTTGAAACTGTAGATGGCAAAAGCTTCGAGTTAAGAATTGGGAGGGGGGAGACCAAAGACCATCCCCAATGATAAAGCTTTCCAAAGGAAACAACGTTCGTAGGAAGTTGATTATTTCGTGGAGAAAATCACAGTACGATGAAACAGCGAGCCCAAACTCTGGTTTTCTTGTTCTAATCCCAGCAATGTAGATCAAATATTTCATTAGCTACATTCATTACTTTCTCTAGCAAGTATTGTCAATGTACATAGTAGATAGAGGAGGTATTTGTATTCCACACAAATATCTCACCAGAAATACATATTTTGAGACCCCTGAATAAAAAGCAGCATTTTTAGAAAAATGTCCGCTCGCGCGCGTGCGTGTTTGTATGGTATGTGTCCGAGGACAGCATTAGCCCAGAACGAAAAGTCCGTTAAATACCAAACTTAATATTTAATTTCAGCAATTTCCAAAGACGCGACACGGGAATTTTCAAGAACTACCTTTTACACGGAACATTTTTTTGAAAATTTGTATTTTTTCTAAAATGATTCTATTACCTAACGATTTTTATTAAATATCATATGTTTAAGATATTTTCTTGATAAAAGAAGTGCATTTCTGGGAATAGGCGCTAAGAAGCTCTTCATTGTGATTGACTTTTGTGTAATTGGTAAATCGCAACAGAGAGAAAAATTTACTACACAAAAAATAAACATTTCGTGAAAACACACACAATTTGCGTCATTTTTTTTTTTTTTTTTTTTCAGAATTAAGCTTTCCAATATATTCCCTGTTATTGATTACAATTTTTGAAGTACTTAAACTATTCTCAAACAGGATGTCATCTGACATTTCATACCTATTTTGTTTCATTCCTAGCCACACAAGGAGAATCTAATTTCAATTGTTTCACATTGTTTTACTATTGCGTTAGTGCATTCCCTTATTCCCCTTCTGCTTACAAGAAAGTAATAAGACAATTTCTTGATTACCAGACATAAATAAAAGAATTCTTGTAAGAATATTTGTTTTGCAGAACAGGTAGAGAAAGTCATGTGAATAAAACACATCAGATTTTGTGTGCCTAATGAAATAAGTATAAACTTAATAGCGATAATATTCACGATAAAGGTTTTGATATGCGGACTACCTGACGTGCGTATACAAAGAGATAGGTACATATATTTCACGTGAGGCGATCCGGGTGGCTCAATTAGCTAGGAGCTGGCCTTCCGATCCCAAGGTCACGGGTTCAAACCCTGCTTATCTTGCTGAGTGCTATATATAAATTTCTTTTTGAAAGAGAATAATTAATAAAATAGTAACCAACAAAAGTTGTTTGCTTTGAATCATTTAACCCCCACTATCCTTTGACTCTTTTTTGTTCCGTGAAGCCTCTGGCCCCACTTCAGTTACGGCTGTTTGATGGAAATAAGCTCAAGTGAAATTCGCATGTGGTTTAGGTATTAGGCCATCTCGAAAATGTTAAATCCGCATTTTTTTCAACATAAATTACCGTAACGTAATATATGTGAGACTGTGTATGTGTACTATGCGCGCATCTTTTCTTGGGCACTCGGCTCCCGTCTGCATTCGGTGGGTATCGCGCCATTTCAGAAACAGATTAACATTTCGACATGAAATACGCTATTCACCCTGACATTTAGTGGCTTCAACGCTAAGGTTTAATTTTGTCTGTAGATCCCAGGGTTCCCGCACGTGTTGTCTTCCGTGGTATAAGGGTCACGTGCTAGCCTCTGGTTCCCAAAGTCGCGGGTTCCAACCCGGCGAAGTGCGATGGAGTTTTTTTGGGTGTAAAAATCCTTAGCATGGTTCCTTCGAAAGGTAAGTACAGCCAGTGATCCCGTGCCGTAGATTTACGCCACGTAAACGAACCTCAATCCTGATAAAGATGCCTTTGAACAAAATTAAGCGGCCTTTCATGCTTCACCGTAAAACTAGCACTCAAGAAAAGGTGTGCGCAGTTACGAAGGCGGTTTAATAAGTAACCGTGTTTCAAAATAGATAGCGTTGTTAAGGGAAGTTAGTGATACATCGTATGACTATTGTAATTTATACACGTTGCCAAAACAAATTTGGTTCTGATTCATAGATTAGTTTGGATCATTTCAGAGTCAAATAAAAATAAATGGCGTGTTATTTATGGACGCTCTTTAACTACTGTGGTTCTCAGCGTCCCATTCTAAATTGGGCGTGAAAGACCGCTTAATTTTGCTCAGAGGCCTCTCTATTAGGCTTGAGGTTCTTTTACGTACCGTAAATCTACGACACGGAACCAACGGCTTTACTTTCCTTCCGAAGGAAGCCATGCTAAGGAATTTTACACCCGAAAAAATCCATCGTCCTCCGCCGGGTTTGAACCCGCGACCTTAGGTATATGAAGTTAGCATAACCATTACACCACGGAGGGCGACATTTCAGAGTCGTTCAACGTGTTTTCGCTAAAAGGGGAAAAGTGCAGTTTCATTCAGTGATTCACTTTTAATTTTTGGATGGGAAAACTTGGAGGAGATAAAAACAAAATTAGATGATACTATTTTTCGCCATCTATGACAACAGATATTAGTTCAGCGATTTAAAACGTAGCCGAACATCTGTTTTGGATGAGTGCAGATGTAGTTATCTAGGAAAAGTATATAATACGATTCTTGCTGATCGTTGAACGACTTATCTCGCCTTATAACGAGAGAGACGGGCGATGTGTACACATTATAGAGCTATAATCATTTTATTAATCTTCATAAAATTAGAATTAAATCCACCCTCAAATTATATTTTCAATAACAATCCATATTATAAATAAAATTTATTGGATGAACGAAAGTTCACGAGGTGTCCGAGACCATGTGTTGACTAAATGGCAATTCATATTTTGGATAAGCTAGAGATGAGAAAGTTGTAAACCCATTGGTGTTGCAATTGAACACAGTAAACAACAAACAAGTGCAGCTTTCAACTTTGAAGCTATGTTTGAGCTATTTACCTAAGTGAAATCTGAAGAATGTTTTGTGTCAAGTGGATGAGATCTGGATTCTTATTAAGCTCCACAACACTGGTTTACTACCAGTGAATCTGCTTCAAACAAGGATAAGATGGTCCCATTGGCTGGAAATCTGGTGGCGATAATATTTGGGATGCAAAGAGAAACATGCTCATTGACTTCTTACAAAAAGGAAAAAGGATTACTGGATAATACTACAGTGAGTTATTGGCCCGAGTCGACAAGAAGTTGAAAGAAACACAGCCGCATTTGGCAAAAAAGAAAGTGCTATTTCACCTCGATAATGGAGCAGTACATTTATCTGGAGTTGTTGCCGCAAACTACATGAATTGTATTACACCCCCATATTTTCCTGATCTGGTTCATTACAATTTCTTCTTGTTCTTAAATATGAAGAAATGACTTGCAAGAACAAAATTGAGATCAAATGAGGTCATAATCGAGACAGAGGTGTATTCTGTATAGCTCAACTACCCATTTTCTGGAGGAGTTAAAAAATGGCAGGAATGTTTTGAGAATTGTACATTACTAAAAGGGTTGAGAAATGAATAATTTATATTTGGAAAAATTGCATCTTCATTCCTAACTCAGATACAACTGCCCTTTTTTTTTCTGCTGTGTGGAAGCCAGAGTGACCATATATTAACATTTAATTGTACATAATTATATTTCTGCTTATACCGTAAAACCACACTACAATTAGACAATAACCACTGTAAGGTCCAGATGGCTGTAACATATCACTTTCTCAAGTGCTCTTAAGTTCTAAGAAATTAAAAGTTAAGAGATGGAACAATTTGATGTGCCACATAAGAATGCTGTTGGCAATGCTGGTATGATGGGGTGGAAATGTACACTTTTGCATTCAGTCATGCTGTGTGCCACAAATGTTATCAAAAGCAAGACTTGCATTATGCAACATTGCAAACTGCTTCCATGTTTTCACACCTCAGTATATGAGCTGCTGGCCTAGGTACTTCACTGGCCTTGCAGAATGCTTTCTGTTTCCCCTAGCTGTAGACATTGTCATTGTTATATTGAACAGCATAGTCTGAATCTCTCTGCTTTATAACATGGTTAATATTCACCTACAACAGGTTTCATTTACGCCTTGATTAATAGATTCAGAAGATACATCATCAAATGCTCCTTTAATACCAAGAAATGTCCCTAAGGCAACATCTTTCTTCTTCATTGAATACTCTTATTTTTGTCACTAATTGGTATAAGGCAGCATCACATGATTTTTCTGAATAATGAGCATGTTGGATTTTGCATAAATCCTCACCTTCAAAAAGGTTTCCCTTGCATAGCTATGAATCAATTTCTCCATAGTTTTGAGTATGAAAGATAGGAAATATCCCATCAGTACCAAATGTTTTGAAAGCTTTAAAATTCTTTCATCTTTGAACATGTTTTCCAGGTCTCCTTGCATGCTTTTTAGAAGGTCTGAGGGTGACTGGATTTCATCCTCAGGTGCCATGATTGTACATTCTGGAAAGTGTATTTGAAGAGATCCAATGGATCCCCTAACTTCTAAATCTATATCCTAGTTTTAATTCTAGGATGGAAAGAGTAATTTTACTTTTAATTAGGATTATTCCCTATCCTTTTTAGAATGTGGATGCATACGAACATAATCTGATAAATCAGCAAATAAGTAGGTCCACTATCTTTTTAATAATTTTAAATTAAGGAAATATTTTGGTAATCACTAAAAGTAGCTGCAGCTCTTCTTACTTTCTATTTCTATGGTTTCACATCATTAGGGCTACTACTACTAATTAATTGCAACATTGCCATTTACTCGAAGTTCACACACTTACTGGAATTTAAAAATTTATAACAGGATTTTTGTTTCTTATAATAAATATTTCTACTAATTCTTTAATTATACAATTATTTTTAAGGGAAGATTAAGTGGAATTTATTGACATCAAAATTGCATTTTTCTTTAGAATGCTAGATTAATACCCCTGGTTTCCTGAAAGATTTGCATATAATTTTAACAATTTTGTTACATACTTTTGTGATTTAAGTTCCTTTTTACATTTGTCAGATAAAAATGCCTTTCTCCAAGGCTGTGTTTTGTTTCAACATTTAGAGCACTTTCATCATAGATCATATTGACTGGAGTTTATGTATAATTTAAATTTACTTTTCTTTCTCACTTGAGTATGACAATAAAAATTACTATTAGCTATCTACAGTCAATGCTTAAGTCCAATTTTTAAAAATTTATTTAAAAATCCATTTTTTCAAGTAAATTTCTTGCTAGAATACTGAACATTTTTAGGTGTTCATGTTTATGATGCCAGGCTAAGCTTATGCTGTGGAGTTAATAGATCTTATATTAATGAACACCAATGTAAAAATATTAAACTGTTTTTGGGAATGAATCTTTAAGTTGCTAAGTTTGATATTTCAAAGTATTCCTTTAGTTTTCCCCCCATAATTTACCTCCAGTTTTCATTCATAATTTGATGACTGTGGAGGTTGATTTATTAATACTGTGGCTACGTGTCGTCCAAATGTTCATGCTTATTTTTTCACCCTGTTGCATGTGCTTGGGGGCTTGCTTTACACAGCTCCTCTGCAGTGTCACAAGGTGTGTGTAAATTTAACATATGCACTAGTTGACAGCTTAATTCAAAGCCCTATTTTGTTACACCTGTGTGTAAGACTGCAATAAAGATGGCTACATCTGGAAACTTCTTAATATGTAGTTAGGAGGAATAAAAGAGGGGCAAACAGGCCTGCAGGAGTCAGTTAGACAGTGACTTTAGAGACTATACCCAGATTAAAGAGACAGCCAAGGCACTCAAACAAGTGTCGCAGTCACAAAGATAAAACTATATTGCAGCATTGGAATAAAGACATTTATTGTAATCAAATTTGAAACAAATAAGAGAGATTTTGTTAAACTGATGAACAGAATTGAATGTCACAATGGAGATGATGAAAACTTTACAAGCTGAAATGAAAACCATGAAATCTGGAATGAAACAAGATGGCTGCAAAAATGGAATCTGGAATGAAGAAGAGGGAAGTGAAACTGAAATCTGGAATGAAGAAAATGAAGGTAGAAATCATGATGGAAATGAAATCCTGATAGAAATGAAATTCTGGATGGAGAAAATAAGAATCCCCATTGGAGATGAAGATGGAAATATCAAGCAAGAGACAAATGACTGGCACTGAAAAAGACATAGGATAGCCTGTAGAAGGATGAAGGAACTTGATCAATGCGTTGGCATCCTAGAGGACATTGGGGAATGCTTAACACCCTGGAGGATGTTGGGAAATGACTTAGAGGGAAGAGATGACAACAGCGCCAAGGAACTGAACATCATGATCGAAAAGATGCTCGACGGAAGGCTTAAGGCCTTAAAGGTCATACAACAGAACATCTGCCTGCGTCAAGCCATCCAAGTACAATAAGATGTTAATCTTCGAAGTCTTCCACTAACAGTTTGCTATCCACAACAATGATCAGTTGAGGAGGAAGCTCCACAGCTGATAATCAGCCTGGGCAGCAGAAATATTAAATGTGAATCTGATGTCGGAGGTATCCGGAGACATCTGGGAGGCTCTCAAGAACCTGCTTTGGAACCATAATTGACTTCAGCCAACACAGTAAGCTTAAATTAAGGATGCAACAGCTAGGGAAGAAGATGCAGGAGTCAATAAAACTCTCTCAATTGAACAGTTGGAGAACAAAGCCCTGGTGAACCTCTTGCCTAGTTATGTATCTCAGGAAGCATCCTACAGATTCGTTGATGTAGCGTGGTACCGAGATACCACAATATCTGATGCTTAACAACTATAAGAAAATCCATGAGGTACTAGCAGCCGCATTGATGATGGAGGAGGCCAAGAAAACAGCTGCGTCCACCTCAAAGACCAGGTGTATTCGCTACAACAGGGAGAGTGGGACAACCCAGAGACAACCTGTAAATGCTGTGGGTTGGGGGTGTTGCGAGCCAGCTCATGCAGTGAAGGGCTGACCATGATAAAACTGACAGTAGGCGGAAAACAACTGAGGATCATTGTGGCAAGGAGCATGTTGGAACCGTCATCACCAACCCCTCCAGTGATGCTGGGTGCCTTGAACAGAATAGTGCATGATAGCCTCATATAGACAACCAGATAGAGGGAAAGCTGTGCAGATGGCACCTTGCCATGGAAGAGCTACTGCTGGAATTGATCCTAAAACAAGGTCAAACAAGGTATTGCTCTGAAGCCCCACAAATATTACAGGTAGATCCTGACAAATTAAGTAATTTTGTTCACAATTGGTGAGATGGTGAAGGTGCAAATAGAACCAACAGTTAAGTAGCTACTTTTGGACCTGAAGACAACACTGAATAGATTACAATATTTCCAGGGCATTATTGCCTTACCAGGAAGAAGTGCTAGTGATACTGCTGAATCCATCAGATAGCAATTAAGACATCCAACCCGGAATGGAATTTGGGAAGTGTGAGTCAGCTGCAAGTGTATCGTCATACAATGTATCCAAAGAGCTGGTATCTTTGTAGGATCTGGGGCCCTTTGAAAGACTAGCTGAAGAGGGCAACTGACCATCTGACTGCCTCAGAACTGGAGAGGGTCCGGCATATACTTACAAGTCTGTCAGTCATGGAAATGGAAATGGTGATTATGGCCACACTGACTGATTAATCAACATCAACATTGGAAACAACCAACCTATCCATCAACTCCAAGTCTTTCTCTTGTGAAACAATCAGAAGTACAGAACATGCTGGTGGACATAATAAGGTCCAGGGGAATTATTGATGAGCCTTACAGTCCTTGGTGCTGCCATGCAATCTTAGTGAAGAGAAGGAATGGCAAACTTTGCTTCTGCAAGGACCACAGGAAGCTGAATGCTGTCACCAGATAATTGTTTTCTCCTATGTCAGATTGATGACACCCTGGACACTGTCTGGTTTCCTGTGACTTTGGACTGATTACTGGCAAGAGGCCCTAGATCACGCAAACAGAGAAAAGACTACATTCTTGATAAGCTTTGGCAATTTAGTTATGGCTTTGGCCTCTGCAATGCACCAACCACTTTCCAGTGCCACATGGATTCAGTGATAAGAGAGTTGACTTAAAATGTCTGCCTGCTACCTTTAGATGACTTTATTGTTGGCAGCAACTTCAAAGATCGCCTTGAGAACATAACAAGATACTGTAGAGGCTGCAGGCAGCTAACCTGAATCTGAATGCATAGCAGTGCAAACTCTTCTGCAAGGAAATGAACTACTTGGGTCACATAGTCTCATCATCTGGGGTGACTATGGATCCAGAGAAGGCTCGAATAATGAGAGATTGGCCTTGGCTGAAAGATAAACGAGAGTTACACAGAATCCTGGGCCCATGGAGTTACTATCGCTGGTTCATCAGAAGTTTTTCCAACATCACGAAACCCCTCACACATCTGATAGAAGAGTATCAGCATTATACATGGCTAGAAGAGGCAGAGAGTGCATTCAAGGCCCTTAAGTGAGCATTCTGTAGTGTTTGTCTTAGGATCTCCACAACCTGGCTGTGATTTTATGGTGAACACTGACCCCAGTGACACTAGTATTGGAGGCATTCCCTCTCAAGTCCAAGATAGCCAAAGTGGGCAATAGCCTACTACAGCAAAACATTCTCCAAGGCTGAAAAGAACTACTGCATTATCCAGCTAGAGCTTTTAAGCATAGTAAAGATACTGGAACACTTCCAAATGTACCTGTATGGTCAGTCATTCCACCTGAGAACTGACAACTCTGGTCTCCCATTGCTGTTGAGTTTCAAGAATCTGGAGGACCAGACAGCCCTGAGATCAAATAGTAAGGAACAAATGTTCAATGCTATAAAATGGTTACACGATCGATGGCCAAGGGACAATGTCAAGTAGGAATCCTCTATTTCAACCACTATGGTGAGAAGGTCAAGGGTTGCTCAGGACATGTTAACAAGAAATTACTCACCTCAGCACTTTTTTAGGGAGGCTGTACATGCTGGCTGTGCATGACCGGGGCAAGCAGGTGGCAGAGGCATCATTACTATGTGTACCTTTTTTCTTGGGTGCTCGGCTCTCTAGTCTTCATTTGGTAAGTTTCGCACAATTTTGGAAGCAGAGCAGAGCAACAATATTGAGACATAAAGTACATTATATACCCTGATATCTAGTGCTTTCAATACTAAGTTTTCATTCTCTTCGCAAATCCCAGAGTTCATATACATGTATATGTGCTGTGTTTCGCTTAATAATTCAACTAGTTTGCAGTAAATTAGATAACCTATTCACCAATGGCTGAAGGTCTTGAAGAAAGAAAGTTTCTTTGGTTAACAACACTGCTGAAAGACAGGGAGGCACCTCTCTCTTCATTCTCTGGTCCTCGCTGCCCCATAAAACTAGCACCCAAAAAAAAAGTGCATTAGTACTTTACATGCTCAAAGACAAAGAGAAAAAAGGCAAAGTAGAGAAGACAGAAGGAAAAACAAAGAGAAAAAATAAAGAAAACAGGACACTCAAGCAACCAACCCAAACCCCTTATGTCACCCAAATCTGTCATTCACACCAACCTTGAGCCTAACCACAGGAACGGTAGCCAGGACATTAGGCAAATACATTTCCTAAGATATTTCCCACCCCATTTTTTCCTATTATTTTATGTTTATCTTGAGTCCATAAATGGGACATTGGTTAATAACTCCAATGATTACATGTCTCAGTTGGGACACACATACCATTTACTTTAAGCTTCTGGAGTCTAGAATCTCATGATCCAGAAAGTGATGTAACAATATGCAGTTAGATCGAACATCGTTTCATTTTATTAGTATATTTGATGTACTGGAGACAGTATAACCTAGCTGACATAATAATATTTAAGGGAAGAAAAAGTGGAACCTGCAGACACATGCGCTTATGAGATTCATGGGGCGGGCAGTCATGCTGTCTTGCTGTTTGATGCAAGGTTGAACATCAAAATCATATCATTTTTATTTTAACCAGTCCTTAGAAGACTTGCAAAAACCATGAAAGTAAGATTAAGTGGAAATTCTTACACCCCTTTAAGGGAGCCCTATCCTTCATCATTTACTTTAATAATAAATCAGTAGCAAAGCTGGTTTTTATAGTAAGTCCATTCATTTGCATTGACCCTTATTCTCCTGAAACCACAGCCCAAACATTCCACCCCTAAATACCATAACTGCTCTACTTCTGACCTAATGCACACTCTAGTGTCAACAACACCCAGAAGGGCTGTCACACTTATTAAAGATATTTACATGACAAATAACATTTATATAACGAATTGAATTTTCTGGGAAGAGCCTGTAAAATCCTCATTTGGAAGGAATTTTGTATACCTTACATAACTGATACATGCCGAGTGATAGAAAAAACATACTACACAAAAAATGTATCTCTCTTTAAAACACGCAATTTATTTCAAAAACTATTTCTGTGCCATAAACCATTTCCAAAATATCCTTTATTAGTGGTTTGAATTGTTCAACAGTTTTTTTTTATTTTTAAGTCCTTTCAATATTTAACTGTTTCTCGCACTTACATGGAAACAATATGAATTTTTAAGGGCAGTATAATATAGCCTCTAGTTGATTTGTCTACACCTATTCCCTTCGTATCTGTAATAGAAAGTTCAATGCAACTACTTCTGCAAAGGTTCTCAATTAAAATAAATTAGAAATATAAAATTTCATTGCAATAGTTTATATACCCACTACCAACTGACAGTGTATAAAAAGACATGTGAATCCATCAAAACAGAATATTTTGGGATACACTTCATCACTTGTTGGAGAACATTCGAATAGTGCTTTAATGACTGTCCTCTGTTTTGGAAGTGTATTAATGCATACCATTCCCTGGTATTCAAAGAAAGCAACGACCATGGCCTTATTTGGGGCTGCTTGGCCATGTTCCATCCAATTGGTATCTTCATTTAGAGATATCAAGAATCACCTTCATTGAGTAATATGATAACAACAAGTGTATAGTATATTCTTAGCTTATTCAAGTATATTCTCTGATTTGTAAGAATAAAACCTTTTGAGTGCCTACCTCATTTGGAGAATATACTCAAGTAATCAAGCATAGTAGAATATATTCAGGAATCGATCTAACAAGAGTATGTACTCCTGTTTGGTATGAATAAAAGCTCGTATCTTCTCACTTTTGAGTTCTTTCTCTTCTTATGTTGAGGAGGGTTAGAAGCATATTCATTTTTCAGTATATGTGAATTTCCTCTTCGTAAAAAGTAAATCTAAAGAGAAAGGCAGAATTTCTGAGCTATATATTGCTCACGAAAATATATGCAAACATAGTTATGGGTATTAAAGCAGTTTCAAAAGCCTGTATTGCTTCAGAGAAACTTAACCCAGAAATAACATTAAGTATTCTCCAATATGTCATGCTTTTTGGTGCATATTTAAGGGCCCTAAACCTCAAGGCATAACCAAGAGATCAACTCATCTAAAATCCCAATCATTCATGCAACAAGTATAGGAGAACCTCCTGACAGCTTTATTAATCTATGTAAAATGTTAATTTCAAAATCCACACACTCATAACTTTATAAGAAAATATTCATAGAATACCTAAATAGTGCTAATATCTTGGAGTTCTAAAAATTGGACATGACTTCATCAAACATAATCTCATTTTTTTTTTTTTTTTTTCATGAGTGACTTTCCAATGAATGATTATTTCTTTCCTTTTGCCTTATTGGCTTGTTAAAATGGTCATGCACATTTCACTTTAAAAATCTTCTATTGCAAAACATAACCTCCAAGTATCACTGAGTATCAGCTTTATTGCTTAAGATTACATTGCAAGATCCTAACCTCAAAATTCAGTTACAGAGATGCTTATAAGAAAATAGCGTAAACACCCCTTTTTCTAGAAATAGTCCGATATGAGTTCCATCTAGCAACTTATGAATTATACTTTGCAGTCTGTGAATATTTCTCTTTAACTTGATTTACTGACAACAGATTTTGGTAATGATGTAAAGTTCTTCTAGTCACAAAACACCACATGATCAAAGAAGCTATATGGTTAGAATGTAGATAACATGATATATTTAAATGAACAAGATGGCTGTGGCAAGTGTATTTGCATGCGATAGTAAGTTTTTATTTATATGAAAACCAGTATGTTCTATTTGAATTGAGTATATAATCATTAAAAGGTTCATGATTATGAACTTTTATTCATATTATCATTCCAGTAGTGACACACATTTACGCAAACCTGCTTCTGCAAAAGAGTAAGCAGTTGAAGCATCCTTTACAAACAAGCATGGAACATGCATGAATACTCAGTTAAGAATTTGCAAGTGTTGAATTCTGATGATACAAAATTGAAAGCAGGCTAACTCAACAGTAAAACATAGAAAATTACTGGGAATATAGGTTGCAGTTGCCTTGTGTGCTGAAAGATCTTGCACCATTAAAGAAATACAAGCAGTAGGTCTTTGTTGAACACCCTTCATTTCTTAAAAAAGATAAGTTACACTTGATTATCACTGACATATGCACACAACAAGCCTATAATTTGCTTCACTGTTACTAGCTATGCCCTATTTATTTCTATAAGGTAATTTGAAAAGTTCTTGGAATGAGCAACACAATGCAGCAGTCTCCAAAGCAGTTTTGTTTTCACAGTCAGCAACTATCATAGAAAAATTGTGCAATAACATGGGACATTTTCAAGAATTACAATACACACACAGCTGTTTGTTATAGATGTATTTACGGCAGAAATTACAAATATGTAACATTGTTATTGTTACGGAAGGGCTTGGGGGTGACATATCTACAGTATGTGTTCCTTGATGCTGGTGGTAGTAAGCATTTTAGCAAATAAGATTAGCATTTTGTTTATAAACAACAAATATTTGACAGTTCTACTATAACTAAACAGAAACACTATGGTTTGTATTTTCATAAAATATTTACCACACAAAAATAATCTAGAAGTGCAATTTCAATCTTATGACAATGACAAAGCACAATTTCAACAGGAAATTTTTTGTAATTTTTTTAGTTGAAAGACACAATAAGTTAAGAAAGCAGTAGAGTTACATTATTTTTGGAATAGTATGATCAGACTGAAGAATTCAATGTCCTGGACTGGATATGAAAACAAATCTTCAGCTTGCAATACTATTGCTGATCTACCATGACAAAGTGCTGGCATGTACTATTTTACAATTGAGTCAATTTTCCCTGATGACTGACTTGTCCTCAAGGCATACTCAAATTTATTTTGAGATAACCAACTCTAATCCTTGTATTTTAACCTTAACAAAATCAATTTTTAAGAAATTTCATGGATTGATCTAATGAATATAAATAGATTAAACAGATTTTCCCCAATAAATATCTAGTTCTAAAATATTACCTAGAAATAACTACATACTGTTAAAAATGTAAAGAAATTTTTATTTTGTCCTTTGCATTAAAAATGTGTATGGGTGGGTTTTCTCCAGCTTCTCTGGGTTCCCCTACTATTCATTCCATCAACTCTCTATCATGGGAGTTTGGCTCTAATCCAGAGCCTGACTACTCTTCAGCAGGCATCTGACCCCAGGCTTGTAAGTCCTCCACACAAAGAGGGAATGCAGGGGAGGAAGTATTACAAATCATGTACTTCTCATGCATCATTGAGTAAAATGATATGCCACTGGAAAAGATTGAAAAATGCTGCATCTAGTAAAAGCTGCATCACTTTCAACCATTTCCGAATGGATGAAGGAGTTTAAATGCAACGATGAAAGCTTGGAAGATAATGTACATAAATTATTATCTGTCATATGATCAGAACACTATAAAATATATATAAGGTCTCTGCAATATTGCCAAATGAAAGTGCTGCAAGGGCATTTTGGGAGAATGGGTTTCAGATTTTGAGAGAAGAGTTGGACCTTAAAAAAGTATCTGCAAGATGGCTGCTGTGACAGCCAATTCTGGATCAAAAAGGAATCAGAGTAGAAATCTCTGAGCAAAAGTTGGTTTGTGTTCAGAAAGATTCCATTGATTTCATCAATTTATAAAAGCATGAAACATGGATGCACTCTGTACACTAAAATAAGACAAAAGTGTAAGCATTGGAAGTGCCAAGATCCTGCACCACAAAGAAAGATAAAGTGTGTAAAATCAGTATGAAAGACCATGGCATTGGTTTACAGGGATACCATGTTGTGGTGCTACACAGTTATTTTCCTCCTGGAAAAACCTATCTTCCATCAAGACACTACTCAATCTCATACATATGTGTTGCAAAGACGAAAATCAATGAGGTGTGGTATAAATTGCTGCCACACCCATCTTATTCACCTTTCTTAGTTCCATCAACTTCCATTTATTCTCCAAACTAAGAACATTTCTTGGTGGGCAGAAATTTTTATTCAATGAAAAATTACCAGTTGAGGTAAATTTTCCAGGCTTGAGAAAATCCAAAATCTGCAGTCCATGTTAGTATTGTATTGAAAAATAATAATTTAAAAAATCTGTGACATTCTGTGCTTCATTGAGACTTTTCAAATGACCTTGTAGTTAAAATGTTGGAAGAATTTCAACTGTCACTTGGAGTAAATTCATTTAATATTCTTACACTTCTAGATTGTATGACATAAATAAATAGAGTGTATTGCAATATAATAGCACAAATGCCATTAATAAGTTGTACACCACAAAACTATTACATGCTATTTTCATAAAAACATTGATTGGAATAAATTACTTTGCTAAGCTATGGCAACATTCTGCATTATACAGGTATAAAGTTACACTTATACACACGCACACACTCATACTATAACAGTAAATGCACTTGTTTACACAGGTTTTGATATTGGACTAGCAGATGTGATGGCATGATATGATAATCACAAACCAAATCACTTGACTTGTTTCTTTTTGGCTTGTCGCCGTTTATATTTCTTTAGACGTTCCATTAATGGAATGTCACTATCTGAGTCACTAGATTCACTGGAAGAGACAGGCGAATCTGCTGGAGACAATTCATCTTCATCCTTAATTTGAAGTGAATCCAATTCTTTTCCCTTCTTTCTCTGAAAAAAAAATAACAAGCTTTTCTTCATACTACAAATTGAACATTTTGTAAATATAACTCACTCAAAAAAAGTTTTTAACACATTACTAGCACTTTATTTATATTATAGTAATAATTTCATTTCATATGAGTTTTCACTTAATTAGGAATCACTTAACAAGTGTTGTGAAAACTTTCTTTCTTCTTTCAGGTGTTTATATGCTGTGACCACTGTTACAAAGTTGTTCATTAGATAACAGCCATCTGGTCAAGCAAAAATAGTAACTTATAGTATAAGTGATTAAAACATAGTAATACTGAATGACAAATTTAACGTCTAAGGCTTGCTATTTTAATTTTTATTTGTACTGAGCAACAATACAAAGAATATATGTACCAGCCCAGACTGTTATCTTACTGTCTAAAACATTTAATTTTAATGATGAGGAGGCGGAGGGGGGAAAGAAGATGATGATAAAATGTTTATAATAGTACATAATAAGCAAGATAGTCATGTTCAACTTTTTAATTATACAATCCATAATCTTTTTATTGACCACATCCATTCCTTTATTTACAATGTACAAAATAGATAGAGAAGGTATTGCATTTCACTTAAAAATTCCATACCGAGATTTCACTGAAAATATGTTTTGAGAACCCTTGAATGAAAAAAAAAAGCATTTTAGAAAAAGGTAGGGTGTGTGTGCGCATGCATGGGTGGGTGGGTATGTGTGGGTGCACATGCGTGCGAAACTCAACAATGAGAAGTCTACTACTTGATATTTAAGTTCAGCATTTTCTATGGATTTTCAGGGAATAGCCTCCGGAGTCATCTTCATTCTGTGGGAATTTTGCATATCTAGTAAACCGTAAGATATAGAGGAAATCTTAGTTCACAAAAAATGTGGATCTCATTAAAGCACATAATGTATGGCAGAATTTTTTTTTTTGTGGAGTTAACAATTTCTGAGATATTACTTGTAATTGGTTTTAATTTTTCAATGTTAATACTTTTCTCAAATGGGTAGTCCATTATTTTTTTTTTCTTTTCTTTTTCCTGGTGAAGCACAGATAACAGAAGTTCAATACTAGGTTCCTATCATTGTTCAGATGTTTCTGCCCATCTTCTTCTTGGACTGCCACTGTTCTTCTGCCTTGCTGTAACCAGCCTATCTCCACTTTGTTGTTAAGGCTTGTTGTGCTGCATTGGTTGAAGCTGTGATATTTAGTAGTCTTATATTACAAACCTGACTCTAGCAAACTCTCTTAGTATCTTATCTTTTTCTTCCTAAATAGCATATTTCAGTCTCATTCTTTGTCTGTTCTTGAGGGCTCAAGTTTGGCAACCATGTGTCAAGAACAGAAAAGATAAGGAATTAAGATTCTGCAGTCTCAGCTTCTGGTTTAAGGACATATAAAGAAGCATGAGTTTTGATATCCTGAAAGCTTTACAGGATTGAGCTACTCTCCTTTTTATTTATTTATAAAATTGCTGGATAAAAGAGAGAGACTGTCCTAGAGAGATGGAATTGTCCAGTAGTATTTCTCTGTTGTCAGATTGTGCCTTGTCATCCTCCAAGTTGCATCTGTTCAAAATCTTCTTGGGCTTCTAACCAGGTAAAAACTTGGTATCAAGCCAAGTTTTTACCTGGTTAGAAGCCCGAGAAGATTTTGAATTAATACGTCGCCAGGAAAGCTTCCGTTCTTATTTTAAGTTGCATCTGGTTACCAAGGTCAGAGTTTAAACCCAGCAGAGAGCTATGGATTTTTTTCTGGGATGTAAAACTTTTTACCTTGGCTTCCTTCAGAAGGGAAGTAAAGTTTTGGTGATCCCATGAGGTATATTTACGGCATTTGAAATTACTTTTGTTTTGCTGCAGCTCAATGCTAGTCCAATGAAGTTGGCGAGTTTGTTTGAACTCTCCAGAATTTCAGATGATCCTGGAGACCTTTCATATCTTAGTCCTGGACCGCTTCTGTTACCATTTATTTTAATACCATATTTGCCGTCCCATTTGAGTTTTATGAAGATGTCTTCTACATCGACATCAAAAGTTGATGTTCTGTTGTATTTGGGTGGCTTGATGCATGCAGATGTTGTATTGCATTCTGACATCTGGCTCCAGAATATCTTTTTCATCATGGCATTCAGTTCCTTGGTGCTGACATTGACTCTATCCTTCAGAACAATAAGCTGTTTTCCCAATGTCCTCAATTAATATATTGGTCCAGATTTTTCATCTTTCCACTAAGTTCTTCCATGTCCTTCACATCAACCAGTTATTTGTTGACTATGTTCTATAGCTCTGTCTTCATTGCAGAATTTGACAGTATTACATTTCTCATCTTTACCATTTCACATTTCATTATCTCTTCCATCCTCTCCATTGCAGATTTCATTTGCTCCTCCAACCTCTCCAATCTGGATTATATTTTCATTCCATCTTCTCCATTCTGGAGTTAATTTCTCCAAAACCAATTTCAAATACTCCTTCATGTTCTCCGTTCTGAATTTCATTTCTACATCCAACTTCTTGACTTTAGTCATATTGTTCATATCCTCCATTGTGGCAGTCATGCCAATTCTAATGACAGCAACTATTTAGTTGTATCCAGACAATTTATTTTGTTGCTTCAATGCATAACTATTGGATGCACTTGGCTGTTCATCTGACCCAACTGCAGTCTTCAAAGCCTCTGTATTACTCCTGGCCACAGCAGCTCTTCTTAATATAGTTTCCACAACAAACATAGAGTGTAATTAAGGTGGCTTCTCTCAAGCCTGCAGCCAAGAGTTTCCAGAACTGCTAGAAGGCACCCACAAAGTATTTGTTTACTAGGTCATTATTGCACAGGTTCCTTTTATCTAAGGGTAGCAGACACCAGTAACAGACCATGGGACTCTGTAAAGGGGTTGAAGTGCTTTCTTTGATGTCACAGCACACATGCTTCACATTTCCAACAATCTGGCCACTAAGTTAAGCTACTATGCTACACATGTACTACACACTGCAGTTATTCCAGTCGCCCTCCATGGTGTAATGGTTACCATGCTAACTTCTTATACCCAAGGTTTCGGGTTCAAACCCGGCGGAGGACGATGGATTTTTTCGGGTGTAAAAATCCTTAGCATGGCTTCCTTCGGAAGCGAAGTAAAACTGTGGGTCCCGTGTCGTAGATTTACGGCATATAAAAGAACCTCAAGCCTGATAAGAGAGCCATCTGAGCAAAATTAAGCGATCTTTCACGCCCAATATAGAATGGGACGCTGAGAACCAAAGCAGTTAAAGAGTGTCCATAAATAACAGGCCATTTCATTTCATTTATTCCATCAGCCATGCAGAAGTGGACGTTTATTTAGGTTTTTATTCTAAAGATATAATTTTATAGGTAGTTTCTTAAAAGTAAGAATTCAATCAATAGGATTTGCTAATTTAGTTATAGTTAGGTATATAGTCACATTTCCTCATTTTCTTATTTTGTTCTTATTAGGTCAATTTAGCTATATTGTTCCTAGTACTGTACCTGAAAGAACATAATGGAAGAGAACTACTTCTTCAAAAATCTTCCTCCAACCAATTATGTTACTGAAATCTCCTTTCATGATTGATTATCTATATTTATCTGTTGTGGTTTCCAGTAAATCATTTTTTTTTTTTTTTTTTGCTACTGGTTATGAGAGCAAAAGTTTGAATGAGCATGACTATAGATTTTTTTTTTTCTCTAAGGACTAAGATTGTAATCTTTTCACACACTCTGACTCATATTTTGATGATTGTTTTATCATTTTTGTTTGCCTTTCTGGCTTGGTGTGCTTCATATGTGGCACTATAAATCTCCAAAGATGCCCTCTATTATGTAGTTTTGCTTCTTCATTTAAGCCTAGTATAAAATTTAATTTTTTGGACTACATGTTCAAGCATGAGTTTTCCAGTGTTTCAATTGGCCATTATGATTATTTGGTTTCCAAGTACTGCTAGCATATCAGTTTACCTATTGGTTATTTATCATTATTTTTAGGTACTTGATTTTGATTGTGTTGCATTTATCTGATTCTTCTCAAGCCCTTTTCTTTAGGCGTTGTTGAATTTTCTTGTTTTGCTCTAATAATGTTTGGGAAGAAATCTTTTAACTTGCTATTATTTTTCTTATGTTATTGTCCACCATTTAATTTTAAATGTGATACATTTAGCTAAGGTAAATGGCCAATTCAAGCAAAGCTCACACTCTCTTGGTGGTTGGTGCAAAGCACACAGTTGTAGCACAGATGGAGATGGGAAGACAGTCGAGGAAGGGTGTGATTATAGAAAGAGCAACTGAAATATTGGTTAAGGATCTTGAATTTAGATAAGAATAATTTGTTAAGGCAGTGCATGGAGTATCAGGAAAAGTCTTTGAAACTTGGATGGAACGGCATCATCCGAATGAATTTGGAAGTGATTGGAATAGGGGAAAGAGAAAATAATCAAAATAATCTTGGAAAACAAAAAGGAAGAGACTTGAAGACAAAAACTTTTTGGTGGAATAATGAAAAACGTCTCCAATATATATCAACGAAGGCAGGAGAAAGGGAGATATACTTGAAAATATTAATAATGAACAAAGGGAGGGAATGGCATGGTTAAGAACTGGCACTTACAGATTAAGAGGGATAAAAAAAAAAGGATCCCACAGTCAGTACCCCATTTGTGGAGGGAAGGAAGATTTAGAGCATACAGTATTTGAATGCCAAGGAGAAAAGAATTCTTGGAGCATAAGTGAGATAATGTGGATAGGAGAATAGCATTAAGGGAGATTTTTAGAATGGGTAGCAGAAGCTTAGGGCAATTTTTAAGCAAAGTTAAATCTGTGCAAAGGAGGTTACAATTAATATAGTTTTCTGTTAGCTATTTATATTTTGATAGTTATAGGGCACTAAAATGTGTTTAGATGTAATTATATGGGTACGTATAACAAGCTAAGAACCTGGGTTGAATGCCTGTTATATTCAAGTATGTATTAGCCTTACACAAAAATTAAACACAACACTTATAATTAGAATACCTACTTTTTTCTGCTGCTGTATTGGAGGTGGTCTTATTCGTGGTCTATTTACGGGGATAAACTTTTCTGCTGCTAGTTGAACTCTGCGAATATCAAAATCTTGGTCTACTCTGCTTACAGTTTGTAACCTGAAATAAGGAGATTAATCTAAAAATTGCATCCAGGTATTTGTTGTACATAGAACACTTGATCTTCAATAGTAAGTGAAATACCTCTTAAAAACATTATGAAATCACTAAGAGAGTTACCATATTTATTTACTGGTCCTGTATTTCATATACATCATATAGGACATATTCAAAATTATAGAATGACATCATTTTTACAAGTTTCATTACAATGTAAGTCTGAAAGAAAAAACAATCTGCATCGTGACATTTTTAATTAAAACTCCTAACTAAAAAATGTAATAAGATATTGAACATAGTTATATTTCTAAGAATTGAGTGACTGAATAAAATGCGGTAACTAGTAGGAATGAGCAAACATTCAAAACATGACATGTCTACTGTACTTTATTTTGAGCTAAAAGCAAAAAACATATATTGTATAAAGTAATCAAAATAATTTTTTGAAATGGAAAATAAAATGGTGGCATTTAATGTACAGCCACATCTTTCACATTTTATGTAGGTCACAATAGCGATAAAATAAGGAGGACATATCACAACTTGATTGAAAGATTAGGACAAGTTTGAATAACAAATGGACTTTCTTAGTTTGAATAAAAAGAATGCATTAGTATTTAAATCATATATAGTTTTCAGTTCAAATACAGTTACTATATTAAATATCATGAAAATAAATTTTTTTTGCTTCTTCTACTTTTATAGGAAAATTACATGCAAGCAAATAAGTTTCTCATTACAAATACACAGATTTGTTTCCTTTTCACCATGGCTTTCTACAGTTTCTTCTTTTTCCTGGATTTCTTTTGGTATCTGGCACATCTCTTAAGCTCTTCCAGCCCATTTTAGTTTTCTCCAGATTGCTTCTGGAGAAGAGTTTTGACATCCTTTTTTCTTCTCTTAAGAAATGTTATGGGAGATGAGGGTAACTGCCTGATACCTGCAAGTTGTCTCAAAGCAAGATCATTCTCTTGCTTTAGCAAAGTGACCTGTGGTTCTGTTTCTGGTTCAAATCTATAATGTGACAATCTTACCAACTTTATACTAATTCCCTTTCTGCCCAAGCATTTTCTTATCAAAATACTTTTGCAAGCACTTAATCCTTTTAGATTTTTATAACTAGTTGCTTTATAGAAAGTAACTTCCAGGAACTGTCTAATGACTGAACTTCCCCGACCTCTGAATATAATGTCTCATATTCCTCAGGAGTCATTTTAAGTATTTTTCTTGTACAATTTTGTCTCAACTTTTCCAAAAACTTGATCAGCTGGCAAGAAGCTATGCCCTCTAACAGGAAACACAATCATAATGTGCTGCACATTTTCAGGAGATTCAGTTTTTATCCATTCCATAAATGCATGGAGAACATGGTTGTTTCTATTTTGACCTTCACATCCATCAGAAAACAGTCAAATTACTTTAATACCCTCAAGGTTAAGGGAAGAGGTAATTAAATAGAGCAAAGCTTTTTCTATTGCACCTCTTCCAGTCTGATTCTCTGTTCAGGTGCAACATTTTAAGTTCATTCCTGCAAAACAAAGGGCATAAAAGACAATCTAATGGCTCTAATAAGCCTCTTGAATGGGAGTTTTTGGGAGAGGCTATACTTGCTTAAGATTGAAGCAAAAAAGTAACAGAGCATTCAGGTGCCACTTTTGCAAGTTTACAAAATGCATTTAATGTATGTGCTCTTAACTGGATCATTAGTGTGTTTTCAATTTCTCATCACATGTATGTTTCATTTCATTTCTCAATGAGTGTAGGTTGAACAGGTTTCACTTGCAGGTATAATGAAGCCAACATTAAAATTAACAAAACCAACCTAAACATAGCAAACGACACTTTTGAGTCACCACTGTCATTGTACATTCTATGCAGTTTGGAAATGTTGAGCTCTGCTGGCAAACAAATTTTTTTCAATTTTGATATGTTAATGTGGCTTTCATGTCCTTTAAGGAGTTGATAAACTTGTGAATTACAGCTTTCTTCTCCAGATCTGTTGAATTTTTCCCTCCTTCCCTGACTTCTTTAGGAATTTCACCCTCATGAAGATCTTGAGCAATCCTTTTTATCCTGGTGTACGAAATGTCAAGAGCATCACTGAAAAATTTCTGACATGTAGGCACCTTTCTGAGTGAAGAAAGAATGAAATAACATATGGACACATTCTTTAATTGCTCTGTTCCTTCTCCGGTAGTAGCTATTGGGTCTTCTCTATTGGGCTCAGCAACAAAGTAATGGCATAATCTTGGTCTTGATGAGATTTATTCATGGTTTGATATAACTTGTCTCGAGTTTTCATTAGATCAGAATTACCTTCACATAAGACTTTGACTTGCAGTCATGCTTGCAAGGCCTATTATACCTTTCAATTATGGATTCTTGTCTGAGTGCCTGCAAAAAGAACAATAGGAATAATATTAACCAGTTCAGAAAACAAATTAGAGGCAGAATATTCCAAGAAAATACAATTGCAAATAAATTTGAGCAGAGAAAAAAAAAATAATAAAAAATTTAGGTTTGATATTATCTATACAGAGTTTTGATCGCTTTTCAATGCACTCACTGCATTCATGTCATATAACAGAACCAACAATACTTATAGTGTGGGCTTTAATTTTTAGGTTTTTGTGGGATTTAGTTCTAAGGCATTTCTCTGCAGGTTTCTACTAAAACCAAACATGTCACCTATTATGGTAATAATTATATTGTTTAAATTTAAAATGAATAGTATGAGGGTGATTCAAGTATAAACAGTAATTCTTTTTTATATTTTTATTGTTTAAACATACACAAGTGACACTTTCTTCACTTCTCTACATAGCCTCCTTCATGCCTAACACACTTTTGACAATTTGGAAGCTAGAATATTGTTCTTCATAAAAATTGCACATGTTCCTTGACTTCTTAATTGGTTTAGAATCATTCCCCTCTAAGTGATTCTTTCATGTAAAAACAAGGCATAGTCTTGGGGGGGGGGGGGGCTGCAGGGAAGGTGTTCAAGGGTTTCCCAGTGCCATGTCCTCCAATGAGTTCCTTGTCAAATTCACAGCATGAGACTTAGCGTTGTCTTGGAGACATATGACATCTCTGATGGGCATACAGCATCTGTTTTGGTAGGTAGCTTTTGCTTACCTTAACAGTTGCAAATAGTAAGCCACATTTACAGTGTGTTGATCATGAAGAAAATCAATGAGTAAAACTCCTTTGTAGTCAAAAAATATTGTTGTGAGAACTTTTCTTGCAGAGAGATGGGTTTGGCCTTCACTGGGCAGGCTTTATCCTTTCTTCGCCACTCTTTGCTTACCATTTTGGATTCTGGAGTGACATGATGGACCCATGTCTCAACACATGTGACAATGTGCTTTATAAAAATTCTCCCCCTCTTGCCTGAATCAATTCAGAAGTCTCTCACAAATCTCCAACTTGATCTGTTTTGCTGCTTGGTAAACAACTTCGGAACCCATTGAGTATTCATTTTTTTTTAAATCCAAGATGTTCATGATAATGGAATGAATACTCCAATTCTGACATCCACTTCTGATGCAATTTCTTCAACAGTGCAACAGCGATCACCTTCAAAAAGCTCTTGAATGGCACAGATGCAAACACTTGATTCTGGAACAGTGTAGTGTCCCCAAACCATGCCTTCAAATGAGTTAAAATCTCTGAGGGTTTAACCCCTTAATTGATCATAAACTTTGTAATATTGGGTTTATGCAACAGGGGAAGGAACCTTTTCTTCCTTCATGGTTGTACTGATGCCAAAACTTATTAAAGCAAGTAACCATGCTGGTTCCCCTGTCCTAACATACTGACCTTCAACCCCCACATGGACCTGCCTATACAGTATGCTGGCTAAATTACTATTTACATTTGAATCACCCTTGTACATACTATTTTTCCTGTCATAATAATAGATTACCAGCTGCAATGCAGTACATCAGTTTATCCTGACCTAACTTTCCATTTTAGAGTTTTCACATGCCACAGGATTTTTCTTTTTTTTCCTTTAACCTTCGGGAACATCACCAACTGAAACTTCCATTATTCAGCACTTTCATGTACTAGAAAGGCCTAAAGGCAACAGCAGAATCAGGTAGGTGTGTCTTGAACCATGCAAGAAACCTTCGCAACTAATAACGGTATTGACACAAGTATAAATACTTGGGTATGTCAGATTTTGAAGGAACCACCTTCGTAATGTGTTTAGCGTATAAAGTGACATGTCACATTCTGACTGAAACTAGTAAGGAAACTTGGTTTTAAAAACGTTGTTGAGACTTTGAATGAAAATTACTGCTTTAACCCACCATCTCACACAGACCTGATCAGATTTGAATGAAATTAAACTCTAAACACATGTGTAGAGCCAATGCAAAAACAAGGCAATTTTATGTCCAATTTTGCTTGTGGTGAACATGTCAGGTTTTAAATGTTTGCACTTCTTTTATGTTTTAATAGTTGAAGGTAGTTTGTTAATAAAATACTATTCCAATGCGGAGGAGACATTTTTAGTTAGCCTAGTTCTGTAGTGCCAAATGAGTAAATCATTTCTCTGTCTTGTATGATGGTCATGTACCTGCGAGTTTTCGATTAGTTTATGTTTGTGTGACTGGATGTAATAATATTATATCTAGCATGATATAAAGACATGATCTTTAATGTTTTGAATAACTCTCTGCATGGTTTCTATTAGTCTTACCCATCATGCTTGCTTCCGCATTTTGAATATCACTGTGAACTTTTATGTACTTCTCAGAACCTGCATGCCTGTATATTTTATATATAGTACATTTTGCAACAAGAATAACATATTTTTTAAAAATTTGTTCATAGTGTATAATATCTGTTATTACTGCAATTAGCATCACAGACAGTGGACACTGATGATATATGAAATGAAATAATAATTGGGAAGGAAACATTTCAGGCTAAGTTTGGGACCCTTACTCAGCATTTGCCAGTTATAAGGCTGAGACAAACCTTAAAATAACCACATTTGGGGAGGATGATTTTGGCAGAATTCAAATCAGTCTGTGCCTTAATGACCTTGGCTATCAATATTGGTAAGATAATAATAAATCAATTACATCTTTACTAGAAAACTATGCATATACTAAAATTTCAGAGCATGTTGCAAACAACTCAAGCTTATCACAAATACAGTTTACAATCATAATTTAATTTTGGTAACCTTTTCACACAGTAAGGGCTTATTTCTGATGGCTTTCTTCTTAAATAAGGTTTATGCTAAAGAATATGATTATCCCAGCGTTATTTAAGATTTACATTCTAAAAGCTAGAAACATGGAAAGGAAAATGTGGTAGAATGGTTTTAATAATTACGGAATACAATATACATATATAATGTTAGGAGGAAGAGTCAATAAATAAGTAGCAAAACTGGATAGAGGCAATAAAGTAACTACCTGAAATTTATTTTACTTTTTTACATAATAACCCTGTACATTGAGACACTTATCACATCTCTTTATACATGCTTGAACACAGTAGCAAAGAAGTCTTTTGGCTGCTGCCGCAGCCAAAGAGTAACCTCTCAGATTATGACATCACTTTCGTAGTGACAGCCATCCAAATTACTTTTTAGGGGCTCTAACAGATGGAGATCACTGGGGCTAAGTTGGGACTGTACGGTGGATGTTCCAACCATTCCCAATGAAATGTTTGTAGCAGCTCCTGTGTTAATCTTCCTGAGTGAGGGTGGGCACTGTCATCCAGAAGAATCATTCCCTTTATCAGAAGTCCAGGTCGCTTGCGGCAAATGGCCTGTTGGAGTTCCCACAGAAAGGTGCAGTATGTTGTGGCATTCACAGTCTCACAGTGAGGCTGGAATGTCTGCATTATGACGCCTTGTATGTCCCAAAAGACGGTGAGCATAACCTTGCAGGCTGATGGAACTGCTTTGAACGATTTTTTGATAGTGAGGTGGGATGTTTCCATTTCATGGAAGATATTTTAGATTCTGGTTGAAAGTGGTGACCCCAAGACTCGTCCCACAAAATAATTTGTGTCAGGAAGTCATCTGTACCAAGTAAGGTGCTGCAAATATAGACCCAATCTCTTCATTTAATGCTGGGCATAAACTGGCGGGGCACCCACCGTGCACAAACTTTACAAAACTTAAACTGCTCATGCATAATGTAAGCAGTTTCATGTCCACATGCTACACTATGGCTGCAGTTGATACCTTCGCAGGACGACCAGGATGCTCCTGATTCGGATGCCTTGCCTTCCCTAATTAAACTGCTGGTCCAATTGAATACAGCTTTCCATGAGAAACACTTGTTACCATACGCATTTGCATGCACTTTGCAGGATGCATTTTGCGATGCACTTCTTCTGTGGACAGTCCTTTGGCCCACAAAAAGTGCACAACCGCACATTGTTCTGCTCGGGTACAATAATGCAACACACACATCTTCTTAAACTGGCTGCCACTGACCGACCCAACCTCTACGACAAGCATGCGTATGCTGCTATCTGCAAAATTTATAAATGGTATAAGGAAACAGAAGTTTGCACCTTTTTTATTGACTCACCCTTGTATTTGCAAAGGGTCAGGTACTCAAAGCTGACTTAGATGATTTAATTTATGACAAGGAAATTAAAACAATAAAAGAATTGTGGTCTAGCAGTTAATATGGACAAAATAATTGGAACTGATAAAGTAGATGATGTAGTTTTCAGAGAAAATGAAACAGTAGAATTAATTAAAGGATGTGATAAACCAAATATTTTTGCATACAAATTACAAATAATCACTGTAATGAAACAGAAACTGTACAAAAATTGAAAGCGACAAAGAAAAATCAATGACAAGACAATGGACTCTTATGGTATAAACAAATTTTAAAACAAAAATAAATATGCATCTAATCATTAGTTCAGAGCTTGATAATTTATGGAGCAGAAGCATGGATATTAAAATAAAATTTGAAATATAAAGGTTGATTAGAAATGAGAAACAGAACAGTACAGAAAATGTTGGTTCATAATAGCCAGATAACAAGAACTGGAACAGAATGACCATATTGATAAAATAAGAGTAAATTTTGCACATTGGGATTCTATTTTGTTTTTAATTGATTAATGATATTTTTTTCACTTGCTTCCAATTCAGCCAACATAATGTGGGCAACCCATATAAAATGTTGATAGAGTAAAAGATTTCTAAACAAAGATTCAATTCCTCTAGTTCTACCAAGATTTCATTCTAAATCAATGGCATAGATTACAGCTGGTTTTGCTTTTTAATTTCTAACAGCTTTTGCTATTGTTTTTTTAAGCAATAGCCAGGTTTGAATTGGATATAAACAAACTACAAATGACGTTTTTGCTAGAAGAATCAACCTCAATAGATTTGTGGGTGTTTGAGTTTAAAATGCACATATTCTAGTATTTCTTTATTTTTCCAGTCTGCACCTAGCTCTAATGGCTGTTTCATGTCATGGCTGTCTTGAACAATTTCTACACTGAAAAGGTTTAATATGCACAACATGCGTCTATTTTGGTGTGCCAAGAACAAGAACAAAAAAGTTAAAACCTGGTAAATTATTCTTTACTGTTCTCCAAATTTGTAAAATTCCTATTAATAAGTGCGGCTGTTATAATAAATGTATTTTAAATTTGCCATTCTTGTTTTTGCCGATGTTCATGATTATATCAAGTGAAATTAAGAAATAAGGGGAAAAATAAAATATAAAAATGATGATATCCATAATTATATCCACAATCAAAAGTTAATTGTAGAGAATTATCCTGTTGTGAACAAGATAGTGAATCAGACTGAAACCACTGCATCTGAGATACTATACATATGAGGTAAGTTTTGCAACATTAGCTATAACAGTGCTTACTTTTTGACAATAAATCAAATAATATATTGGCGGTAACTAAATAAATCTACATAATATTTTTGTTAGTAACGTAATCACTGATGTTACTTTTTGGGGACAATATGCGATCATTTGCCTCTCACCATTTCTTAAGGTGTGCCTCAATTGTTTTTTATTTTGTCAGAATGACAGACCTGCTGAGTGTTTTTAAATTGCATACAAGTCTTCTTGGCTTGTGAAGTATGCAAGATAAGCTTGTGTAAGAAATACAGTCTTAAATATAAGAAGCAACTCTGCACAATAAATAGCATCTGAACCAGCTTACATCTCAAGATTGGCTTTTTATTAGAGGGCCATATGGTATAAAAATGCAACTTATTGTATACATCAGTAACACAAAATTAGGCTTCACATTCATAACAAGTTAATAGTATATAACTGCATTTGTCTTTTTAATTTATATAAATATGTTTATGTATACATTTACTGTAAACATTCCCTTTCAGAATTCATGAGCCCAGAATACATCTGTGGTGACTCTGTAGGAAGCAGAGAAATGAATCTAAACTTTGGTATGCTTTTCTCTCCCTAAACTAATTCATGCTGAGCAGTGATTAGCAAACTACTTACAGTGCTGGCTTCTTAGAAGTGGTTTTGTTCAATAACAAAAAAAGAAAACATCCATGAACTTTCCTCCATCAATCAGCAGCCTAAGAGAGTTCCATCTCACTGCCTCTATCTCTCTCTTTCTTCCCTCCTATATACAGTAAAACTTCGTTTATACGTTTTTCAGGGGCCTTAGGAAAAAAGTAAAGTGTGAAAAAACCCATAAATGAAAGAATACATTAGGTAAGGAAAAAGGGATGATGGAGAAGAAACAAATTATACAAACTTGTATTAGAAAAAATATTATAATGCACCATATAAGAAATCCAACAAATCCTGGATTCTGTGTGACTGTTTATGACGGCCAAGCATAGCACTAAATGAACTATCAACATCAGAATGGAGTCTTGGTTGGACATTACACGAGTAAATAAAAGTGAAATGTGCATAAATATGGTCATGGCACATATAAATACGCGTGGCTAGTGCTAAAACAAGTGATTCCTCCAAGACCAAATGCACAGATCAAGCACAAATAATATTTCAAACAAAACACGTCTCTCTTTGTCAGAACATTACAAATATCGTGATAAGATGTAACTTCCCGAACCATGTACTTGTATATTTTGAGTCTTTATTTTTCTATTAACATTACATCACTTAAACTAACTTATAAGAGAGTATTTTTGGGAGCCACTGTTTTCATTGCGATAACTGTGCTATATACTACTACTGCTGTTACTTCAGAAAGCATTTTGACTATCTAAAGTATTTATGGCATCATTAAAATCCATGGAAACATTTAGTGAATGCTGATTTATTGCCTGATAGATATAAGAGTAACATGAAATAAAAACACATTCGGACTGCAATGTTATTATTTTGCTGCATTGTAATGGAATGCTTCCTAAACAGAAATAAACAGCAATCTTCCATTAACATTTTAATTGCTTTCATTGGCTGATGTGATATGTTCATTACAATGCAATCCAGTGTGAAAAAGCATTAAGTATTTATTACGAGAATAAAGAATGCAATATGGTGTCTGCTGACTTCCGAGAATCAAAGGAAAACCATCTTGCGCAACCAGTTTCCAGGTAGAAACTAGTATAATTTATTTCAAAGTCTTTAGTTGCAAGATTTATAGCAACCAAGATAGAGATGATGCGAATGTGTCTAAACCATTCTCATGCATGGAATGACCATACATTCTACTCAGGATTTTAATAAAGTAAATGATGATAATTATTGATGCAATGCAATTTAACATAAAACCAATTAGTAAGCACAACTTCATTTTAAATATGCATTTTATATTTTTACCAAATACTTTGTTGTGTTCATACCATCGAACTATAATGTTTAATATTTCAGTAATAAAAAGTCTCATCAGATACAATACTTTTTCCAAATTTTTTAGTATGTCAAAATCTATGGTAGATCTATAGAGCTGCCAAAATGGCCTTATACCATTCCAATCTACTTTTAGTGTTGCAATTTTTTTAACCATTTTTTGGTGCTTATTTTCTGTCATTTTAAATATATGTTGCTGGAGAACCTACAAAAGCGAATTTCAGTAGCAGCATTGTAATAAATCATGGGCATTCATATGCAATTCATGCACAAGTGCTATCAAATTTTTAGTTTGGTGTAATTGTTTGGCTCACAATCAGCGAACATGATTAAAATTATTTTGAAACTCGCACAGTGTACATCATAGCATAAGCCTAGCTTTAGCAGCTTTTAATCCTTTATTAAAAGCTGAAGCTTATGCTTAAATTGTGAAACTGGCCCTAAATGTAAAGGTACTTCGTTCTTCTAAGGACTTCGTATTTGATTATATAAGTGCATAAGCAAAAACATATAAATTAAATAAAATTATGTAGTAACTACAGGAATTCTGCTGAGACCTCAACAAAAAAAACATATAAATGTGAAACGTATAAACGATGTTTTACTGTATTCACAAGAGGATTGCTTTTGTCTGATACAGCCAGTTGTTGGTATGGGTCTATGAAGGAAGGGGGAAGAGAGTAAGATTATAGAAAACATGGATGGAAGAAATTATTAAAACCATGCAGGTGACAGGATAGAGAAGAAAATTTTGGACATAAGAAGATGCTTAAGCATCATTACTCTATTGATATTATTATTATTATTATTATTATAATAGAAAGCTTTTGTTTAACTTTCAGCTTCCCCTAACTGGGGTTGACAAAGCATACTAAACAATTGTTAGCATGTATGCATGTGTGTACACACACACAACACCCACCACACACACACACCCACCACACACACACATACACACACACAAAAGCATACTGAACAGCTGTTTAAAATAATAAATACACATGCAAAAATTTAAAATTATGTATAATTGGGGAATGTAACAAAAGAAGGATTTCTATACAATCAATTGTATAGAAATAAGAGTTAACTACAATAAAAGTGATTTTTTAGGGTTGAAAGCAATCCCTTGACTGCATGCCCCACAACTATTTCTTCCAGCAGGTGTTTTTAATGCAAATAGTTTATAAAAGTTGACCAGAAGGCGAGTGCCTCTAGCTCTAACATGAATTCAATAACTTGGATGGAGTTCAGATGGTACTTTTCTTGGTAGTATGAAAATGTGGATTAGTATATCCTACATTTTCCGCATGTACTTCTACTGGTTGCCATTCATGGGGTTCTGTTCTAGCTATTGGATTTGATAATGAACCTATAAGTTGAGCCTGGTGGAATAGTAAGCATAACTATTCAGCAGCAGGATCACTCTGTTGCTATCTCATGATGAAGATTATTATTATTATTTGTCAAATGCAGTCACACAAATATAAAACCTAAGTCTGGCCCAGTTTATTTGATATCTTACTTGAGGGAACTTGAATTACTATGGCCATATTTTCATATTTTAAGTCTCTTTGGAGTAAACTTGTAAAGCTCAGACTTTTTGCTTTCATTTGAAAATGTTCTTTTTATTGACAAATAAAAAAAAAAACCTTTCAACTAGAATGCAGAGATAACAGCAATGAATAAAGTATTTAGTACAAGCATTTTACCAACCTTTGTTCCTCACTTGTAACATAGAGATCATCTGGTTTATGGTACATATTATGATTATCATAAGCTCTCTTGTTGTAAAACAAAGCATCACAAGTTGTACACTTGATTAAGTCACTGTAACAAAACACAGAATATCAGAGGATACTTATCTTCTAAGATTACTAGCTCAGAAATCTTTTATGCAATAAATGCTACATATCAATTTCTAATATGTTTAACTCTTCAAGAATTAGCACTACAATGAAATAATAATCTGCATTTCTAATCATCTCTGACTGGAAACTCTGAATTTTCTCTCTGTACATTTTCAACACAGTAATAAAATTTTCCACACTGATTAGTTCAATATCCATTCAGGTAAATATCCCTTCCCTTGCCTATCTCTGCATTACTATATTTCTATCCTTTGTCTGTTTTTTGCCTGCTTGGGTGAATGACCAAATCCAGAGACTCACTAGATTATCAAAATAAACTCAAATAATAGACAAATAGTAAATGCCAAGATTTTGGGAGAATTTGACTTCACAAATAGCTTTACCGTCACCACATAAAAACATAATAAAAAGTAGCAAATATATTTCATTATTACAAATGAAACAAGAAAACTAATTCATATAATATCTACAGAAATAATATTAATAAGAAGTCTCTATTCAACCGCAAATACATTACAGTGAAATCATCAGTATTGAAGCTGAACTAAAAACACACCAAAAGGTTGTGTCATAACTTAGGCAAATATAGTGAAAGGAAATTTAAACATTTAAAGTAATGAAAATAGAAATTAAAGAGTTTATGAGGAGGTATTGCAAACTTAATTATCATAGAGAAGTTATTATGGTATACTAATGAAATTTCATCAGTGTCATTATTGGTACCTCAGTGCATAATGTTGAAAATTTGTATTTCTGTTCACAGGGTGTGCCACAAGATGTAAGATGGAGAAAACTGAAGCTTGTATCGATAAAATTCCATTGTTTGAAGAGTAAAAGTGCCCAGGAAATCCATGATGAGATGACAGCTGTCTATGGAAACGATTGCCCCCTCTTATGACACTATTGTGAGGTGCAAGAGGAATTTTCAAACTGGATACATGTCCCTGACAGATGAGCGAAGATCTGGTAGACCGCCAATGACAGATGATGCAGTCACAATGAAGAAAGTACAGTCTTTAAGCCTGGAAGATAGACAAACAACCATACAAATGATCATGAATGAGACTGGTCTCAGTTATGGTAGTGTGGAAATTATGCATGACAAAATTTACAAGTGCACAGTGGATTCCAAGTTTGGTAACCCATTACAAAAAGCAAACATGGCGTGAACTTTCAAGACATGCTGATGCTGTTGGAAGAGGATGAAGATGATATTTTGATCGTTTGGTAACCATGGATGAAGTGTGGGTCCAACAGTATGATCCAGAAACAAAAACCATGAGCATGCAATGGAAGCATGCCAATTCCTCCCCCCCTCCCAAAAAGGCAAAGGTGCAAAAGTCAGCTGGGAACTCATGCTTTCAGTTTTTTTTGGGACTGTCAAGGAGCCATCCTAACAGATTGCCTTCTCAAAAGTCACACCAACACTGGAAGCTACTACAGCAACATTCTGGACGTTATGAGAAGCTCTGATTAAGAAACACTGTGATATGCTCTCCAAATTGTGTTCATCTTTTGGCTGACAATGCCCCAGCTTTCATTCCAAGTTGCAGTTGACAAAACAAGGGCAAATGGCTTTGAGATCTTGCAGCATCTGCCTTATTTGCCCAATATCACACCAAATGACTTTTTTACTCCCATAAATGAAGAATTCATTGCATGGTGCCGATTTGAAAACCCAGACGAATCATTAATGAAGTGGAAGAGTGTTTAAGTCAAAATTTACTGACTTCAATAATCAGGGTATTTGGAAGGTCCAAGAAAAGCTGGGAAAAGTGGTAAATCTGAATGGGACTACATACAGATGGATTAACTACAAATCAACTCAAACACTCATATTTTTTAAGGGGTGATAATTAAAACTTTACGATACCCCTTTATATATAGAGCCACATCAAAATTAAAATACTTGCCTCTGTGGTGTGGGGGGAACAAGACTGCCTCACATGAAAGGTCCCAAATTTGAATCTCAGTTAGGGTGAGTTACTTAACTGAATTTTTATCAGTGTTTTTCCTAAACCTGAGAAGATGAATGTATGGTAACTTGAAGCTCATAGACCCCAGCTCATATGAGCATCATTTCATATATCATTCATATTCCAACATTACCTACCAGGTTAAAGGACGTTTAACTTGCATATATATATATATATATATATATATATATATATATATATATATATATATATATATATATATATATATAATCTGATGTGTTCCATCACATGACTTTTACTAGCTGTTCTGCAAGTACACTATTTTTACAAAAGATTATTCATTTATCTATATCATTCTAATCAAGATAAACATTAGCAGAAATTGTAAATTGCTTCCTTGTAAACAGATGGGAAATAAGGGAATACACTACGCTAATGTGAGTCAAATCTTTTAAAAGCTATCACTATGTGAAACAATTGAAATTTGGTTCTCTTTGCATAGTTAGGAATAATACAAAAGAGGTATGAAATGAATGAAGAATTTCTATTTCACAAAAGTTTAAAACTGAAACCAATAATAAGGAATATTTTGGAAACAGTTAACTCTTACAAAAAGTGTATATAACATGTGTATGTTTTAACGACATCTATATTTTTTTGTGTAGTAAGTTTTTGTCCATCTCTTAAGATTTATCAATTACACAAAAGTCATACAGTATGAAGAGGTGTCCAGAGGTTATTTCCAGAAAATCCAAGATATACATTTTGTTTGTGATGAAAATATCATAAGCTTATGGTATTTTAATCAAAATCAATAGACATTTTTGAGAAAATCAAAATTTTTAAAAAATGTTCCATGGAAAAGGTTATTGGGGTGGGGAATTTTCTTGAAAATCTTCATGTCACTTACTTGGAAGATCCTGAACTATAATACCAAGTTTGGTATTTTACAGACTTTTCATTTTTAAACTATGTACACACACACACACACACATGCTTTTTTTTATCCAGGGGTCTCAAAACATGTATCTTGGGTGAAATCTCTATTTTGAATTTTTGATGGAATAAAATATCTTCTCTATCTACATGCACATTGTACACATGTGCTAAAGAAAGTAAAAACTTAAAAAAATAAAATGTAAAGCTCAAAGAAGCAAAACATATTTTATTATAAATTAAATTATAGTTCAAATAGCCAAGAGGCATAAGTTGTAGTTCTGAGGAACCTCCCAAAGAAAAAAGAAGAAGACCTTTAAAAGGCAAATTAGGAATGGAACTAACTGACAAAACTTATTTTATTGTAATAGAAGTGAACCTCCACATTAAGTCAAAATACATAACCTAGTAATGAGACAAGTGAGGAACAATGTAAGTGGAGAAATATTGCCAAAAGGAACATGCCAGATCACTGATGAGGACAGATATGTCAGGCCAAGAGCAAAAGAAATGCTTGAAGTGGCAAATTTAGATTTTAGATTTATTATATGTACCTAAATATTGCATGGTTAGAAAAAGCATACATATAATATGGTGATGAGTCAAAAAGTTATATGTGATAGAAATATGGGAATTATGAGTATGGGAAGACACATGAAGTGCACAGAATTTCTGTAAGAAATCCTTGGGTTATCAAATGTAACTGTTAGATACTATAAGTAGAGGTGGGCAGAGTGGAAAATAAGAAAAAGATAATGGAAAGGGCATAGAAATTTTGGTATAGAATCTTGAACTTAGTAGAAAGAAATTTGTTAAAATATTGTTTACAATATCAAGAAAATCTGATCTGTTCCATTCACATGACTTTCTCTACATCTCTGCAACAAATTATTGTTAAAAAGTTTATGCTTCTATTTACTTCATTCGAGAAAAAATTAGAAGAAATACTCATTACTTGTTTCCTTGTAAGTAGAAGTGAAGTACCATAGGTTAAAGTGATAGTCAAAAGCTAGTTGCTATGTGACTGAAGTGGAACAGGAGTTGAATGATTCCTATATGAGAAAAGTATAAGTTTTTCAAAGCTGAAACCAATAACAAGGAATATTTAAAAAACCATCAACTCCACAAAAAATGTATAGAACATAAATTATGTGTTTTAACGTGGTCTACATTTTATGTGTGGAAAGTTTTTGTCCATCTCTTGTGATTTAGTAGTTATGCAAAATTTGGCAAAATTCATCCAGAATAAAGAGGTCTTCAGAAGCTATTCCCAGAAAATTCAAGATATCATTTTATTCGGGGTGCAAATAGCTTTAATATATGTGATTTTAATCAAAATTGTTAGCCTTTTTTAAGAAAATCAAAATTTTCGAAAATTGTTCCATGTAAAGGGTAGTTTGTGATGGGGGGATTTTCTTGAAAATCTTTGTGTCACATTCTTGGAAGATACTATACCTAAATATCAAGTTAGGTATTTAACGATCTTTTTGTTTTTGAGCTATGTTGTCCACAAATACACACGCACACATGGACCTTTTTCCAAAAATGCTTTTTTTTGGATTCAGGGGGACCCAAAACATCTATTTCCGGCAAAATCTTGGTTTCGAATTTTTGGGTGGGATACAATACCTTCTCTATACGTATGTAAATAGTATGTGTAGAGAAAGTAAAAAAAGCTTAAATAACTGGCTGGGTAAATTGAGAAATAACTTGGAAGGTATTGAGAAGAGAAAATTTCTGTTACATGGCAAGAAAGAGATTTTATATAGAAACACAAAAAAATATTTAGGGAAGTACCCAAAAAGAGATGTAAGTCTTCTATTATGTTCAATGAAAGATTCATGGGGAAAGGAAAAATACATAGACATGACAAAGAAAGAAATAATAATAATAATAATAACAACAAATTAAAATGAAAAAGGCCCATAAAGAGATACAGGAACCAGTTTCTTTGAGAGGACAGAACAGGTTGAAAGGCCTAAGCCCGGATGCAGATGAATATCAACTTGAATTACCGTTCATCACATCCTGTTCTACCATCCTGTAGTTAGTGCAAAACATGTTTGAAACCCCTTAGAATTTTAGTTCCCTCAAAGACTGTGCCATCTATGGTGACGCTAGTTTCGGTAACCTCAGGGCTGACAATCACATCTGGCAAAGTTGTCATGCCCTCTGATAGAAGTGTCAATTTTGGGAAGTCATGCTAGGTCAGTGAACCCACCATAACAATATTTAAGAAAACATTATACTTCATCTTATGCTAGTAGAATTAAAATCAGTAGTATATTTAGCCCCCCAATTTGATTTTCTCTTGAAAATTTAAGGTATGTCTAAACACATGGTGTGGAATTGTGTCCTTTAAATTCAATTCTGGCAAATTTAATGAGTTACTTACTCTGGTACTTTATCACGTTCCCTTTCTGAATGCTGACGCTCCAAATGCTTCTGAAGGTTAAACTTAACAATGTATTCAAACCCACATAAGTGACAGTAATATACAGACTGCGCCTCTCCAGCATTGTTAACTTTTATCTTTTTCGTTGGTGGAGGAGTGGCAACTGGTTTAAATAGCGCCACAATTCTGAAAAATAAGGTTATAGCTATTAGTATATTTCCAATCACAACAGCTTAAATTGAATACTCCATTTACTCGAAACCGGGTTATACTATGAATCCTGGGACTTACAGTACTTGCAACATTGTAAGTTGCCATTGGGGTTGTCATCTCAAAATAATTTGAGAGCATCTTGTGGTTTACCTGGAAACATGCGAATAGTTGAGAAATTCAATGCTATGCCGGCATGTTGCCGTGGTACTCAATGGAATTGAGACTGGGAGATCCATGGTTCAAATCCCAGCTATGGCATTAAATTTTTCAGTCTGACTCTACCTATCCAACTCCTGTCCTACACATGGCTTGTGTGAAAAAAAAACATTTAAATCAAAATTAAATTCCTGGGAAGCTCACCACATCAGTCTGCTAATCTTGCAACCTGTACAAAATCCAAATTTTCAAAGAGAGGGGCGTTCAAAGAACATTAGAACCATTTTGAAAGAGAGAAGAAAATAAAATTCAACATTTCTCTTGAAAGTGTCTGACAGCTATAAATCTGACCTGCATGAAATTGACATTTATTTGACTTCATCTTTACTTTCTCTTCTACTTATATACAGTAAGTAGAGGATGTATTGCTTTCCACTCCAAAAAAATCTGTGTTCCATTCATATGACTTTTTCTACATTTTTTTAAACAAACCATTCTCACAAAAACTTATTCTTCTATCTGATTCATGTTAATCCAGTTAAACATTAGCAGAAATAGTCTTATTACTTATTTCCTGGTAGGTACAATGAAAATTAGGAAATACTCTAGCTACATCCTTTTAAAGCTGGTCACTATGCACTGACTTTGAAATCATCTTAGGATGGGCAGAAGTAAAACAAAAGAAAAATAAATAACAGCTTCCTATTTGAGAAAAGTATAAATCTTGGAAAATTTATTTATTTATCAATTCTCCAACAACTTTATCCCTAATTTACAAAGCATGTTAAAGCTTTAGTTTATAATAGTATGACAATATTCAGATTTTAGAAATAAATGAAATTAGTAAATGTAAAAACAATTATATGCAAATTTCTTGAAAATATGATTAATAAGAACATATTTACATTTTATTGAAAAATATAAACAAATATATCTCGGAAATGGTTACTCCACCTTGCCTATTCCCTTCTACTGCTTTGCAAATCATATGCCTAGTAGCTGCAAAGTTAACCTGAATTTTTATAATGACCATGGCAAGGGAAGAATGGCAAGGAGCTAATTTTCTTTTTTTGTCCTCTGCCAAACTAAATCCTTTTTTAAGGTTCTCTAACATTTCATTGCCTGTTTCACATTTATTTATTTATTTATGTTAAGCTATATACAAGTGAATATGACTGCTGTTCAGCTCTGGCTCTTTACCAGTCATACTCATGTTGTACAATAATTCCTTCACATTAATTCCAGTCTGTTGTCTCATTTGCAATTTATTCTTTAACTCTGTTTACTATCCCTATCCAATTACTTTTTATCTTGTTGAAGTATTGTCTTATCTCTATGGAACATTTCAATTATTGCAATATTTCTCTCTAACCTAAATCATCTCTTTTTCATGTATTCATTTATAACTAGGAGTTATTTCCAAGCTGTTTTGCAGTGGTCTGCTGGAGTAAGATGGCCCAAACGTTTCGTCTGCAACTGCGGTGAACATTTTCAGTGGTGTGGTCAAAGTTTTCGCTGCATGTGAAGCATAAACTGTCAGTGTCACTGCATTTATGCTGGTTGGTTGAGAGCAGGGATTGGCCTCTCCAGTGTAGGTGCCTTCTGATTGGCCCGCTTCGATCTTGCCAGTTTTATGACGTTTCCTGCCTTCCATGCCTAGTTATATTGACTCCAGCCGTGAAAGCCTACGTTATTTCGTAAGTCGCCTCTTGGGGAGGAGATATACTATCTGATTTGTCAACTAGATGCGCTACACAAACAGAAATCTTCTCTTCTGTGCTCACTTACATTTCTTCTACGATGTCATGACTTGAGAATTATTCCTAAATTCCTCCGACGGAATTGCCATCTTCAAACAGCTACTGCTCACCGAATCTACAACTGCTCTGAGCATGCTATGCTACAAGACTGCATCCAACAGACCAGAAGAGAACTTGCTTCTAACAATAGACAACAGTCATTCTACACCTCTGGGTGAGTAACTCACCTCATAGATATGATTGGGACAACACAGACAGAATCACGTACAACATCACGACTTACAACCAGAACTTAATTACTATGCACCATAAGAAGAAGTTTGAATGCTTTATGGTAGGAAACAAACCAACTACTTCTCTTGACACCAGCCATACAGTGGTGAACTTATCTGATCACCAATTGCCAACAGTCAACACCTCATTGCTCGCCAAAGGGGGTAATTATGTAGTGATCACACTGACTCTACCAGTTGAGGACACCATTTCCAGCATTCAATCGGGAATACAGGGCCTGCCAGGAGTAGCAGCTCATGAGAATCACTGGGAAACTGCTAGGATTCTCCAACATGCCAAGACCCTAACCATAATCTTAAAATTCTCACTAAAATAGGTATTATTTTTATAATAAATGGTAAATAAATAAAATAAGGAGTCAAAAAAATTATTCCATTTAACAATCTTTCTCCAAAATCTAGAAAAACAATTAATCCTAACATTCCATAAATTATTATTCATCTTTCCTCTCTTAATTGGCAATAATTTAAACTTCGAAGAGAGAATCACTTTGAAGAATCTTAAATCCAATAAAGACATTATTGTCTGCTCAGCAGACAAGGGAAACGCCACCGTTATTCTGAACCAACTGGACTACGAAAAAAGAATTCTCCTAAAACCAGACACGTACTGAAAAATTCAATGCAATCCCACAGCTTGAATTCTACGAAGGACCAATCTGCTAATTAAGACTCTTTCCTGCCAACAGAAGATAAACGCTGCATCATCAGAGCAGAAGCTGTCTCCTAGACTTTATGGCCTTCAAAAAATTCACAAGTCTGAAGTTCCTCTAGGGCCCATCCTCAGCGCCATTGTTTCTCCTCCCACTTACACCATAGCCAAACATTTAGCTTGTGTATTACAATCCCACATTGGCTCAACAGACTCCTACATCAAAGACTCTGCTCATTTCATCCAGAAACGCAAAGTATCACCTCACAGCCAGATGACACGCTTATCAGCTTTGATATCGTCTCACTCTTCACCATGGCTCCAATACAGGAAGCCCCTATACATCTGAAACACATCTTCTCAGACGATATAGTTACACTCTTTCATCACGTTCTCACTAAAATATATTTCCACCCGTTTCATGAACAAATAAACAGTGTTACCTTGGGGAGTCCTCTGAGTCTATTATTGGCAAACTTTCTCATGGAATCATTTGAGTCTACAGCCTTCGACACACCTCCACAAAAACCAACAGTCTGATTCTGCTATATAGATGATACATTCGTTATATGGCCCCAAGGAGAAGCCCTTCAAGATTTCCTCCTAAACTTCAACAGTATTAATCACTGCAACCAGTTCACTATGGAAAGGATGGACAGCTAGTGTTCCTGGTCAGCAGGAAGGCCGACAGCTTTCTGTCTACCGTAAGCCCACCCATACTGACCGTTAACTCAACAAGGACTCAAACATCTTAGACAAAAACGAGCTATGATCAAAACATTTGCACATTAAACTTCTTGCATCTGTGAACCACAACAGCTACAAGAAGAACTCAAGCACCTAAAACAAGCATTACAGTCTAATGGTTATTCCAGCCTAAGCCCTGTCCCCAACCAACCAGCATAAATACGGCTACTCTTGACAGTCAACGCTTCAGACACAGCAAAACCTTCTCCAAGGAAACTTTGACTGCGCCACTGAAGATGTTCACCACAGTTGTGGACGAAACGTCTGGACCATCTTACTCCAGTAGACCACAGAAAAACAGTCAGGAAATAACTCCTAATTATATTTACTCCGGCAGCAAAAGCCTATGTTCTCAGATTCATTTCTCGAAAATTTCAGTTCCTTTGCATTTAAATATTAATTATGCGTTCCAAATCTTCATTTCCACTATGTATCAGACATTGATTTTGTAAGATACCCTTCCTTAGATTTTTTAACCTTCATACTCATGTTCTCACCCATGCAATATACGCTTGCTCCTCTTTGTTTGTCATGTCCATGTATTTTTACCTTCCCCAGAATCTTTCAATAGTATATAGAAGACTAAAGATATTTTTTGGCTACTTCGCTAAATATTTTTTTGAATTTTTTATCCTCAAATCTCTTTTTTGCAGATTTCCAAAACTTATTCACATTTGTTTTCTCTTTTCTTTCACATCTCCCTAAGCCATTCCAAATTATTTCTAAGATAATTTACTTATGCATTGTTCTTTATGCTTTTCTTTTGATATCTGTTTCACATATAGGTTCACTCATATCAATCTCATGAGAAACCTTTCTTTTTAAAGCCTTTTCTATTGTTTTCATTTTACTTTTGGGCTATTTTATTTCAATTTATATATTTTTCTTTAATGAACTCAAACGAATCACAGTGAGCATTTTGTTTAAGCCAGCTGTGTAAGAAGATACCCTCAATGAATTGCACCACACTAATAACATGTATCACTATTCTATTACTATGACTAATTTCTGCTTGAACCTTAGCATTGATTAAGCACTTTCTTCTAATAACCTTGGTTACTGTATTCTTTTTTTTTTTTTTTTTAAGTATAATTTTGCATAGGGCAGATAAATGAAATGTATTTCAATTTCATTCTGAATGCCTTATTTTTCTTCCTAGAATGGGATACTTTACAGAGCGCTTTAGCATTAATACTTTTATTAACTGGAAGTTGAAGGGGGTTCTGGTGATGGTGACCAGTGTAAGATTTGTATTACATTTTACACAACTTATGAGAAAAGAAGTACCTTAATGTAGAACATAATTATGGATATTACTGCATATCTTACCATGATTAAAGTTTCTTTTGATTTTCAATATGAATCTAAATGAGATTTGGTACAATACTCTAAAATACAAGGTTCAGACCTATGCACACTTAAAATGTGTTAAAATAAATTTATATGATACATTTATCATGACAATCATTGAGTTTTTGGCACTAGTATTGGATAAAAAACTATAGCATCCCTTACTAATTGGAATAATTACAACCGACAAAAAATATAAGTTTTTTTATATTTGATTTCACATGGATTATCTCATTTTTGGAGTATACTGAATTGAAAATATCAAGATCAGTTTTACTCCAAAATTTCTTTTTTGAGTTATGCTATTCTCTTATATTTTATAAAATAATACAGATTGAGTCGACCAGACACTCTGGTTTCACATACCTAAAACTTATCCTAAAACTTTCACCTTCCATTGAAGGCATCATCAAGGTGTCAACTGGCAGGAACCCTGGTGCTTCTAGAGAAGAAAGACCCACAGATGCACCAGGGTTCCAGCCAGTTGACAGTTTTAGGTATGTGAAGCCAGAGAGTGTCTGGTCGACTCAATCTGTATTATTTTATAAATTATTACAGTGTTAATTCCAATTGGTTTTTAATATTTTGTAACTATGCTATTCTCTCTCTCTCTGGGCTGATTGCTAAAACATGGCGTAAACCATGGCTTGGGCTCATGGGTTTCAGGACATAATCAGAGACTCAAACTGTGTTGGGTTGTTAAAACGATGACGGGACATGGTCCCATTTTACGTTTGGCAACACCGGTGGAGCAGACGAAAAAACAATGTCGTTTCAAAATGCAGCGAGGATTAACAAATTGTGGTTATGTAAGATGGAATGTAAATTCATCAATATTATGCACCGAAAATTGTAAGTTATGACTCGCATTGCTGTCTAAGTAATAAATAACTATGTAAAATCATACCTAACTTGTGGTAATGAGGAAACCAAATGCAAATAGTAGTATATTACGGCAAACCAAAGGAGATGCATTTTAAAACCAGTCCATCAGATAATATAAGGCATGTAAAAATGCAGTGTTTGTGATGTGTTTCGGTATAAATTCGGTATAATTGCTTCATTGAACCTTAAAGATCAAAAACAATTCTTAAAGCTTTGTAGTATCACATTGTGACACAGCTCTAGAAGTAACTTGTTTGTAGATTCAAAGGTAATTTTAGTGCTGCAAGGAATCGAGCTAATACTGTAAAATTGATTTATTTTACAGAATGAATAGCTTTTGCATTAGTCTTGTTGGGTGTATCAGGATATTTTAAAAACAATGCTGTAGGAGAGTCAAACTCGTGCTCTAATTCAGTAATGCAAGGAGCTTCATTACCACAGTTTAGATTAAACCAAGCAAAATGCGTGAGCTTCCTACATTTGTATTGGCCATACATTGATTTTATAAGTAAATCAGATGTTAAGTAGCCTTATTTACATTAAGATTCTATCTTTATTTTTCAGATGAACTGTTAAAATGGAGAAGTAGCATTTGTGAACAAATTATAGTTGCACAATCATTAGCCTAGTGAATACCACACCCAGTTACATGGCTGAGAATTTAGTAAGGGACATCAACATAGTTTTAAGGTAAGGTTACATAATAATTGACATAAACTATATTACCAGTATTTTAAGTACTCATAATATTTCCTGTGATTTTGTTTACTTTATACTTGATTAAGTTTAATATTGTTAGCATGAATGTTGCATGTACACTACATTCATGTTGTTTTCAAAATTCAGTATCCAGAAAATGATTTGACACACATCTTGCTTACTGCAATTCTATTAAGTTATGTATTATGCAACTATTTATGGTTCATTAATGGCAACCAGTTAATCATGGACTAACTTTTTAAAACTATGCAGTTGTTATATAGAGAGAAAACTGCATGTTAAAAGCAATTATTGTTTAAGCATTTGGTATTTTGTCTGTTGTTTTAGATGCTTTCCAAATATATAACTGAAATGACTAAACACATTAGTTTTTCTTTGTACAAACAAAATTAATCTTAAATACATAATTTTTATTATTATTTGTTATCAATTATTATTATTTGTTTCAGGAGAAAAATGTGCAGCAGGACCTTTCTGGATTATAAAGAAGAATATCAATCAAAATGAACATTTTTAATATAAGACAAGATTTTTAGCCTTTCAGTTTCAATATGTGTATGTGTAACAAAAGATTATGTTTTAAAACAAAATATATTGAATTTAAGAGTTTTTTATGGTTTCTATGTAAGAATATGTCTACAATGTAGTTGACATCAAACCATCTTGTCCAGATTCCAAACAACATCTTCAGTAAGTTCCTTGCCCAGTTATTTTTAAGAGCTGTTGCTTAATTATCATATTGCCTCCATTTTCACAGGAAAACTGTATTTGGAGCAGGTAAAGTGTGTACTATGTCACAAACATATTTAGCATATTATGTCAACCCCTGCTGTTCTTGCTAATTGGTTTGGTTGGTGAGGGGGTGCATTAGGTAAAACTAAACAAAGACCCAATGCATTTAATTATATGAATACTATACAGAATGGTAATTTAATTATTCATCTGCTTGTTCTGGCACTGAGTTTTTATAAGTGCAGTAATTATGCTTGAATTGCAATATGATCAGAGATTAAAATTGTCTAATGTAATACTTCTGAAGATGAAAACAATAATTACAATTACTAATTCAGAATATTCTCTCTAATAATTTTAATTCATTTTGAAGTTTTGCGACATGAGAATTCCCATTTTCGCTACTTTAAATCTTATTTATATTCCAGGATTAGAAGGTGTAATAGCTGATCAAATCCAGAATGTATAAATACACATGGAAGCTAGAGTGTATGGTTTATCACGGCTAATAACATTCAACAGATCATTAGAAATGAGAACTATTGTTATAACTGATTGCTGCATGCAGTCTAAAGAGGTCATAATTTTACATTAAGTGAATGCTGAGGTTTCAAAACAATAGTGACCTCATTAGTGAACCTCATATGAAATTTTCTCTAGTTGCAAGCACCGTTGTGTACTATTTGAGATGTAATATGCAATACAGTTTAAATTCCTAATTGAAGTTCTAGAAACTAAAAACCGAGTTGTGAATTGTGTAAGCTTTCTGTTCTACACATTTGGTTCATGCCTAGTCAAGACGTTCCTTTAATAGATTTATAACACATGCAGATGTGTTATGATACTTTTGCATAATAATTGTTTACTGATTTTGTTCTTTTAGTGTGTGGTTCAATTTTGTACCATTCATACACTCGCGTGCCTGTTTGATTCAAGGAAAGCTGTTGCAGTAATTAATTCTGCAACAAATATAGATTTAAATAGCTTTACAAACAGTGGCGTTTATTGATATGGAACCACTTATATACATACGTCTAAACCCCTATCATAAAATACATTTATGTTTAACAATATCATAGTTAAGTAGTTTTATCCTTTGCAATGACATTGCACATATTCTTCGACCTAAAGTTTGTAGGTAACGATTATGTGGAATTGCAAGAGATTAACGTTGTCATCAGTGAGTTTTCTTGATAAACTTATTTTTCTTAGATATCAGTGCATATGACATACACAATGTTTACAAGGATTCACCAAATAAGTATTATATTTGAATATTTCTTTCCTTTTTATAATAACAGATGAATTATTGTATCCAACTCAAAAGTTATTAATTAATAAACTCAGAGCAATTTGCCAAATGTTTCCCTCAGTGCATAATTATCAATCTCAATTCTCTTAGTGCATACATTGTATTAGGCATAATACATTATATTGATCATAACATTAACAGGTACTTCTGAAATAAGCTTGATATTTAATTGGGTAAAAATGTATGGTGGGTGGACACACATATACACAGCACCCTTTAGAAATGGTTCAAATAATAGGTGTAACTGCACAGGCGATCCATATTTGAAAGTGTTGAAAATATCTTGTTCAGATGTGAAATGTGCCAGATAACAGAGGTTTTGACTTCTTCTTGGGATCATTGGGGGTTTAGCTTCAAAGATCCCTCAGCTATGCCCTCTCGTCCTTCCGCAGTTGTGGCCGCACTCCTCCCTCGGCTACGCTTTGCAGCTTAGAGTCCTAAACGTTTATAACCGGCCAGTAAATGGCCTCAAGGTTACTCTAATGGCAGAATAACAAAGTACCTATGAAATTCTTATCTCGTATTGAAGTAATGCCAAGTGGTGTAACCAACGTATATAAATATCTTTATCACAGTTGATTTTCTGGCATAAATAATACACTATCATGAAAATGAGGTTAGCTTTCTGCTTAAATTTGAAATCTAGAACGTGCATAAAATAAAGCACTTTTACATTGGAATAATATAAAGAAAATTATTACATGTAACTGGAGAACTTCATACGCTTAGAACAGTTTGATAAATGTTGCTCTCAGCACACAATTATCAGTATGAATTCCTTTGTTACATATAATAAGCAATTAAATGTTAATTGATAGGAAATGAGATTATACCACTTTGTTATAGTTGATCATCTGACAAAAATAATAAATTAGTCTCATTATATGTGAAGCTAACGAGGTTAGCTCAGTCTAATGGAATTTCAGATATTTAAAATGTCCATGAAATAGACCAAAGTAAAACGAAACGAGTTAAGGCATCTGCGAATATTAGGTTATTTTGCTGTAAAAAGTCCTATATCTGTGTGCCTCAGACCTACCCTTGCCATGGCTCCACTTTTTCGACACGAATACAAGCCATGTCTTGTGATTTGGCGAGAAACCTCGTTTTAAAAACTGATTCATGGGTTTAAACCACGGCCATGGTTTACGCCACGTTTTAGCAATCAGCCCTCTCTGTCTCTCTCATACACACATTTAAAGGAGGATTCAGAAGCCTCAAAACATATATACCTACTCAGCAAAATCTCAACATTCCATTAATTTTTGGATGGTGTACAATACTTCCTTGGGTTACAAAGTAGAAAAATAAAAATGGTTCATCTGTTTGCCTCTCTACAATTCCACAAACTGATTTACATAATAGTTACCTCTTGCATAATATTTACCTCTTATGAGTAGACTTTGTATGGTATGTTTGAGCTTCCTCAGTGTAGAACACAACCCCACAATCGGTACATGGGAAAAGTTTGCTAGGTTTAATGTCTGGGTGTTCTGCTGAGAGATGTTTATCCCGATTAATTTTCAAAGGAAATTGCATTCCGCAGTGGGGGCAGAAGTGCTTGGCAGTTCTCTCTGGGTGCTTGCGGAATTTATGTTGAATGGCGATTGTTACACTTTCAAAACACTGGGAAAAGAAAGAAAATATATAAAATTAGTAATATATAAGGCACTGGCACTACATGAAGAAAGTTTTGTAAAAACCTTTATAACAAATAACATGCTAGTGCACGCTATTTTTCTTGAACATGGCAGTTACGGTTAGTTTTGTGAAATAAGCAACAAAGAAATAAAACATATCCTGGTGAGCTGAGCATTTGAACACATTTTCTCCTAAATATTCCCCAAAACATTCTAATAATAGTTAAAGTTGTATGAGGAGAGGAGTTGAATAACAAGCGTTAGACTGAAAAATACATGGAATGGCATTGAAAATTTCAGTCTAACTCTGCTTAAACAACTAGTGCTCTGAAGATCTCATATACATTCAATAAGAGATATAGGCAGGAAGTTTGTTAAAATTCTGTCAATTTTACCACAGTGTAAAATTATATGAAATTGACAAACTTTTAATAATTAAATTAAAAAACAAAAATTCTTCTGTGGATCCTTGAGAAAGAATTGAAATAACTGAGAAAAAGAATGAAGGCATTTTAAATATGGATTTGGACAAGAATGGAGCATGTGAACCAAACAAACAAGTTATGTAAAGAAGCTCCTTCATTAAGAAGAATAGGAACGGATGAATATAATGGACGAGTCAAAACTGGAATGCACTGGAAGAAATACTGAAAAGGTTGGACGAAAGGATACAGGTAATTTAAGATGAGTGCTTCATATATAGAGGATATCAGGAAAGCATGAAAGAGAGAAAACTTAGCAGAAAACTGACTGATTCAAAAATGAAAGACAAAATCAGTTTATGCATGAAAGTTTCCTCATAATTATCACACTTTATAGATATTTAATACGTGTTTCATTAATATTTTTATAGAAAGTTAATACAAGGAACAAGAGATATAATGATATGTCACATAAATTCTCCTCATGTAGTAATAACATTTCTTCAGTGCCATGGCACATTCAAGGGAAAGCATATGCCCAAATCTCTTTTCAAACTTCATTCAGAAATGGAGCAAGTGGTTTATTAGTTTGAGATCACCTGAGAAATAGCTCATTCCAAAGAAATTGTAGTAATCCACTGTCTTGGATATCTTCCTTTATGTTGTATTAGTCCAGAACTTTATACCTTGTAGCTCTTTGGTGGGGTGACAGCTTCTAAAATGGAGGTCTATGGAAGTTAAAACAATGAAAGACACCCCCCCCCCCTCTTTCTTTCTTCATAAACAGGCATAAAACAAATATTCATTTGTAATTGAATAGCTAATGATAACCAAATGTTAACTTATGTCAGTCATATACTTTATATTATTTCAATTGATGCAAGCTTTGAAGTAAAAAAATGCTGCTAATAACTATCTATGAGTACAATGGAGTAGTGTATTCAAACTACTTCCATTTACTACTGCCATTCTATCATAAATTTTGCTTATAAAATTTGTTTATGAGCAAAATGTCAATATGACCATTATGAATTTAATTTTATACATCTTTAAACACAATTTAGTTATAACAATTACTAAACAAAAAGACCCTAGCAGAAATTATTATCCTTAAATTAGTAAACATATTGTGATATATTTAAATTGCATATATGCCTTGTATTAAAATTTGCACAGTTCTTTCTTCTTTGATCCCCCTTCAAACAAGTAAGTGCTTATAGAAAGAAAAAAATATATTTTTAAACTATATTTCTGTTAATGCAGACTAGTATATTATAGAGTAGAGAAGATAAATTCAAACTGCTTTACATTCCTTTAAGGCAATGGCCTCCTAAAGTATGTTTTTCCTTAACTTACCCTGCAAGTGCTTGTAGATCTCTCTTTATTGGCTACTGGACTTATAACAGCATATTGCTGTAGAAACAGTAAAAAAAATAATTTATTTTCTGCATTCAAAGTATTAAATCAAATTACTTTTCTTTCAAGCAATGATTATTCTGTAGATTATTATTCTAACATAAGAGAGTTTACCTCCCTTTTTATACTGGACTGTATAAGCAGCAGCATGTGTGCCTTTATTACATCTTCACTGACCATGCTGCATTTGAGCTTTAGTTTATTAACGGTCATTGTTATTTACAGATGGTTGAAACGTGAGTTTTCTTAGTGCTTGAGGCAAATCATGCATAAAATGGCAAAAAGAGGGAAGAAGCCTGTACTCAGTAAGTGTGATGATTAAGTGACTGATATGATGAGTTATGTGAAAACTACTACTTTTATGGCAAGAAATATCTCCACAATCAAACTGCTAGAGGTTAGGGTTCTGCTTTATACAGCACTGCCGCAGACTAATGACATCATTTGGAAAGGAACAATTACTCATGTGGTCAAAATGGAAACAAAAAATTTGGGAGCGGGATGAGAATATGGGTAATATTACTGAGATCATCATGATTAAACATGCTGAAAGTTTGTCTGTTTGCGAAACTCAGGTGGAATCAGATTCCAATATGGAAGGCATTGCTCCATTACTAGATACTCTGTATTTATAAGTTAAATATTCTTTAAACATTTTTTGCATGTTTCCAACACTTATTTTGCATGAGTCGCACATATTCCCTTTAGATTATATTGTCTGTTCACTTCCCATTCTATATAAGCCACATTTACACGAAACGTCTCAGCCAATCAACAATAATGGATCACAGATGGATCCAGTTAGGTGTATTTACATATGGAGTAAGTTTATAAAAAGCAAAGATTACATAGGGCAGCTTGTGTAGAGTTAAAATAGCAGGTAGAATGTAGAAGTGAAAAACTGGCCTCCACCTGCTTCTTTGGTGGATAACTGCCCTGACCTGGCACAAGTTTGTGTCTCCCCCTCCATTGGCCAGGGGGTGAACCAACAACACGTATGTGAATCATTCTTTAAAATCATGACTCCACATTCTTTTATGAGGGACTGCACCAGAACTTCATGAATTAAATAAGGATTTTCTGCGCTCCAATACCTATTGCTCTCTGAGGCAAAATGACCATTTAAGTGAAACCATCCCTCATCAGAGAAGATCACATGTGGGTAAACACTACCATAAACAATATTTAATAAAATTCAGTTACAGAAATGGGTTCATTCTTAATCATTATGAGGTTGTAATTCATGAATAATAGGCATACTATAGAGCTTCAATTTTAAAAGTTCAGCAACAGTATGAACAGAGATTTCTGAAACATCCACTTGTGCAACATACTGTAACAAAATGTGCCTCTTTCAGATATTGACTGCTTCTGCTGCTCTCTAATTCAACTGCAATATCCGAAAATTTGTCACAACTGACCTTGTGCAGCAATGTCGAATCTCCTTATATAGCCTTCCTCCTACATACACAGCAAGAATTTTTCAAAAATGTGGGAAGGTGCACACAATTTTTTTTGTTTTTCCTTGGGCCATTATTGCACATGTTCATTTGCTAAGATGTATACATTGGTGACAATGCAGAGGGCCATGCATATGCTCATCTAACATTATTGTGCTACATAAGCACTTTTTGTGTACAGGTGCAGGACAAGGTTGAGGCATGACTTGCATATGCATTTGAGCACATAGTCACACTGCTCCATCCTCAGGGCTAATCAGCACCATTGTAGCAGGCTAGATAATCTGTTTCCCACAGCCTCTTCCTCAGGGAAGCCCCTGGATGCAATAGACAACATTCAGCACAAGATACAACCATTGCCACGGTTGCTGAAGCTTGGGACTGGGTAGGGTGATATAGCCACACCAGATCACCATGCTGGAAATCATGGCTGTTGGCCTGTCATTCTGCTCACTACCTGAATGTGTTGATGTCCCATTTCATGAATATTATGAACTCTTGTCTACAAGATTCTCCTCATAGTCAAGTGGTGGCTGTCTGTGCCATGGGGACTTCCAAACATTAGACTGCATGGTAGGCACAGCTGCCTACTGAAGACAAGCTGGCTGGAGTCAGACCAATGGAGTCATTCCTTGATGAGGGGTAGGCCAGCAAGAAAAGCTGCACCTCTGACAACTATCACTCTGGTGATTGATGGTGCTGTGCATATCTTAAGCACTCCAAGTGATGTTTCCTTATCAGATTAGACTTACAGCTGGTGCCCTGATAACTGTATAGCACCAACAGTACTACTTTTGGCGAACAGTTCTATGAGGTAGTTTGTGATTATCTTGGTCTGGTTGGTGTAAATCTCTGGCCACATGATGATGATGATGGTTAGTGTTTAAGGGCGCTCAACTACGAGGGCATCAGTGCCCTTATCAAACAAAGCATGGCAAAAACCAAGAGATAAAGCTCAATAAAAAAATATTATAAATAAGAATGATTAAATCTAAAATTCAATGTATAAAAGTAATCATGGCAAAAGCACAGATAGACGATTTCAGAAAAATATTTCAAAATGATGCGAAAACAAGGATAAAAACAACTAAATCCATAATTTAAAGGTTATCTTTGATAAAAATTTAAAAATCTGATTTCTAAAAAAATTTTTTCGGGCTCAGGAGACCTCAAATGATATATTTCCGGTGAAATCTTGACATTAAATTTTTGGTGGAATACTATACCTTCTCTATCCACTATGTACACTGTACATTCAGGCTAGAGAAAGTAAAACTGTCAGAAATGTCTCAATGCGGATGGACACCACTGTTAACAAGATTAGTGCCCATTAATACGAGGTACGTCCAGAAAGTAAGTTCCGTTTCAATTTATCTCCGCTGCAGCGCTGCAATAGCAGTTCCGCACACGCGCGGTAGACGCTCTGTATCAAGGAGAAGAAACGCGCACCATTTTGAGATCGCTGTCAGCCACATATGCTTTGTTGTATGCTTGTTTACAATGTCGGTGTTGATTGAAAATCCTGCCGCTTGTGAAATCAGATCTGTGATTCGTTTTCTGAATGCTAGGAAAGTGAAACCAATTGAAATTTATCGGCAAATTTGCGAAGTTTACGGACAAAATGCGATGAGTGATTCAATGGTGAGAAGATGGGTCCGATAGTTCAATGAAGGACGTAGTGAAGTACACGATGAAGAACGAAGTGGGTTTCCAACTTTGGTTACAGAAGAACTGGTTCACGCGATTGATGACAAGATCCAGGAAAACAGCAAGTTTACAATTAGTGCTCTTGCTATGGAATTTCCCCAAAGCTCATATCACTAATTCATTAAATTATTACCGAAAAACTGAAATTTCGTAAACTTTGCTCACGTTGGGTACCAAAGATTCTTACTGAGCAACACAAAACAAAACGGATGGGTATATTGCATTTCAGTTTTTAACCCGTTATGATGAAGACGGCGAAGAATTTCTGACACAGATAGTCACAGGAGATGAGACTTCGGTTTCTAACAACACCCCTGAAAGTAAGCGGCAATCAATGGAATGGAGGCACACTTCATCCCTAGCAAAGGTTAAGCCGAAACAAATCTTGACACCTCGAAAAATGATGTGCACAGTGTTCTGGGACTGGAAAGGCATCTTACTCATTGATTTCTTACCGCGTGGTCAAATAATCAAAACAGATGTTTATTGCGAGACACTTAGGAAATTGCGCCGCACAATACAGAATAAGCACCGAGGATTGCTGTCAAAAGGTGTCGTTTTTCTTCACGACAACGCATGACCACACACTGCAAATGTGACGAAAAACCTCCTACAGGGATTTGGCTAGCACGTGTTTGACCATCCTCTGTACAGCCCTGACCTCGCTCCTAGCGACTTTCATCTGTTCTTACATCTCAAGCCTTTCCTTGGCGGTCAACACTTCAACAATGACGAAGAGCTGAAAGAAAATGTTTCCAACTTTTTGAAGACACAGGCGGCAAACTTCTATAAAGAAGGTATATAAAAACTTGTGCCACGCTATGACAAATGCCTGCAAAATTTTGGCAGTTATGTGGAAAAGTAGTTTAAGAGTTGTAGAATTTTGTGCAATAAATAATTATTCTGTATCTGTACACAATTTAATTTCATTACCAAACGGAACTTACTTTCTGGACGTACCTCGTATATTGATGGCTTAGCGCACACATGTGTTAAGTACATTTTTGGGGTAAAATGAGTTAAGTGTAAATCAAGTGTTTTCCTTTACTTTCTACCATGACAGATGTGTTAATTACTTCATTGACATGCACAAATGTGATAAATGCATTATCATTTTTGTGCACTTGAGAATCATTGGGCCAAATGTGTTAAGTACTCATTTACTACATTTGTGCTTTTAAGTTTTCAGCAATGTATACTCTTCCAACAATGTACCCTCTGTTGGCAGCAAATACTCACTGTCGGTTTGGTGAGTATACAGCCTTCCTCAGCTGCATGTAGTGATCACCAGTTTGATTTGAAAGAATAAAATGATTGTGTGGGCTAAAAACTAGTTGAAATAACATTAACTAATAATAAAGCATCTACTTCTGCACAAGGTAAGTTTTGTTTACATCGTTTTAAACTCATACATGATGCAAAATTAAACACTGAGTTAGTATAATTTTATTACATTTGTGAATGTAATGGAAGAAAAGGTAGCACAGAAATTGGAAGTTGCCTCCTAAAGTATATGTCTCCAGTTTACCTGACTGTGTTACTCGACTACATTCAATTCATCACTACTGGAATGCTGTAATCTGTAAATAAATTGACGTAAAATGTATGGAACCAGGAGATTCTTATTTGGTTCTATGCATGAAAGTCTATAGCACTCGCAAATGGGCACTCTTGATCTCAACAGCCAGAATTAATCCTTCCTCATATCAAGTTAAAGTACTGCATTATGAAGCTTTCTATGATCTCATGGAATTGGTGGGGAAAGCAGAAAACAATGTTAATGCCGCTACTAATAGTTTAAAGGTTAATTGGCTGAAGATTCAATGGATCAGGTTGCAGAAAAGTAAAACTACCCTTATTCAGTATAAATATGACATAGATATACGTATGTCAAGAAAAAAAGTCAAGAGTGCAAGAGAAAAACCTACAGAATTGAAAAAAAAAAAAAAAAGGATCTCTTATCCTTGTTACAAAACAGGGTGATCCCTGAAGAATATAGACATTTCATTGAAGATATTCCAACTGTTAAACAATTTACTGAGGTTTCAGAAGAAGAAGATGAAGAAATATAAGCCAATGTATGTGAAAAGTGTTGGGCAGTAATTTTAATTACAGATTTCTGATTTTCACTCTATTCATAATGTACAGATATGATAAGTGCACCTGGTTTTTAAAGCAAATGTGTTAAAAGCACGCACAGCAATAACTTTAAGACATTATTGTAAGCTATACATTGTTATTTGTTACTGTTCTTGGCATAAAACTAACAACAATGAATTTAAGATTGCATTATGATATTTACTTTCTGAAATTGTATGTTTTGTTGTTGTGAAATATAGTTTTGAAACTTAAAATTAGATTTTCTCAAAACTAACAAATGAGTACTTAACACATGTGCGCTAAGCCATTGATATATGCATATGTAAAACTGTTTTTAAATGGACAAACTGCTCTTGAAGCAATACTGGAGGATTTTTATGGAATACACATTATGTTGTGTATACACTGTATGATTGCTTTCTTGAGGGACAAAACAATTCTTAAACATTTACATACCAGAACACAGAAATACATGCCAATAAGAGGAACAGCTGCTTACGTTGGTAAGCGAATGGTACCACTCCTCTGCCATGCCCCAATTCAAATCCGTCAGCTTAGCAAGGTATGATTAGTAATATGCACTTGCCCTTTGTTTCAGGCGGAGGCGAACCAGAGACCCAGACAGTTTAAGATCCATTGGAACTTAAAATTCAGAATACATTGATTGTTCAGGAAAGGAGCAAATGAGAGATTGGCAATTCTTTTTGAATAATGAAAAATGCTAGCATAAGCACATATTTTTGGGGAAAAGGATGAGGGATGAAGCAAATTTATCTGTTTTATTATATGTGTATTAATTTAAACTACACATTACACACATTTATTTACAATCATGCTATTTTATCACAAGTAAATTAAAGGTCAATACACACAAAATATAAAAGCACTCTTAAAACATGTTTTTGTTTTAAGTAGAATAACATAACAGAAAAACACAAAGAAGAACTTTGGAGCTAAAGTAAGTTAATGTTCTAATAATTAATCCCCTCCATTCTGTCAGGTGGTGGAGTTGTCAGCATTCCACTCAGGTTAAATTGTTTCTTTAGCCCTCCCACTTGCACTGCTCACCTTGGCCACACCTTACACATAGCAAATTTCTTGTGTGTTACAATTGAACACAAACCAAAAGTTCAGGCAACATTAAATAAAGAAAATACCAAGAGACCATAACAGATTCAGCACATTTCCGTGCACTGGACTGTACATTTGACAAGAAATTTGTTCTATAATTTTAAATGGGAGATATGACAATGACTATTATTATCCTTCCAGCCTGAGAATCAGTGGCATATGATGACCATTCAGATACCCAAAGCAATAAATATTATAGTTTATAAGTAAACAATAATAAATCAAGAAACAGGCTGCCTTGATAAAAATCACAACCATTAATAGTATAAATTCAAAGGAATAAAAAAGATAAAAACACAGCTGATAGTAGTTTAAATTAAAGGTATACATATTGAAGATAAAAAGCGCAACTGAAATGGTTTAAATTGAAAGAATAGTTACTGAAATACTATATTTAATAAAATTACTTTAAGTAAAATTTAATAGAAAACAGCTGATTTCTAGATTTAAATTCACTTTTGAACTTTGGTAGACACCTCTGTAAGATCAAGGGAACTGAAAACCTGTCCTCCTCTCCTGGGAAGCAAATTTGTTAATTTCCTGTTTCTTTTGAACTGTTTCTTTTTCTTAATTTTTTAGTAAGCAAGCTTCAGCAGAAATATTACAACATTAGAAAGTCTCTCTCTTCTCCAGTAGAATTATAAATTTTGATTCTTTTCAGCACTGAACACAAACTTCCTACTGAAAATATACTCTTAGGAATTGTATACAGAATGACACTAACATTTTATACTGCAGAAAATGTTTTAGCATTGAATTAGCACCCAGTAGTTCAAGTTCATTCATGGTTTTATTTCTAAACTCTTCCAATGTACACTATAGTCAGTTCTCTCTTATTCGAATGATGTCAAAGTACTTTCCATATATATAAGAAACTTTGGAAACTGGTCTTGGGGAACTGGTGCATAGTTTTTATGTAACAAGTTAAAAATTCTCAATTTAGAATGATCTTAAAATACAAATAGTCACCAATATTATCAAACATTTTAGAATAGAGAAATTTATATTCAACATTTTCCTCTGCAAAGATTCTTCTAACTGAGACACAGTTTATTGAAAAATCTGTTCTGTCATTATGTAATGTGGCTATTGAGCAGCAAGTTTTTTGGATTACTAACCCTGACAAGCAATTCTATTGTGTTGAACAAAAGGAATATCCACAATGTCATGTTTTATAGTTAGTAAACTGTCAATGTTGTGCCATTTTGAGTTTAATTATACATTCCTTTATATACAGTAGAGGTTTCTAAGAAGGTACTATGCTAAAAGAGCACCATTCTCTGCAGTGTACTTCAACAGTTCCACACTATTACCTTGCATAACATGTCCTGCAAAGTTTTTTAACAAAATTTACTGCACTAATAAGCCTTTTAGAGATATCCCTATTTCTGAGTATTTGATGTGTACATTTTAGTTTATGCTGGTCATTAAGTACAATTTCTATTTTACTTTCTCCAAAAGCAGCTATAGGTACAGATGAGCTTAGATGATTAACAAACAGTTTGTGCTCGGCTGCTGATCATAGAATTTCTCAAATGCATTTACCTATACTGATACTTTACGTTATGCTATTAGTTAGTGCTAACTCCTCTCTGAAGCTAGCTTTGTTGCAGCAGTGAGATACGCATACCTGACCTTCAGAGGTGCATCTGCAGGCCTCTCACGGCTCAGCTGAACCTGTAGGGAAATTGCTTTAAACTGGCTCACAATCGCCGGTCATCTAACATATTATGTCTATGTGTTTGGCAGAAATGTTAAGATTTATCTAGATTATATTTAATAACATAATGCCATATTAATAAATTTGAATATTTGCTGTTTATGTGTCGTTCGATTAGTACGGTTCAAAAGTTCCTGGTTCAATTCTCACACCCATTGCAGTTTTTACCAAAGTAGTGCTGAAGCTTTCCTGACAACGTATTAACTCTAAATTTTCTCTTGACTTCAACGATTCGAAGATATGCATCATCTTTATCCTCAGGGTAAACGGATGAAATGAAAGTCTGGAATCATGTATTTACAGTGCCGGAATGAAGCTAGCATCTGACTGGTTTGCATGATATTTTTGTCCATGAAGCAAGCAAGTGATATTTAATATGACTGAGGCATGGGCACAGACCTGGTAGAAAAATATATATAGTGGTTATATCCTAATGGTTTTTAACTTTAGACCTATATATTTATTTAATTAAATATACTAATTCAAGAATAGATGAAAAAATCTGATGTGTTCCATTCACATTACTTTCTCTGCATTTCTGAAACAAATTATTGTTAAACATCTTATTCTTTATCTACTTCATGCTAATCAAGATAAATATTATCAGAAATTGCCTTTATTACTTGCTTCCTTGTAAGTAGAAAAGAAATAAGGGAATACACTAAGCTAAACTGATAGTCAAATCTTTTAAAAGCTGGTTGCCATGTGAATGAAATCCATTTCTTTGCATGGCCAGGAGTTAACAAATTCCTGTATGAGAAAGGTTTAAGTATTTTAAAACTGAAACCAATAAATAACAAGGAATATCTCAGAAATGGTAAACTCCACACAAAATGTATATCACATAAATTGTGTGTTTTAACAAGATTTATATTTTTGGTGTAGCAAGTTTTTGTCTATCTTCACAGTTATGTAAACTTCAGCAAAATTCAGCCAGAATAAAGAAGCTATTCCCAAAAAATTCAAAATATACATTTTATTTTTTATATAAATATCTTTAATATACAGTATTTTAATTGAAACCATTAAAAGCCATTTTTGAGAAAATCAAAATTTTCGAAAATTTTTCCATGTAAAGTGTAGTTTGGGGTTGAGAATTTTTTTCCCAATCTTCACAACCTTGAAAGATACTAAACTTAAATACCAAGTTTGCTATTGTAATGACTTCGTTTTATAATTACTGTGTTCAAAGACAAACAGACAGACACATACACAAAGACTTTTCTAAAAATCTTTTTTTGGATACGGGACCCTATAATGTGTATTTCTGGTAATATCTCATTATCAAATTTTTGGGTGGAGTGCACTACCTTCTCTACCTATGTACATGAGAAAGTAAAAAGTTTATAAAATACCTTTTATTAGTAAAAACTTATGTGTTAATCAGAGTCCTCAGACGAATCACAATCAGAAGGAGTCATATTGCTTGAGTGTCTTCTGTTTACAATTTGGTCACAAAGCATTCACAGATGAACCGATTGCTTTGATTTTAATTTAATGACCATTTAATAGTAAGGGTATTTTTAGCATTCAGTAAATGATCAGCTTCAAATGCTATAGCTCATCCACCCTCCCTAATTAAGATACTTTCTTATGTAAAAAACTAGCTGCAAAATGTTAACAAAATACTTCATGTTTGCACTTCTATGCATGTCCAAACAATACACCAACCCAAATTTTTAAATAAAGCTCTGAGCATAGCAATTTGTAATTTTTGTCTTCTCCAAATTATATGAAAATCAGCTTATACACACAAATATGTATGCTCAACACTAACGAGACTTAACAAAATATATGCTCGTTTTGCTCATGAGCTATGGTGAAACTTTGGAAATCAATAAAAATACATGAAAATCATATTATTTACACAGCTTTCCCGGGCGTTGTATCATTGTTATTCATATAAGAATGACAGTGTTCATTTGCCATATGTTGGCAGAACCAACATATGGCAAGACTTATTTTCTAGCAGGTGCGTGCTCAAACACAAAACATTAGCCGAATAACTGCTATAAATAGTTTTCTACGAAGTCCGTGCCCATGTCTCAGTCATCTTAAATACCAGGCCATAATATCACGCGAACCAATCAGATGTTAGCTTCATCCCAGCTCTTATAAATACCAGTCTCCGCAAGCTCAAACCATCAGTTCACCCTGAAGACGAGGAAGATGCACTTCTTCGAAACGTTGGTGTCAAGCCAAGTTTTTACCTGGCTAGAAGCCCGAGAAGATTTTGAATTAGATCTGATATATTTTTTTAAATCTTGTAGTGCCATTGTGGTGAAAAAGATACCACTTATGGAATCAGGATATCTGTGGTTAACATCATGGCTATGGCATTAAATTTTTCAATCTGACTCTCTTTCCAACTCCTATCCCACTCACAGCTAGCTAGTATGGAAGGAACAGTTAATTATAAATAGAAATAATATATTTATAGCTTTACAGATAATTCTTGTGATGTGACTTGTGGATTAGTAAATATACATACAAGCTAATGTTATGTATAAATGAAATGGTTATTAAAATACTATCATTATACACTGTCTTTATTATGTGATGTATAAAAACAGTGTGTAGTACATATGCAATAACATATAATTTCATTTACTTGAAAGGTGTGCTGCGGTGGTGGCATGTGTCCTTTCTTGTGCTGGATGTAGTGTAATGCATTCTCATGCTCATTCCAGAAATAATGTAAGATCTACGAAGGCAACACATTCCTTTGGCACTTGTACACCTTTATTATGAAGCAAATAACATGTTAGCATAAAAATGCATGAGCTATATAATTACAGCCCCATGCTTCCACAAAACTGCTCCACAGTTTTAAAACTTTGCTGTCAGTTATCCTTCCTGGCCTTCCATAACCAAAGGATTTGATATGTAGCTTTCCTGGTTTGGTAGAATTATAACAGAGATATGCTAACAATTTATCCACATTATGTTGCAATTGTTTCACTTGTGACTTAATTTTAAAAGTTTGGGCTGCAATTTTGAAAGGTCTAATGTTTATATATTGCATAAACTTTTGCATAAACATGTTGGGTATGTTTTTGTATTGCAAAGGGGATAATCATATAATACACAGGTTCTATCATTTCTTCATCATTTTCAGCTTCCCCTCTGACTGTAGCAATTCCTCCACCAAGTGTGTTTTGATGCCTTGTATGATGGAGATGCTGGGAAAAGCAAGTAGGAGCAAACACATGGTCGCAGAAGGAAAAGAGGTTGCAGCACAGTTGGAGATGGCAAAACCTGGAACCATTGCAACTCACAATAACGTGATTCATCTCATTGATTGTCACATTTAGTTTTCATTAATGCTTTAGTACTTACATCAGGTCAGTATAACATGAGCAGTATTTCTTTCCCTTATAGTCTTTGAAATGTGGCATTGTAAAAGTTGTCAGTGGTGTATAAATTATTGTACTGTGGAGATATTTGAAACTGCCTTGTTGCAGCCATTTTATAGTATTATTTTCTGTTTGTGAGCCATTATGTTGCATTTGACCCCACATGAGTTTGTGAGTTCCGACTTTAGAAAGAGCCAATAGCAACAACCATCAAGTGATTTTTGGTAAGTAAATATAATATATTCTTTTTGTAGTATATTTGCCTTTCTTAATCACAAGAGGAATATGACCTGATTGCATTTTTTGTTCACAGAATGACAAAGTATCTAGTAACTAGCGAATGGCAAGATGTTGAATCAGTAACAATAACTGTAAGTAATCTTTAAGCCAGTAGATGATGAAATTAATTCAGATAAAGAAGTCTCTTCTTCAGATGATGAAACTCTTTCAAACAATAATGAATCTAATATTCTGGTTAGTCATCATGAAACTAAATGGAACATGAACATTCAACACAATGTTCTACTTGTAAAAAGAAAGAAATGGCGTATTATTTATGGATGCTCTTTAACTGCTGTGGTTCTCAGCGTCCAATTCTAAATTGGGCTTGAAAGACCACTTAATTTTGCGCAGAGGCCTCTCCTATCGGCTTGAGGTTCTTTTATGTGCCGTAAATCTATGACACGGGACCCACGGCTTTACTTCCCTTCCGAAGGAAGCCATGCTCAGGATTTTTACACCCGAAAAAATCCATCGTCCTCTGCCGGGTTTGAACCCGTGACCTTGGGTATATGTAGTTAGCATGGTAACCATTACACCACGGAGGACAACTGCTACTTGTATGAGACATATGTAAACTGCATTACAAAATTGTTTGCACAACATGTAGAGACTAAAACACAAAACGATCGAACTTTATGCTTATTGTTTCAATTTCAAAAATATTTTTTATCCCTTGTTTTTATTGACATCTCAATAAATATTGAGACAAATGAAATGAAAATATTCTATAATTCATTTAAATATATTTCCAATCATTACATGCATCTTTAAATTTAAAAAGAATGTATATATTTACTTCATTTACAATAGGATCAAATTGTGAGTATCCATGCTTCTTTTAGCCAAACGAGTGCTCAAGGGTTAATTCAACAGAATATCTTACACAATTGTCCCTATGTGAAACGAATACCTTTTTAATTTAGTAATTTTAAAGGATTGAGGTATTAAAAAAATACTTTCTATGTCAGAGTAGCACATTTTCATTTATTAATTTTAAACAACTGGAGCAGAGAAATTATATTTTGTAAGTGAAACAAGTATATTTTAATCTATTAGTTTTAAAGATTGAGGCAAAGTAATAATAGTTGATGTCTGCAACAAACACATTATCATTTCTTAATTTTAAATGATTGGGGCAAGAAACCAATAGTTTTCACATGAAATGAATACATCTGAATTTATTAATGTTAAACAATTTGTTTCCCATAGTTGATAATTGCTAATCATAAATTCAATATAATTTATTTCACATTTATTGCATTAAAGACAGAGATGCAGTGAGCACAGAAAAGGACTTACCTAGTAATGGGGCAGTCATATGGTCGGAAAGAAAAGAATTTTGATTGTGGTCATCTCACAGAGAAAATAGTGGTCTATTTACTTCCTTATGACATTTGGACTTGGTACTTTTGTTACTCTGCCTTAGAACTGTGTTATAGTTAGACTTTTGGTCTGCTATAAACTTTTAGGGCCTTCCGCAAAGCATAGCCCAAGGTGGAAGGCCCCAAACTGCAAAAATAGCAAAGAAGTGTTTTTTTTTATAAGTAAAGGAGTAAAGCACTGCAGAGCGATGGCATAGCATAACCAGAGACCTGTGGCACCAAAACCTCATGATCCCAATTAGTTAAAATCTTGGCAATCTAAGAGATTTCAAATCTGGACATGTTAATGTTTTTAACACTTTCAAATCCAAATAGCCTGTGTGGAAGTTTTACCATGGAAGGTCACTAACATCCTCGGAGGAGAGGCTGAAAAGCTACATGGACCCGGATGATACACGATTATTCAAGTAGATTTTGTTTAGCTGGCCAAAATATAAAAATATACATATATAAAAAATTATAAACAAAAAAAATTGGTAGGACTTGGACTACTGGGTCCCGCACGATTTCTAAGTTCTTTTACATGCGCACAGCCGAGCCAGCCATCTATGTTGTGGTTTGAGGAGTGGGGAGGAGGTAGAAGTGGGGGAAAAGGAATAACCCCTACACGCGCAATGCACGGGATTTTAATCAAAGTCGGCCAGCCGTTGTTAGAAAATGTAACATTTCTAAAAATTACGTACATTTTATTTGCCACATAAACATATTTAATGCACGGGATTTTAATCAAAATCGGTCCAGCCGTTTTTAGAAAAAAGTATCAATGGGAAGGGTAGTATGAGGTGAGGATATTTCTAAAAATCGTCGTGTATCTTTGGAAATAAAATTAAGTTAAACTGAGCTTTATTAATGGACACTGTTTAATTGCTGTGGTTCTCAGCATCCCATTCTATAGGAACAATCAATGTGTTCTATTCACATGACTTTCTCTGTCTGTTGTGCAAACTATTCTTACAACATATTATTATTTTATCCACATCGTGTTAAACAAGATTAGCATTAGCAGAAGTGGTCTTATTACTTGCAATTAGAAGGGAAGCGCTATATGAAACAATTGGCATTGTGTTCTATTTACATGACGAGCAAAACAAGAGAGATGAGGCCCGCATGGGTGGTGTGGTGGAAGCGTGTCTGCCTCACATCAACAGGTCGTGAGTTCGAATCTCGCTTAGGGTTAAGTTACCCGGATAAAGGTTTTTTTTTTTCCCCTGGGTTTTCCCTTATCCCGAGAAGAAGATGAATGTCGAGTAATTTTAAGCTCCATGGACCCCAAGATCATTTGAGCTCATTTCACCAAGTTCATTCATCGTCTGGTATGACCAATCAGTTTAAAAGACGTGTTAATCCAATAAGAAAAAAAGAAAAGGAGATGAAATGAAAGACCTAGTTTTCATTCCAGGAAAGTTTTAAGAAGTTTAAAACTGAAACCAAAAAGAAGGAATATTTCGGAACGGCTAACTATACTAAAAATTGTATGACAAATTGTTTGCTGCTAGTAGAACTACCAGACCCAATTCCTCTCTGTGAGACGACCATCTCTTCCTGCAAGAAAATTTTAAAGTCCTGGCGCATGCGTACTACCAGACCCGATTCCTCTCTGTGAGACGACCATCTCTTCCTGCAAGAAAATTTTAAAGTCCTGGCGCATGCGTACTACCAGACCCGATTCCTCTCTGTGAGACGACCATCTCTTCTTGCAAGAAAATTTTAAAGTCCTGTCGCATGCGTACTACCAGACCCAATACGTTTATTTGGTCACATAATAATAAGTACACCGTGTAATACCAACACTTATGTTTTTATTAAACGTTTATCTGTATTCTTAATAATTTTTGTGCTATGTGACAGTCAGAATTAGGATTGTATCATATGCTTTTCTGGACACTTAATTATAACACTGTGTAACATCCATGTGTACTTTTTAATATGCTTATCCTTGCGCTTAATAATTAATTAACCACAAAATAGTAATTTCAGCCACAATTCTCTCGCTCTGGGTAGCTCAGTTGGTTAGGCACTGGCCTTCTGATCTCGTAGGATGCGGGCTCAAACCCGGCTCATTTTTTACGTTATGTACAATGTAAAGAAATATTGTATTGTATTCCACCCAAAAATTCCATGTCGAGATTTCACCAGAAATACATGTTTTGGGTCGACCTGAATCCAAAAAAAGCATTTTTGATAAAAGGTCCATGTGCACGCGCATGTGTATGTGTCTGTGGACAGCATAGCTCAGAAACGAAAAAGTCCGGTAAATACCAAACTTCATCTTTAAGTTCAGTAAATTCCAAGAAAATCCCCCCTTCCTCAACTACCCTTTACATGGAACAATTTTGGCAAATTTTGATTTTCTCCCAAATGGCTCTAATGATTTTGATTAAGAGAAGCGAATTTCAAAGCAATCATATTCCGATCTTCGCTTAAAACTATGGCTTTGGTATAGTGAATTCTGTCATTTCCATTCCAACTATGAGGAAATATGAAATAACATTTGAGCTGATATTTATGAGCAGGAAGTTTTTGCAAACATAACTTGTTGCAGAATATGTAGAAAGAGTCATGTGAATGTAACACATCAGATTGTTATTGTACTGTATTCCACCGTAAAATTCGATACCAAGATTTCAACTGAAATGCACACTTTAAAAGTTCATGAGTCCCAAATCAGCATTGTTAGTAAGAGGTGTATGTGTGTATGTGTGTGCATGTGTGTGTGTGTGGGTGGGTGGGTGGGTCTGTCTGTCTGTCTGTCCAGAGGTTTGTCTCGATTAAAATGAAGCAGATAGAAAAATAATCCTTCTAACAATTTGTTGGTATCGCCACTGATAAGCGATAATTTTACACAGAAAGCCAAATGGCTGTACCATATCAACTTCTGTTTTGTGTCCCATTCACATGACTTTCTCTACATTTCTGCAGAAATAGTCGTATTACTTGCTTCCTTGTGAGTAGAGGAGAAATAAGGGAGTGCCATAGGTTAAAGTGATAGTCAAAAGCTGTTTGTTATGTGACTGAAGTTCCATTGTTTATATGGACAGGAGTTGACAAATTCCTGTATGAGAAAAGTAAGTTTTTCAAAGCTGAAACGAAAAACAAAAAAACGGCTGGACCGATTTTGATTAAAATCCCGTGCATTAAATATGTTTATGTGGCAAATAAAATGTACGTAATTTTTAGAAATGTTACATTTTCTAACAACGGCTGGGCCGACTTTGATTAAAATCCCGTGCATTGCGCGTGTAGGGGTTATTCCTTTTCCCCCACTTCTACCTCCTCCCCACTCCTCAAACCACAACATAGACGGCTGGCTCGGCCGTGCGCATGTAAAAGAACTTAGAAATCGTGCGGGACCCAGTAGTCCAAGTCCTACCAAAAAATTCTTACCTGTCCACAGACATCGCAGACGATATCGCTGTTGACTTCCGTCCCTGTTTTCGCTATTCCAGCATTTGTTGGACCCTGTTGATTATTTGTGACTATCACCTTTGAGTTAACTGGTGTCTTCGGCTTGATTGGACGACCTTTACTATCAATTTCTTTATTTGCGTGTTTCCTAGAATAATAAAAAACATTTAGTTTAATATAGGGTCTAGTAATGGTAATTTTACAGCACTAACCAAAATAAATAAAAAAAAAAAACTTGTAACCGGTTAAATACCTGAAGTGCTCCTGTAACTTTTCTTTTGATTCCAGCTTAGCATTGCACAGAACACACACATGTTTCTGTTCCGTTGACATACTACAGCAGATTCGTTTTCCCCCGACTCCTCTTTGTCTATTATCCCAGAATTTCATAAATTTAAAACTTTAATTACACAGGGCACATCCATTTCTGATTTCAACGCTACAAATTATAGTACTTATGTTTACCAAACACAGCGCTAGCTATGTTTATTTATTAGTCCATGATGCATTGTAACGCGCTGAATTTAAAAATAATGCGTTTATTTAGAGGTTATGTTTATGATCGGTATATTCATTTACTGGAAGAAAAACCATTTCACAAAGTTTAAGTACAGCAAAATAAAAGGTTTTGAAATATGCATTTACAAATTGTTCTGCATACTCTCCTAACGTCCTGAATTTTTCTGCGATAATGTTCTTTGTTTATTATAAAGCAGAGATAATGATGTACTTTACTTAACGTCACGAGACATAACGTGAAGTTCAATGCTACTAATTAGGACACCTTAACGTAGCGGGAATGATTCTTTATTTGTCGTTCTTTTATTACTTCATGATATTACTTCACACTGATTGGTTCTAATTACCACGCGACATTAAACCTAACATCATGGTAAGGACAGGTTTGACATTGCCACATTCTTATGTTACGACGTTTAAGTTAACCATAAGTACATCCATTTAATGCACTGTGAGATTTTAACGTTACGTTAAAGTTCATCGAAATCCCGGCATAAGACGTACGCATTGTATCGTATCAATAGAAGCGCAACCGGTTACTAGTTTCAGAAGTCCGTTCAAGCAATTGCCATTTTAAAATAAACATAATTATTCAGATCATATAGCACAAAGCTTATCAGGGTACGCCGGACATAAATAAATCTAAAAAAAGATCTTCTAAGTCTGTGCTCCGACTGTCTCCCTCTTCCTCGTGTTCTCCATTGTTTCTTCTCACTGTGAACGATGGCGAGGCAATGGACGGTGCACACCTATAAGTACCTACATCTTGTTTTGCACATGTGAGATTATGCGCGGGTTCGATCCCAAAGCTACTGCATGTGGAATTTGTGGTGGACAAAGCGGCGCAGGGGAGCTTTCTCCACGTTCTCCGGTTTTCCCCGCCATCGCATTCCACCGGTGCTCCATCTTCATTCCATGTATCATTAGTGTCATCGCCTGCGGTGTCATTTGCAGTAAAAGCGGCCATTAAACATTATAAAAAAAGTGATTTTATATGTTTGAGAGGTCCTGATTATGATGGGTAGAATAAAATGTTTTCAAGAATCAAAACTTTCACTCGAGTAAATGTTCTCCATAAAACAATCAATCATTAATACTTTCACTAATCAAAATCAGCCTGCAAAGGTGTTATGTTTTTGTCACCCAAGTGATGCTCTTCAGTTCTCACCATGGTTGTTCTTGAATAAAGCATTCAATTCAAATGGTGGATGACAAATACAGCAACAGGTGCTGACAATTAGATGGCTAGGCATTTTCTCATAAGCAAGAAGTATAGGATGAGAAAGATATGTTGGATAGTTTACTCCTAAACAATTTATTGCAGTGCACAATGAGCTTATGCATTTCACTCTGTATGTGTTTATTTGAACAAAGAAATGAAAACATACCATTTTTAAGGCAGTATTTAAACATTAACTTAATTTTAATTTTATACAGTAATTGTGTGTTCACTTGCACTTGTCAATGAAAAACATATCACATATAAACTTATAGAAACTTGAAAATATGAAAATGCTTTAACAAAATAAAATGGATTATTCATGAGTCAGCAAGAGATACTTTGTTAAGATGTGTCTTACTTTTTTGAAACATATCTTGATGGCAACTTTTATGACAGTTCATTCAGAATTATTTATCGATTTTGCTAATCTAGTTTGAGGTATATTATAACTGCTGTATTCTACAGATAACTGATACTAAATGGACGAATGGTAATAGCAAAAAAATGTGGTCATTATTGACCTCTTGCATAATAAATAAACTATTTTATTATCATGGTATAAGGTGTGGTAAACTAAAACATTATTTTCATTGTCAAACTTATATTAACAGGAGATTATATACAATTAGATAAATGTCATTTATAGAATATGTTGTTCTTCAAAACCCACACTATTTAAGCACTATATGTGAATTTTGTTTAAATTTGTGATATTGTTCATTTGTTGCAATTAACTGATCACACATTGCACATTCAATTCACAATATAACAATTAAACTATTATGCTCATATATATGAAATAATTGTTTCTGAGCACTTAATTAGCTTGGGGATGAAAAGAAGTTTATGATACACAAAGATTATATATTTATTTGATATCATATTCTCATGTTCCTCCTTGCCAGATGATTATTCCACTTGATAGGATGTTTATCATCAGTCAGTACGACCCCACACTCTTTTCTCTCCAAGAATATGAATGGCCTTTAAATATGAGCACCAATCAGATTTAAGTAAAACTATGTTCGAGATGAGATCTAGATTCAGTTCTGTGCACCTTCCAAGTGCAGCATTCAAATATAGCATTCAGAACATTCTCAAATGAGAATCAGTGCACCTGCACCCATCCAAGTGAAACTTTCAGATACAGCATTCAGGATTCAAAATTTCTCAAGAACATCCAAGAGTCAAATATATCAATATTTTGCATTAAAATATAAAATACTACAATCACTAGTCCTGATATAAGACTAAGAAAGGGAAGCATTCAAACTCAGTATTGTCACTTGCTAAAGAGGCTAGAAGGGATGCGGGTGATCCTAGGTGTCAATTACCCTAGGGAAAAAGTCCATTGGGCTTGCCATTAGGCCAGCACCTATTCTTTACACCAGCCTTCTTACTGATGTAAGGATGTAAGTGGATATGCCACTTATGCGCATCAACCCGATAGGGGCATGACCACCAAAAACCTCAGTGGGAAGAGACTAATTTCAGTGAACAACACTAACTTTATATTACAATCACACTATTTTGTTCTCTACAGGATTAAATGATAACAAGCCTGAAATCCTTTACCCTCTAGACTATATATACTTGAGATTTCTCTCTAATATTTAAGAACACAGTAATATAAGAAAGGGAGGACCATTTTTAACTTCTGTTTATTAAAACTAATCAATTACTAAGACTGCTTCTTCATCTGCTTAACCTTCTCATATAGACCTAGAAGCAATGGACTAGGGATCAGATGAAGTATCCAGAGATGAGGGATGAGCCCAATACCTGGTATGAATGTTAGGAAGTAGATGACATGAAATGTAGGTGAAATGGATGATAGGAAAGGTAATGATGGAGCAATTGGTGGAATGAATGGTGGGAGAAACCAGAGGACCCAGAGAAAACCTGCCCATAAATCCCACATGTGGTCCCCTGGGGTTGAAACCGAACCACTTAGGGAGGCAAGCAGTCTAACTACAAGGGGCATACTGAAAGTCATGAGCAACACTGTTTTACAATCTTAATATTTATTTTTAAGCCAAACCAAATACGTCATCATAATCTACAGACTTTCTTTCACTTTTCGACATAGTCTCCATTGTTTTGCACACATTTTTCCCATCGTTCTACAAGTTTGAAAATGCCCTTGTGATAGAACTCCATTCCAGCTACCCGCAGACCCTGAAGCACTGCTTTCCGAATATCCTCCAGGGTCTCATAGCGTTGGCCACGCATCTGCTCCTTCACAGAACCGAAAAGATGGTAGTCGGAGGGTGCCAAGTCGGGACTGTAGGGAGGATGTGGAAGAGTTTCCCACCCTAATGCCCTGATCTTCTCCATAGTGGCACGGGCAGTATGCAGACGCGCATTATCCTGTTGAAGGATGATCCTCTTTCCAGGGCGTTTATCATGCAAAGCCCGACGGAGCTTCAGAAGTGTCTTGATGTAGTGGGCAGAATTTATGGTTTGTCCAGGTTCAAGAAAGTCAACCAGAATGCAACCTTGTGCATCCCAAAAGACACTTCCCATAACTTTTCCTACAGACTGCACTGTCTTCGCTTTCTTCTTCGATGGTGAGTTCAAGTGGTGCCATTCCATACTCTGACGTTTCGTTTCTGGCTCATAGTGCTGGAACCAGCTCTCATCTCCAGTCACAATACACGTCAAAAATTCATCACCTTCATTATGAAATCTCTGAAGAAGGTTTTGTGCAATGGTTCTTCTCTGAAGTTTGTGGTCTTCAGTCAATAAACGGGGGACCCAACAGGCACAGACCTTTCGATAACCCAAGCTGTGGATCATTTCTTGCACTGCACTATGTCCTATTCCAAGTTAAGCAGCAATTTCATTCACAGTGAAACGCCTATCTCCTGTAATGAGCTCATCAACTCTTTCCTTGTTGCGTTCTGTAGAGGCAGTTCGAGGACGCCCGCTACGAGGCGCATTTTGCAGACTCGTGTTTCCATCTTTGAAATGTTTCACCCATCTTCTAACACTGCTGGCACCCATGCAGACACCTTCATACGCACGTTGAAGTCTGAGATGAATTTCAGGAGCAGAATTTCCTTCTTTCACAAGGAATTCAATGACAGCACGCTGTCGAAACGAAACATCAATGTCGGCCATTTTTCAAACACCGTCTGTGGTCACGTGATAGAAGCTAATGACGTCACAATATGTCAACATGTGGCTTAAAGTCTGTAGATTACGATCCTGTAATTCCTTTCGTTACATTGTTGAAATTTAAATTTTTACAATGGGTTGCTCGTGACTTTCAGTATGCCCCTCGTACTCTGCAATGGTGCTGCCATACTGTTACAATCAAGAGAACTATGACAATAATTGAAACAAACTTTAGAATTTTCAAGAATGTTGTAACCTCAATTACATTATTTGCTAGTTGCCAATGAATTTGGTGGCAAACATGCATATTTGTTGTCGTTATAGGGATAACAAATTAGTTTTGTACATTCAAACTGCCCTCTCTGTGAAACTATTTACCTGCTTTAATGAGTGTCTATATTATCTATTAAAGTGAATGCAAAGTATTTAGACAACCTAACTCATCACCATGTAGATGAATAAGATGCAAGAAGGTTCCCATTTTCTGACCAACTTTGTTAGGAAGATATATTTTGAGATCAGTGATTATTAGCCAACAAAATGACAACCACTCTTGACAGTTGTTGATGATATGTAAAAAATGGGTCTTTGTCATTATGGCAACACTGGTCCAAGAGTAGCAAAAAGATATTGTGGTGGTTTGACATTGTCTTCTGCAAATTATATATATATTTTTTTCCTCTGAAGGTAACATAAAGTTTCAACAAAATCCATTGATAAGAGAATTACTGCTATTTGTCTCATTAGTATAAGGAAGGGCTTGGGAAGAAATCTTTTCCAAATATCTAACTCACTCTAAGATTCAAGCAGGCTTTTAGTTTGAAGGCAGATGCATTAATATAGTGTTGCCTCTTTATTTATCTACTCTATCACAAAAAACTTTGAGGCAAAAGCTGTAAAACATGCTGGGACAAAAACACATATTAAGAATGCAGCAATGTTTCACATGTTGGGAAGAAACAATTGAACACTGGTGAAAACATCATGTTTAGAAGCTGTGAGACACAAAATGTGAAAAGAAATAGACATATTGTTGGTTGTCTTGTTGATGGCGTGTGCCACCTTGGGCAGCAAGAATTGGCCTTTAGAGGACATCAAGATGACCATGAATCAATAAATAAGGGTAATAATTGGAGGTAGTGTTTAACACCCGCTTTTACTACTTGTGGCACTGCAGGCAATGACACTGGTGATACATGGAATGAAGATGGAGCACCGGTGGAATGCGATGGTGGGGGAAACCAGATAACCTGGAAAAAACCCGACCCTGCGCCGCTTTGTCCACCACAAATCTCACATGCAGTCACTTGGGATCGAACCCAGGCGATCTAGGTGAGAGGCAAATGGTCTAACCACTCGGCCACGATGTGGCCTCAATAATTGGAGGCTCTAGACTTGTTGGCAACAGAAGAAGCCTTAATGAAGGACCATCTTGAGAGCAGTTCTGTCTTTAAAGGAACATCTTCATATATTCAAAATGACTTGATTCAATCGGTCTCTAATACTATCAGGGAAAAAAATTGTTAAAGATCTCGGATCAACCGGTTTGTTGCTATACAAGCAGATAAAACACAGATGTATCTGTCAAAGCCAGTTAAGCATTATTGTGCAGTATGTTGATGAATCGCGCTCTAAAGAAAGATTTTTAGGTTTCGTTGATGTATCTGCAGATAAAAGTGCACAAGGTCTAGCATTACATATTACTTCCGTTCTTAAGGAATACAAAATAGAGAATAAGTTAGTGTTCAGACCTATGATGGGGCCACTGTTATGGCAGGATGTCATAATGGAGTACAAGCAACTGTAAGAGAACACTGCCCCATGGCATTATTCATTCACCGTTATGCGCACCAGCTAAATCTAGCGCTGCTTTATGGACTAAAACCATTAAGGAAATTAAACTATTTGTGTGCAATTTGACAGTCTTTCACACCTTCGTTAGCTGATCCTCAACGTGTTCGGAGCTTTTGAGGCAAAAGGGATTTAAATTGCTGCACCATGCAGCAAGATGGAATTATAACTCTTGTGCTGTGGCCATCATTAAGGAACATTAACTGGAAAATAGAAACGGCATGTCCTATATTGTTGATTCTGGAGACTGGGACCCAGATTCTGTAAATTGTGCAATTGGTTTACAGAGCATATTCATATCACCATTATTTCTTTTCCTGCTTTGTTTGTACAATCTTATTTATAGACACATATGAAACAACTATTTAACATTCTGCAATCAAAAACAAAAAGTGATGTAAATTTATGTATTGCTGAGATTCAACAAAGAAAAATGTAACAGCTCTGTGTTCAGAACAAACCTTACTAGCATGTTTAGAGGAGTGTTACCAAATACATAAATCCTGAAGTGAACCTGGGACCTTTAAACTCAACACAGAAAAGGTTGGCATAAGAAATATTGTGCAGGTAGACAGGAAATTTGTGAATATTGGTGATCTCTGATTTGCTGAACTTCTTAATCAAGGAAAGTTCATCCATATAGAAAACAATTTCCTGATGCACAACCCGAGAAACTCAGTTTTGTTTACCCAAATATAGGCAATTGTCGTTTCTATCCTGAAAAATGAGTTAATATTTATAGTAGTGATAAGATTCTACCAGCACCTGAACTCTTGACTTACATTTGTGAAAATCAGATTGAGACAATTTATGAACAAGGAGTTAGATTATTGAGACTAATGTTAACCATATTAGTTCCTTTGGTCTCTCCTGAACTTTCTATGGCCACTCTTAAAAGAATTAAAATTTATCTCCGTATTCAATGACAAACATCTGGCTGTCGAATCTTGCAGCATTTTCATTTGAAAAAGAACTCTTGTCATTTATGCAGTAGAGACCCTGTAATGTAATGTAATATAATTACAGTTAGGTAATAAAAGCTAGTGGAAGTTCATTTGTTTTCCTCAATATGTAGCTTATTATGTCTACCCAAATTTTTTTGTCACGCTATGCCACTGGTAGGGAGATACATGTAATTGACTTATGCAAAAGCAACTTGTTTTTATACCTTTATTTTTTTTTCTGGTCTCCAAAGAGGTGCACCAAACAATAATCCTAATATTCCATAAACTGTATTATTTAACTTTACTCACTTAATATAAATCTTGGAAATATAGTAATTAAACTATCTTCCTGGCTCTGCCAATATTTCTGGTAAATATTTTATACCTCATATCACAAACTATAAAAAAAAAAAATCACAAAAATGGGCCAATGAATAAGATAATTCACTCATCCATTACTGGATGCTTGTATATTTGCTACTATTACTAGAAGTCATTAGTGATGTAATCAAATTTTAAACTGCACACTGTGCATCTTGTTGCATACCAGAGAAGGGGAATCATGTCCTTGAAAGATACACACACAGATAAGCTCTGGCCTATCTTAGTACGTATATCATTAGCTTGGTTTGTAATCTATATGTCATCTTAAGTTACAACATAAAGCAATAGAATTTATGCCTTATCATGTCTATAAGATACGAATTTGCCCAAAAAGTCATAAAAATGCCTCCTTTGCCATAATATTGTAAATATTATGCAAGTAAGCGCTATATAGTTTACTCTTGTATTCTTATTATTTTAGTTACTGCATGATAACTAATAAGCATAGAAACTACAAATCTAGACTCTTACTGAAAACACATTTTCTTTAGAAATCTAAAAGGCTCCAAAATATGCAATCTGATAAAGAAAAATCTAATATGTTCTATTCACATAACTTTCTCTGCATCAAATTATTGTTCAAAAGCTTATACTTCTTTTTACTTGCTTCCATGCAAGGGAAGTACCATAGATTAAAGTATGTCAAAAGTTGGTTGCTATGTGACTGAAGTTCCTTTGTTTCTATGGACAGGAGTTGACAAATTACTGTATGAAAAAAGTCAAGTTTTTTAAAGCTGAAAGACCCATTCCACAAAAAAACATGTTTATAACATAAATTGTGTGTTTCAACAGGCTCTACATTTTCTATTAAGTAAGTTTTAGTCCATCTCTTATGGTTTGCCAGTTATACCAAATTCTGTATAATTCATCCAGAATAAAGTATTCAGAGGCTATTCCCAGAAAATTCAGGATATACATTTTGTGTCAGGTAAATATCTATAATATACAATATTTTGATCATATTCGTTAGAGCCATTTTTGAGAAAATCAAAATTTTCGAAAATTTTTCCACGTAAATGGTAGTTAGTGGTGGGAGAACTTTTTTGAAAATCTTTGTGTCACATCTTTGGAAAATACCAAACTTAAATACCAAGTTTGTTATTGTATTTAACAGACTTTTCATTTTTGAGCTATACTGTCCACAGACACATACACACCTTTTTCCAAAAAAAATTGTTTTTGGATTCAGGGAGACCCAAAAACACACATTTCCAGTGAAACGTTGGTATCAAATTTTTGGGTACATTACAATACCTTTTCTATACACTATGTACATAGAGAAAGTAAAAGTATTCTGCACAAGATGTACTCAAAACTAATAACTGAATATTTACACAATAATTAACAACTTAGTGACAGCGCTAGAGTAGAGAATGACTAAGTAACCCTACCTTCTAAGGTGCAAATAGTTTACCAGTCTGTATCTTGGCTAGATCTTATTTTTGTCATACTCAGATGACATAATTAAGAGAGTGCCATAATTCAAACATTGGGAAAACAAAATTTAATCGATTCCAATAATTTTAAATGCAGCTTTTATTCAAGAGCCTTAAGAATTAATAAACATAATCTCTTGAATTCCTAGAAAAATTCATTCATTTAATTGTATACTTACCAGTATTTTCAATCAGTTCATTGAGGCATGCAGTTTTAGGTACTGAATAGTTGAATTACATGGTATATTTTTCTATATCTAAGATAGTAAAATTTAGTGATAATATTCTCTTTTAAGTTATTGTGTATATCCAGCCAACAATTGGCAACACTGTTTTTTAATTTACTAATGCTTTATTTTTTATCTTGCAAATATGCAAAGAAGCTTGTGACGTAAGGTGATTTAATTACTCATGCCTGTTTATAACCAAGGTCAAAATATTACTTCAAAACAAAACACTCTACGCCCACCTGGGTAGCATGTTTGTTTCACATCAACAGGTCACAAGTTCAAATCTCACTTACGGTCAGTTACCTGGATAAGGTTTTTTCGGGGTTTTCCCTTATCCTGATAAGATTAATGTTGAATAGCTTTAAGCTCCATGGATTCAGAGATCATTTGAGCATCATATCATCAATTTCATTCATCACCAATATGACCAAACAGGTTAAAGGACATTAAGCTACATGAAAGAAAGAAAAACAAAACAAACAAAAAAACACTCCAACATATTAAACTTCAAACATAAAACACATGATTTAAATGTAAAACAACCAATAAGTTGGCATAAAAAAAACATCCAAGTCCACTTTTAAAATTAATGTTAAAACCCTTATTCCAATCAACCTGGTTAGGGTTCATAAGCAAGTTTTCCATGGCCAACAAACTTGCATTATTATACATGGATTTTTTGCATTTAAACACCCTCCTAAACAAGCAGTAAGGAAGCAATAAAACTAAGGCAAGTTTTACAGAAAGCAACACTATTTATTTGGTGTTTGAAACTGTTAAAACAAGTACATATGAATGAACACCTGCACAGAATCGAATCATGGGTGGAAATTAATAAGAATCAGTATTTGTGTTATATTAACACAATATACATTTAGCTTTTTGCTATTTTTTGCATTCAACCCTTGAATAAAAGCTAGCTCAATATACAGGTTACTCTCCTCTAGAGCACCTGTTTTTATATTTCTGAACAGTACAGGCATATGACTCTTCAGGAATTGATTGATGAAACCCAGGGGCAGTTTGTTGTCCATTTTTCAAATTTGGTTTTGTTTATATAACCTCAATGCACTTACTCTATTTTCACTAACACACATCACTTCTAGTGCTGTGGTTTTTAACTGAATATTAATTAAAACAGTACTTGAAGTTAAACCCTGATATTTGAGCTAGAATATATCACTTATCATTACTCTCTGCAACTTTATGCTTTCTTGTCACAAATCTATCCATGCTGAGCAACAATTGAACACTCGAAGTTGCAAAAATCTGAACTGAATACTGCAAGCTACAATCGTCATTGCTGGCACAAACTGTTGGAGTTATGAACCTGAATGCCAACCCAGCTAATCAAACTAAGATATGTTTAGCTTACTTGGTATTATTGATAGAATAGTTTTGCTAACAGCTCAAACTCTTATCCTGTACAGTCTGCATTGAATGTATTCTATGTCTTCCTGTTTTTTTAAAGAGAGTAGTAATAATGCTTATAATGAAAAGAAAAAATACTTTTCTGACAGGAAAGAATTCTTCTTTAACGAGCCAGGGAAATTAATGAGAGGGGGATATTCCCATCCCCCATTAATTAGAACCCTGCATCTAAATATATTGCAATTGGATCTAAAAAGCTAATACAATACACAATAGGAAACTATAAAAGTTAAAGATGGCCTACTGAGTGGATTCACAGTTCACTTTTGGTCACAATCTAATTATTCCATGTATTAAGATCAGAAAAACATTTAAGTAAAAGAAACAAACAATGATGTGTAATATGTAAATCACATAATTTATTTCACTGTTTTTTTTATTCACAGTTACATAAAGCAGCAATGCTTTTCTGTATTTTTTTTAGATGTTCAGTTAATTGAAATGCTAATTTCAGTATCTTCTAAACAGGGTTTGTGTTCCAGAAACTACCTTTCATATGCATAAACATTTATAAAAATTACATATAAACAACAGTGAAAAAAATATCAGAAACACATCTGGCATTATTTATAACTGTCTAGAATGCTCAACAATCCCAAAAAAATACTTTTACTGTTATCCATCTCAATTTTTTTTTTTTGCGCTTAAAACATTTTTTTCTGTACACTATTTTACATTAGTACACATTTGCGCACAAAATGCAATTACAATTATTGTACACAATACATACACCATTACTATCAAAATGCATTAAGATTAAACATAATCACATTCATAATTACACACTTTTGGTTCCCATATCTGAAATAAGGTTACTTCTGAAGCTCTTGTTTTTATATGCCTATATGTATGTACATACACTGGTTATTACTAATATCACTGAAGAATTTGCTCATTATCAATCTATCTCCATGTATGGAATGATGACAATCACATCAATGGGGAATATTTTAAGACGGAACAGTGATGTACATGGCTGGAGACAGTTTCAAGCTCAACATCCAGATAACTATAACAAAGATGTGGCTCATATGATTGAAGCTACTACAATTCCATCTTTTGTTTATTGTTCTTTTTTTGCTTGGGGTGACGATATAGAGTCCACTGCTTTGTAATTTATATTATTACTGTTAATGCTTCCCTCCATTGGTCCCTGGAAATTAAATACACTTAATCATTAATTGAGCTACTTTTCAAATTAAAACCATCATAAAGACTGGTCTAGAACAAACAAAAATGGCAACCAGGATAAGAATGACAAAGTTGAAATAAATGTATTTTGATGGGAGTGTTCACAATTAATGGGAAGCATTTCTGAAAGCTGGGAATGAGAAAGAAGATTGGCTAAGATTTAATCTTTTGTTCTCATTCCTGGACACAGCATGTTGACATATGGTTTGGAAGCAGTGAAAAAATATCATTGGCATGTTAAAAACAAATGAAATCCCAAGGCACTAATTTACTTTCCACTTGAGATTGATATGGTTATTGATATGCATCCCCATTCTCATTACTGGGTAATAGTAAACCTAAATGTTTTATGCAGCATGGCTTCTCATTCTTGTTTCAATTTTAGTTACTGTTTTTGCATAATAAACCAGTCTTAAAAGTATAATTTCACTGAGCAAACAAAACTAAATTCATAACAGAATTAGATTTTCGAAGCTACTGTATGTCAGTTTCATTCTAAATATATGTCATTAACCTGAGAAAATTTTCAAATGCTTATTGGCTTCTTCAAAAACAGGTGGCTTGATGCCAACATTTGATACCATAACTGTATGTACAATTCATAGATAAAATTCTGATGAGTTCCATTCACATGACTTTCTCTAGCTGTTATACAAACAACTTTCCTTACAAAAAAGTATTCTTTTATCTACAATGTGCTAATCAAGGTAAACTTTAGCAGAAATTGTCTTATTACTTGCTTCCTTGAAAGTAGATGGGACATTAGGGAATACACTAGGCTAAATCGATAGTCAAATCTTTTAAAGGCTAATCCTATGTGAAATAACTGAAGCTTGGTTTGCATGGCCTACAGTAAAGTGAAAGATGAAACAAAATGTCACTTCCTGTTTGAGAAAAGTTAAAAGTAGTTTAAAATTGAAACCAATAACAAGGAATATCTCAGAAATGGTCAGTTCTACATATAAAACGTATGACATAAATTATGTGTTTAATGAGATCTATAATTTATGTTACATAGGTTTTTGTCTATCTCTTATGGTTTAACCGTTATGCAAACTTCTGCAAAACTCATTCAGAATAAAAATATCTTAAGAGGCTATTCAAAATATACATTTTATTGTAATGTTTAATATGCAGTATTTTAATCAAAATTGCCAGGCCATTTTTCAGAAAAACATTTTCAAAAATTTTTCCATGTAAAGGTTAGTTTGGGGTGGAGAGATTTTCTTGAAAATCTTTGTGTTGCATCCTCAGAATACACTTAACCTAAATACCAAGTTTGGTTTTTAACGATCTTTTCATTTTTTGAGCTATGCTGTCCACAGACACACACCTTTTTCTAATTTTTTTTTAGGCTCAGGGGACCTCAAAACACATTTCCTGTGAAATCTCAACATCAAATTTTTGGGCGGAATACATACCTTCTCTATCCACTATGCATACCTGCCATCAAAAACTATGAGTCATGTCTGGAACACCTAATTTGTCTTAAGTACTACACGGCACAGCGCCTTGTGCATACCATCTGCAATGCAGTTGTGTAGTGGTACCAACAAATTGTCACAAGTTTTCAAAATCTTAATATTACTAACCCATATAACCAATAATCATAATCAAATGCATAACTTGAGGTTCTTCAGCAACAAACTATTAATATGAATTAAAAATATTAACGACACAAAACATAATACATTTGTATTGTACAGCATACATCTTCCATGTATATTCACTATAGCACCTTGGCAAAACATGGTTACTCCTCTGCAGAGGGTCGCAGGTTCACTTCTCACATGTAGCAAACATTTTTTTCCCCTTCTCTTAATGATGTTGAACCAACACATAGCAGCTATTTATTTTAGACATACCTATTTCATAAATGACATTAGGTACAATTAATAATATGATAGTGATTATGATGCTTCTTTAAGGATTTATTTTACTGAACATGCTGCACACGAAAGCATGTTGGTGCACAGAATGGTAAGCAAATACATCAGGCACAAACAATTTGCTCTCCATGGTGGGGAAAAAAAAAAAAAAAAAAAAAAAAAAAAAAAAAAAAAAAAAAAAAAAAAAAAAACAGTGTGAAAAAATACTAAAAGTATTGTTAAGAAAACCAATGTTTTGAAACATTTTGAGGAATCCAATTTTGGAAAAATTTGATTTTTTGGGAGGTAGGAACTTTGTTTTGTGTTTATACATATATGATACTTAACACACCCTTCACAAACCAATCAAACAGGAAAATGCCAATCGCAACTGGAATAATATGATATTCTCAGACAAAGTAAAATTTTCTTCCACCCGTAAGGGAAACTTGATTTTACTATCATCCAAAGGGATCCTGATACAATGCAAAATATTTGGCTTCACAATATTCCATCATGCCACATATCTATATTGCATTGGGGCTGAATATCTAGGTGTGCTGTGGCAGCTTGATGATACACTAAAAGGTATAGTAATACTTGGTAATATTTTGATTCCCGGAAGGATGAGATATGCAGATGGAATTGTTGAATTTGTACACGATAATCATCCTCTCCACACATCTCAAAAGATTTCAAATTGGTTTTCAAATGGACAGAATATCAGAGTGGTAAAATGTGAGAACGTGTGGGTTGAAATTAAAAGCGAGCTGTAGATGGACAAAGGGCAAAAGATGGCTTCTAGGCACAAACTCAAGAAGCCTGGGATCATGTAGCTTTTCGTCCACATTACTGTAGGTATTTAACTGCCCTGAAGATTTAAGGCAGTTATATGTCTGAGGGTTCATACACCCAATATTAATTATGTTTATTTTTGTATTTTAAGTTTAGAAGATAATAGTTTATTTACCCTTTTTTTTCAGTTGTTTAACATAAGTGTTAGTAGATGTACATTGATGGGCCAAAAACTTCAAATGCCAAAGTTATATTAATGCAATATTATGTTCTACATATCCAGTCATAATATTACCATAAAAAAGACAAGCAGTGCAAGATTTGAACCTAAGAACTTATGAGTGGAAGCAAGGCCTTTTAAACCTCTCAGCCACCAGAACATTTCAGTACTCATAAAGCATCATGCTGTCAATCACAGACCATTACACAGATTTTTTGTGTGCATTGTGAACACAGCTTTTATAAAGATCGACACATGGAATCTGGGGATCACTCATTTTTTGTGTACATTGTACATACAGGCTAGAGAAAGTAAACATGAGGTGCCATTCTACAGCCAAGCCAGGATTCCATTGCACAAAATGGAATTGAAATTAGGTTATTTGCCCACACTAAGTGTGAATAAATGGGAGCTCTCGCACAGAAAACAATTACATAACACATTCCTATTGCTAGTATTATCTACAAATAAATATTAAATACATATTATATTCCACTCAAAAATAAAAAAAATTAAAGGCAGAGATTTCACCGGAAGTTCATGTTTTGAGGCTCTTGAATCCACAAGAAGAATTTTTTAGAAAAAGGTGTGTGTGTGTGTGAACACTCAAAAAAGTTGGTAAAATACCAAACTTGGTATTTAAGTTTAGTATCTTCCAGGGATGCGACACAAAGATTTTGAGAAAAATTCCCCCACCTCTAACTACCCTTTACTTGAAACTTTTTTCGAAAATGTTGATTTTCTCAAAAATGGCTCTACGATTTTGATTAAAATATTGTATATTAAAGCTATTTACCTGGCAAATAAAATGTATATCTTGAATTTTCTGGGACTAGCCTCTGAAGAGTACTTTATTCAGGATGAATTTTATGGAATTTTGAATAACTGCTAAACCGAAGAGATGGAAAAAAACTTACATGAAAAATGTAGAGCATGTTAAAACACAATTTGTTATTTTTTCATGGAGTTTATTGTTTTTGAAACATTCCCTATTTTTGGTTTCTACTTTGAAAAACTTATACTTTTCTCATACAGGAAATTGTCAACAGCTTTCCATACAAACAAAGGAACTTCAGTAACATAGCAACCAGCTTTTGACTATCACTTTAACATTATTTCACTTCTACTTACAAGGAAGCAAGTAATAATATTATTTCTGCTAATTTATTCTGATTAGCATGAAGGAAATAGAAGTATAAGCTTTTTAAGAATAATTTGTTGCAGAGACATAGAGAAAGTGATGTGAATGGTACACATCAGATTTTTTGTTTTCATGCAGAAGTGCAAGGTTCTTTGGAGCTGTAGGTTTTCCCAAGCTAAATTGCCTAAACTGTTAACAAGTTCCAAGTAAATCTCTAGATCTATTTTGTGTAACATTTTGTATTGTTTGAAGCACCACAACCATGAATTTAAACCAAAATCAACCTTAAAGAACTAACAAATCGACTCTAATTAACAGCATGTGAAAGAATTTTCAACCAAAAATACTATTACACAGCTATGAATTTTGAACCACCTCAGACAGATTGTTTTACCAACTTAATTGTCTGTCCACCAGATGTTACCATGATCAACCCATTATCAGCAATGAAGTCTGGTACAAACAGTAGTGGTTCAACAGCTGATGATGCAGGCAAGGGCCCGCAAAACAATTATTTTACTCAATAAAAGTAAGAAGTATGGGTAAAGGTCAACCATACAATCAATCTGATTAGCCTTCATTTTAAGTAGCTTCACAATCATACATCTTGTAATGTTTAAATAAATACTTAATTACTCTTAAGAGTATTAAAATTTCACTATCAGAAATGCAAAAAAATTAATTGCTTCCCAAGACACTTGATCTAAGAGTTAAAAAACTTTATTTTTACTGTTAGTTTGATCACTTAAATGCCACTTCGAAAAATGTTAGTAAGTGTCAATTTTTAATGTATTTACATCTGGAGTTTTTCAGGGTCTCTGCTCCAAATGAACTTCAAACAGGCTCTTACTATTGCAATCGAACATTATGGATAGTGACACACCAGACTGTGTTTATAGTTCACTGTTGGCATCATAATGTCTTAACATTATTATAGAATTTAATAGTTTGTAGATTCATGTCAGATCAAGCTGTACCAATTCAAACTACGAAAGACCTAATTGGAAATCACAAGAAGAAAATACTGGGAATTGAGATGAAAATGTTTTGAGTGAAGTCTCCATATGCTGTACATAACCTAAACTGGAAATTTTTCTAAACATATATTTAACAATGGATATATGATGACATTTTTTATATACTGTATTTATCGGAATGCAAGACAACCCCTATTTTTCAGAACATAATTTTGGAATTTAGCATATCATCTACATAAGATGCGTTTAAAAGACATAGGTATATAAAAAGAATAATTTTTAATTGAAATTTAAAGGTTTATTATATATGTTGAATGAACTAATGGACAGTTAAGCTGATTAAGACCCTTATTTATTTTTTGTACTTAATTTGAATTTGCGTGGAAATTCAAGTTTTAAATGGTCGCCAGAGAGGAGCATATGGAAAATATACAGTATGGGTGCAATGGTACAACAATGGCAGCAGTAGTGGTAGCATAACTGTAATGCCGATGATGAATGTGATTTTGTATTCAAACAACAAAACACATTGTAAATGTTTTTACCAAATTTAAATTTGTGCAGAAATTCACATTGCTGTGGGAGGGATGGAGAAGGGAGAACAAAATCTATGGTATATGTGATGTTAACGGTAGTATAACCGTAACAATGATTATGGATATGACTTTGTATTTGGACTACATACTTAATGTAGCATTATGTAAAAGTTTTATCTAATTTGAATTTATGCAAAAATTCACACTGCGAGCAGTAGAAATGGAGAACGAAATGTACACCATAAGTGGTAAAATGTAACAGCGGCGGCAGCATAGCTTTAACGACGATTATTTATGAATGCTATTTTCTGATAAGACAACATAATATATCGTAAAACATTTTACCTAGTTTGAATTTACGTATAAATTTACATTAAGTACATGTGCAGCCCGAGGAGGGGAAATGTGCAATTAACCTCTCTCTTTCTGCTTGACCGTTGACTTCCAATACAACATGACATGCAACCATAGATGTGAAAGGAAGGCATGTAATTTTATTTTAGTCCCGAAGAGTAATCTTGTTTCCAATGAGAATGCTAATAGGCTTATTAACAGCTAATTCTCATCACAAAATGCTCAAAATCTGCTGCATACATCGCAAGCTTGGCAGTAATCTATACCATTTCCTCCAGACTTTGCCACTGTCATACCCACAAAGCTTGAAATTCACTTTTTCCCCCACATGGTATTCGGTAAACATATATCACAAATGCAAGACAATCCCCAGTTTGGAACATTAATATTTTGGAAAAAAAACATTATCTTGTATTTGGATAAATGCAGTAAATATTATGAATGGGATGTCTATAAAATATTAATGATCAAGAAAGTTATACAACCATCATACCTTGTTATAGCATCAATATTCAATATTGATAACTGTGCCAGTTTAAAATTACTTATAAAAATATACTTGGTATTTAATGTGATTAAAATATGATAAAGCATTAAAATAGAGAAAAATGAGACATACTGATGAAGGATTGTTGCGATTTTGAGGAGTTCCAAGCAGTTTATTAGCTCCCCAGGTAGGTGCCAGCATCTGATACCTAAGTTTCATGCGCTCTTGCAGCTTTTGTGGTATCACCATTGATGTTGTTATAGTGTTGCCCAAGAATATTACAAAGAACATCGCTGACAGTACTGGTACCTGCAGAATAATATATCCGTGATTACAAAACATTTGACATTGGTTAATGTATGGTTTTACACTTAACAGCAATAATTGTATGAGAATCACCAAAGAAGCAATGCTCTAAATATTTTTATGGGCAAAATTATTGGTATTGTAATACTTTCGGAATAAATTATTTGAAGTTTGCCATTTACAACAAAGTAAATGTGGACACAATTTTACATGCTCTTGGATACAAGTTTGTGCAAGGTGGATAGCGCAATGCCTTACAGAGGATCACAGCTTTCAAAGAAAAGATATCTCTTCTGACTTGTTAAAGCATTCTGAAGCTGATGGAGAGGCCTTGTTACAGATTGTGCCAGTTGGTGAAATCTGGGTTCATTTCATGCCCATGGAATAAAAATTCAAAAACAGCCTCTTCAGCTGATAAGATCATAACCAGTGTTTTTGGGATGAAGTGATGCCAATGACCAGTAGGTACCATTAGTTTTTAATTGGTAGTCGAATATACACACATGTGCTTCACAAAAATTTGTGAAGCACATGTGTGTATATTCGACTACCAATTAAAAACTAATTGCTAGCTTCACAGTGTACCACTTCCAGTATTCAAAATTATAAGGTACCATTAATTCAAAAGCATACAATTAATGCTCTAAAAAGCTACTCTGGCATCATAATCCAAATCATTTTATTCAATTTGATAATGGTCATCCTCCCACAAATTTGAAGACTTCCAAACACACCACTAAGCTGGACAGTACTGCCTTATTCATCCTAGAGCCTTGTTCTGGCTCTGTTGGAATTCCACTTTTTTGGACCATTAAAGGAAGATCATGGAAGATTTGTAAGAACCATGAAAATATGCATTGTGCAGTGAAAATCTGGCTCTGTAATCAGGGTAAAGAATGATACTAACACGACAAACACACCCTTGTGTCTCACTGGAAAAGGATATTGAAGGACATTATGTGGAAAAATATGATCTGGCTCTGTTAGACTTCCATTTGTTTGGATCATTAATACATTGCACTGGAGGTCATTGAAGAAGATTATGTGGAAAAATAAGTGAATGTACATAAAATATTCTTTTATGAGTGTAAACTGCATTTTTGTAAAAGAAATATTTTTTGAAAAAAAAAAAAAAATGGATTATCCTCCTATAAAAAGGATGATGAACTTTCTGCCTTAAATAAAGCTGCCAATGTGGCATTTAGTCTGATTTGCCTTTCTGCAAATAGCCTAGATCTAGTGTGAATAAGAATTATACAAGTTTTATTGTTCAGTTAATTATAGCTTGAAGCCTCTTAACAAAACTATTTGCTGCAATAAGGTGCTTTGAGGATTAAGCTTTTGGATTATTCAATTTGCTTTGTAGAGTTGATAGAAATATAATAAAAATCAGACAAGATGAGCTCACTGCTCAATTGATGATCAGAGCCATAGGACCTATCGTGGAATCAGGATTACTAAACAGAGCTGAAGTTTTGAGGTTCAAATCCTTGTCATGACATTTTTTCAGGCCTGTTTTATCCTTTCCTCCTGCATGTTACAGGTGGGCCATGAAAGTGTTTCCGATTTCACCAACAGCGATAACTTGGTCGAAATATATGAAGGTGTTGGTAAATCAACTAAAGTGTTATTGGAAATTTTAATTGTATAACTAAAAGTGCTCAAATTCCTTTTTCGGCGTGATTACCAGCTGCTATAGCAGCTCCATCCTGCTATTCTAGTTTTATAATCACTGATATTAGTGTCTATCAGAGGAACTTAAAAGCATGTTTCACCAAGAGGTTGTAAATCCCATTAATATAATCATTGACTTGTTGTATATCCACTATATATGAACCAGCAATTTCTCATATATAACAAGTGAGAACTACCATCCACCATTTTTAGTTTTTCCTTCTTCCAGCTCCTTTTGAAGATAAAACAGTGGGTGCACAGAATTAAAATGTGAATTACCTAATTTTTGTGTTGATTAATTTTTGAGAAGAAATTCCCAGAGGAGAAATACAGGAAGAAAAGCTTAATCATATCTGGGGCGGATAAAACTGTACTCTTTTAAAACTGATAAAACTGTATTTTCACATGGTGAATAAAAACAATGAGCAATAGGCACTTTTTCTTACCTCTAATGTAAAATTAGCTTAGCATTGCAGCCAAGTATAATGGGTACTGATGCACGAGAAAAATGAGACCTTGCTTTTCACAACTCTCTAATTAATAATGCAAATTCTAGTATTTAACTGGTTTCATTTTGGATAGGAATTCCAATTCCTCTTCCTTCTGTTCTAAAATAGAATACCGCAATTTATTGCTTCATTACTCTTGGTCATATCATGTACGTTGACTCAAAAAACAGTTTGTTGATTATAGCTTATTATTTTAACAATGGTTTTTAATAATTTCCAGCTTGAAATGCTTCCATATGGATTCTTGGGGATTCTGTAGGAGAGAAATCAACTCTGGCACCCAGTATGCAAACATGGAACTTTTGGGTTAGAATGCATTCAATTACAAAAGCAGCTGAGATAATGGTGTGTAAGACAGGACCACATTATAATGTACTTGAAGTACTTATTCCTTCATTATCTGAGTTGTACCAATTGCCTTCTATTTATCTTGTATCACACTATTTATCCTCACTACCTTTATACTTTATCGTATTGTCCATAACTATATCATTCATTGACACGTGTTTCTTTTTTTGCTTTGCTAACTATGATTTGGATTCGTAAACAGCAGAATATGGTCAATATGGCTATAACCAGGTTTATAGGCATCTGCAATCATTACTTTCATTGGTGAAACAGCTAATTTACCAATCCATTTACGCGAATTTAACACATTTAACCTGAGTTAAATAAAATTATCCTTCTTGGTGAAACTGGCCCTTACTGTAAAGCAACTGTATTTGGGAGTCAAATGATCTGTAGCTTTAATTCATGCTGGATGTACATCATTTTACTGTGCAGGCCCACACTAATCAATTTTATCTAATGTTCTGGAGTCATGTAGAAACCAAAGCTTGCAAATATGGAGGGCTAATAAAACCTTAAGCAATTATAATAACAGAACATGGTATATTACTATATCTGCCATGTTGCCTTTTATGATAACTAAGGCTGTATAAAGAATATGCAAGATACAGCTGATATGGAGGTTAATAAATCCTTAAACAATTATAATATCAGAACATTGTATATTACTATACCTGCCACGTTGCCTCTTCATGATAACTAAGGCTGTATAAAGAATATGCAAGATACAGCTGATAGGCATAACCCAAATAGAGGAATGGCAGCAAGAAACTAAGTCCACGCCACATCCATGAATGGAAACCTTCAATAGTGATGTCCATATTGTGCCTTTCTCCTAGTGCTTTGAGCCTGTACAACACACCCTGCTGATACCGAAACTGCAAATACTGCACCACACCTGTGAACAGGAGACAATCATGTTATACTGTATACTAAAACTAACCAAAATTGTACTGGTATTTCTACTTTTTCTACTATAAACAGTTAGCAGGGAGAGTATTGTATTCCACCTAACAATTTAATGTTGAGATTTTGCCATAAATATATATTTTGAGGTCCCTGAATATAAAAAAAGGCATTTTTAGAAAAACATGTATATTAAAAATCATAAGAATACAAGTGTTTTTGTAACACAAACATCGCTTCATAATTACTTACTAGGACCAGTTTCGGGAACACTTGGTCCCATTTTCAACCCTTCATTCTGAAATGGTAGGGTTGAAGGGTACTTACTGGGACCGGTTTTGGGAACACTTATTCCCATTTACAACCCTTCTTTCCAAAATGATGATGATGTTTGTGTTACAAAAACTAATTCAAATTCTTTTGTTTTTAATTTAATCATATCACTGTCACAAGCTTCTTTGCATATTTGCAAGATTTCAACATAACTCAAAAATAACAATTAAATAATATTTCTATGCCTCTAATAAATACCAAACTTTATATTTAAGTTTTGCATCTTTTAAGGATGTGACACAAAGACTTCAAAGAAATACCACCACCCCAAAATATCCTTTACTCGGAACATTTTTAAAAAAAATTAGGTTTTCTCAGAAATGGTTCTGATGATTTTGATTAAAATACCAAATGCTTAAGATATTTTCATGAGAAATGTATCTCTTGAATATTGCGTGAACAGTCTCCAAAATCCTATTCATTGTGAATGAATTTTGCATAACTGTAAACCAAGAGAGATTGACAAAATCTTACTATACAAAAAATGTTGATCTTGTCAAAATACACAATTTGTGTCAAATATATATTTTTTATGGAGCTATCCATTTCCAAAGTAATTCTTGTTAATAGTTTAAGTTGTATAATACTTATACTTTTTTCATGTGGGATGTCACCTTTTTTTTTACTCCTGATCATGCAATGAGAACCTAATTTCAATAATGTTGCATAACAACCAGCTATTGCTTTAGCCTAATATATTCCTTTATTCCCCTTATACCTATTGATGACTAGTATTCAATCCAAAAGTTGGTCAATGAGAGGGATGGAATTGGGGGAGAGACCACAACCTGACCTTAGCATTCCAGGTAAGGACACATACTCAGTTCCTCCCAGCAGGAGAGAAAATTCCCAGAAATCAAACCCTCACCCCCCACATGAGAGGTAGCAATGCTATTGCTGCATTAATAGGACAGACCCCTTATACCTACAAGGAAATAAGCAATAACCAATAACACAATTTCTGTTAAATGTTTCTCTTGACTAGTATGAAACAGTAAAAGAATAAGCTTCTATAAGAATAGTTTGTTGAAAAATAGGAATAGAAAGTCACGTGAATGTAATATCAGATTTTTTTTTAATTTGAATGACTAATTTATATTAGTTATTTTCAAGTGTGTATGCACATTACCTTTTCATACAAGAATGGTCAAACTGACTCATACTTGGTAAATATACCATTCTACTTAGAAGAAAGCTATAGAGTATTTTAATTGCTTACTCCAAAAGGAAGGCTTAAGTTAAATGCAAAATTAAAAAATCTGAGCACCTTTCTTGGTATTCTATTTTGTGAAAACATAAAAGTTCGTAGGCAAATATTTTGTACAAATTTTATTATCACAAAATTTTAAAATGAGTATTTAAGGCTATATTGCTATCATTTATGTATGTAAGCCACACACCAAGAGAAACTGTACAGTTCCAATAACATTGCACATAAGGAAAAGCCATATGTTTATGTACTATTAAAGCCTTTACCAAAGTTTTAAAACACCATGGTAAAAGCAGTCAATATATATTTATGCATAGAGAGGCAGATATAGAATAGAAGGACAGAAAGCAAGAGAGAAGGAAATGAAAAAACAAAAAGACCTAATATATTCACATGGTTTACTAAATAAGCAATGAATCAAGAGGAAAAAAGAGAAATTAAATATAAATCCAATCCCTCAAAAAACATGGTTAACAGTGTTATAAAGATTTGTGTAAGAAATTAATATTATAATTGAAAGTTATTTTAGCATTGACCCCATTATTCTAAAAGAATTATGTGAAACATTAAGGAGTTTTAAAAACAAGAAATCTGCTAATATAGATAAGATAAATATAGAACTTATTAAATGTGGATCTCAAGCACTTCTTTATAGACTGCTGAATTTAATGAACATTTGCTTGCAGTATGGACATGTATCAAAAAGATGGAGTGAAGCTGTCATAATACCAATATTTTAATAAGGTGATCAACATAATCCAAATAATTATAGAGGAATAAGTTTATTGGTTACATGTCAAAATTTTAGCCCAACATATTGAGAAAATATCTGAAAACTAATTGACAATGAACAACATTGATTCAGAAAAGGTTGGTCAACAATAGACTGTACTTTTTCACTCCAGCAATTAATAGCAAAGAGGAGAGAGTTTAATCTAGAAACACACATGCTTTTCATTGATTATGAGAAAGCATTTAATAAGGTAATATGATAATAAAGGCAATAATATCATAAATTTAATATAATAAAGGCAATTAAAAGTTTATACCAAAATACAAGAATATGAATAGACAAAGGAAAAAGTATTTGAGAAAAGTTTATGAATATTAATAATGGAGTTGGACAAGGTTGCCCACTCTCACCATTACTTTTTTATATATATTGGACGATGCCATAAGAAAATTGCAAGATGTTTTAGATGCAAGTTTTATGATAGACAAAATGAATTGTATATTATTTGCAGATGACCAAGTTATAATAACCTCTTCAGAAAATTAACTGCATAAAGCAACTAATGAATTGTATAATAAAGAAATATAAACTAAAACTTTCAAGTCAGCAAACAAAACCTATGACCATTCTTGAACCTTATCATAAGAGAACAAAAACTGACACTGGAACAGAAATAATTGAACAAATATGATCACATATAGGCATAATATACTAATAGAAAAGAAATTACAAACAGTTCAACAAATTTGTGGTACAATAAATAGATTTTAAGGGAAAAAAAAAAAAAAAAAAAATGTTATAAAACAATGGCAGTACCAATGGTGATTTATAGATCGGAAACATGGTCTTTGACAAAACTGGAGAGAGAGAAAAATAGAAACAGCCAAAATGTGGTTTCTTAGAAGAGTTGCAGGAGCTATGGCAAGAGATCGCAAGAGGAGAAGATATCAGGAATGAATTACATGTTTAGGTTAAATGATAAGATAAAGGCAAATAAATAGAATTGGTCATGTCATAATTTCCACTGGGGAACAGAACCAGTCAACATGTCCAAACCATGAAGCTGATGGTGAAAAAAATACCTGATATGTTGTATTTACTATCATTTATCCCCCCTCCCCTTTCTCTCTCCATTATATTCTTATACAAGCTTACTTTTCTCTCAACTTCATGTAAATTGAGAGAAACTTTTGCAGAAATGCTTTCACTATACAGTTCATTCTCTTTAGGAAAAAAAAAAAAAAATAAAATGCAGCAATCTGGTGTTGAAATGCCCTACTTTTTCCATGACATTGGTAGAAATAACTGAATGCCCCTTCTCAAAATGACCAAAAATAAACCACTGAAAGCAACACCTATTTGAAAATAATTTAAACTATAACAAATAAATTATTTAAAATAAACTAAGAATTTTAAAGATTTACATCTACTACATTAGTCCCACAAATATGTATTTTGAGTAAATCCTCAATAGAGAATTTGGGTGGAATGCAAATTACCTCCAGCGATTAAATGAGCGAGATGGAGAGATGATTATCATGAAGAAATGAAATTTGTTTTGAGCAAGGGTGATAGGCGAAGATCATCATTGTCGTTGTCCTCCTAATATCTGATTTTGAAATAACTCCTTGGCATTGATGTTGCTTTTAGTTCTCTAAAATGTAAATGCAGGTTTCAATAAAGAATTCTTATTAGCCTTTATTCACTACATTTGAAGTATTCAAACAGTAACTTACTGGTTTATTCAATAACTTAAAAACAGAAATAAATATATATAAATCAATTTTTAATAATGCTGTAAATTGCCAGGATCATATACATATTTATACATATGCCAGCACGTGCATGCATGCTAGGAGCACAAGACCAGTGTGCTACAATAATATGAATTCTTTATAAAAGCCTAGATTACCATACCATGCAGTTTATGCTACTTTCAGATGCAATTTTGAACCAATAATAAAATTGTGATAGTTTATATATATTAAAATAAAGCACATCCAATGACTTACTTATGTACACATTAAACCACATGAACTTCTGCCGAAATTCATACCAAGCTGCTGTGTTTGGCCAAATCAGCAGAACCCCCGACACCACTGTTGAGATAAAGTGATGCAACCTCCACCAGCCTTTGATACGTGAACCATTTACCTTTAGTATGCTTTCACGAATGGTTAATGTGCAGTAATACCATACTAACAGAAACATCAAACTCAATTCCAGAGCTCTGAAATTAAATTATCGATAATTATAGCTTTAACAGTATGAACTGCTTAAGATCGGCAATATAATATTCATTATTGTAATTTTCTATAGCTGTTTAAAATAACTTACCTGATATTTGTAAAAAGATTTATTACAGATACTACAAAACCAATACCACTTAGAATAAGTTTAAACTTTTCATATTCATCTTTATACCGAAACCTGGAAAAATAAAAAGCTTTTGTTAATAAAGAACCAGATCTCAGTAATTTTAGCAGTAAAGAACTGTAATAAAATAATCAAATAATGTGTAATTTTATTACATGATTTGTACTGAAAAGGTGGCTATGGTTAGAAGGGAGGAGTGGTGTTTAGTAATGTTAGCACTAAAATCTTACGCATTGGTTATAAAATGAGTCAAATTTACACTTGAATTGCTTCACTAAGTAATAAATTACCTGGACATGTTTCGCAGGCTTATGTTGCCTACACCATCAACAGATTTCGACTGGCCGGCCTGTTGGTATTTTCTGTGGACTCCTCTCCTTTCTCTGGAGGCTGATAAATGAACTTGTAGAGCAGGTTATCATCAGTGGTAATTCCAAAATTCATAAGGCTAACTTTCTGCTTTAAAATAAAGATTTTTTCCCATATGTTAATTCTAGTGGTCGCTCTACTGATTTTAATAAATGGACACTATCTTTGATTCTATGGCTATTGTCTCAAGCATGTGAGGCTACTGCTGATTTCTCCATTTGGTTGTTTCTTAAGTGTCCCAGAAGTTCCTTCAACCTGGTTCCTATGTTTCTTCTGGTTTGTCCTATGTATTTTTTATCACAGTTTTTACAGTTGATTCTGTAAGTTCCCGATTTCTTGGATGCAGGTGTTTTGTCCAACTTGTTCTTTAGAAGCTTTTTTATGCTGTGTTTGTTTTGTGGGGCTAAGATGATGATGTGTTCTTTGAAGATCTTTTTAAATTTGTTGAAGGCCTGAGGGTGGAATGTGCATTTTTTGAAAATATTCTGTTTTTTTTTTTTTTTTTTTTTTTTTTTTTTTTTTTTTTTTTTTTTTATTGCTATGAGGGTAGTTGAAGCTGCTATTTTTTTCTTTCTCTCTGTTGTTTTTAGTTTTTTCAGAACAAGTGTTTTGTTAAAACCATTGTTCTCTGCAGTTTTTATTATTTGGTTAAGCTCTTTTTCATATTCTATTTTCCCCATAGGGATGTTAAGTAATCTGTTTAGCAAACTGGGGATGATTGCATGTTTGTGGCTAGGTGTGTTGAAGCTGTTAGATTTTATGTGGTCTGTATGTGTATCCTTCCTGAAAATTCCAAATTCCAGTGTTTTATAGTTCCTGATAATTTTGAGGTCCAAAAATGGAAGGGTGTTGTCTTTCTTGGTTTCCATGGTAAATTTAATCTCTGGGATTTGTAAATTTAGTAGCAGCAGTTTAGCATTTACTATGGCAAATACATATATAAAATTCAAAAGTCGATGTTATACCTTTGGAATTCTCGCCAATGACAACCTGCTCTACAAGTTCATTTATCAGCCACCAGAGAAAGGAGAATAGTCCCCAGAAAATACCAACAACAGGCTGGCCAGTCGAAATCTGTTGATGGTGTAGGCAACATAAGCCTGCAAAACATGTCCAGGTAATTTATTAGTAAAGCAATTCAAGTGTAAATTAGACTCATTTTATAACCAATGTGTAATTATGCTTCACTATGTACCACTTCCAGTATTTTGATTCCTTTGATCACTTGATCTTACTTGAATTGGGCAATTGTTGTGTGTGTAATAAAATTCAGCAAAGAATAACAAATGACAGTATGTGAATTTTCAATGAAGAACTGATACTGTATACTTAAGATACTGTAATTTACATTCTTATTCTAAAAAGGCTCTCTTTTGCTTTGAAACTTCTTATAGAGTACCCCACATGCAAAGCATTTTTATCCTGAAAGTGTGTATTTTTTCTACTATTAATCTTCCTGTATTCATTTAACTAGATTTTGACGAGTTTTGTAACCAATATACAAATCAGGTTATAACCAACTGAATTTAAGTAAATATTTGCATTATTTTAGTGCAACTTTTTATCTTCAGCCTTTTATTCCACGAATTGTTCAGATTCTGGTGCCATAAAGTAAAATTTTGTGAAAATAGCAGAGTCACTGACTAAATGTATAAGTTCAGAGTAGCTGCCAGGTACACACATTTACAGACAAAATCAGCTTTAATGCGGCAGGTAAATAGTTATTAGATATAATAACTATTTATTTACCAATAAATACTTCGATATGTACAAGCAGTATACATTCAAGTGAAAATACTCAAATTAGATATTGTTCGACACTTTTAAGGACTACTTTGGCTTATATCAGATTGTAATGAAAAACTTATTGAAGATACTCTTGGATTTTCCTGCACACAGAAGAAAGCATCTAGTGAAGTATTCTCATTAGTTGCACTTTTCAGCTGATGATCTTGGCAAGTCCTTTAAACTTTCAGTTACAGTATTTTTCTTGCAATCCTTGTAATGTTGTATGTGAAACTGGAGCACGATCCAGATGTGTAAACTACATTTGCAACCTCTCAATAGTTATTGCTGTTCTCCAAGCCAACCATAATTAAAATTATAGCCTTTTCTTTTCACTCAATATCAGAGAAAATTATTCAACACATTAAATGTCAGATTCAATCCTATAAATCAGGAAATAAATCTGTCAATAAACATGCTTTGATGGATATAAACACATGTCAGTAAAATGAACATGCTTTTCATGGACATAAACAATAGACAGTCAAATCACAGGAAAAAAAGAAGAAAAAAATGTTTTACTACATTTTTATAACAGTAATCAAGTATGGCTGAATATGTAAAAATAAAGGATGCACCACTTAAAATAGGAAAGTTGCAGATTCTTTCTGTTAAGCCAAAAATAGCAAAAAAATTTTTAACATTGTTTTCGAGTTCTCTGAACACCAACTTTTGTGTAAAATTAAAAATATATATGGTCATTAAATTATAAGATAATCCTTCTTGCGACCTGTGTCTCATTTGCTCTTCCCTCATCATCTCCCGGGACTTCAGACAGTCCATTACCACATGAAAGTGCATTGACTGTTATTATTGCATCAGCTACAAAAATGAAATGGCATTTTATTTATGGATGCTCTTTAACTGCTGTGGTTCTCAGCATCCCATTCTATACTGGGCCTGAAAGACCGCTTAATTTTGCTCAGAGGCCTCTCTATCAGGCTTGAAGTTCTTTTACATGCCATAAATCTACGACATGGGATCCACGGCCTTACTTCCCTTCCGAAGGAAGCCATGCCAAGGATTTTTACACCCAAAAAAATCCATTGTCCTCCGCCAGGTGTGAACCAGTGACCTTGGGTATATGAAGTTAGAATGGTAACCATTACACCATGGAGGGCGACACATCAGGTACAGCCAGTCAGGTGCCTCTCTTATTACGGTCAACATAGTGCTTCACTTATGTAAGGAACAATAAGTCTTTAGATGCAAAGTTTACTTTAAACACCAATTTGATTGCAGGGAGTTTGTTGAAAGGTTTCCAAACTCTGCAACACCTCCAGGATTATGCAAGTGAGCATAATTATTATAAATTGATTTGTGGTTCCCTTGTGCCCTGACCTAACTAGTTGTGGTTTTTTACTTTTTCTAGCATATATACACATACAATGTACATAGTACCCAAACATTCGATGTCAAAATTTCACTGGAAATATATGTTTTGATGTCGCATCATGAGTAAAAAATAAAAAACAAAACATGTTTCAAAGAAAATCATCTCTCACCACAAACTACCGTTTATATGGAAAAATTTTTGAAAATTTTGTTTTTCTCAAAAATGGCTCCAACGATTTTGATTAAAGTAACATATATTAAAGATATTTACATCAAAAATAAAATGTGGAACAATTTATTCTGGATGAATTTTTCATAATTTTATATAACTATAAACTTAACAAAAATTTACTATGCAAAAATGTATATCTCATTAAAACACATAATTTATTACAGATACGTCTTTCTAGAAGAGTTGACTGTTTTTCAAGATATTCCTTGTTATTGGTTTCAAATATAAACTATGTAGCCTCGCTCAAATGAGAAGTCATCGTTCAAAGCGAGCTGAACCTCAGTTGCTTCACATAGTGACTAGGTTTTAAAATATTTTACTATTGCTTTCGCCTAGTGTATTCCCTTATTTCCCTTCTGATTACAAGGAAACAAGCACCTTTATATCCATAGTTGCATTAATGATCGCTTATATTGTAATAATATTAACTATTTATCAAAAAAATGATTGAAGTAACTTCTTAACAATGATTTGTTACAGAGATGTAGAGAAAGTCATGTGAATGGAACACATCAGATTTTTTTAAGAATAGTTTTAAATGGAACAGCTAAAGACTACTATGCAATTGGAACATATCAGATTTTTATTTTCACTATATGTACTATATACATAGTGTATAGAGAAGGTATTGTAATGCACCCAAAAATTTAATATCGAGATTTCACCAGAAATAACATGTTTTGAGACCCCCAGATTCAAAAAAAAAAAAAAGCAATTTTAGAAACATGTCAGTGTGGATCTCTGTGGGCAGCATAGTCAAAAAATGAAAAGTTGATTAAATACCAAAGTTGGTATTTAAGTTGAATTCTTCCAAGGTGACTTGAAGATTTTCAAGAAAATCCCCCAATCCCAAACTACTCTTTATATGGAAAATTTTTCCAAAATTTTGATTTTCTCAAAAATGGCTCTAATGATCTTTATTAAAATACCTTATGTTTAAGATATTTTTATGACAAACGAAATGTATATCTTGAATTTTCTGAGAATAGCACCTGTAGAACTCAATTCTGGATGACTTTTGTATAAGTGGCAAACATTAGACATAGACAAAAACTTACTTAAAAAAAAAAAAAAAAAATATATATATATATATATATATATATATAGCCCATTAAAACACACATCGTAATACATTTTTTTTTTTTTTTAATTAACTGGATTATTGCTTTCAATTTTAGGCCATTTAAACTTTTCTCCAACTGAAGACATATTTCTTCTTGTTTCTCATCATTTTACCTTTAGCAAGCAAAGAGAATGGAATTTAATTTGTTTCACATAGCTTTTAAAGGACTTGACTATCGCTATAGCCTAATGTATTCCCTTATTTTCCTTCTACCTTCAAGGAAGCAAATAATAAGACTAATTATGCTTTTGTTTATTTTGATTAGCATGATGTAAATAACATATTAATCTTTTGAATAAAAGGTTTGTTTGTGGAATAGCTAGAAAAAGTCATGTGAATGGAACACATCAGATTTTTTATTAAGGGGTTCACTGAAAAACAATGTGTACCGTTTTAGCTCTTGTACACAATAGAAACTCAAGTCTTAAAATCATACTAGAAATCACAGAGATTCGTGTTGCTAATCTTAGGCGAATGAGCAAGAACACTTTTACCAGATAATATGGGCCTGTTTGAGAGCAAAAGGTTAATACTTCTGGCATTTACGACTCTGACGTAAGGATTTTAGCGTGCCTTTCTCTGTACCACTTTCCTAGTGACTCTCGGTTCTTTCGTGCAGTGGAGAGAGGCTACAAGAGGGGTTACCTTATAATTGTATGATTATAAATATATGTAGACACACAAACACAAAGGAATACTTCTACGTTATATATTTCTATCCAGGATATATTTAATAATTTCAACTGAAGCATAAGATATTAATTACATTATAGGAAACATTATTCCAAAGCTTAGTCAGGGTAAAAAGTTCTTGTGATGGAGAAAAACTGACAGAGAGTGAGAATTGCAAACTTTTTGCAGCAAGTTTGTTACATAAAGCTTAGCACAAAATATAAAAAAAAATGGCTAATGCTGTGCAAAAGTTTACTTAACACAAATTGTGTATTTTATAAATTTTTCCTACATTAAGTTTTTATCTACCTTGGTTTCCTTGTTATATAAAAGTGCACAAAACAACCAAATAAAGGAGGGTTTCATGGAATACTCATTGAAAATTCAAAGATACTAATTTTATTTTTCACATCGGTATACATGTGACATTTTATTCTCAAAATTGTTGAGAGTCATTTTGGATATTTACATACATATTTTACTAGTATCTGCAATTTGGAGCAGGAGGATTTCCTTGAAAATGTTTGTACCATCACTGGAAGTTTAAATATCAAGTTTGGTTTTAGAGAGATGTGGAACTATAAGCTCTTTTTGAACTATATATTGAACTCTTTTTGAGCTTTAAGTCAACTGAAAATTTTAATTCCAATTGGAACAGAAATAATTATAGTGGCTTCTGTTAGATAAGCTTGTTTTAGAGCTGTGCTAGCTTTTTCTAAATGTGCTTTTTTAAGATCTATAATTATGTATATCTAGTAAAATATCAATAACATTTTTGTGTGGAATACCTTAATATACCACTCTAAATCCAATCATTTCACATTTTCAAAAAAGCATTCTTAGCATTCTTGTTCAATTAGTCCTCTGTTATGAACTCCTCTTTTGGCACTTGTTTCACATTCTTCACCTAAAATGTAAATGGCGTGTTATTTATGGATGCTCTTTAACTGCTGTGGTTCTTAGCATCCCATTCTAAATTGGACAGGAAAGACTGCTTAATTTTGCTCAGAGGCCTCTCTATTAGGCTTGAGGTTCTTTTACGTGCCATAAATCTATGACACAAGACCAACGGCTTTGCTTCACTTCCGAAGGAAGCCATGCTAAGGAAAAAGTCCATCATCCTCTGCCAGATTTGAACCCATGACCTTGAATATACAAAGTTAACATGGTAACCATTACACCACGGAGGGCAACACATTCTTCACTCGCCACCCCATAAGGAGATTGAGCAAAGGAATTCACATCTGTACATTTTCTATACTTTAAAATATTTGACACTCCTTGAAGGGAAAGTAGAACCTTTTCATTTTTTTTTCCTTGAGTCTCTCAAAGCTTTGTTAATCATTTTCTTCTGACCTGGGATATGATATCAAAGTATACTTCTGCTTTGGGAACAGAAGCATAGGTGCAAGCTCACAGTGTAGAGCCATGACAGTCTACCTGAACAATCACAGACTCCCAACAAAATGTATTTCTGATATGTACACCCATGGATGCAAGTACAGTATCCGTGTACACCATCTGTGATACGGTTGTGTAGCAGCAACAAGTTGTCACAAGTTCCGAATCTTAATATAATTAACCCACATGATCAATAATCATAAATATATAATTTAAGTTTCTTCAACAACTATCAATATTAATTAAAAATATTAATGACACAAAACATGATACAATTTGTATTGTACGGCTTTAATAGACCTGCCACCTTCCAGGTGTGTTCACTGTAACATAGGTTACTCCTCTGATGAGGGTCGCAGGTTCACTTTTCACATGTAGGAAACATTTTTTTCCCCCTTATCTTAATGACGTTGAATCAATTAGCAGCTATTTATTTTAGACATACTCATTTCATATATTGTTTTATATTAAACTCAATACACCCTCACAAACCTATCCAACAGGAAAATGTCAACTGCAACTGGAATAATGTGATATTCTCATTTTCTTCCACATGTAAGAGAAAGGTGAATGTCCAAAGGGGTGCCAATACGATGCAAAATATGCGGCTTTACAATTCCATCATGGTCGCATATCTTTATCATGTTGGGGCTGAACATCAAAGGGGGTCTAGGTGTATAGTGGCAGCTTGATGATACAGTGAATAGTGTGCACTACATGGTAACACTCAATAATAATTTGATTTCCTCTGTGAGGGTGAGATATGCTGATGGAATTATTGAATTTGTACATGATAATCATCCTGTCACACATCTCATAACGTTTCAAATTGGTTTTAAGAGAGGCAGGATGTTAGATCAGAATGGTAGACTCTTCTTGTTCACCAGATTAGAACCATATTGAGAATGTGTGGACTGCACTCCAATTTACCTGTAAAGGGCAAAGGACAAAAAATAGCTTCTAGGCACAAATTCAAGAAGCCTGGGATATTGTAACTCCTCATCCACATTAATGCAGGTATTTAATTTTGTCTAAGCACTGAAGATTGAGGGCAGTTACACAAGCTAGGGTTCATTCAACCGATACTAATTATGCTTATTTTTTGGATTTTAGTTTTAAAAGATAATAGTTTATTTACACACGTTTTACTTGTTTAACGCATGTGTTCGTAGAATTATGTTTTTGTGTGCATAGATAGACCTATAACCTAAAATGCCAAAGTTATATTAATGAAATATGTTCTACATATCCAGTCATAAAATTAAGAAACATAAAAAAAAAGACAAGCAGCACGAGATTTGAACCTAGAAACTTATGAGTGGAAGCAAAGTCTTCTTAACCTCTCTGACCCTGCAACATTGTTTTGTGATCTATTTTCATTGCTCATAAGTTAAACCATTGCGCTGTTAGTCACAGGCAATTATGTGCATTGTGAACACAACTTTTACAAAGATACACAAAGTTCTTAAATTGACACATGGAATCTGGGGATGACTCATTATTTTATTCACGGCTGTATAAAACTTATTCAGATATGTGAATTACCTGGACAGACGTCACTCATTAAATTGACCATGATTACTAAAAGATTGACAGACCCTATACAGTACAGCAATCAGGCAGGATTATGACAAAAATGAGCTGCCTTCCTGCAAATAGGCGATGCAACTAAAATCCTTCACAAATGTATACAAGCAGTTTTTAAATCCGTAACAATACATTAACTGTTAATTAAGGGGACTGATCAATGAAAATTTGGCAAGAATGATCTGAACTTAAATTAGGCTTTTAAGCTTATCACATCCAATTCTCTCCCAACATTTTCATGTAACTATCTTTGTTATTGGATTAAAAATGAAACAATTAGAATGAATTTCAATTAATCCTGAGTGGAGGACGTGGTTGCACATTTCAGACTTTTTCCGATACTTTTCACATTTTTCACAACATTTCTAAATGTATGTTTGACACTTTGCTGCTCATATGTTGAAAAGTTCTAAATAATGTATTTTAAAAAAAAAGTTCATGATTTAATAAGCCATACATTAGTAGAATTTCAGGCAACATGTTTAGGAGCATGTAAATTTTCCTATACAATTTTATACTTTAGAAAATTTTCATCATTTAAAATGCTCCTTATGGTTAGTAATAGTGCATGTCGGATATTGAAACTAGGGTATACACACAAATAGTAGAGTGCATGTGGTGCCACCTAAAAAAATCTTTATTGTGCTGCTACAGAGAAGCAGTAGTATTTACATGAACTCCTCCAGCATTGGCATTTAAAGAGAAGCCCTGTTGCTGAAGCTTATGTTGCCCTGCTGGAAGACGCACTGTCGGTCTACTCAGCAACATGAAAGGTATGTTAGTCGGCAAGCCTTTGGCAGCTATAACCACCACTATAGAGCTACAGTCCTCAACATCTCAGACCTCTATTGGTATTAATGTAAGTATAGAAGAAAAAAAAATCATTTAAAATTACAAAATCTCAACTGAGTGTACCCATTCTTGTGCTCCTGAAATCAATTGTCCTGGAAACAACATGGAAGTTAGAACCAACCTGGACTGTCATGTAAGCAATCATATGTGCTCATGTAAAACTCTACCATATTTTAAGATCAGTAACCCATTTGTCGTGGGGTCAGTCTGCAGAAATTGGCCAGAAACTATGATGTATTATTTTTTCGGGTACATAAATATTGAGAGCTGCAAACACCAATGTTACCAGAAAACATTAAGAATTTTGGAGGACACTTTTACAAGTAATTCTGTTGTATTTGATCATACTACATTTGTCAAGGAAGTCCTTCTGTGGAAAATGGAGCATTAATAACAGATGGTTGAAGAAAGGCATTTCCTTAACTGATATTGGGCACTCTAATAATCATATATTGAATCTGATGGAGCTGATGTGAGAGTCAAAATCCAAAACGGAACAACACTTGCTGTTAAACAACATTTTATGGAAAAGATGTAAACTAATAATGAAGAGCAATATGAAGTTGAATGACATCCACCTCTTTTAACAATAAGCATTTGGCTATGGACTGACTTGAGAGAACAACAAAGCAGCTTGATCCAATAACCTTTTCGAAGATTATGGCATTTTGCAACAATGGCTCAAAGAGGTTCCTGAGGAGGAAATGGATTGATACAGCTACTAGTTACCATGCACCTGTAGTTAAGGACAGTAGCAGCATAATTACAATTCAACCAGATTTGATGCTTTTGCCAGAAAATGAGGAAGGCTGCATTTCTACAGAAATAACAAAACCTGTCATCAAATTATGTCATAAATTAACTGTAAAATCTGAAAACACCTGGGTACCATATCAAACGCCTGAACAGATCAGGAAAACATATGACATTTATATTCATGTATTTGAACAATAAAATGTACATTAATTAAAATTTAACTTACAATGTTACACTGCAGAGTGGATTATAGAAATTATTAATCAAATATAATGATGACAAAATATAAAAAAATTAATAAACAAGATGTCAATTATACAGAAATTGAGTTATTGGGATTCTATTGTATTTGAAAAATGTTCCATGTAAAGGGTAGTGGGGATGAGGGGATTTTCATGAAGATCTTTGTGTTGTATCCTTGAAGTATGGTGCTTAAATACTAAGTTTGGTATTTAACAAACTCTTTTTTTAACATACTGGTGGCTGTTTCCAGTATTGAATATGTTGTCTTGTAGCTCATGTTTTTGCCAACTGATTTTGATCATGTCAAAAATCATCAGAGAAAGTATAGAGATCTTCAAAGAAAGAAGCACATTAAATTCAGACTATGGTAAACCACTGAATGCCATTTGGAAGACCCTCATTGCACAGCAATCTGGAATTCATGGAAGTACAAGTAACACCAACAGCAGAGCCAACCAGGATTGGACAACTATGAACCAATAAGAAAGCATGAGGCGGTCGCAACTCACCTATAAAGCTGGTCACACAGCACTGGCAGTGCTTAGAGAAGAAGCTGAACATAAGTTGCATGAAACAACTGCAAAAACAAGCTACAAGACAACACGGCCAATACCGGAAGCAGCCACCAGTATATTAGACAATGGCTGCGGAAGCTCTTGAACTTGCAAACTTTTTTTGTTTTTGAATTCACAAGCACTTACCCATCCACAGACCTTTTTCTTAATATGCCCGAAGAGAATATTGGGCAAGGCACATTTGACTTAAGAATTGACTATACATCCAATTCATTGCCTTTAACTCACATTTGTGAGATTCCATCAGAATTGATACCACCGAGTCTGGCAATCTTTTTTCATGATATAAAAGACAGTTTCTTTTCTGATTATGATGTAGTGGATCATTACAGTTTGAATAAAAGTATTAGATATAGACAGTCATTGCACAGGGAATTAAGAATATGCATGGTTGATTGTTTTTTTATTTGATCCTACTTAGTACAGTACTCAGGGACAAAACATATCAGACAATTATGAGATATATAGCATAGCTAATAGCATACCCAACACCAGTTTTTTTTTCTGTTGTGCATTATTTATGTAGCGAACAGAAGATGAACATTTCTGAACTACCCTCATTTCAAGAGAGAACTTCCAGCATGCATTAATGTAAGTAAAACAATAATGAGCAAGTGTAAATCATCAATACATGTATTCATGTAATCTGTCCCATTATGGAATATTTACCTATTGCATGACACTAAAAAAAACTCCTTTACAGTGCGTGGAAAGTGAGCATAAAGGAATTTTTTAAAATATTTCTTGAAAAGATTTGGCAACAAAGCAAAACAAAGAAGAATGAAGTTCCTATTTCAATTGGTAATGACTCTGCAAAGTGAATGCCTTGGCAGAGTCACTGAAACATTGCCTGGCCATGATGGAGCAATAAGGATGGTAAGGCTACATATTGATCAGGACGAATTCACATTCCCATAAAAAGCCTATACCCATTAAAAGTGTCCACCTCAGATGTAGTGAGTGATGAGGGATTCATAAGATGGCCTTTTCTAAAACATCCTAATATCAATGCAGTAAGACTTAGAAAGGAATCTACCCTACTGTCATCTAGAAATCAAACCATTGGTCCTGGTTGCATTGGTAAGAAAGCTAAGATGAAAACACAAGTACCTACATCAGTTACACAACTAGGGGTGGATGTTTGATAAAGGCTCCAAAAAAACTGAACCTATGAAATTACTTTGTTGAGTTCACAAAAGGTGGGATAATGTTAAATATTCAATGAGGTTCTTTTGTGAAAAGTTTTAATTTCCAGCCTATTCCTTTAATGACATTTTCATTTCCAGTTTTTCTTAGCTTGTTAATCTGATGTGTTAGAAAGAAAAAAGCATGTAATCTTCTTGTACATTACAATATTAGCATTGTAACAAATTAGATGCATAAAAATGATTAAATCCTAATGAAGTGAGCTAGTCACTTTTTAGATATAGGATCTGTGGTTGCACGTGAAACTCTAGTCTCTAATTGTTATGACATTCAACTGTATGTCCCACATACAACAAATAATTCAATTACTGAGAGCACTGTCCATTACAGACTACAGTGCATACAGTTGGAAAAGGATTGATATTTCCCCAAAGCTTCTGTTATTTGTTTTAATTTTTTTAAGGAATGAAATCGTAAAATGGAAATTTAGGCATACAAAAATCTTCCCATTTCCACCAGTCGCCAACACATCCAAAATTTGAGGCAGAGTCAGACTGAAAAATACAATGCCATGGCTGGTATTTGAACCAAGAATCTCCTGGTTTCCAGCCAGTGCTCTGACCACATACCCAAAATTGTACATAGTAACTAGGTACCTAAACAATAGGGTGAAATCTGAATGTAATAGCAGCTCTTATTGTTCTCTTCAACTTATAACTAAAAAGCACATTTTAGCATACCCTCATTTTATACAAGTCAATATTGCACGCCTATTTGGAATAACTGCACTTACTTGTCATTTTTATTTAAGATTGATACATTTACGTTTCCAAGAATTATTTTAAGATAAAGCCCATTTTCCTTGGGTAATGATTGTTCCATTTCATGCAGTTGTTCTTTTCTTCGTAGCAGGTCCTTTTCAAGTGCTTGTATGGCATCCAAACTGGTTTTTTCGACGGCATTGTTGGTAAACCTAACAAAAGATGGTATAAAGAAATATTAGGTAGATGTCTTTCAGCAAGAATAAAATAGTAACTAAAAACATTGATAATTTTCTGTTCACAATTCTTACTTTTTCAGTGATCTACTAATGACTCCAAGCCGATATTTCTGATGATTAATTTGTTTCATACATTTTCCTTGCAGTTCCCCAACCTCCTCTAATTTGGCAATGTACTCTCTATTTAATTCCTACAGGAACAAAATAGAACTGAGTGAGTTACATAAAACTTGTTATAAATTTTCAAAACTTAATGAACAATCCAGAATAAGTTCACCATACAATCAACGATCAAGAAGTTGCGTATAGTTGGGAAAAGACCAAGGTTAGTTCAAAGTACAAGTGGTTCCACTTTATAGAAAACACATATTTGGAAAGAATATAAATTATTTTGGTCCCGTGCAAACGAAAATTGGGATTTGAGGTACTTACTTCTAAAACTTTATATTCCACTCCTAAATCACTGAAATCTTGAACACACGACTCCACATCATTGCATTCCATTCTGTGAAGGATGGTCTTCCTCCTCACAGGTTATTAGGGACAATTACTGGTACGCACGTCATACACATGCATTAATAGATTGTGTTGCAACTCAACCTCCTGTTTCAGTCCACGGCTTGGCAACAAATTACTCGACTTTGGATTGGAACACGGGCCACCACTCCGTGAACTAACAATCTATGATTTAATGTTTACTCCGTTCCTTAGACTTCTTAGGACACGGCCCTCCCGATGTTCCACGTCTTTCTGAGTGCAATCAAAGTGCAACTAACTGGACAGAGTACAAAGTTTACGATTTAGTATGCGGTGTCTTTATTAGCCTACTTTCCAAAACACCAAGGTGCAAATAGTGACCTCTTCAAGAATGCGTTCATGTATGTGTTATCACTTATCAGTTCTCTTAAAGGTCATTGGTGAAGGTTATCGCGTTTAAATCACTTCTTTCATTCTCTCACATGAACTGATTTCTGTTATTAATAGATAAATTCCTGGATACATTTAAGTTGCGTACTACAGAAGTAAAAAGTATTATTTTAACATTATTACTTTCTCTTCGTAGTACGTAGCAAGTAGAGAAGGTATTGTATTGCACTCAAACATTCTGTACAGTGATTTCACCGGAAATAAATGCTTTGAGGTCCCATGAATAAAATAATGTGTCTAAAAAAGCGGCTCGCACGAGCTGGTGTATGTATGCGCGCGTGAAAAGTCCCGTTTAATACCAAACTTGGTATTTAAGTTTACTATCTTCCAAATATGTGACACGATTTTTAAGAAAGTCACCTCACCCCAAACTACTCTGTGCAAGGAAAAATTTTCAAATTTTGATTTTCTCAATAATGACTAACGATTTTGATTAAAATACTGTAGGTATATTAAGACATGACACAGGTAATTCCTATTTGAAGATGCTGGAAATGTTAAAATATCCAGATTTGAAATCCATAGCTGAAGTTTTACTTTTTCTTCGAATCGCTGGGATTTTAGCCTCACAAGAGCCTCTACTACACCTTGTTGTTCCACAGTCGCGGGCTTCAGTTGCTATTGCTCCACTCCTCTACTTATAAAAAAAGCATTCCTCAGCTATGCTTTACAGCTTATAGCCCTCTACCTTGGGCTATACTTTGCAGCTAAAAATAAAATAAATGGTGTGTTATTTATCTTTAACTGCTGTGGTTCTCAGCATCCCATTCTATATTGGGCACGAAAGACGCTTAATTTTACTCAGAGGCCTCTCTATCAGGCTTGAGGTTCTTTTACATGTCATAAATCTATGAACGGTACCAACGGCTTTACTTCCCTTCCGAAGGAAGCCATGCTAAGAATTTTTTTTTTTTCCCCTTTGCGGTTAAGGTCCCTTAAAGTTTTAACAGACCAATTAACCACAAAATGGCTCTAATGCCAAAATAACAAAGGTACAAATGCAGATCATGTACAGGAGTAAATGGAAAAATATTTACAAGACAAATTAAATGTGTATCTTGAATTTCCTATGAATAGGCTCTGAACTTACTCCATAAAAACTGTTGATCTCGTCAAAACATACAATTTATGTCCTGTTCATTTTTGTTTTATAGCTAACCATTCCTGAGATAGTCCTTGTTATTAGTATCATTTTTTTTTTTTATTTTGTAATAGCTTAACGTCCTTTAACCTGGTTGGTCATATTGGACAATGATTGAAATCGTGATATGATGCTCAAATGATTTGGCAATCCATAGAGCTTAATATTACTTGACATTCATCTTCTCAGGATAAAAAAACTTTATCCAGGTAACTCACGCTAAGAGAGATTTGAATTTGTGATCTCTTGAATAAGAGGCAGACATATCACCCCCACACTACTGATGCACACTGTTTTAATTTTAATATACGTTTTACAAACCAGAAGTCATCATCCATGTTTCTTTTGTTTTACTCATGGCCATGAAAAGAGAAGCATTTTCATTTTCAAGCAAATAGCAACAACTTTTAAAAGATTTGACAGTTGCTTTATGCTAGTTTGTCCTCTTAGTTCACTTTACTTAAAAGAAACTAGTAATGAGGAGATTTCTGGTAATGTTTATCTCAGTTAGCATGAAGTAGATAGAAGAACAGTTTTTTATAAGTTTTTTTCTAGAACAGGTAGTATGTCATGTGAATGGAAAATATCACATTTTTACTTTCTCTACACGTACTATGTATATAGTGGTTAGAGAAGGTATTGTATACAGTGCATAGAGAGGATATCTCTTTTCTCTGGTTTTCATATGTCAGCACATTCATTATTAAATCAATCCACACAATAACTTTTGGTATAAAACAATGACATTTTTTGTACCACCTTGTTAATAACTGGATATAAATGAAGATGCATTTTTTACTTTCTCTATACTTACTATGAACATAGTGTATAGAGGAAGTATTGTATTGCACACACACATTCAATACTGAGATTTCACCAGAAATATATATTTTGAGGTCCCCGAGTCCCAAAAAAAATTTTTAGAAAAAAGAATGTATGTCTGCAGACAGATATCTGAAAAACTTGATATTTAAGTTTGATATCTTCCAAGGATGCAACACAAAGATTTTCATTAAAATCTCCCCACTCCAAACTACCCTTTACGTGGAAAATCTTTTGAAAATTTTATTTTTCTCAAAAATGTCTCTTAATTTTGAATAAAATGCTGAATATTAAAGCTATTTACACGACAAATAAAATGTATATCTTGAATATTCTGGGAATAGCTTCTGAAGACCTGTTTATTCTGGATGAATTTTGCTGAATTTTGCATAACTGGTAAACTGTAAGAGCTGCATAAAAACTTACAGCACAAAAAAATGTAGCTTTCGTTAAAGCATACAATTTATGTAATACTTTTTTTTTTGTTGTTGCAGAGTTGACCATTTCCCAGATATTCTTTGTTATTGATTTAAATTTAAATTATGCATCTTCTTAAACAGGGTCAGCTTTCATTTCCTCTCTTTTGTTTTTTTGGAAGTTGAAAGCGATCCAAACATCAATTGTTCACATATCAATCAGCTTTTACAAGATTTGACTATTGCTTTAGCCTGGTATATTCCCTTGTTTCCTTTCTGCTTACAAGAAATTAAGAAGTAAGACCAATTGTGTTAATGCTTTTCTCGTTTAGCATGATGTAGATAGAAGAATAATCTTTTGTAAGAATAGTTTGTTTGTAGAATAGTTGGAGAAAGTCATGTTAGTGCAACACATCAAATATTTTTCAAAGCTTCAACATCCTTTAACCTAGTTGGTCATATCGGACAATGAATGAAATCAGTGAAATGATGCTCAAATGATCTCGGGCTCTTAAAATCATTCAACATTCATGTTCTCAGGATAAGGAAAAGCCCTGAAGAAGATTAAAAAAAAATTGTCCAGGTAACTCACTCTTAGCAAGTTCGAACACATGACCTTTCACACTAACGAGATGAACTTTTAGTTAACATGCTTATTTGTGAGGTTATCAAACAATAATATTTATACTTTGGAAATTTTTAAAAAGAAAAGTTGAATTCTCAAAGATAATTGTGTCATGTTGACAATTGTTCGAAACAATATTATGTTGTTATTATTATCATTATTATTATTATACATATGAGTAAAAACATAGATTAATGTTTTAATTATAATACATATATTGTTTTGTAGAATTAACAACTTCCAAGATATTCTTTGTTATTTATTTCAATACTTATTTATACTTTTCTTAAATGGGAAGTCACTGTGCAAAGAGAACTAAGTTCAATGTCAATAGCATAGTGACTACTTCCTTTCTCTCATAAGGAACAAGTAATAAGACCATTTCTGGTGATGTGTATCTCAAATAGCATGAAGAATATTAGTTTGTAAGAATAGTCTGTCTGTAGACAGGTAGAAAATGTCATGTGAATGTAACACACCATATTCATTACATAAAACCTCATTTGTTGTATTAAAATTTCAAAAGAAATAACTTAAAATTTTGGTTTTCTAAAATTTTATCCATCCTCACCTTAATTTTATTTCATTAAAAATGCTTCTTTTGATGATATTTTTTATTTTGTTAAACAGAATTTCATATTAATATTTCTTATTGAGCTAAAAAATTAGTTTTCTAAGAAGTAAAATTTTAAAATTATGCAGATTTCTAAATTATGTTTTCTTCAATTGTCAGTTTTAAGTTTTGCCCAAAAACCTGCTTATAAAACATTAATTAGCTTGATAATAGTTGTTCACAGCCCATGTGTGGGATAGAGTTGCAAAGGTGGAATTGACTGAAAATTCAATGTAATATCCAGGATTTGAACCACAGATCTCTTGCTTTCTGTGGTACAAGCTCTGGCTAAGGCATAGAGTTTTTCACTCTGATTCTACCTTTGAAATTGATTAGCCTGATTACTATCAGATTGAGACTTACTTCATAACAAGTTTTAAACAACATGTTTTGGGGGAAACTTTTACAAAATGTACTTCAATAACTTCAAAATGGTATTATAAGGACTATATTAAATGTTCAAAAATGTCTAAAGTAAAAATCTGTCATGTTCCATTCACATCACATTCTGTATATCTCTATAACAGATTATTGTTAAAAAGCTTATTCTTCCATGTACTTCATACTAATTAAGGTAAACATTAACAGAAATGGTCTTATTACTTGCTTCCTTGCAAGAAGAAGGGAAATAAGGGAGTATTCTAGGCTAAAGTGATACTCAAATCTTATGAAGGCTGGTTGCTATGTGGTTGAAATGTTTCTTTGCATGGTGACGAGTTGACAAACTCCCATATGAGAAAAATTTTAAAATTCAAATATATCTTGAATAGGTAGTACTTTAATAAAAATTGTTACAGCCATTTTTGAGAAAATCAAAAATTTTTAAATGTTTTCCATGTAAAGGGTAGTTTGGAGTGGTTGGAATTTCCTCAAAATCTTTGTATCCCATCCTTGGAAGTTATTAAACTTGAATACCAAGTTTTGTTTTTAAATTATTTTCTCTCTCTCTCTCATGCACACACACATATTATGCTCATGTACAGCTTTACCCCCTGGTTGCCCTAATAATTCAGGTTTGTATCCTTAAAAAGATTAACTACACCTCTTATCACATTCTTGTATGATACAATATCTTCCTTTTGGTTTGTATACTCAAAGGTTATGTATCTTTTATTTGCAAGTGCATTATATTTGAAAATCAAATGAAAGGCTGTTTCCTCCTCTTCATTGCAGATGCTACACTTAGGTTCAGTTTTATAGTACACTATTTTGTGTAGGAGCTTCCTAAAATGGTTATGGCTGGTCATTAATCCAGTTAAGAGTCTTGCCTAATTCCTACTTAATTTTAGGATTTCAGTTGCTCTGGTCGCATTGTCCTTAAGACTACCATTTTTTAATTGAAATATAAGATTATTAAAAAATCTTATGTGATACATTCACATTACTTTCTTTACCTATTCAGCAATAAAGTATTCTTACAAAAGCTCATTCTTCTATTTATATTTACTTCATGCTAATCAAAATAAACAGAAATCATATTATTATTTCTTTGTAGGTAGAAGGGAAATAAAAGACTACACTAAAGTAAGGTGCCATCAAATGGTTGCCCTTTGAGTAAAGTAGAGAAAGCAAATTTGTTCAATGGTCCTGCAAATCACCACTACTGTGGCCAACTGTGCGGAAAGCAAGAACAGAAAATTCAATCAATGCTATGGTATTATGCAACATTTTGTGTTTGAAATATTACTTTACCTTCCACAGATCAATATGCCTATAGTAGATACATTACTGGTAGATTGCTCTATTATGTCTTTTACATTAGTAGTTCTATTTCAGATATGAACATAATATACATATTTTCATAGTTTGGTGGCAATTGGTGGTCGTAACATAAGTAATTGCTATTATTATTAATAATATTATAATGGTGTTAACATTATAAAATAGCAGGCTCTTTAACTTGGTTAATGCCATTGTAATCACATTATAATGCCAACAATATGATACATAATGTAACAAAAACTTTCACATTTATACAACTGAAAATGAAGAGGTTTCTTGGTAATTAACACACTTTTGAAGAAAGTCTTCCCCTTGGTAATTGTCCTGCTCACTTACATGCATTGCGCAATGATGCTGCAAATTGAATTTTCTGATTGTAGAACTTAGCGCAAAATAAAACAAAATCCTGCCACTTTCTATAACTAAGAAAAATTTCTCCTAGGCAAGCAAAACGCAGGAGTCAGTCGGATTGATTTCTGTTTCCAACATAATATATGTTATAAACAGACAAACGGTACACCTTTTATGGAAGAGAGAAAATCCCTGCTGTCACATGTTTACCCATTGCATTACCAGCCTGTTTACTGCGCCACAAAATCAAACGAGTTGGTGACACCTGCACTAGACTAAAGTGATATTCAAATACTTTAACAGCTGGTTACTATGTGATAACCATGCCCAGAAATAAAATAATGGCTTTCCATTTAAGAAAAGCTAATTACAAGGTATATCTCAGAAATGGTTAACTAAAAAAATAAATAAATAAGTCTGGACAATTTTGTTTGAAGGAGCTCTGAATTTTTTTATGTGCTAATATTTTGTTTATCCCTTATGGCTCGTAAGTTATGCAAAAGTCATCAAAAATTAAGAGAACTTCAGAGGCCATTCTCAGAACATGCAAAATTAACACTTATTTCTAATGTAGATATCTTAAGAATTATTTCAACCAAAATCATTAAAGCCATATTTTATTAAGTCAAAATTTTAAAAAATATATGTTATATAAAAGATACTTTGGGGTGAGGAATTTTCTGGAACAATCTTTGTCATATCTTTGGAAGATAAATAACTTAAATATAAAGTTTGATATTTAACAGGTTTTGTTTAGTTGAGCTGTTCATGCTCACACACACAATATTTGTTCTAAAAATGTTTCATTTTCAAAAGAGCCTCAAAATATTTATTTACAATGAAATCTTGATATCACATTTTTGGGTGAAATAGAATACTTTGCCAACTTACTATATGTTAGCAGAGAAAGTAAAATTATTGGAAATTCTAGTGCAATCTGATGTATTCCATTTATACAATCTTTTCTACTTATTTTAAAACAAATTATTCTTATAAAAGCTAATTCTTCTATCTACTTCATTCCAATCAGGACAAACATTAACAGAAATCACATTCCTTGTAGGTAGTACCATTAATAAGGAATATCTCAAAAATGGTTAACTCAAAAAAGAACTGAATGGCACACATTTCCAGTATCTGAACAAGAACCATATTTTTTGTGCCATAACATTCTCTCCCCCCCCCTCTCATGGCTGCCAGTTATGCAAAAGGCATCCAGAATGAAGAGGACTTCAGAGGCTATTCCCAAAAATTCAATGTACATTTTATTTGAAACATTATCTTTAATATTTGGTATTTTAATGAAAATCGTGAGAACCATTTTTCTGAAAATTGAAAATTCCAAAACATTTTCCATGTAAAAGGTAGTCTGGGTTAAGGAACACACTAACACGCAGATTTTTCTAAAAATTGTCTCTTTTATTCCTAAAAACATGTATATCAGGTTAAATAATGCAGTACCTTCTCTTATAATATGTAACAAAAACAAAAAAAATTAAGCTAGTGACAGTGACGTAACTCAAATATTAATATACCTAACAATTAATACCTTCTCTACTTACTGTGTACATTGTACATGGTGCAGAAAAAATGTGTGATAAATGATATATATATATATATATATATATATATATGGTATATATGGTGTAAGCATTGTTAAATATTGCAGGAGTGAGTGAAATAAACTTTGCCAATAAACCTCATATATCATACTTGTGAAAAGAAGCAACATTGCATAACATTGTATGAAATACAATGCAACTCTGCTATGCTTGAAATTCTGCAACATTTATGTTGTAATCAAGTTTAATTAAAATAATTTAATTAATTATTTAGCTCATACTTTTTGGCAAGGCATCAGGTAACAAACAGGCTGCCAGCCTCTGGTTAATCATGCCATGGTGCTATAACAATATTATCATCAGAACCCAAACCGGTATTTTGCACTGGTTGCAAACATATGCAAAAGAATAAGTGGTATAATTTTAATTGGGGATGAAATATTGAGTTTCTTTTGCATTCTTAGTTTCAGAAAGCTACTTGTTCTGGGAGAAATATATTTTCTACAAATCTGAAATGTTTTAGAAAATAATTAAATTCTTAATATATGACATGCCTTCAGCTTTGAAATACAGCTGTAATCGTTTGCTTTTAAATGACCATTATCCTTGCCTACCATTTTCTGTATTATTTCTAATAGAGTAAAACTGTATTGTATGTAGTAGATATACAGAACATACCTTTGCAGTTTTTTGCTTTTCTCAAGATAAGAATTTATCAGTTTCTTGTTATTTTATGTATTAGCTTATTAAAATTATCATTCACTGTCTTGGCATTCTCTTTAGAATCCTGTAGCAATAGCTTAGCTGCAAGAGGATTTGTAAATTGGTTCATTACTATGTTTTACAAAGTAAAAAGTAGGATAAAAAGTGCAACCATATGCTGGGTTTGAACCCTTAACCCTTAGTACACTTGAAATAGCTTGTTTTTTACCACTGAGTTACAATAACATGCATAGGTTACAGAAAATATTAAATTCATAATTGCACTATTGTTGCATTTTCTTCAATGTCATGTAGTTAATAGTTCAACTGCTATAGAATTGCAACTTGCTTTGTGATATTTAGTTCATATTTTGCCATACTGGGTTAATATATCCAGAGAAATCTTCAGTGAGTGACAGGTTAAAATGGCAACCAGTGCAGCATTATCTACAACCATTGCCAGTTAGTTTTCATACTTCCTACTGACGAAACTCCTTAAAGATACTGACCCGTGAAAAGTGTACATTTATTTTCTTGAAAGATAAAACAACAGAAAATTTTTATTCCATTGAGTCTTGATGCCACCTCACATTTTGAGCACCTTATTTGGGACTTTGCATTCACACATAGCTTGCACATCTGCTTGTTGCTGTTATGCAGTGGCCAATGTTCAATTTGGTCAAATCTAATGTCATAGACAGGGGCTGGATAAAGAGCATCTTTCTTTGGATGATGTACAATGTCTTCTTCTTCAGTGTATGATCACATTTTCTCTTCACTAACTTTCCACTCCAAAGAGCATTGGCTATTTCCAATTGAAAGGGGAGCAAAGAGATAGGTTTTTCTTTCTGCTTTTGGACTTAATCTCTTATAAAGGAGCCAAGAATGTCAGCAAAATGTTTCAGATATAATATCTTTTTGCTTTCAGATTTATCCTGTACAGTGTAACAGGCATATCCACCATGGTCAATGCTACCCATTATATTCTCTGACAATAGCTGGTCTGCTTCCACTGATGAAAGCTTTGTATTTCACTAATAATATTTTTATTTATTTTTCTGAAATTATAAATTGCCTTTATTCCACTGCTGCAGTACAATTTTATCTCTAGCCCACACTAACTCAATCAGATTATATTGGCAGTGATAAGGGGGGAGGCAGATTACCTCATGTCCCATTTCAATTGCAAGTTGGTCCAGCTGATTCAGTTTTTCACAGTTTTTAAATACACACACTTGCTTTACCTACATCACAAGCTTTGACAGTAAGCTGTTGAGCATTTTTGAAATAGTAAATTTCTGTCTTTCATATTGCAACATTTTTTAAAAAACATGTAGATCCTAAAAATACTACTTCAAGCCTGAATACGCAATACCTACCTATTAGATTCACCACTAAAAGCCATTGCACTTGCTCTGTTCCCGACTAAGCAGCAACTGAAAACTGACTTCAACTCTGTAGGGAATAACCCTGATTTTGAGACAAACATTAACATACAACAGCTGATGCAGCATTCTACAGCTAGTAAGAGTGTGTTCACTCTGTCTCTCGATTTAAACAGCTTGCTAAGTGCAATAAATGTAATAATTCTTTTAGTACAGTCATGTCATTAGTTTACATTCCATTTCTGTGTAAATACACATGTATGTACACGTATAGAACATACATATATTCATACAAATAATAAAATTTTCATTACAGTACGATTATGATACACATGGGTATGCTTATTCATGTGTATTATGAAAACTATTTGAGCTAAAAATCTGTGGTTTTTATGGTTCTGCCACAAATATTACTCCCTTTCTTCCCTGTGAATTATTTTTTGCAAAATTTGAATATTTTGTCTTAGTGCAAGTAGTATTTATAAGAGATGGAATCACTTAGCATGTTACTCCCCAGTTAAGCAGGAATGCAATTTGACAATGCAGACTTCGGTTGACTGCCGACCTGGTGGCACTCAAGGACAAATCTCATGCTATTTGAAAGCCACTGTAGGTGTCTAAGTCTATCACATCAGGGTATTAATTTATACAACTATCTTCTAAATAGTGTTAAAGAGCTCATCAAACATAAAAAATTTAGAACCATTAAGAACCATCTCAAAAGTCATATACCATTCACTATTAAAGGATTCTTGGAGCTGAAACTCTTGTCTTCTTCCATAGAAAACAAATTCAATGATATCACTATAAATATTCTTCTTCTACAGATACTGCCCCCTTTGTTTTTGTTATTGTAGAACTCATTCTGCAGAAGTAGGAAGGAGCTTGATGCTGGCAGAAATTTAACATTTTTTTTTTTTTTTTTTTGTTACTTGTTTTTGTATACATACAACACACATGTTGTATTACAATTTAATTATATTCTAGTGATGCCATAACATTTCATTTCTTCAGGCTGATAATAAATTTCTCTTCTCCTCAGCCCTTGCTTCTTCCTCATAAAACTGCCGCCAGAAAAAGTTACTCATAGTACCTTTCCTTGATTTTACAAGATTATAAGATTGTATGAGGTTACTTACCAGGCTCATAATTATTAAATCTATTATGCACTAGGGAACTTGGTATATGAGAAGAATTTTTAGCTCTTCTTTGAGCTTTTTTCAAATCCTTGGAAATTATTCACAGTTTATATTTTTAAATATGCTTTATTTTCTATACACAAAAAGTAAAATTGTTACATATAATTATACTAAAATGGTAACAGCTGTCAATATGTGACCGGAGGAAGATCTACTAATGGCAATAACCATTTGCTATAAATGCTGCGAATTGTTCCAATATCCCAAGATTACATTACTAACTGCAACAATAGCATAGTACCCGGCAGTGCACCCTAAAAACAAGCTTTAGTGACTGCCCAAAAATACATTTACTTTTAATGAGCTGCATGAACTTCTGGTGTAAATGATAGAGCTTATTTCAATAATAAATTATGAAACTTAAAAATCTAATTCAATAATTTAATGTGCTCATTATAATACACCCTTATTTACATTAGGAAATATTGTCTTACTATTGGCTTAAGAAACAGACCTTGGATTTCACTGTACTGTACTGTACATTACTGTACTGTACCGGCTAATAAAACTGCAATCAGTATTACTCTTGATATTGTCATCCAATTCAGACAAACAGTATTGTGTTGTACACAGCATTCTCTCTTTTTATTATTTTATGATTACAAAAGACAGAATGCCAGGATAGGGATGGATTAATTTGTTTTCCTGAATTGAGATTATGCTCCTCTCCTTTAAAAAAAGGTTCTATGGTGTCAGTAGTTTTTCATACAGCAGAAATGTACCTCAATCCAAAATTACATATAGTCTTTTTAAAAATTACTATGCACAGTTCTAAATATTAAGCTCACAGTATACTGTATTATAATGATCCAAGTCTGTACCTCATTTTCTCCTCTATGTGAAACATTTATAGAAGAATATAATGTTCTTTGAAACAGAGGGCTGGGCAGAAACAAAAATTGATGTATGATAAAACTGCAATTACATAACCCTATTCTAACATGAGAAAGCACCTGGAACCTTAAATAAGAGAAAAAACAACTGATGCATTTTGGTGTAAAAATGGTAACAGATATCTTACTCTTAAATTGTGGTGATCGCAATGTTTTTTGTCTCTCCTGATTTATTTAATGCTTATAATTTGGAAAAGACTTCAGAATTATTTTCCCTTCATGGAGATGCTATCTAATATTTCACGTACTAACTACTCCAGATAATGAATATAATAGTTATCATACATATCAAGTGGACATATTTAAATCTTTTGGATTATAACTTCTAGAGCAGTATTGATAGCTGCAATGAGAAGTCAGTTATTTTGTGTAACTTGGTAATAAAAATGAATTATTTACATTTCAGAATTTAAATGAAGTTAACAATTTTCAAGTAAAATTATATACCTGAGACTCCCATCAGAAGTAATAGTTTAGACTACTTCTCTGTCATTATTTCTCCTTACTTGGAGCCTTATTATTCAACCTAACTCTTCCAAGGTAACCGCATTTCAATTTTTCAAGGATATTAGCTACCATTATTTACATCCAGCACCTCAATTAGTAACAAATAAAATCAACAAATATTGGTAAACTTCACAAAAAACAGAAGGGTGGAGAATAATCTAAGAGTTCTATGGAAAGCTGTATGATATTTTATAACAGTGTACATCATTTTGAAAACAATGCTAATGGTCCTTTAGATGTTGCAACAACAAATCATTTTTGAGTAAAGACTTTGGCTCTGGACAGCAATCTCTTTGGACTATATACCATATGTGAATGCCTATGATGAAACACACATATAATTTTCATGTTAAAAATTTACTTAAAATTACAAGGAAATGACAAAAATAAATAACACTTTAATCACAAGACTTTATTCGAAGAAACTTAGCTATATATTTATAAATTAAAGCACTACATTTTTTTCACAATGTAACCTCATTTGAGTTTAGAACTAAAGTTAGCTAAAACCCTTATGGACAAAAGGGTTCTTTTGCACCGACAATTTTACTGCACCTTATTTAGCACCCACTGCAATAATTTTTTTTTTCTTATTCTTTTTAGTGCCAAGTCTCTTCTGGTTAATTGAATGTAAAAACAATACTGTTCTGCAGACTATATCCTAAGATATGTTCCCTATATTCTTTACTGTTACTAAATATAGCTACAAAAGTTTACACGGTACTAAAATGCACCAATAACTATCATTTCCTGACAAGAATTCAATCACAATGTGATCTTTATATTCCCTATCAGAAAATTTAAATAAATTCACAAGGTTTCTAATTTCATAACCACATGTTTACTATTTAAATCTAAAATCAACTAATAACAAATCAAAAACTGGTAGAAGTATGTTTTCATGTTTAAATGGGCTACATAATTTCCATAGAAAGAAATTAATCTAAGTTAATAATACAGAATGTTGTAAGTACACACTGTTTTTTAAGTAAATTAATCTGAATACCTTGCAGACAGGCACTCAGTTTGCATATTAAGTAACAATTTGTGCTTAAAGTTTAATTTTTTGCTCAGCTCTCCAGTTGAGAAAAATATAATCAATCATTTTTTTAATGTAATTAAAATTTCTGAACCTGAAAATATGTTCATTAAATGATTGGGTAATGCTGTATAAATCAATCACTATGGTTAAATTGTTAAAACAAATAAGCAACAGGAACAAGCCATCTACTTAATTTGTAATGTAATTCTTTAATATCCAAAAAGAGCCCATGTTTTAAAGAAATGTACTTCTAGAAACTTGATTCAATAATATTCCTACAGTATGATAGGTGTTTTGATTTCTCAATTCAAATAGACCCTAAAGCCTTTAAAAAAAAGAAGAAGAAAAAAAAAAAAAAGATGTGTGTGTGTGTATATATATATATAAAATAATAGATATACCTTTTCTTTACTACCACCAGATATCAAGCACAATGGGAAGTTTAGATGCAAGTTTTTGCCTTGCCCATGACAGTGAGTGAATTTGCAATGGAATACATCAGGTTCATACTTTTTCCTTATACTATTAGAAGCATTATCATTAATTGAATAACTTTTAAGCTGCTGGTTACAGGTTTTCCAAATGGCAAGTTTTGGCAAACAAAAGGTTTTTCTTTTGCAATGCAACAATTCAAACGATTTGAAATGACGTATTTGGTACATAGCAATTAATATGAGTTAAAATGTTATTTTATCTTTTCACAGAATCAAATGGCATGATGCTTAGTTGTTTACACTTGACTACTGTATTGAGCCCATTACTTACATTAATGGGACATGTTTTTTTCCAAAATATTAATGTTCAGAACTGGGGGGCGGGGCTTCGTCTTGCATTCACAATACCATGTAGTGAAAAGTTTCAAACTTTGTGGGTATGGCTGTAGCAAAGCCTGGGAGAAATGGTATACATTATCGCCAAGGTGGTGATGTGTGCAGCAGATTTTGAGCGTTTCATTATGCACCAAAAGTATCCCTTAACCATCCTATAAGCATTCTCATTGGAAAAAAGATTACACTCCGACACTAAAATAAAATTAGAGGACTTCCTTTCACATCAGTGGCTGTACATAATGTTGTATTGGAAGCCAACAGTCAAGCAGCAAGTGCATTTCTCCTCCTTGGGTTGCACTTATACTAGTACATTTTCAGTTTCTACTCTGCCTCTCTGTGTCGCCAATAATGTGAATTTATGTGCAAATTCTAATTAGGTAAAACGTTTTAAGACATATTAAATATGCTGTCTTAAAATAAAACAGCATCCATTATCGTCTTTACAGCTATGTACTGCCACTGCTGCTGTAGTTATATTCTATCATCACACACATTCCGTACTTCCCTCTCCGCCTCTCCTGCTCAAAACATGAATTTACGTGCGAATTTGAATTAGGTAATACATTTTACAATATGTTATATTAAGTATGTTGTCTTAATTGAAAACTGAATTCATAATCGCAGTTACAGCTAAACTGCACCATCACGCATACATACCAGTACATTTCTACTCTCCCTTCTCTGTCTACCTCCCACTGAATTTCTGCAGAAATTCAAATTAGGTAAATAAATGTACAATGTGTATTAGCATGTTTTTTAAAAGGAAAATCATGTCCATCTTCGTCATTACAGCTATATGGTCTCCACAGCTGCTGTCATGTTTTATGATCACTCGATACCATACATTTCCATTCTCCCTTCTGTTGTTCTAAATACAAAATCATATCAATCATTGTCGTTATAGTTACAGTGCTGTCACCACACTGCAATATGTTGTACAATCGCACCCATACCGCACATATCTGTGCTCCCCTCTCCTACATCAACTGCTCAAAACTGAATTTCTGCACAAATTCAAATCAAGTATAATAATAATAATAATAATAATAATAATAATAATAATATGGGAGTTTCTTGCATTTAGATAAATATGGTACATCCAATCGCTTTCAGTTGGAAGTACTGTATCTTACATGCACTCTTGAGGTCTCCCTGATGCTCTTTAGTTGTTAAAAATACATTGTATTAACTAGACTTGTTTTCTATGTTCAGAAACAGTTATTACTGCTGACTTTTCAATTTAATTTATCCAGTGTACCAAAGTTGTTTCTTTAAGTGTGCTTATTGCTTCTTTTAGTTTTGACAATGTGGATTTTGTTGTACTCTTTATATTTTCTCTCAATCTCCACTAGATCCATGCATTAGTGCAGTGGCAGCACACCTGCCTCTGGTGCGTGGGACCCATATTCAATTCCTGGTACCAGCGTGGGGAATTTTCCTCTGCTGGGAGGACTGGGTGTGCATCCTTTCATCACCAGCATCCTGCAGAAAGGAAACCGCAACATCATGCAGTATCATTGATTGCTTGAACATTGATGGGTTGCAGTTTTTAACACAATTCCATCCTGACTATTGACCCCTCTTCGGGTTTAATACTTGTCATCATCATCATCCCTAGGTGTTTCACCGAGATTTAATTACATATTTTAAACAGAGCTATAGTTATGATGTAACTTTTTTCTGCCCCCCAATGATTTTATACATCTGGGTTCCCTAAAGAACAGCACTATCTTTTCCAAATCTCTGTTCAGCGAGCACATGTTCCAGTAAATTAGTTTGGAAATAACACATCCTAAAAGGTCCATTCTGCAGAAATAGGATACTCTAAGAGTAATTTACTCTGGAAGTAATAGAGTGCTTGCTTACAATTTGCTCATTTAGTTACCACTATAGAAGTAAGAGACTCGTTACCCCTGGAGTATTGTTTTGTTTGCACAATTTACTTGAAGTAATCATGGATAAGGTTATATGCTATAAGAAAATGGGGATATGCATCAGTGAAAGAGATAAATGTTTTGTTATTTGAGATAATGAAAATCCATTTAAACAATATAGAGTGCAAAAAGACCCAATCTAAAAATAATGGATTTAAAGATAAATGCCTCCTATGTTGTAACGGACAACTTTATTGCCCTGAATAATGGGAAACGTACTGAAAAGAGGTTAAAATTCTTTCGAAACACTGTTCCTAATATAAACAATAGTGAAGCACCATGTAAATGGAGAATTTTAAAGTATTTAAAGTTTTGACTCATTGTCAAACAATTCCATTATAGTGTTCCTAATATTTATTTGTGTTGATTGCGTGCATGCTAATGAGAAATAATCTTTCAGATTTTTGAAAAGTTAACCATTTTCACTGGATGGACACAGAATAGGAACAAGTATGCATCTAAAATTTTGTGGAAAACTTCTAAATATGAAGAATTTCCTTTTATTTTCCTTTTAAGAATTTATGCACCATGTTATAATAAGAGTGATCATATCATGTAGTTTATAACAAAATAGCACACTACAGTGTATAGATTATTCTTTGCTGTGTTCTTTCTCTTAGCCCATTTGCTGAAATGACATTGCAATATATGATAAAGTTTATAACACCGTCTGAAATGTTTTATTCCGGTACAAAAGATTTGCTCCGGTACAAAAGATTTGCAGGGCATACAAAAATTGATATATGGCTTATACAGCTAAATTTCTGTCCGAGTTTTGTTGTAAATGCTCTTCAAGAGGTTCAAAATCAAAGTAAAAGATTCTTTCCTGATACAAAAACATTCTTTGAACTCTAAATAACTCACATGGTCTCGCTTTTTCTGCACTATATCATACCCCTGTTTTCTTAAGAAAATCAATTTAACTAAAACAATCCATGAACACACCAATATATTATCTTAAAAATGCAAAGCAGTATTGTAATTCAATCACAGGTGAGTTCCAAGAGTAATTCTAACCTGTTTTGCACTATGTTTATTTCCGTAATAATGTTACATGATGGTGCTCTCCTACTTTTAACTCTATAGTAATTTACTTTTAGATTATCTGAAAGACGAAACATACTAGTTTACTCTCAAATGGAACTTGCTGAGTAATAGAGCTTATTCTAGGATGACTTGCACTATCCTCTGGGATTTAATTTGAATTTTTCAGTCTGATTTTATCTTTCCAGCTTTGACTATACGTGGCACACAGAAATACAATTAATAGTTTTTAGTTGCTTCTGTAGGGTTAGATCTATGTTGTAACCTCGAAAAGCCTTTGGATAAGGAAACTGTTTTTAGGACTTCTTCCTTTCTTCCATTATGAATGTGATTATGTGTAAGGAATTCTCAAGTCGTTGACTTCAAGTTAGCTACACTCAAACCATTAACATAAATTAAATGAAATTTTATTTATGGACACCCTTTAACTACTGTAGTTCTCAGTGTCCCATTCTATACTGGGCTTGAAAGACCACTTAATTTTGCTCAGAGGCCTCTCCAACAGGCTTGAGGGTCTTTTACGTGCCATAATTCTATGACAGAACCAAAAGCTTTACTTCCCTTCCGAAGAAAGCCATGCCGAGGATTTTTATGCTCAAAAACATCCATTGTACTCCGCCAGATTTGAACCCATGACCTTGGGTATATGAAGTTAGCATGGTAACCATTACACCACAGAGGGCAACATCAACATACAGAAGGTAAAAACAGCAACCACAAATGGCAGGTTAAACAGAGATTCATGATTGGTCTGCATACACAAAGGGATGGGGGCTAGTTTTCTAACTACGACATCACAGTGTGAAATCCAGTAATGGTTCAACCTCATTTCCTTTCATCCTGGTGTTAATGCTTGGAAATTCCTTAGCCTGATGATTACATCTGCAACTTCCTTCTCTTTTGGTTATCTACTATTATTTTGTGTGTGTTTGTTTCCTTCTCTGAATTGTTATTTATGTATACATTGTTTCTCAGTCTTCTTCTATGGCATGTTTGGTAGCCCGAGTATGCTACAAATTTGTAGACTCATCCTATTGAGTTTTATAGATTGTATATTTTCTATAAACCCAGAAATTGTTTTTCCGTTGATTATTTAAGCCCCTTTACATGCCAGTTAAAATCACAGTCATTAAGACTATAACAAAATGGATTGTTACAAAACATGCTCATTGCAAATTTTGTATCTGATATACAATTTAATATAGGAATGTGTAGTGCTACACTAAAAAGTGCTGAGTGCTTGGTCTTATAAATGTTAAGACTAGCACAAGCTCTAATCAGTGTCATTCTGTCTCTATTAATAAAATAATTTGTTAAAATTAGATTATATCCCATTGCACTGATTTTCATCAATTTCTTTAATCTTTGTGCACACCTACTATAAAGGGCAGCAAAAGAATTTTTAAAAGGGTCAGTAAATAGGCAGTGTAACAGTAAAAATAGTACATAGATTCTATAACATTCCCTTAATAATCTCTATCTTCAGAGGCTTACAAAATAATCCATTAGTACTCAACAATACCCACGTGAAATTTATTAAAAAAGTGTGAGCCTGAAAGGTATCCCAATATTAAATTGGAATTAAACTGGCGCTGGCAATCTTTTCTTTTTTCCTCATATACTAAAAATTCCATACAAATTTGTGTAAAGATGTGGTTAGTGAAAGAAAAACACTGATCGATACAGTTGCAAATCTGAAATGAGACATACAACCAAGTATTAAGTGATCTATTGTCAATGAGTTAAACAGAGGGCAGCTGTGACAAAAGTAGCTTTTAGTATAGAACAACTTTCAATGGAATTTTAAAAACCATAAGGCAGTGCAGTACTTAGTGTTGTAATATATAGTCAATAAATGTGAATATTTTGATACACAGGAAAAATTATTGGAAATTTGAAATGTGGACGAATAAAGTAAAGCTGACAGCTAAAATAATGATGGATTAAGTAAAAACATGAACAGGACAAGAACTTATTGGGATGTCAAATGTGAAGCTGCTTGTTTAAAAACCTTGCTAGAAAATGAAGGGAAACTGTTTGGGGCAGAAGACACCAAGTTGATAGAAAATATTAAGATAAATGGTTCATAAGCAGAGCGGGGTAGAATCAAAGAAGCTCCATTTGCAGTGAAGGAACTGCCCTTGGACAGATAACTATGACCTCTTAATAAAGTCTGTATTACTTTAAGGCATAAATTTGTGGTGTTGCAATGACTTACTGAGCATAACATTTACTCATTTATGCGTTTGCTTTAATATTTACTTTTAAGTTCATTGTTTAGAACAGATTACTTACTTTTGGAAAAGGCTGGAGTGTTGGTTTATGAAATTAAATGAAATGGTTTATAGCCCTATAGAAAATTCAGTTCCACTTTGTACTTAATTAAAATACTGGCTCAGGAAAGCAACTAAGCAATCACGGTGATCTGATTCATGCACATCAGAGATCAGAAAACTCATGACATGTCTTCCGAGATTAAAGCAATGTTAAATCCCTAACTACAAAGTAAAACAACTATGGTTGTTTCCAATTCTAACTATAAATTAACACAACATGAAAGTAAACCCTCATTTTAAAAAGTATAAGTTATTTTGGTAAAAGTAAAACATTTTATAATGCCATTATAATGAGCTCAACTGGAGAAAGTCTGTTCAATGGCATCACAAAAGAAGATTTAAAGAAAATCTTGTTAACATCTGCAAGACATTGTGCAAGAAATATTTATGTAGCCCATCACTTTGCTCTTTACTTGTGTCTGCAAATTGAAATCTTATAACTTAAAAAGACAGCTTGAAGACATGCTCAAAATTCTTTCAATAAAAAGTATAATGAATTTCTTTTTCTTCCATTGGTCTAGGCCTAATAACCCTTCATATCACTTGAATGAGTAGATTTTGTTCCTACATCAAAGCTATTACCCTTGCAAGCTTAATTTACAGATCTTCATTTGGACTGCTGCAGATGAATATCTTTCACTTCAAGCTGATTTGTCACTTCAATAGCCATTAATCACCATACACAATTTTTCTAATACCAATGCCATATTTTAATACATACATACCAAATACAGACACTAGAACTTTGAACCTCATGAATTCAGTTTACAGCACCAACTTCAACAATGCATGCAAGCTATTCAGAGTTTTAACTTTGATGAATAAGAAACTGTGACATATATTGATAAATTTAATATTTGCACTTGTCTTTGTTTTTACTGCTTCTTAACAATTCCTTTCAAACTCTGCTACTATTGTGCAAGATTTGAATTCATAAAGTGCACATTATGAAATTTGTTTTATAGTATTATAAAAAGAAACTTACTAAGTAAATAACTATTTATGGATTATTGAAATTAGGGAAAAAGTATATTTTGGATATATTTATAACAAAATAAATCAGTTCTTAAAATGCTTTATCATTTGCAGATAGTAATGCATTTCTTTCACTCAGATTTAAATTATTTTCCCTTTTTTTAAAACTTGAAGCAGTGATGCACATGAAACAATTACAAATAGCAACCTAGTGGTCTAAAGTAAGTCACGAGTTTCAAATTAGAAAAAGAAAAGTTAAAATTCATCATTTGGAATGTTCATACTTCCCTTTCCTCTTTTTCTTTCCCCCCCCCCCTTCTTTACTTACTGAAAACAATATTTCTGTATTAAGTTTAAAGAAGAAAACCTCCCATTTTTGTGCAAACAATGTATGAAATTAATACCAATTATGATAAAATGCTTCACGTGATGATAGTTCATTTATTTGCTTTTATGATCTGTACATTAAAATGAATTAGTTTACCATTAAATAACAGCCCAATGCCAGTTTTCTGAAACTTATCACAGTAAGCCACCCTTCCGGCCAAAAAGTAAGGAGCTAATAGTGCCAAGGGTACTTGTTGGACCAGAGCTACTTTCATTTGAATCTCTACTTCTTTTGGCTGGTACTGAACCAAAAACAGTGCCCAAATCTGGCCTAACTTGGCCAGCAGCACGGAGCTTTCTGGAAGGTATTGCTGGGGGAGGACGATCCAAAAGACCTGCACCAGGTTTTCCTGGGACTCCAAGTTCCTGATCTGCACCATGCACAGGGATGTTTGCCTTTCTATCTATTGTTGCACTTGTTATCACTGTATTACAGCCACTGCTAACACTGGAAGTGGAGCACATAGAGGCCATGCTTGGAGAAGCAATGGCACCCTTGAGGCTTGTCAACTGAGCCATTGGACTTTTCAGTGTGCGTCGAGTGTATAATGTGCCCTGGAGTGTAAGTGGTGATAAAGAAGCTGCTGTTGTTGCCATTATCGTCTCCAAACCAATGCGCTCCAATTTCTCTACAAGACGTATTCCAGTCATAGCCTGTAATTAAAGCCAAATGTTGTGTGTGTTGCACATTTCAATAATAATTAAAGCTATTATTTAGTTTTACACTCTATTTACTGCAATTATTAATATATTATTTTCACTTTATTTATTACAACACATGGCCTAATACATAGGAGTAGCTATAACAAATATGTAAGCACTACTTAAATTGATCAAGTATATTGGAAAAGAAGTGTAACACTAGCAATGTTTATATATTAGTTAAACTACACACACTTCTCTACCTTCAGGAGCAAGATTCTATCATTCCATCAAGATAGAATAACTGCTTGAGTTTATACTGAGAAATCAAAGTCTGGTTCATGATAAACCAAAAATGGAAACCAGAATGGGAAACAAAATAGCACACAACATTTTAGTTCACAATACCCTGACAATGAGAACAGGAATGCATATGATAGGAAGGTGTAAAGTTGATTATGAGTATTAGAAAATCATTTGTTTGTGACAACTGATATCTTCTCTTATCATGAACATAGTAGGTAGCGAAAATATTGAATGTCAACCAAAAATGTCATGAGATTTTATTTATTGCAAAGACATGTTTTGAGAGTCCTTGAATAAAAAAGGGGCATTTTTAGAAATACCAAAAATCCTCCTTTCCCCCAATGACCCTTTTCATGGAAGATTTTTCAAAAGATTAAAGATATTTACATGGCAAATAAAATGTTTATCTTGAATTTTCTGGGAATGTCTGACAAGTCCTCTTCATTCAGAAGAAATTTTGTATCATGTATAATTGGCATACATTAACATCATTTCTAAGATATCCATTACTAATTGTTCAAATCATTCATGTCATTCTTTTAAAATGCTGTCAATTTTCAGTTATTTCTCATTTGTTTCATCTAAGACACAATGAAAAATATTTACATAAACACTTATTTTATACTATCAATGAGTTCCTAAATGCTACTTAAATATTTAACTTTTAACTATGCTAATAATGTTGTATAAATACTATAAATATTGATAATTATGTAAACATATCGACATGTTCCACATTCTGTTGCCAAGGACAAAGCACAGGATTTCTGTAATGCAAATTAAACATGTGCATACAATTTGACTATTGCTGTCCTTTCTGTATCGATAGGTAATGTAGCTATTTCTGCAAAGATTTATCTGGATGAAGTAGAAAAATATGCTTTTATTAGAATGCTCGTATATCCACTAATAAACAATAAGAGGCTAGAGAAAATCATGCGAGTGCTACAAATCAGATATTTTCACCTGCTTCCAATTCAACAAACATCAAAATTCAATAGACTAAGCATTTTCTAAATGCAGAATCATTATGATCCCAGTCGTCAAGCAACATTTCATTTGTCAAATTCATCTTCTGTGTTCTAGAGTTAACATACTATTCTAGTTCCCTAGATCACAGGTTCAAACCTGGGGGAGGGGGGAAGGGAGAGAGAGAGAGAGAGAGAGAGAGAGAGAGAGAGAGAGAGAGAGAGAGAGAGAGAGAGAGAGAGAGAGAGAATGATTTTTGGGGCATAAAATTCCTTAGCATGACTTCCTGTCCAGTAGATTTACGACACATAAAAGAACTCAAGCCTGATAAAGAGGCTTCTGAGCAAAGCTAAACAGTCTTTCATGTCCAATATAAAATGGGATGATGAGAAACATCTTAATTAAAGAGTCCATAAATAAAACTTTATTTTTGAGGAAATAACCAGCTGTGAGTTATCAAACGCACTTGATGGTTTTACTAGAAGAATCCGCCCTTAATGAATCCAAGCCAGAATGCATTTTTCTGGAATTTCTTCCAGTTTCATTTTCACAGCTTGCAGCTAGAAAGAGCTCTAATAGCTCTTTCAAACCATTATTGCCTTTAATTTCTACAGTGAAGATTCTAAGATGCATAATAAGGATCTAATATGCTGTTCCCATAAATGAGAATAAAATAGAAGTTTTAACCAAGTTTTCTTTCCCATTTAGAAAGCTTCCAGTTAATTATGAGTGCCCATATTATAATAAATATATTTTTAACTTTTTCGTTCTTGTTCTGGCTTCCATTCTCAGCAATTGTGAAGCAGCTTAATCCACAGGCAATATTTTTTAATATATTTTCGAGGTCACAGATATGTAATTAAGTTTGGTATTAACAAAATATTTAAAGAGTAATTAATTACTAACCTAACGGGTATTTAATCACAAAGTAACACGGATGCTTTCAATCGTTTGTAAATTAAATATGAGATGGTACAATATGATTCATTAATTTTAAATATGGAAAAAAACATAATGCTAGGTCTGTTGAATTTAACTGTTTTCCGACAAATGTGTTAAATCTCATTAAAACATGGATTCATGAATGGTAGGTCAGCTGTTTAAATCCTGCTTGACAAGCTTCTTCTAGTTTTCCTCAGCACTCATAACATGCAAATGCTAGGGAGGTACTCTAAAATCATGCCTGGAATTTTTCCTTCCCAACTATCAATGTGTACTGCCTGTGGTGCTGCATGTTTAGGAACAGGCATAAGTTCATTCATGCTTATACATTTGACTTCATGGTTTTTTCATGAAAACAATGGATGATAGCAACAATGTTTAGGTGAGTGCAAGGAAGGTCAATCTACGACCACACAAGTGACAAAAATTATTTTAAAAGTCTGTTCCAGTTTAGAAGTGAGGATAGTTTCAAACTTGAAAAATATGGATTTCTCACAACATACAAAATTAATTGCATTTTACAGATAACACCTTTTTTCAAAAATTGATCTTGTTATTAAAAGTTGTAATCTATTTTGTTATACTAGATATTAAAACTATGAAAGTGCCCAGACAAAGAATTAATTATTTGGAGCGCCCTGATTTTAATCTGTTAACTGAATCCTAGGTTGTGTCTTCATTACTTTTAACAATAGAGGTAATCCTTGATAACTCTGTTTGTTCTACTTAATTTTATAATAAGAAATCAATCTTGAGATAGTCTTTTAAGTGGGGAGGGGGGGCAGGCTTCTTTAGCAAAATTGTTGATAATGCCTCCAGCTTTATAGATTATGGTGAAAGAAAGTATCCTGCCTCCCTCCCCCAAAACATGCATTTTTGATTTAATCCATTTGAAAAATAACTAGTCACTGTGATGGTATATACTTAACAAATTTGTTATGATTATTACTTAACAGAAAAGTTAAGTATTTTATTGCATTTTTAGATAAAGTGATGCAATTATATGAGATGGATAACCAAAGAAAGTAATGTATTTTATCTTTATTTTTGCCAGAATGTTATTTTATTCAATATGTTTTAAATAACTAAATAGTTTATCTAAAGTTACTTTACCTTTCGATCTGAGCGAGACAGAGTCAATTTACTCTGTCTGTTTTTGCTTCGAGCTTTGGCAACATGTCGATCACTCTCTCCTGTTAATGTTCTTCGCAACAGATCTGCTCCACTTGTTAGAAAACAAGAACCTAAACAAACAAAATCAATTACCTATTATTTGCTAGGCAAAAAAGAGCTTGCAGGCTTAAAAGTGTGAAATAACAGTGCAAATCTTATTCATATATTTCAGCAATAAAGTGCTCCAGTTAGTCACTTACTGAAATTTTGCAATATTTGATTGAAATAAAGCAAATAAATCAATATGGTAAATTATGCTACAAGAAGATAAGTGATAACTAATAACATACATTGCTTAGCATAATGAAGAGAAGTTTTGATTTCTACCCAATCTTAATTTGGAAATATATGTTTGGAAAATACTGTATTCATTATTAGCTTTTATTTAATACATAAAATGTCATCTGAAGTATTAAATACAGCTCTTAATGAGGTTAAAAATGGCAAAGTATGCTTACGATGACTCAACATTAGAAAGACGTTAAGCATAAAAACATAGAAAAAAAATCTGATGTGTTCCATTCACACGACTTTCTCTACATCTCTGCAATAAATTATTGTTAAAAAGTTAATGCTTCTATTTACTTCATGATAATCGAGAAAAAATTAGCAGAAATGGTCTTATTACTTGCTTCCTTGTAAGTAGAAGAGAAATAAGAGAGTACCATAGGTTAAAGTGATAGTCAAAAGCTGGTTGCTATGCAACTAAAGTTCCTTTGTTTGTATGGATACGAGTTGACAAATTCCTGTATGAAAAAAGTACAAGTTTTTTAAAGCTGAAACAAAAAGCAAGGAATATCTCAAAAATGATCAACTCCATGAAAAAAGTGTATATAACATAAATTGTGTATCTTAATGTGCTCTACAGTTTTTGTCCATCTCTTACGGTTTAGCAGCTATGCAAAATTTCGTAAAATTCATTCAGAATAAAGCAGTCTTCAGAGACTATTCCCAGAAAATTAGAGATATACATAGTATTTGTCAGGTAAATATATTTAATATGCAATATTTTAATCAAAATTGTTAGAGCCAGTTTTGAGAAAATCAAAACTTTTGAAAAATGTTCCCCATAAAGGGTAGTTGGGGGTGGGGGGATTTTCTTGAAAATCTTCATGTTGCATCCTTGGAAGATACCAAATTTAAATACCAAGTTTGGTATTCAACAGTCTTTTCATTTTTGAGCTACATACACACGCACGCACCCACCCACGCAGGCACGCACTCACAGACCTTTTTCCAGAAATGCTTTTTTCTGATTCAGGGGAACCCAAAACATGTATTCCCATTGAAATCTCGGTATCAAATTTTTGAATGCATTACAATAGCTTCGCTATACACTATGTACATAGTACATGTAGAGAAAGTAATAATATATGAAGGTTGGACGGTAGTATTGTATAGTTTAACTCTAGATTAGCTTGTATCCATAGTTACAGGTTAATAACTTGTTTAGTTTTCGAATGACAGCATTTTAAACAAGACAACTTTATAGTTTTCACGAAAATGGACAATTTGGAAAAATGAGCAGTTCTTAAATACTTCCATTTGAAAGGCTTAATGCCTAGAGAAATCAAGGAGGAAATGGACAGTACATTGAAGGACTCTGCCCCTTCATATTCAATGATTAAAAGGTGGGTTACCGAGTTTAAAATGGGACGTATGAGCACTAGTGATGAGCCTCGCTCTGGATGCCCTGTAGAAGTGACAACTCCAGAGATCATTGAAAAAATTCATTGTCTAGTACTGGAAGACTGCAGATTAAAGTTGTTTGGGATAGCAGAGGCTGTAAACATATCAAAAGAACGTGTAGGTAATATTTTAAGTAATGCTTTGGACTTTCAGAAGGTCTGTGCAAAATGGGTGCCGCATTTGTTGACACCTGATCAAAAGTTGCAAAGAAAAACTGTTTAAGAATGTGGAGCTCTACCGTAAAAATCCCAGTGAATTTTATATGACTTATTATTATGGATGAAACTTGGATACATCACTACACTCTAGAGAGTAAATCACAGTCAAAACAGCGGATTGCACCAGGCAATCCAGTCCAAAAAAGGCAAGGTCAATTTTATCAGCTAACAAGGTTATGGCGAGTGTTTTCTGTTATGTACAGGGAATTATATTTATTGATTACTTGGAAAAGGGTAAAAGTATCACTGGTGACTACTACACAAGCTTACTGCAACATTTGAGTTACGAGGTGAAAAGAAAGACCTCATTTGGCAAAAAAAAAAAAAAAAATCTTATTTCATCATGACAATGCTCCGGCCCATTGTTCAGCCATTGCAATGGAAAAAATGTGCGAATTAAAATTTGAATTGCTTGAACATCCACCCTATTTGCCAGATCTATCACCCAGTGACTACCACCACCTGTTCCCAAACCTCAAAATTTTTTTTGGAGGAGGAAGATTTCACAGCAACGAGGTGGCCATTGATGCGGTAAACAGCTATTTTGAGGACCTTGATAAATCGCACTACAGAGATGGGTTAATTAAATTAGAACACTGATATGAAAAATGTATTATCCTTTCTGGAGATTATGTTGAGAAATAAAGCAAAAACATTTTTTAAATGCTGTTTTATTAAGGCCCAGGACTTATCAGCCGACCCTTGTATTTAACTATGACAATGAAACTTGCAATAACACATAGATTTCTCTGATTTATTGACATTTCTCAGCCATTACAAAATTCATTTTTTCCTGATTTCAGAGTTTTATGGCATGTGAATAAACAATTTGTTGGAAGTCTGTGATGTATTGGTGCTCAAAGGAACATGATTTATAGCCTTTCTGTTTTAACATTTGGCCAGAATTCACATTGATCCAGAAACAAAAATGTTCTGCTACATAGATCTTTAACAATTCAACTATAATTTCCCCTTTATTAAAAACTGCATGTACATGTATTAAAAAGTGCAACTGCAATTAACTACACCATATACTAAAATAAACATCATGAGTTACATTAAAAAAAAAAAGTAAGTATAATTTCCTTCTATTTGTTAGTAACTGTATACTGAGGATACATTATTCTCTTGCATGACCTTTGCAGATTAAATCCCAATTAAATGATATTTAGATTTATTACTTTAGTCTTCTGATATTATTGGAATCTAAACAAAATTTTCTATCAAAATTTCTCATATCTGAGCACAATTCTTTTCCATTATTGTTATTATGTTATTAGTTCACTTATGATGTTTTAATAGCTGTCAATATATTTATTTAAAATGGAGTTTGTAATTAAAAATTGGAGAACTTCCAAGTATTTGCTGTTTTTATTTTAAATTCTTTTTGCTATATTATTGGACAGAGATTTAAGAAGTTTAACCTCAAAACTATTTTTGGACTGCAGATTATCAACTGAAAATGCAATTGAGAAATCACAAAATGTGTTCTACATGTGAATTTTTTTAAATAAATAAGACAAGCACACTAATTTGAGTATTTGAAAGGTGTTCAATAAGTTTCATTTTCAGCAAATATATTAATTTAAAAAATGTGATTTATTTCAAGGTAATTTATAAGTTATAACTATAGCTAAATGAAATTTAACAGAAAAATTTACCATATAAAAACTGTATATAGTAAAAAAAAATACTTTAACATTATCATAAATATAGAAGCTGGAATATTCATTTGTGCATATTCTCAACATTTTTTTTCTTTTCAATCAAGCTTACTTACCAGGGAAGCGCATGGGGTTATATGGAGGTGGTGAAGGTGGAGGGGACGATGGTGGAGACCCATCTGGACTGTTGCAGGGTGTTGCTGTTGGAGAAAAGCTGCGGTCTCCACATGGTGTAGGTACTGCAGATGGAGTAAGAGCCTTAATTCCTCGCTCATTCAGGATCTTTGCAAGCCCCAATGTAGTGGAGAATGTAGAGGTGGAATTGCGTCGACTTAGTGCCACTGGTGTCTGAGGTGCAGTAGTCTGTCTTGAGCTTGCAACAGTACACATCTGACTGCCTCTAAGACTTGATGTGACATTAGTATTGTCGTCAGGGTGCAGCACAGTGCTCGTGGTGAATGTGTATACAGAGCCAGTGTCCTGAAAGCTCTTTCCAGGGTTTACATGCTCCTCGTCTTCTTCCAAGTCTGACAAAGAGTACAGCTCCAAACCCAGGTCTTCAAGTCCACGACCACCGCGTGTCTTCACACCAGGCCTTTCTTCCAGCAATCCACTCAGCTTGGGAGTAGCTAGCTGTGACCATGCAGCAAGCGTCAGGGAACCTTCCATTGGCTTCACTATCTGTACAAGCAATAATACTGTCATTAGAGTACAATTAGATATATAAACCTGTTTTATGCACATGCACAGTCAAAGTTTCTTGCATATAATAACAGAGGCTGACATAGTAAGGCTAGGTCTCTGGTATATTATATATCAATGAAGGAAACATGTGAAAGGGTAATAAGGTAAATAGCAAACAAAGGGAAAGAATAGCATGGTTAAGAACAGGTGTTTGGAGATTGAGAGGATAACAAAAGATGACCCACTGAGTCAGTATCCCATTTGTGGAGGAATGGAAGATCTAAAACATATAGTATTTGGATACAAGGAATGGACTTATAGAGGAGAGAATCCTGGAGCAGAAGTGGGACAAGATGAATGGGAGAACGGTGTTAAGATTTTTTTATTTATTTATTAAGAAAGAATAGCATTAGCTTAGGTCAGTTTTTTAAGTAAAATTAAGAAGAAATGGAACTGGTCTGTGCAAAGGAAATTAGATTTAATATAATTTTCTGTTATTAACGTTTTTAATAGTTTTAGGGAACAAAAATGTGTGTAACATAATTACATGGTTGGGTATGACAAGCTACTATGAGCTTGCTTAACACAAATAAATTTAAAACAAATAAATAAATAAATAAAGGTTTTGATGGCTAGATGCTGGGCTTCTGACCCCAAGGTCTGATTTCAAATCCAGCCAAGACAATGGTTTTTAAATGTGCTTACAATGAGAGGCCCATGTCAGTAGAACCAACATGTAAAAGAACGGCAGGACAAAATTCCAGCATAACAGTAGCACTGATATTCTGACAATTAACAGTGTTATTAACAAAATAATTTTTTGGATGCTGTATAACTAAGTTCCTCTCCACAGGTGTATATTTTTTATTAATTCTTGAGTGGTAACCTAAATTTTATTACGTTGTAGGTAACATTGGCTCTTATCATGGGCTTGTAAGTACCATTGACATCCCGTAAATTTGTATTGCAATTCTCCATTAGATAACTGGACTTTTACAATGATTTCAAAGGTAATCTGAACTACCAGGGGTCCTGAGCACTCATCATAAACATTGACCACATTTAAAGCCATTGAACCAATATTTAACTGTTGTCATAGAAGACAAAAGGTTCCCATTAACAGCATGCAATTTCTCTTCGATTTTCTCGCAAGTTTTCCCATCCAAAAGTAAGGAGCACATCCAAGAGCACTAAATGACACTGCACTTTTGCATTTTAACAAAAAACATGAAAACTAACCAAATTAATGAATCAGTACCAAATTTGTTTTGGTGATGTGTAACAAATGACGGTACACGAAGATAACACCAAATTGCCTTAGCCACACCATCTATTTTGAAACACGGATGCTTATTAAACCACTCTTGATTATATTTTAACCACACTTACACTTTATTCCTTCTATTTGTTTTTGCAGACATAATACATTTACTTATAGAATTTTTTTCCCTTCTTTTGTAAAACTGAGAGACCAAAAACCACAGGGATGATGGGTGGTTCAGTGGGAGGGGAATTATAATAAACTAGCCATAAAATATATATCTTAACTTTTAATAAAATAACAAATAATTTGCAATATGAGCAGTTGATACTTTTCTCAATATACTATATAATTTAGTCTTCAAAAGCAGATTAGGCATGCTACAATGCAACGGTAGGTAGCTTGACCATGGAGTAAACCCTACCAATGCAAATAATGTTTAATTAAAACATTGCATAAAAACCTGTGTATGTTTCTAGTACATATAGAAATAGTAATGAATATACCTGCTATTTTATACTTCTCTACTTACATCAGAAGAAATACTGGTTGATGGATAGCTAATGAAGCTCACCCAACATTTCATTAGCAAAATAATGAGTGTCTCCATTGTCCCATATGACGTCCTCCCTCATATCATCCATTGAGTTTGATATTCCAGTTTTCTCAAAGCTCTTAATGATTATCTTTTCTATCATCAGAGCACATGCCTGAAAAATCCAAGAGCACATTTTTCTATGGTGGGCTTCTAAATGCTGCCTCCTTTTGTCAGATCAAAGGAACCAGTTGCTATCCATTCTTCATAAAATCAGCAGAGATAATTTTTGAATGGTTTGTTGATGGAGACTGTCTATCAATTGTAAACAATGTATTATGGCCTGAACTGTGTACAGATGTCATTTCATTTTTCATAGGCTCTGTTAAAAGGCATGAAACTGCCTAGAACTAGCATGGCTCTCTATATAGCAAAGGTCCCTCAAACTTTCAGCCAGTCTTTAACTACATCAGCTGCATTCATCCTTTATCATGCACTCCAGCAGGAAGACTACACTTTGGCAGTTTATCTTTTATAAATCACAAAGAGGGGTACCTCTCTACTATGTGCTGTAATTGTCAACATTATGATATAGTGATGCTTTTGTGCCCTTGTTTTAATTAACATGCTGGAGTCACCCTTTTTATGCAATCTGGAATACATTGTGGCTTATAAAAGTACTAGGAGTCTGGTTTGCATTTCTGATTTGCATCGGTAGAAAATCGTCTTAGCTTGATCACAAATCTGTGAAATTCTAATATTTTGTCCATGTAATAATGCGTTAATATTAAGCCAACGTGGTTTGTTTTCAGAGGCTAAGTTCATGTATCTGTATACAGCAAATGGCCCAACTTGTCTTAAATTTGTGATAATGCTACGCCAACATGGTTTGTTTTCCCAGCTAAACCCATGTCTTTGCATACAGTGAATGGACCAACCTAAACTTGCTTTAAATTCTGCATTTGTGATATGCATTTTGCAGCTTTCTTTCCTTTCATCTGCAGCATTTCATGTATCACTGCAATACCATTATCGTTTCTTAGCTCCATTACATAATTCAGCACTTCAATTTATGGATATTTTCTGCACTTTGGGCTGCAAACTGACCAACTAGAAAACATAGCTTTCTTCAATTCTTCTCTCTGAGCCCTCTAATAATTATTACATTTTATCATAATAAAACGAGAACTCCAACTTTATCAATAAATTTGTGAATGATTTATTATGAGCACATTTATTTACAGAAAAGTTGTAGCTCAAGTTGTATTTAATAAGGCTATTTTGTGAATAAAATAACAATGATTAGCCTATATGGACATGAAGAATAATATTCCTAAAATTTCCATTTCACGTATATTTGCACCTAAATCATTGCAACTTGATCTCTTTGTATTGCTACATTATATTATTGTGGCAATAATATAATGTATATCTCTTTCTATTACTATATTCTGTTACTTTGGCTTAGTAAAGCACGATTGCAATTAATATGTCTATTGGAACTTCCGCCATTATGTATGAGAATATCACTGCACTATGATATTCAGAGAGAAAACAAACGCACATAAGTGCGATAAATTTAGAAAAACCATTGCACTTAGGTGTGATAAAAAAAAATAAAAAAACAATTAACATGCAGAGATAATGGGTTCCGATTGGTTGGAATTTTACATGCCAATATACTGGATTGGCCACTTCCTATGATCACGTGTCATGAACAAAATAGTCATGTAAAACTGTCCTGGGATTAATTTCATAATATGCAAAACCTGAGGTTAATAACTGTGAAGCAACACATCTATTAATATAACAATAATTTGCAATAAGTAAAGATAAATAGCAAGATAAGTGAAGTTTTGTTGCAAATTGTTATATTAGAATTAATTTCAGTTCCACACCAAACTCTCTCCCTACATATTTAATTCCATTTTTGTTCGCAAAATGAATGACTTGCTATATAAATGGCACTGATTTTTTCATCCAATTATGTACTTTATGCACGTGATGCAACATGATTGTTCTGAAAGGAAACTGAAGCTGACATTTTTCAATTCAACTAACCACTATATTGACCCATCGGTACAGTCGAAAGCAGTAGACAATGCATGCAACACACATGTGAAACTAATTCTGCATAAGTAAGTTTTTGTAAAGCACATGAGTGTATACTAGACTCCAATTAAATTAAAACTAATTGCCAGCTTCACAGTTACCACTTCAAAATTATAAGATACCTACTATTTGATTATCAGCAACATGAACATAATGTCAACACAATGTGAGTCAACACTTTCTCATACCTGCAACTTCTCTGGAAGTTTCCAGCTGCCTGTGCTGTTACCACTGAACCCGCTGCTTCCTGTTGACATAATGCTATCTGGTGTTCGACAACCATATGGCAAATAGCTAGGTGGAGTGTTAGGGCCTCCATCTGAATAATCATAACCTGAATATCCCAGGCCAGCACCCAGTGTAGCACGACGGGCAATCACTTCTGCTGGTGTGAGACGACGTAAAGCTGCCTCTAAGTCTGCAGCTCCAGGAGCTCCTGGCACACCTGTTCGTGCTCCTCCCCTGTAAAAACCTCTTACATCAGCTGTGTGCCAATCTAGCATAGATAACTGCAGAATAGCATTCTAAAGAAAATTAAATACTAGATAATATTGTATTTTCATCTGAAGAAAACAAATTTCAAAGGTACAGTCAGAACGTATGACATTGTTCGTCACCATTGGGGTATGTATCTCAAAATAATTTGATATCCCCTTGTGGATTACCAATGCAACTAGTTGAAGATTTGAACATCTCAGTAGTTAAGAGTAGCTGGATGGAGACCAGGAGATTTATGGGTTAAATTACAGCTATGGCATTAAATTTTTCAGTCCATCTTTCCAAACCATTTCATTATTAGTATTAATTGATCAGCCATTTTACATCATGACATCCATTATTGTGCTTTAGTTCTATTTATTTTGGAAATCAATGCACACTATATTCATCACATGCTTCTCCAAGGAAGAATTGGGAATTCATAAAGTTCATTACCAGCAAGTTATGCAATAACATGACAGCAAGCATCACAGCTAACTTGGCTACATTGATTTCAGTAAATAAGAAATAGATTTGTTGCAGACTCCCAGGGATGAACCAATGACCAGAGATAATGACTGAAGTACCAAGAGCATTGGAAACTCGTGGCCAAAAAGCATTTAAAGCATACTGACAGCTCCTTGTGTATAGTTTCAGAGAAGTTGCTTGTGTACTCTGGTATCTCACCTCTTTACCTTCAATTGATTGTTTTAATAAGGTGATACAGTTTTCATGGGCAATATGTTGACAAGTACATATCTATACTAAACTCAAGTTTTTCCAAAATTTGTCATAATTAAACGCTCCTTACATGATAGAAGAATCTTCATCAAGAAACTTGAACCCAAAGTGAAAACAGAAACAATTGGAAAACTTGCCACAAAAGAATCCTAGTGAGCTGCACTTAGCACATTCTACCGAGCTACAGTGGGCAAGTATAAACAATAGCACTACAAGGTAACTATTTTCATATATATATATATATATTTCTTCCAATTTAACTCTTTCCAGTCCAATGGTGCCATATGGCATTATTATCTGTATTTGTTGTTAGAGATGGGTAAAGGTTAACATTCAATAATTATCTACCTTCATATCGAGTATTTTAATATTTTCTTTAAATGCATTTATATTAACATGCCTTAGAACAAACAAAAGTGAAAATAAAATCCCTTCAAAGACACCTTTTTTATAACAAATACAGACTTTATTCTATTACAATGTTACCGAGATTAGTCAACACTTAGATATGCAAACCAACATTTATTTTACCTGGGCCCATTTCTTCCTTTATATCAGTAGCATTGAAATCTAGATCAGTAGTGTTCAGTGTTTGAGAAGTTTAGACAACTCAGCTACCAATAAGAGATCAGATAAGACCAACATTTTACTACAAATATGCATCCTAAGGCATTAGTTTTCAAAATGCAATTTCACTGAAAATAAATCAGGCTGGAAAGAGTTAAATGCGTAACACTATGCATCAGAAATGTATCAGTACTTAACAGATACATTGCAGGACTGTAGTAGAACTGTGTACCTAGCGACGTGTGTTAGCCAACGAAAGCATCCTTACACAAGGTTGCACAAAAGCCTTTTAGACTGCCATGGGGGGAAGGTTGAAAAACAACAAGAATATGTCTGGCTCTACCAAGCCATATTCTTGCAGTCTTGCTTGTTGCGTATGAAATTACCAGTCCACTCCGTTCAATGCATGAAGGCCTTTTACATATGAATGAACATCATATGGTACAACAACATAACTTCCCTTCTGAAGGAAGCCTAGTTAAGGATTCTTACATCCAAGAAACCTAATGCCTTTTGCTGATTTGAACCAGAGGCTAGAATGACTCCTTAGGGAGATAGCTATGTTATACTTACGGGTAAGAATCGTCGCTTGTATCTGTGATGACTGAGTATTCAGAATCACTGTGCTGTGAATCCATGCTAGGGAAGCTGAGCGAACTGCTGTACAAAGAGCTACCTCGCTGACCAGGTCGGAGTGCCTGCGGGGCACCGACAGTTGTAGGTGGCACAGATACAAAGGCGCTCATGCGAGGTCCACCACCAGCAGAAGTCATGGAAGAACTGAACATAGTTGTGCTGGTAGTCCCAGTGGAAAACCTCGATGATGGTGGTCCTGAAGGATACAGTTGATGCACTGGACTACCTCCTGTGCTGCTGGAAGAACCTCGAGATGCACATCGGACTGTTTCAAACACCTTCTTGTAGTTTGGTCTAAAGAAGTTAAAAGCAGTAACTTATGAATAATAATCATAGAAGTGTTACACACAATGCTAATAAACATTACCAAATAAGTGATCAGAATGTTGAAGCATTACTGTTGTCTTTATCTTTCTAAAGTGCAGATTCTTACCAAAACGTTGGAAGACACACATACACCTGTTGTTTTCTCGACAAACCTCTTAATAGGCTTGTATCCAAGTAAATAATTTTATTGCATTTTCAAATGACAATACTTTCGTTAGGTCAAAGATACCTGGAATATAGCTGTTAAGTTCTGGAGTAAAATATATTCTATTAATTTCAGTCCAGCACATCTATTTGTTTGGATTTAATGAATCTGAAGTTTCATTATTAATTTCACTTGCAACTTGTTGCAACCAAGAAGATCTAGAATTCAATTTCATAAGTTGTCATTTTCTGTTCCTGTATTTGTCTACCAGGGAATTGAAGAAAGTCATTATGCATACCTCAAGCTTTAAGTGACCTTATCATTGTGACAAATGTGGTACAGCTGAATTAGCCCCAAATAAAAAAAAAAATGTTGCAGAATACTACATATTGTTTAAGAGCAGTGAGGTAAAGGAATTGTTTGATTCTGCATGCAAAAATGTATCAGCAGTAAACTGAAAAGAAGCATGCAAACATGTGCAAAAGCTTAATTAGATTTATTGAAGCAAGGATGATTCAACAGACATTAGTGATCAATTTTGCAGATTTAAGAAAATGACTGCAAGAAATATCTGTAAATATCCAGTATATATGTTTAACAGCAAATTACCAGGAATCAGCTAGTCATTTTTTTGAAGGAATTTCTGTTCTCACTAGTCAATTAATCCTAAAAATTATACAGACAACTATAGTGCACATATACTAGCTTCAGTTTTTACATAGATTACATATACTTTAGTTCGTAAATTCCCTATTTTTTATAGCTTGAGTAGCATGTTTGATTTCTGTATTGCTAAAATAAAATTTATTTTAAGGAGCAAAACTGATGTCAAAGGCTAATAACTTGCCAAAATTGCAGCTAATAATAATGAAGAATTGCTATATATTAATAATAATTATATATTTGATATTAAACATTTTGTCTATCAATATTTTTAAGAGCACAATGGAGAAAAATGAATTCTAACAATGTGATGTTTTTCTATTGCAATGTTGCAATTTGTTTCATATATAATTAGAATGTATTGCTTCTTTGCTAAAACCAATTTTCAAATTAGTGTCAACAATTTAACTATACATATTTTTTTTCTATTACTTACCCACATAGAGAAATTCAACCCTAAAATATGTTCCTTAGCCACAAAGGAATTCAGCCCTAAAATACGTTCCTTACCCTCATAGGGGAATTCAAACCTAAAATATGCTCCTTACCCTCATAGAGGAATTCAACCCTAAAATATGTTCCTTACCCGCATAGAAGAATTCAACCCTAAAATATGTTTCTTACCCACATAGAAGAATTCAACCCTAAAATATGTTCCATTAACTTTAATATAAGTGAAATTAACCAATGATTCAATATTTATTTTGTACATGTAATATGCCAAAACGCCTTTTGTGTTTTACCTGAAAACAATCAACGGAACATACGAGGGTCGGCTGATAAGTCCCAGACCTCACGCAGATATGGCACCACTAGGCCAGTTAGATGGTAGCATCGTATAGTTTAACTCTAGACTAGCTTGTATCTAAAGTTACAGGTCAATAGCTTGTTTAGTTTTCGAATGACAGCATTTTAAACAAGACAACTTTAGAGTTTTCAAGAAAATGGAGGATTTGGAAAATCGAGCAGTGCTTAAATACTTCCATTTGAAAGGCCTAACGACCAAAGAAATCAACGAGGAAATGGACAGTACATTAAAAGCCTCTGCTCCTTCTTATTCAATGATTAAAAGGTGAGTTGCAGAGTTTAAAATAGGACATATGAGCACTAGTAATGAGCCTTGCTCTGGACAACCTATAGAAGTGACAACTACAGAGATCATTAAAAAATTCATCATTTAGTACTGGAAGACCGCAGATTAAAGTTGTTTGAGATTGCAGAGGCTGTGAACATATCAAAAGAATGTGCAGGTAATATTTTAAGTAATGTTTTGGGTTTTCACAAGGTCTGTGCAAAATGGTTGCCAGTGCAAAATGGTTGCCATGTTTGTTGACACCTGATCAACTGTAAAAACCCCAGTGAATTTTTGAGATGGCTTATTACCATGGATGAAACTTGAATACATCACTACACTCCAGAAAATAAATCACAGTCAAAACAGTAGATTGTGTGGGTGAACCAACTCCAAAAAAAGGCCGAAGATTTCACAACAATGAGGTCATTGGTGCAGTAAACGGTAATGTTGCCGTTTAAGGGTCAGTTGGCCGCGCATTGCCGCAAAAGCATACCAAGTCTAGAAATTGAAAACCGCTGTAGAACTAATCACACAGTGTCAAAGGAACACAACCAGTTAACAGCCACAAGATGGCAGTAGTAGCACGGTTATATGTTGCTAAATGGCGCATATGTGACATAGCTAGACGTTGGCATCTATCATACACCATTACCCATACTTATTACAGATGTTGGTTGTTTGAGGTTATGTGGTACATGTGCTAGATAATGGCGATTTCATCAAAACACAAAGTTAACCCCATCACACTGTAATTGTGGGACTCTTTATTACGTTTGATCAAGTAATATTCTGGGTTACATGGAGAAATTTAATACACAAAGCTACTGTTAAATGAGAAGTTATCGTTTACTTTGTATATTTTTTAACAAAAACAGGAGCATTAGTTGTAAATAAAAATTATTATTAATAATATTATTAATATTGTTACTAATATTATTATAATTATTATTAGTTGAAGAATAACTGTCAGCCCAACCACATCTACTTGCTCTTTACTTATGACATTGGTAGCATTAAAAAAGGCTGTTTTGTCATAGAAGAAAATATGAAAGAGGTGGAGAACAGTAGGAGATATCCGGAAGAACAGTATAACGCATATAATTGCATATTACAGTGTTTCCCGCACCTTCCTATGAATGCGTTGGCTAATTGTATATTTCTGGGTTTCCCTGCCTTGCCCTGCTTCCTAAGGCATATGCTGTTAATTGCAAATTTCATGCTTTCCACACTACCCTTTGACTGCGCTGCCTTCCCTCCTTTTTGCAAGACCAACTATATACGATCCATAACGCTGAACCTTGCACCTTTTATATGCAAAGGTTGGCTGCCTGACGTTACACGACCAACTGACCCTTAAACGGCAACATTACCCAGTAAACTGCTATTTTGAGGACCTTGATAAAATGCACTACAGAGATGGTTAAATTAGAACACTGATATGACAAATGTATTATTAGCCTTTCTGGAGATTATGTTAGAGAGAGACAGAGAGAGAGAGAGCAAAATTAATTAATAATAATAAAAATAACTGCTGTTTTCATCGAGAGGCCCGGGACTTATCAGCCAACCTTCGCATCATGGATACTCAGTAAATTGATACTGTGTTGAGAAAGTGGTTATATTAGTTCTGATATTCCTGTTTTATCCACTGGTTAAATAATTAATTACTAAATACATAATAATTACTATTAGTTACTTAGCCAATGTGCACATATGTTCTTGGACACTTGGCTAGCTTCATTTGGTAGCTTTCGACAATTTCAGAAGCAGAGGTGTGACAACCTTGAAACATGAAGTATGTGGCACACCCTGATATCTAGTGTCTTCTTCAATGCTGAGGTTTTATTCAATCTATAGAGCCCAGAGCCCTTGCACATGCATGTGTGCTGTATTTCATTTAATAATTCCGCTGTATTACTGTAAATTAGATAACCATTCACTATAGTGGCCGAGATCCTCAAAGAAAAAAACTTTCTTTGACAACATTGCAGAAAAAAAGGCAGGTGAGCTCTTTTTTGGCAGTTGTTTCCTTGAAAAACTAGTGCCCAAGAAATGGTGCATGCATAGTAATTTAACACCAAATGCATTCGTAATGAAGCTTCTGTTTTCTATAATCATAATCAATATATATATATATATATATATATATATATATATATATATATATATATATATATATCCTGAAACATCTAAGATAACAACAAACTTTTAACTTGGAAAAACAATTTTATTTGGAAATACTAATAAAACGGCTGGTTGAATAGCTGCCTAAAAAGAATCTAGCCAATTAATAACATGCAACTTTTTTTTCCCCAACAAAATAGAGACAAAATAGGTCACCATGTTGATTTATAGTAAATATGAATCTTTACAGCTTTGGTCTTATAATAAAACAACCCACTACAATTTCAAGCTAGTTCATGCCTCCACTATTTAATTCCATTCCTGGGGTAATTTTGTGTTTCTGCCAATGAACAGCTTTACAAGGGACAGAATTTTTGCTTTGTTTTATGAATGCTACTGAGATTGATAATGAATACATAGTAGTCAAAACATAATTTAGCTAAATTTAAAAACAATTGTGATGTTTCAATAGACATTCTACTGGTTTATTAATATCATAGGAATATGAAATTTAAACCTGAGTTTCCTGTGTAACTTATATAAGCCAGTTTGATTTTAGAAACTCACGTTCTATGCTCCCTGCTGTCTGCACCAATGCCTGAATCCAAACTCATCTCAGAATGGAGTGAACTCTCTAATTCTGAAGCAATGGAGTCGTGGTTCATAGTAGTTCCCAAAGAAGAAAAGATGCCCCCTCGAGCTTGTGGCATGCCCTTTCTTCGCTGACGTCGCAGTTGCTCTTGTGTATCCCTTAGTAAGCTCAACACCTCATTGTACCTGTCTTTCAGATCTGCCAATTCGCTGGCCAGTTCACTTTGATTCTCCCTTGTTACATGAAGAACAGACGATAGCTCTTCGTTCTCGGCCGTCAGCTGCACAGATGTTAAACTTTGCTTAAGAAATGCTAATATGAGGAATTTCTATAAAAAATGCTTTAGGTTTATCTCTCTTTAAAGTGTCTTTTTTTTTTTTTGATTAATGTAAAACAGTATTCTACATTTTCTTAACATGGCTTATGTTTTTTGGATCATGCTACTTACTTTCTGTATACGAGCCTCTTGTTCTTCTACTTTGTTGATAAGCACCGAATTTTCTTCATGTAAATGGCGATTTTCCTCTTTCTGTCGATGGAGATCATCTGCTAGGCCATCAACTTCCATATTTGCACTAGCTGTACAAAACATCAAAAAGTTATGACATCTTAACACATTAATACTCAACTCATTACACTAATGCAATCATATTCATTAAACCACAATAAAACAGAACACAGCATAATATTGGGCTTCAGAAATGTATCTTACCAAGCTGAGATGCTATGTCCTGTACCAGCTTTTGTTCTGCCATTTCACAATCCGCTGTGTCTCGGGCAAGCTGGGTGGCTTCAGAACGTAACTGCTTGTTTTCCTCCTCCAAGGACCCAATACGACGTTGCATGAACTCCAAGTTGATGCATCGTAATGCAGTCGGTGTACCTGAAGTATTAATTTCTTTTAAACATATGGCATTTTCTTCCTAAATACAAATATAGTAATATGTCATGTTGTCTGTGAGCTACAATTTGAAGCATATAATCTTTGTTAAGGATACCTATTTTCGTGAGTGACAGATTAACAAAATTAATTTATTTTATTCAAATGCAAGTATCTTCTTTTAACTTTCTGCATTCAACTTTATTATTTTATCCTTATGAAAACTTGGGAGTTTTATGACAGTTTTAACACTATATTCTTATTTTTTAAACAATCTCCTAGTTGCAGTGGTTTAGAATTAGTTTCTTATAATTTAGTCTCTTCAAACTGCAATACTTCATGCTTTGTAAAAGTAGTAGGAATAGCAGAATTTGCTCTAACTAGTTTTGAGCTTTAGGACTGTTATAGGTTGCATTTACATTTGGCCAGGTTGAATGATGAATAAGCAGAAATGAATGGGAATATGCTTAGGATCTAAACCACAAAAGATTCAAAGTTATTCATCCTAAGTCTTGCAGAAATGCTTCTAACCTGATCCAGACAATTTTATCCGAATAGGATTAAAAAACAAGTCCATAGTGCAAGAGAAAAAAAAAAAAAAATCATTGACACTGATAAATCTTAGAAAGTCAAACAAGGATTTGCTTTAAAAAAATTAAATGATTTTTATTGCTATTCAAAATATTACCTTTAACATCAATACATTTTTGCATTTGATGAGACCAAGTCTTAAACCAATGAAGCCACTCCTCCTGAGGCACTTCAGAAACCAGATTTTTATGCTTTGCTGCTTCATGTGATTATGAAACAGTGATCCCAAACATTTTCTCTTTCATTTTTGGATAAAAAAGAAATCACAAGGTGCTAGGACAGGGCTGTAGGAGGACCCATGTTGCTGACTTTTAGGGCATCCAAATATTTGATTGCTTTGCTGTATGCAATGATGCATTGTCATGAAGTAAAATTATTTTTTCTTTCAAGCTTTTTCACGAGTTTTCCAAAAAAAATTGCAAAAAAGAGATGGGTACCAACATGGCCAGTTTTAAAAAAAAGTTACAATAATCATCTTACCAGCATCGAAAATTCATCTGACTTTTGTAGGTTTAGGTTCTGTTTGAAAGACTCATTGAGCTGATTTGACATTTCTTTCCATGCTCAAAACAATAAATCCAAGTTTTATCATCAACAATGATATTCTAAACCAAATTTGAAGTGCCACCTTGGACTTTTTCCAGCTTTTCTGCACAAATCAATAAGTTGTTGATTTTACTCCGGAGTCTGCTTATGTAGAATCCACTGACAAAGTATTTTTATGTCTTAACTCTTGGTGTAAAATGTTTTGAATTTGACTTATACTAATGCCCAATGTTGCAGACTAAATTCATGATGCCCTTTGATATTCAAGCATTGCTTGAACAGCAACAATATTTTCATTAGTAAGAGTAGTTCTTGGTCAGGCTTCACAAAATTCATCACTGAGGGTAGAAAAAAAAAAACTAATCTCTTTTGAATTCACTGTATCAATTATAAATTGTTGCCTTAGTGGGTGCTTTTTCCCATATGCATTTCTAACTGATCTTCACATTGTTAGGTGTTAATGATAACTTATAAAAAAATCATTGCCCCGAACTGCTCTCTAGTCAAATTCATTTTTGGATGAATACAATATCTTTAAATGTACTTAAACTATATGGCAGTTAACATGCAAAACATTAGAACAGGCTGTTCCAACTTGACACATATGAGTCAGAATACCATGAATACCACAAAATACTGAGCAGCGTTGGAGGGGGAGCATGGTGCTCGAACTTCACGGAGAAAAGGTCATACACAATACTTGCATCCTGCCACTTCATTTCAACACTTGATTCAGTTTTCATTTGCTTTAAGAAACATGGCATTCCAAGTTTTTCAGTGCTGCTCTTGTATTATTAACACAGTACTTTTAAAATTGGAATGGGAAGAGTTTGCTCTCCAAAAAATCGGGTGCTATAATTATGAGCTGATATTATGTTATTTCCACTCTTTTCTTTTTTCTCTTGCACACTGTCTAGCCTAAGGTAATACAAGTACTCAGAGAGACATTTGCTTTGTGTGCATCACAGTTTTATTTATCTTACTGTTTTTATTTCTGTATCTTTTTAAAAATGTACATAACCTAAAAATATTTTGAGATTGAATTAGCAATACCTGTCTCTTTGCCTTTGCCTTACCATAAATTCCCTGCTTAAAACCATTGGAAATCCACACTTGTTCTATTGCTATTTAAAGCAAAAAAAAAAAAAAAAATGAATAATAAGTATTTGAACACTGAAGGATAAACAAGCTCCACATGATTATGCATAATCATGTTGCACCAGTTCTCCAATGCAGCATTCTGCTTTTCAAGCTATGCCAGGTGTTCTCTCATCTTGAATAACAGAGGTGAAAACAAATTTTTGGTGCTTGTTAAATACAATTTCTTTAGCATAATCCTAGCAATAGTTTACTTTACAGTACTATACAATTACAAATATATATGCACATACAAATGATGGCCATTTATGCGTGTACGTTGCTATAGTCTATAGTGTTTATGCATTTGAGTTAAAAATATGTGGTTTCCATGGGTGTGTTACTAATGTTACCCTCTCTCTACCTTCATGGATTTGCAAAGTTAGAATGTTTAGAAATAGGCTTAAGGTTGTATTTATTAGACATGGATTCATTTTATGAGCTGAATTTCCTACTAGTGGGACGTCGCTGTGAGGACCATTGGTCTAGTGGCCCTCAAGGACAGACATCTGATTTGAAAACAATTTTAGAGCTTCCTGTTTAAGCTGACAAATGTACATATTTTAGTTCCTTTTCTCTTGCCTTTAACTTGATACCAAAGTTACTGTACAACCTATTGCAAATTCCATAATCTTATTTCACAAATTTGTAACTTTTGTAAAAACTGAGGAATAAAACTATTTTGTTTTTGAGTGAACAAAATCATTTTCACCTAAAATTTAAGAATTTTATCTAGTATTAATGTTTCTGTCGATCTTGGCAATTTAACACTTTTAATATTTTATTACCTGATTCAGAACCGGATTCATCCACATCATTGGTGAGTATCTGAATAAGCTCAGTCTTTTTGGCAAGTTCATGCGTGAGCTGGGTAAGCTTTTCATTGGCTTGTTTGAGCTCTGCTTCCAATGCTGCCACATTGCTTTCCAACTTCTGATTATGTGCCAACAATTCTTTCCCAATGCGTGCTGTCAACTCTAGGTCTTTCTCTTTCTGCAAACAGAAGAATTGAAAGCGATACTATCTTAAAATTTAATGTTAGGATTTTGACCAAATACATATTTTGGAATTCAAGAGAAAGAAATCAAGGGAGGGGGATAAAGAGGGGGGGAGAGGAAACATTTGAGTAAATGATACATTTTGTAGGGTTTCAGACTGGCATCATTTAAGGATGTAAGATAAGAGGTTTTCAAAGATCTGTTCATCCAAACCATGCTTTGTGTGGGAAAAAATATCCTTTGTTTCTTTATTTTCTCAAAATTGTCGCAAATGATTTTGTTTTTATTAAAATCTAACCCTGAAAAATGGGCATGATAGGCAAACTGTATATCTGGAATTTTCCATGGGTAGTTTGTAAAGCCCACATTCTTGTTACATTTCATAATTTACATTTACATAATTTGAGAGAGTTTTTAACCCCTAGAGGGCACAGTACTAGGTGGCAGATAGTGTATTCCCATATATGAGTGGTAGGAGGGAAATTAAATACCTTCCAAGGACCAACAAGCCTGATGTTGGGCAGCAGCAACAGCAGCATAGACTTGCAGCACAAAGCAAATTATGCTGAAATGGTGCATTTATATGTACAGCTATACATCTTATGGTCTCCAGTCATGGAACAGTAATGTAAAAAGGAAATGGAAAGACTCTCACAAGGGGACCATTATGATGGCGCTTTCTGAAGCAAAACATCTGACTTGTATTTAAAGAAAAAGCTTCTGAAGTGCTAAATCTGGACACTGAGGAAGATGTAAAGAAAGAATCTAGAGAGCTTTGAGATGTGGTGCTGCAGTAAACTGGAGAAAATTCAATGGACAGAAAGGATAATGAATGAAAACGTTTTAAGAAGAGTGGACAAAAAGAGCCATTACTTCGGAAACAACATGAGAATAAAAAGACTTCTGCTAGATGCCATTGAAGGACAAATAAAAGAAGTGAGAAGATTAAACTATGGAGAGTTAAAGGGTGTAGCAAAAAATAAAGAGTTGGAATATAGAACGTATTTTGTATGAGGGTGTATACTTGTCTTAGGCCAGAAGTAAAGAAGAAAAGAAAAAAAAAGGGCTTTCTTTAGCAATAGTCACTAGAATATTATCATTGCCTTTGGTTTAAAGAAATAGGTTACCATGCATAAATATTAGAAAATGAGCAACCCATTTTCTCCCTTTTGCCAGAAATGAGGGTTGACTGAGGGATAGCATATAACAAAGTCTAAGCTGCATAATTTTGAAACATGTAAAGTCAAACATTTTTCATGAATAACACCAAGTTGATACAATAGACTCATTTACTACACTGAAATAATGACATTAAACTTTTTAAAATTCATCTTTTTTTGTGAATTTGGTATTTATCCTTGTGTTCAATTTTATAACACCATCCTTTATAAACACAATTATCTTCCTCCATGGTTTGTAGATTTCTGCCACATCCAGGGGATTACCCAGAAAATGCATTTGGAGGTGGCAGGGGCTGAAACAGGTGTAGCTGAAATTGATGGTAGTCATATCTTTATTGATTGGTCACTTTTAGTGATTTTCCCAAGTGAATGGGATGCCAACTGGATCACAGACTTTAAAGGATTCAACAGGTGAGCATGACAAATACATTTTCAGTATTAGACCTAAAGGTAAGTAAGTTTATTTAAGAGTGAACTCCAGTCAGGTAGTTAACCATTAAGACTAAGAAGAGATCCATGCAGAAGTTCTACAAAAGGTGGTGGGTGTCCTGTAACTATGTGACTAAACATGTGCAGATAAGCAGAATGAGCTGTTCCCAACCAATGTATATTACTACCTTTGGTCTGGTGGTCAGTACTGCTTCCAAGTCCAGAGATCTTAGGTTCAATTCTTGGCTGGAAGAATTATTCCCTGTCCTCCTTAGAGACTGTGTGTGCATGCATGTGCATGTGTGTGTGTGTGTGTGTGTGTCTCTGTGTGCATGTGCATGTCTGTGTGTGTGTGTGCGTAAGAGAAAGAGAGGAGAATGTGTGTTCTCTCAATCTTCTGCATATTGGAACAGGATTAGTAAGTGTTCAGTTGGATTGGGTGTTAATTTTATTATGCTTTTGATGGTGCTACTCAAAAGATTAACATGAGGTTTATCTTTGTTAAAAGAAACCTCTCAGATATCACACTGATTATTCTGGAAGTTGCAGACATTTTGCAATGCACCAATGAGTGCGCCAATGAATGTGTAGAGATCACAAATAACAGAAACACGTTAACTACACATGGAGTAAAACACGTTGCAAAATCTTGGCTGTTTTATCTTGTTTATCTCATTCATGTATTTTCCTTGTGAACTTCACAGTGCAAGTGATGTTTACTGTGTATTCTTAAATATGTGGAGGCCTTGAGACTGTCTAACTTTGATGCTAAAAATAATAGTAATAGTCAATAACCCAGCTAGTTTTTCCTTACAAAAGGGTTTCACTTAGACAGTTATTAGTGAACTTAGGGTTCCACTTTCACACCTTAAATAAGAGGTGTGTGTTTATGGAATCAGTAAGGATTATGGCATGCAAATATTGGTACTTGAGTAGACTAAACTATTTGAGGCAGAAAGGGTATCATATAATGTATTTAGACAAATCTTGGTACGATGCTCATGATGATGTAGAAAAGGTTGGGATGACAGTACTTGCTCTTGCTGCCTTCCAGCCCATGATATGTGGAAAAAGAATCATGATCTTGCATGCAAACAGCAGCCAGGGTTAGATTGAGGGCTGCTTGTATTTGGCTTCTGAAAATATTCGGGAATCTTTGGCTGATTCACATCATGAGATAAATGCTGAAATTTTGAAGCTTGGTTCAAGAATACTTTATCCATCCTAAGAACGTTATTGCATTAGAAAATGCTAATTATCATTCCCGTTTATGATCAAAATTCCCACCATGTCAGCAGAAAAGATGAAATGATAAGATTCATGGAAGAACCTAATTTAATTTTACCTAGTTCAGTTCTCTTAAAAGCCATGCTTTTGGAGAAAGTCAATATACAGAAAGTGTACATAATAGACAAAATGGCAAACATCATGGCCTGGAGTCCTCAGGTTACCACCATACACTATTGTCTCAATCCGATTGAGCTGATGTGGACACACTTTAAACATGCTGTAAGAAAGCAGAATGTGACTCCTATAAGTGACAGCATGCAAAGTGTTTAGAGAATGTGTACCGAATTTGAGTGTGTGGGAAAGATGTGTTCAGCATACCATCAAACAAGAGTGAACATTTTCTCTGCAAGATGTTTCGCATGACAATGCTTCTTTTGTGATACATGTGAGTGAAAATGACAGTGATAGCGAGGAAGGCAAAGCATAGCATAATGTAAGTAGGCACTGTGTCAGATAGTATTAGCACTGTACTTAATAAGAACCTTATTATTCACTTGGTACTATAAGAAATAAATGTCCATGCGAATAACGTGAGTTTACTTGGAGAAAATATGACAATGCTGCCTTCTGTGTCACTGAATACTGGCAATCTTATTGCAGCCTTTGATGCAGAAATGTTAATTTCAGTAACATGGTAATAAATGTGTGTGTTTTTGTGGCCTTGAATTGAGTTCTCAGGGCTTTACTACTTTTACCAAAATAATATTTCTATTTTGGCAAAATAAAAATTTTTCTAATTTACTGAAAATAAAAACTATAATGATATATAAATATTTTTTTAAGCATGAGATTCTTTTCATATTCTTTATATGTTTACTAGTGTATTGTATTTAGCTTTTAACAAAATCTCAAGAGATTTGTGTTCATCATTTCTAATTATTTTCAAGACATACATTTATGTAGGTCACTATTTAGTTTAATTACTATTCCTCTCCTTTTAATATCAGAGAGTTTACTTTATCCTACTGCTTTGCTAAAGATAATGTTAACTTATTGTGTATTAACTTTTTCTCAACAGCCTTCTCATGGAGCTTGAATTAAGACAAGCTTTCCCTGTAATCACTATCCTCTACACTATCCTACCGCTCTACCTCAAACAAATTCAAACTAATTCTTCTGTTATCTTCAGTGAATCTTCTTCCATGCTGAACCAATTATGATGTTGGTTGGTATCTAATGTTAAAAGTTTGATAATGAAATCATTCGTTTTCTTGCACTCCAATATTTTGTTGGGAGATTGCAATCTTCTGTAAAAGTCAGACAATGTAGAAGATGATCATGATTCATTTCTTCATTAAGGTTACAGGAAAAATGTAAAGGAGTCTCTACTATGCCAAATCTGTATAAGTATTTTTATAAACAATCCTGTCTGAAGGCTGCTACTGCAGATTTTCTTGGTAATGTAGAAATATTGTAATCTTGTACATTTTTCTATTGTTTTCTGGATGTTTTGTTTGTGTATTCCTAATTGATTTTGTTTGAATATTTATTTGACATTATTCTTTTAATAGAGCAAAAAGGATTTAAACTATGTGTTAAATTGGTGGTAATTTTACTTTCCTTTTTGGCCAAAAAATCATTTTATTGCCTATTATTCCATAATGAGCCGGAATCCATTTGATTACCACTCTTTTATGTAAATGGGTTAATTATTGTATTATTTTAAGACATTCTAGAATGTTAACGCTTTTGTGTGTTGTATCTTGTGTTATAGCAATAATGGCTGCTTTTAAATCAGATAGGATTACAGTTTTTTCAAATGTTTTTACATGATAAAAGAGATTTTGTACATTTAAAAGAATTGCTATGATTTTGTCACCAAAATATGTTGAATAGATTATCTAATTTTTTATAAAATGAGAAGAGTGGGCAAGTTGCTTCAGCACAGTTGCCTCGAACTTGGTAGACTGGAACCATCAGTAAAAATAAGTAGCCATTCAGGGGAAGGATATTGTAAATGTATCATTTCCAATGACATTTGTTTTAAGATGTCTCAAGAAGTTTCTGGTTTCTTGATATCATCTGTTAGATGGAGATTATATTGAATTCAAAGAGTTCTAGAGGATTGTTTCTTATTTGTAAGTTTTCTTTTATTTTGAAATTTTTAATTTTGTTTTAATTTAATAAAGCTTTGTTGGGTTTTAAAATTAATTTGTTTTTGCTGAATCCAATTATGAAGTAACCTTATAAGTTTCTTGTATTATATGATTGCTGTTTTTTCAATTTCAGTTTCTACGTTTGGGTTGCTCGTCAAAATTTGCACTACAATGGTGTTGTTTTAATAACTCCCATTATCAAGCGAAGGATTTGAATTTGTTATTTATTAAGTTTTTCTACATATGTAGTTTTTAGAATTTCTTGGCAATGGTGAATAATAGGTTTTATGCACATCTGGAGGGCGTTTAAGGTTTGTGTATTGCAGCCCCACTTTTCCCCCTATCATTTTAATATTGACTTTTTTTTTTTTAAACACTTTTTTTACTTTTCTGCATTTGTTTTCCAATGGACCAATTATTCATGTCTACTACATAAAAGCTCACTATGGTGTCTCCTTTCTGATCTTGTCAATTTCCATTCTTCTAGTGATGAATCTATCATTACTGCATTGTTATAATTTTTATTTATTTTTCTTAGATTAATCTCTATATATATTAGTTGTTATTGCTCTTCCCTGAATTATTTTGTCTCAAGATTTTGTTTCACACAAGTGTTCATTCCACATTATTTGTGAAAACATGCTTCGTGAGGAAACTAAGACATTTTATATGCAGTCTTCACTTCTATGCTTATCACCCTTTGTTTTTTTCTCTGTTGTCTTCAAATATGCTCGTTCATAATAGCTAAATACCATGCATCTTGCTACCACTATCCAATTTACTTCCCTAAATGCCAAGGCACTTACCTCTTCAAGAAGCCTTGTGACTGCTTCAATGTCATTGTAGGTCTTTGTCATTTGGCTCACACGGTTGCTGCATAGAACTGTAACAAGAGAAAAATAAGGTTACTATTTCCAACATTTTAAATGAAATCCATGCAAAAAGCATGTGTAGTATAAATATGATTATAATTAAACAAGTAAAACTAACATAATCTGTAATAACCAACACCGAGAAAGCTTCAAATCTTTAATTAAAAAGTGATTAGAAAGATTCTTGTTTTTGGGTATATATTAACGAATATCTAAGATAAACTGTTTTCCCTTATTTTGTACAAATGTTACTATTCCTCAAGATTCAGCTTTTGTTTTTCTAATACATTGCCACCATGTACAAATGTGAATGTAATACAACATTACAGCTCATGAAATATAAAATATTGCTATTTCTGCTGATAAAATCACTTGGAACATTCTACTTAATTTATACTATTTATTCTATCCATACCTGGATTTAAGCTCTATCAAATAGATGTATTTCAAAAGGTACAATTCAAATTGAATAAAAATATGCTGGTTCAGATTAAAGAGTGCCAGTTATTAAGCTTACAATTATGAAAACTTTGGAAACAGTAAAATTATATTGAATACCAGCACACTGTAGAGTTTCAGGTAATTAAGTCAATAATTTACTTTGTCTTTGAAAGGCTCTCAACTAATTCAGAGCAAAATTAAAAATCTGATTCAAATAAGTTTCACCTTTTCACTCCTCTAAAAAGTATTTTTACAAAAGCTATTCTGATGCCTGTTTCATGTTAGATTTATTAATTACACATGGAGAATACACTAGGTATAAAAAAAAAAAAAAAACAGACAAACTTTTTAAAAGTGGATCACTATGTGATGTCCTTGAAATTATTTGCAAGACAACAAGAAAAAATAATTGATGTTAAAACATGACCTTCTCTACCTTTTCTCAAAAAAAAAAGCTATTCTTAAAAAGCTTATTTTTATACATACTACTGCTTCTTCTTCTTTTTTTTTTTTTTTAAGAGTGTCTAATGCCCACTTTCACTACATATGGTACCACAGGTGATGGCATTTATGATACATGGAATGAAGATGGTGCACTGGTGGAATGTGATGGTGGGGGAAACTGGAGACCCCAGATAAAATCAACCCCTGCACCGCTTTTTCCACCACAAATACCAAATGTGGTTACCTGGGATCGAACCTGGGCTGCTTTGGTTGAGAGGTGAGTGGTCCAACAACTCAGCCACAGCACTGACTATTTAATTCTTCCAGGATTTGGTATAATTTCTCATGTGATTTCATATGAAATAGGGAAAAGGAAGAATTTGAGGGAATACCTAGAATGAGTTTTGTGAGCAAAGTTCTAAATTATGACCATCAGAAAGATATTTAGAGTGAGATAAACATTTGCAGAAATATTGTTGTTACGTATTTTCTGTACATATGCGCAAAGTGATAATCAAATCTTTTTGCTTGACCAGGAGAAAGAATCATGAATGACTCCAATTTGAGCAATGTATTGGTATTTTAATTAAAAATTTCTCAGAAATGGTGAACTCCACAAAAAATTTCAAAAATGTATTTTAACAAGATCTACATTCTATTTGGGTAAAATAAGATTACCAGTTCAAACAAAAGTCATTCAAAAAGAGCAGGACTTCAGAAGCTATTCCCAAAAAAATTTGTAGAAAACATTAAAATAGAGCCATTTTGGAGAAAATAACATTTTTGAAAAATGTTCCATGTAAAGAGTAGTTTGGGTTGGGGGGATTTTCTTGAAAACTGTTTCACATCCTTGAAGGATGCAAAACTTTTTGGCATTTAACCAACTTTACACTTTTGAGGTATGTACACAGATACACAAACAGAATTTTTTTAAAAAAGGATTTTTAATTATTTATTAAATGGACCTCAAAACATGTATTTCAGGTGAAATCTCGAAATCAAAGTTAGGAGTACTTCCCCTACTCACTATACATAGCAGAGAAAATAAAAATGAATAGCAATCTAACAGAACAAAAGTATTAAGCATTTGACAATTTAAATCAATAATAAAGGACATCTGAAAAAATGGCCAATGCTACAACAAATTATAAACTGTGTGCATTAACAGGTGTACATTTTAAAAAAGTAAGCTTGTGTCTATCTCTTATGTTTTACAAGTTTATTATTCTCATAATATTTAACATATATCTTTTTTTGGTCATACAAGTATCTTAAGCATTCAAATGTCTTTCAATCAAGATCCATTTTTTGAGAAAATACAAAATTTGAACACTTTTTCCACTTAAAAGATAGTGTGCACACACCTAAATAAGCTTTTGTTGGGTTCAGGGAGCCTCAAAACTTATTTCTAATGACATCTCATTATGAAACTTTTTGGCAGAGTGCAATATTTCACACATTATGAATATGATAATAAGAGAAGTGAAACTTTTGTTTGTAACTATCAAAAGAATTTAAAAAAATCTGATGTGTCCATTCACATGACTTTCTCTCCATCTCCAACAAATTGTTAGAAAGCTTATTCTTCTATCTACTTCATGAAATCGAGATAAACATTAGAACCAAATGACAATTTCTGCAAATGTGTGCCATTCACATGTCCTCTAGCTATTCAATAAACAAACCCCTTATTCAAAACATAAATTTGCTATCTACATCACGATAATCAAAGTAAACATAAGCAGAATTAGTCCTACTACTAGCTTCCTTGCAAGTAGAAGGAGATAAGAAAATACACAGGCTAAGCAGAGAGTCTCGTCCTTTAAAAGCTGGTTGCTATGTGAAACATTGAAAAACTCTTGTCTCATGTCAACATTTCTTGTCTGACCAAACAAGAAACGAGAAGAAAGAAGTCTTCCCGCTTGAGAAAAGTTTCAGTAACTAAAATTGAAACAAATAATCCAGAATATCTCTAAAACACTTAGCTTAACAAAAAATGTATATGACATAAATTGTGTATTTTAATAAGATCATCTTTTGTGTAGTAAGCTACTGCAACACTCTTATGGTTTGCCAATTATACAAAAGTCATCCAGTCAGAGGCTATTCCCAGAAAATTCAAGATATACATTTTGTTTGCCAAAGAATATCTTAAAGATAAGGTATTTTAAATAAAATTATTAGACATTTTTGAGATAATCAAAATTTTCGAAAAATGTTCCATGTAAAGGGTGGTGAGGGGATTTTCTTGAAATTCTTTGTGTCATATCTTGGAAGATAATGAACTTAATATCAAGTTTGGTATTTAACAGACTTTTTGTTTTTGTGCTATGCTGCAAGCGCATGCACACGCACGCACAAACACATTTTTCTAAAAATGCTTTTTTTTTTATTTGGGGGACTCAAAACATGCATTTCAGTGAAATCTCAGTTTCAAATTTTGGGTGCAATACAATACCTTCTCTATACACTATATACATAGTACATGTAGAGAAAATAAAAAGGATACACACAAAAATCTTCATGTCCAAGAATTGAGTTAATATGTTAGTAAAATACCATTAAAATAAAACTGGCATAAATCTGTTGTGGCAAAATTTAGATTTCTCATAGGCCATAAGTGAAAAGTGAAACTGGAAATTATCACGATTCACATTGCCCTCTCTGTAATTAAACAGAAGAGATGATCTACCAGCTGGAATTATTAGTGATAAATACTGAGGAAGAATGTTGGCTTCGTTGTCAAATGTACTGCATTAGAATACATTTTTGTTTACCCGATATATGTGTCCATTTGTCTGCACATTGTGATTCATGCTGATTAAAACAAGTTCAGCAAATTATCTTCAGATTTACTAAAATCCATCTGGAGACATTCAAATCATTTCTTTATGATTAAGTCACAATATTATTTTCAGCTGCAGCACTTTTAAATCTTGTGACTGCACCTAAGACTATACTTTTGCAATTTACTAAAATTTCCAACCACACATTCTACATAGATATAGTGACTTACTTTAATAAAAATATAATATTGTAATAAATTTGCACATTGTTATACACCTAAGCTGTCACAGAACAGTGTTTGCACCTCTGTGTCTCAGTAAGACCTGAACAAACAGAGACAATGCAACTGTCTCACAATAAGCCTGAGTGTCATCAACTTCTTCCTCAAGTGGCCAGCCCTCAAGACTTCGCTTGTGCCGACATGAGCATAATGCTACTCTAGGTAACAATAAAAAACAAAAAAATTCCTGCTTTCACCCACCATCACCCACTTTTAAAGCAGAGAGTAAGAAACACATCTGTAATTCTGATTAAACAAGGTATACTTAGAAATACATACACATTTAAACTGCTCAATTCTATAGACTGCATAAACACTTTTGTTTTTCCTCCATAAAACAGAGGAAAATATCTGGTATTACATCATGTAGGTAACTCTCTCTACAGTATATTGTTTATTAGTGGCTATATAAACTATTCTTGCACAAGCATATTTTTAATTACTTTATTTTAATCAAGCTAAACTTTTGTTACACATTTCACTATAAATGCAAAGAGAACAGCAATATTTTTAACAACTGATTGCTACATGCTGCTCTTAAAACTCCATACTCTTTCCATACAATTGTGAGAAACTGAAAATTCACAGGACTTTGAAAGAATGACAAAGTACTGAATTACTCAAACCATTTAATAAACGATACCTTGGAAATGGCTTAAACCAAGAAAAGGTGTAGAATGAATTGTGTGTTTTACAGAGCTGTACATATTTTGTGCAGTATGCTTTCATTTGCCATTAATTCCACTATTTGCTCAATCATCACCTTTCCTTTCATCCATTTTGCCTTCATTTCATATCATCATCTTCACTTCCATACCTGGCCATAGCCTGATCTCCCACTCTGGGTTCTTCACTCTGACTCAATGTTTTACTCCTTGATAAGCATCTGTCCCAAATCCTGCAGGATGCAAGACCTTCATATATGGAGGGTAAACTAAATAGGTAAGTATCTAATATAAATGGTATTTTAATTACAATTGTTAGCCAGTTAAGAAATAATCAATCATGCTTTATTTTATTAATTGTAATTTGCTGTGCAATCCTTTGCAAATCTTTTGTCCAATATAGAAAGCATACTTTCTTTGCTATTGAATCAGAATACCTCTCCTGTACCTGCCATGAAGCAAAAAACTAGGTGTACTAAGGAAGGATGTTCTGCGCAGGCACACCTTTAAAGTGTAAAGAACATTTTACCCACTATGTCCTTCCTTGACTCAAGTCACGCGAGTTTGCCCTGTTTCTCTGAACATTGTCACATGGCAAGTTACCTCTAACTGTCTGGTGTGCTCAAATAGGCAGAGATCCTTTGTTTTAAACTCAGATGACAAAAGCACCTACATCTTCATGATAGTGAGTTTATATATATTTTATTGCCTGACCTTGGTAGATCACATTCAAAGTATGTAACTAGCCAATAAGGGGAAAGGGGACTGGAATTGTGAGAGGCAGCTTATAAGAAGAAAGATTAGTTCCCATGATTATTGAGCGATACCAGTCAAATTTAGGTGGAACATACCTTAGGCGCGTGCGCATAAACAGTGAGCACGTTCCTCGTCACATACGAGTAACTGGCTATCGGGCAGCACAGCGAAGAAACAGGGAGGGGAGGGAAGAAAAGGAAAGGCAAGAGTGGGGGGCAGCAGTCCGTCAAGCAGCAATGGTAACTTCTTGTCTCAACATTCTTTTTAAGCTCTAAACCTATAGTTAGCTTCCTCAACAAAGGAAAGTTTGCTTTAATTCTTACAGTTATCCAATGTAAATAAAGGATAAGGTTACCTACTGTTATAACCTGTAAGGCCATTTTGGACGATGAATGGAATGGGTGAAATGAAGCTCAAATGAGGCCAGAGTCCATTAAGCATTGGGTAACCGATATTTGCTTTCTAAGGATAAAGGAAAACCCCCGGAAAAACCTTATCCAAGTAAGGACCGTAATAGAGATTCGAACTCGGGATCTCTTGAATGGGAGGCAGACGGGCTGTCACCGCACTACAGAGCCAGATTTGTAAAACAAATGTTAACTCTAACAAATAGCGTATGTAGGTATGCTATGTTGCAGATCAAACAGTGAGGGTTTATGTAACCTTGGACTCTGGTCGGTCCTATCCCAATCTACTCATCCGGCAGGTAAATGACTATGATACGTCTCACTGTTAACGTGATACAATTGCTACCATTTCATCGGACAAAAGCTCTGGGAAGGAATGTATAACTTGAGACTGATGCAAATTTTGATTATGAAAGATTCGTTATATGTGAAAGTGAAATGAGAAGTTTTGTTTCTCGTAGTGTGAACTAGATTGACATTAGCTTCAGGAACTCTTCAGTGATTGGGAAATTCAACTATAAAAACCGTACTCATTAGAGGTTCAGTCAGGAGAAACACAGCATCCGTGATGAGGGTGAACGAACCCCCACGTGCATGGTCCTTTTATTGATCACACCCTTCCGGCGCCGAGCGAGGAACAGCCAACATTCTGTCAAGGGCACCCATGTACCTGTATGTATGCTTTATCAAACATCCAATTCCATAATGTGGAGTTTAGGGTTCTGTCTAAAAATAAACTCAAAATAGCAGGTTCAAAATAAGCACGTGAATTCCTTGTTAATTTATCTGACATTAACTATATATTTATATGCCCATGCATCTGTGCATGTGAAAATAAAATCTGCTATGCCATAGCGGACGAGTAAACTTATATGCAAATGAATTTTACTTGTACTTTCATTTGCACCGATGCATCGTCATACAGTAAAAGTGGATTAGTTCTTTACATAAAGTTCATGAATTAACTTTCTTGTAATGCTACCCTATTACACGCACACATGTGCGAATCCATTCATACCAGCTTAGCCTTTGGTGTTCTACCCTCTCAATCGAAAATTTGTCGGTTCACTGAAGTTCACAATTCACGCAGATACGCACACAAAAATAATATATACGTGCTATGTACATAGTATATAGAGAAGGTATTGTAATGTATCCAACTACCCTTTACATGGACCTTTTTTCAAAAATTTTGATTTTCTTAAAAATTGGCTCGAACGATTTTGCTTAAAATATCGTATATGAAAGATATTTACCTGGCAAATAATATGTAAATCTTGAATTTTCTGGGAATAGCCTCTGAAGACAACTTTATTCTGGATGAATTTTACGGAATTTTGCACAACTACTAAACCGTAAGAGATGGACAAAAACTTACCATACAAAATATGTAGCTCACATTAAAACACAATTTATATTATATACATTTTTTTCGTGGAGTTGGTCGTTTTTGAGATCTTCCTTGTTTTTGGTTTCAACTTTAAAAACATATTTTTCTCATACGGGAATTTGTCAACTCCTGTCCATACAAAGGAACTTCAGTCACATAGCAACCAGCTTTTGACTATCACTTTAACCTACGGTACTCCCTTATTTCGCTTCTACTTACAAGGAAGCAAGTAATAAAGATTATTTATGTTAATTTTTTCTCGATTAGCTTGAAGTAAATAGAAACATTAGCTTTTAAATAATAATTTGTTGCGAGATAGAGAAAGTCATGTGAATGGATCACATCAGATTTTTTTATTTAATCTACTATTTTGTGTAACAAGTTTTTGTCTAATCCCTTACGGTTTACCAGTTATGCAAAATTCGACAAAATTTATCCAGAATAAAGAGGTCTTCAGAGCCTATTCCTAAAAAATGTAAGATGTGCATTTTGTCGTGTAAATATCGTTAAAGTGCAGTATATTAATAAAAATCGTTAAGAGTCATTTGAGAAAATCAACATTTTCAAAATTGTTCCCAAATAAAGGATAGTTTTAGGTGGGGGGGATTTTCTTCAAAATCTTCGTGTTGCATCCTTGGAAGACACAAATCTTGAATACCAAGTTTGGTATATTACAGAAGTTTTATTTTTGAGCTAGCGTGTCCGTGTTCTCTCTCTCTCTCTCTCTCTCTCTCTCTCTCTCTCTCTCTCTCTCACACACACACACACACACACACACACACACACACACACACACACACACAAGTACGGACCTTCTCCTTCTAATGCTTTTGGACAGTATTGAATACAGGAGACCCTCAAACGTGAATTTCCTATGAAATTTCGATATCAAATTTTGGGTGCAGTACCATGTACTATATAAAGAAAGTAAAAACATGGGAGCCTGACAGGTATCGAATATATGCAGATATGGTTAGAGTACTAGTTCATGATGTATCAGTGTTTTTGATATACCATATTCAATATAGACCTCGAACTTTATTTTGAAAGACCTGTTTGCAACTGAACCTCCCTAAATAGGGGTGTTGTTAGATTGAATTATTTGGTAAGTATTTTGTGCAATTGTATAGTCTGAAATCAACATTTTAACACAACATTTCTATTTGTGACAGTCCAAAATATATTAAGTAGAAAGAGACGTGATACTTCAATTCTAATTATAGTAAGGTATTCAATTGCCTCGCAAAATGATTCTTGCAAAGGATATCAGACGTGCTCCAGAAAAATCGATCACAGGGCCTGCCTTAACTTGATTAGAATATACAATTGTAAATAATCTTCAATAATGTACTTATTTACGCATTAAACCAACATTTTAAATAATTATTTCACAAATATTTAAGAATATTATAATCTCCAAAAATAACGGTAGTATATATATTTATTTGGGATCTCGAGGAAGAATCACAAATATATTTGTGAAATGGAGGGCAAAGATAAAATTAATAGGAGTGTTGAGCATGCAATCAAACAGGACATCATAAAACATTCTGTAGTCATCATTCTAAATCATTTGTGTGGTTTAAACATAATGTAAAACACATTATGGGTTAGAAATCACTTTATTTTTGTAATTTTTCTCTTTTACTGTTATAACTTTTATTGTTGTTGCACCTTTTTTGGTAATCTTTGTTACAATTTGTTCCACAACTTAGTGTGATGTAATCATTATAACGTATAGGTATAGATACCTTCTCGTATATTATCTTCACGTACCACCCAAACATTCGATACAGAGATTTTACTGGAAATACACGTTTGAAGGGTCCCCTGTATAAAATTTGATAAAGATCCGTGTGGTGTATGTGTGCGTGCGCGCATATGTGTGTCTGAGAACACGATAACTCAACTCAAAAACGAAAAATCGGTTAAATACCAAACCACACCAAACTGCCCTTTACATGCAAAAGTTTCGACATTTTCGATTTTCTCAAAAATGGCTCTAACGATTTTGATTAAAATGAATGTATCTACATGACAAATGTTTATTTAAAATTTTCTGGGAATAGCATCTGAAGACCTCTTTATTTGGGCTGAATTTTGCTGAATCTTGCGTAACTGCTAAACCGTAAGAGATAGACAAAAAGGTACTACACAAAAAATTAAGATCTCGTTAAAACACACAATTTACGTCATATACTTTTGAGTTGACTTTTTTATTATTATTATTATTATTATTATTATTATTATTATTATTATATATTCCTAATTGTTGGTTTCCGTTTTAAAATAAACTTTTCAAATATGGGAGTTTTTTCCAACTCCTGGCAATGCAAAGAAACGGATTTCATCCACATAACAACCAGTTTTTAACAGATTTGACTATCGTTTTAGCCTGTGGTATTCCATGATTTCCCTTTTTCTTACAAGAAGGATTTCCTAATGTTTATCTCGATTATCATTAAATATATAAAAGTATTAGCTTTTTAAAATAATTTGTTACAGATACGTAGAAAAAGTCATGAGTGATAAATTATTATAATTTTTTTTTTTTTTAAAATAATACTCGCTTATAACATGTTTGTTTAAAATTTCTGAACGTATACTTTTATTCTGTATCACTAGGCAAACTCATTTATGAGTCTGATAAATGAATAAAAAAAATAGCCAAAGTAAATGCTGCATATTCTGCTTTAAAGACAAGTTTTGAGAACAGAAGGACACTTCTGCTATGCCTAAAGGCTCGGCAGATCTTTCTTAACGATCATAGTATTCCTCCGAGTGCTCGTATAAAAGCTGGTCCTGAGGTCATGCTGTGTTGTTTCTGCGTCATCTCTGACGGAACAACATTAAGGAAATCGATTCTTGTACCTCTGCTTTCCACGGGTAATTTTGATACACACGGTGATTCAGACGCAAAGTACATGTTTATTTACACAAAAATAAAAGGTTCGCTAGGAGTGTGAGCAAGGGATTCATTTATTGCGCAGCATGTGCTTATGCGCACGGACACACTTTCAGCATTATTATTCAACACACCAGTCTTTCTTTAATGTGGGCATTCATACACTAGAAGATCTTACATCTAAAACATTATCAAACTACGTAATTATAATGTATTTCACATTTGAAGTATACATTTTTTATGCAGCTTTTACAACTTCTCGCTTTACCTTAATAACTTAGTGATGGTAGATCAGATTACTCGTACTGCAAACAAATAAGATTGTAACAAATGTAAATATTCGACATGTTCGACTCGGTTAAAGGAATTCAGACTATTTAATACTTTTTCAAAAATGTGTGTATAAGAATGTCATTTAAAAACAACATATTCTCTATCCCCGGTATTATCACCAGGCTTTAGCATTTCTAAACCAGAACGAAAGGAGATGAAATTTACTGGACTTGAAGTAGTGGCATTGCCTATATTGTCTGTTGAAGTTCTCAAACAGCACCTACTACAGCTCTTTAACTACCGGTCAGTGACTTATGGTCACTGTTTACATTTTTTCTACTGAGAAAATGCTTTTGAGTGTAGATAATTTGAAGCTAAGTACTTAAGAATTTGTATGCCAGATAATCACTATTTGAAGGATCTAATGATGCCATATGACGAATAAAACAAACAAGCAATTTTAAAACGTGCATCATAAGGTGTCATTAAAACGGTAACTGTAAAAGTTTCTCTTTAAAAGAATAGCTACTAGGAAAAGCAAGAAATTTGTCTAGCAGTATGTTTACATTAACACTATAAAGCTCACACCTTTACTCCTAAAAATGTTTTCCTAAAATGGCAGCTGAGTAGAAATCTCTGGCACATTCGACTCAGTATCGATATACAGTAGCATTTACAGTTGCAATGCAATGTATATGAAAATGAAGTCCAGCTGTCGGTTATAATTACCACAGAACGCAGCACCGCTGTTCGTAATAATTAAGATTGATACAGTATGGTTTGTAAAGGTTTGTAAACAAATCTGTTTTGATACCACGTCGAATTTGTTATTTTTTATCCATAAAGACACTTTCGAATTGATTGGCTGCTTTTGTGATTCAGATGCGCAACCGCAGCAGTTTCCATAATTTTACGGTGAGCAAAATTAGCATGGCATCAAAATATTTTGTGTAGCTAATAGCTGTCGTTTATATAGCAAATTAGCTATTTAAGAAACAGCATTTCTAACAAACTTTTAATATGTTTACCCGAGATGTTGACGCACACAAATGTACAAAGTAGCTCCCCCTTTTAAAACACTAACAAAGCAAAAGCTATACCATAGGAAAACAGAAGGAATGCCATATATTAGATGTAATGAGATGCAACACTATCATCGGATTGTTATTGGAGTAATCTAATATACAAAATTGGTAAACAGCATTTTATAGTTCATTATAAATTTGAAGGATGCTTACTTTGTAATTTCCAAGAAAACACACAATAGAATAAATAAAATACAAACCTAGGTTTGAATTTCCAGCAAGCCTGTACATCCAAAGAATACTCTAACTTATTACTAGAGCGGGGGGTCACTAAATGGAACCTAAAGCTTCCCCCCTTTTTTGTTTTCCAGGAGTACTCAAGCGAAACGATGTTGAAAATGAATACAAAATTTAACATATTTGCTACAACTTTTAAGATTAATTTTGAAGTATTCATTCAAGAGCTCTTTAGGTACATTTAGTAATGATAGAAAATGATTACATGACAAAACACATCTTGTGCTTGCTTTACTCTTATTTTTACGGCACTTTTCAATGCACATAGAAGCAACAGATTATATTTTCAGAGCATATAAGCATGAGTAATGAAAATCTGTTAATGTTAACTGTTTTCAAGGTTTTGGCAATACACACAATGTAAACAATTTTTTTTTCAATAAAATAAAAACATAAGATGATATAACGCAAACCTTGTTATAACATTAAAATGTTGTCACTTCTTGAACATACAAACATTCACCTTAAAAATGCGATGCGCTTTCTTTGGGGTATCAAAGAAGAAACTAAAATATTTTGCTTAATGTACAACATAAACTTCGAACCTTTGGGTGAATGTTACAGAATGTTTTCACCTCACACTTGTTCATAGAAAAAATTACCAACATTTTGCGGGTTTTTAAAAGGTGGAAGACAAACTGTCCAGACAGACACTCACGCGACACCGATGGTTGTGCAGAACGCCACGCATCAGCTGCAAAGGAGGACATTTCACGCCGCTCACTAACTCATGCCTTACACCCACCTTGAAGACAGATGCAGTCTAGCCCGCACGCTACGCAACGTTACACTGCGAGTCGCATAACAAGCACCACGGACTGCGCTTATCGATCCAGACAAACGACATTCACCCTCGCCCCCTCCACACTTCTATCATCACTGCCACTATAAATAGCCACAGTGTCCTGTCTGTCCACTGATTCAATTTCAAATCAATCCTCCACACTTCGGGGGTGTAGAGATACGGCCAAAATTACTTTATCAAAATCCTTAAACAGTGTAAGCTCGATTTGCGAAAACACGTTAATGAAGTAGGTAAGAAGAGCAAAATGTCTAGTTACAACAGGATGGTGCTACGTTACATCTGAACGTATAAATATGACGTTCGTTTTCCAACAATCTAATATTCTTTCGTCGATTTGGTTTAGCTATTTCGTATCCCGGACTTCTGTGGAGATACCTACTTGAAAATTTTTGTCCGAAACCTCAACACTACTGGAAGTTGAAAACTGCCATGGAATCCACGCAGTTCTACAAACCTTGTGCGACGTTTCACAAAAGCTTTCCTGCGCCGCCGCCAGCTCCTTCTCCAGTAGTACAGAGATGTGAATGAGGACAGATGAAAGACTTGCTTATAAAGAAGCACTGAGGCATTAATCCTCCATAAATGCACCTGTCTAATCATGACCAAATACCATTACATTCTCGCAAGTTTATGTTGCTAGATATAATTACAGGCTATTGTATACTACTACGAAGGTAATTTTGATGTTCATCTGCGCGAGTTTTAGCTTAACATTAAAAAATAAAATAACGCTACTGCTGAATCGTTTTTCAAACCGAAGATGACCAGCGAATTATATATCGCATAAAACACTGCTTCTTCAGCGGAATTTATCTAACTGACGCGATCTAAGTACAGTCAATGCCCCAACTGGGGTGTCAAATTATCAGTGTCTCTGAGATGGGACGAGTGAAGCAACACTGACGGCTATAAATATATTATGGATACTTAAACAAATCAATACCGACGTGAAAAATATCTTGGATCAAAAAATGTTGATAATCAAACCATTTATTCTGGGGATAACTCTTAGAATCATTATGGCAAGAAAAAAAGCACGAAAACGATCATTAAGGCAAGGTTTACAGAACGCTTGAAATCGTTTCTTAGGAAAGCACTCTTCTGAAAATATGGGGCAGTCAAACTGGACTGCAGGTTTATCAAAACTAAAATGTCTTCTTTCAGTGCTATAGAACAAGAGAAGTTTTATTTTTCACCAGAGAACAGCCTGAAAACACTGTCGGTCTTCAGTAATAATATTGATTTTTGGAACCTTGCGAAAGTCAAGTATTCCCACATTAATGTAACAGCAAGTCTCCCCTCCCCTCCCCTCGAACACTTTAATTTTGTGAAACAATATTTTCTATTGTTACTTGGTTAAAACCAAATATGAGTCAATCACAAAGGCATATTCTCTTCTACAGCAGACGAAATAAGATGTATGAATATCCATTCACCTCGAGTCTGTGGTTTGATGACAATGACAGATTGAAGAAAGTTCTAGGCTCAAGATAATGTTTGAGTGTCTCTGCCATATGCAGGTCAGAACTAAGACATAAATGAAGATGCAATTAGATCATTAGGTCGTTCCTGAAAATAATTTGCTATTATTCCGACTCATCCTGTGCAATGACTTGGGAGTTAAGCGAACATCATTTACCATTATATATTTTCAAATGTTAATGACACCTTGCTTTAATACTTGCAAAGCTCACAATGCCGATGGAAAGTTGGTGTAGATGTGGGAATACTCTGCGTGAAATTATTTTGTCACAGTACCTGAAAATTTTGGTTCAGCGGAATATTTCATTATAAATATGCTCTTCTTAACATGCATAATTTAGAGCATCTCAATTCTGCCAGCTTCCAATTATAATTTAGGCACCATGCTCCTTTTATTGTAATTGTGTTATGAGAATAAAATAAATTCTGTGGTTATTATTACCAGCACAAACCCAATTGCCGGTCTCACGCTTACTTACACATGGTTGAAGTGAACGTTCATCCAACCGATACGGGTGGGTGATGCGGGCAGCATCTCGCTTCCTTCAGGACAGGACGCTGTGCCTATTGCAGCTCCTCACCTACCTCACGATATTGAGTGGACCTCGATTCTCTTAATATCCGCACCCCCATGGGTGAGATCGAACCGGGAGCAGGTCTCAAGTGCTTTGTGAGCTTTACATAAACACTGCTAGAAATATGCTGATTCCCCGCTACTTAGAATAGAACACTCGCACAACTCTTCACAAAGATATAGCTAATTAATCTCTATAATCGTAAAGGAGGCATACTGAGAAGCATAAATTGCTACATACCTCCTACTATCACTCAAAAGTGAGCTCCAAGAAATAAAGTATTATTGCCTGCTATAGTAGATAGTTACTTTGCGCTAAATTCATCAGCGTTTAATCAAGTGGAGGATAAGCAAGTGCAGCCTTGTAAAGACGAAAGACTACCACAACCCAATAAAAAGACTTTTGAGGAACACTTCCACGTTCTTCCTTCTCCTAGATCACGAACATCGAACCAACCGCATCAGTGCCTGGCAGTTCCACCTCAATGGTGTTCTAAACTACTTGAATAGTGCACTTTAATCTGGTTTCTTGAAATACATTTGCTCTGTTCTGATCAGATATGATAAAAAAATTACGACACTGTCTTGTTTTTTAAATATCGTTTATAAATGTAAATGCTGCTGCAAAATTTTAGTCGCAAAGGAGCTAGATTGTTATACCATATATTCGTGAACTAGAGGTTAAAAGTAAACCATAGCACTGCGGGCTGTGAGGAAACACGGCACAGTGAGTCTTCAGACGTTTACTATACCCCCACCGCTGATCCTTGCACTTGCCAGTTCGGGTGGTTTCGCGTTAGGTTGGCTATGCTGCCATTGCGGCTTTGCCAGAGCAACTGGTAAACAACAGCCGATTACAAATGTCTCTATCGTGTGTAAAGACGAATAAAAACAGTGCAATAGTAAATGAATGCCGTGAATAATGAAACTAATTCGTTATTTTTTATGCTAATTGAAAATAAAAGTGATACTTTGACGTATGAGAGAAAAGTATAAAAGTGATTTTCACCAGTTTATAAATGTAATGGCTCAATCCCATCCAAGTCTCTGTCGTCGTCATTCTCGGATGCAATATCGTCATTATCATCGTCACCAAGATATATCGTTAGTGGTTCACATTCACTGATGATTCCGTCTAATTCCTATGCTGTTCGTATTATTTTGTGCACATGATTCACTTTCTTCTTCGCTGAAGCCGGATCTATCCTCATTACACCTTTCCGCAAAAGTCTATTCACCTCTGTAATTGTGAAAGTCTTGTTATGCTCCCTCACGTACTAACACCAACAACATTATCAACAATAACAATAAATATAAATAACGAATAATATGTAGTTTGCACAGAACTGTTGAACGCACGTGTTAGGAGTTCACAAATTGAGCACCTGGTTGGACCAGATATTGCAACAGTGCGGCATCTGGATCCGTTTCCGTTGTCTGACCGACCGACTAGAATGCTGCTTTGTGATTGGTTCAGAAAGTCAAACGGGTAAAGATTTTCATCTGTTTTTAGCTGATGTACACCAACTTAACTCCCAACTGGCAAGTGCAAGGATTCAGCGGCGGGGTTATAGAGAGTATGAATCACGTGAACTATACAGTTTGTCGGTTGTTAGAAACTCCATATTCTAGATGGAAAGATGACAAGAGGTTCTAAACTTTGGGCGGTACACAAATCATCGACATATCCATAAGAGAGACAATATGAAAATAGGGAAGTCGTAATGTATTCAATTAAAAAGCTCTTGACTTACTAACTTTTCTTGAGTGAGCAATTAATTTGCAATTGCTGTTCTTTTTTGCTTATTTGCTTTTAAGCAAAAACGTAACAGACAGATTTGCCGCTGTAAAAGTAGGAGGATCGACTCAATTTACAAGAAATCGGCGAGTCATACTTTTCTATTTTATGGTAGTCATACGTTGTATTTCACTTCTTCACTTACTCTGAAAAGGACGAGCCGCCACTGTTCTGGTGATCCCATTAAAACTCTCCAAGATTTTTAATCTTTTAAGATAAACATCTTTTAAACAAATTTCCATCAATTTTCTTCAAATGTTGCATACTGATCATGCCATGTGTATTCAGTAGAGATGTATACAGTTATTCACATAGGTAACTTTTCCTTGGGCAGTGATACGTTATCAATATTCGTGTATATAAAATCTGGCCCATAATGGAATGCAGCAGTTTGTTGTTCTACAAACGTGACCACTTTCTTTCCCCAATATTTGCAGCAGCTACTGGATCGGGAGGGTACTTTACTTTCCCGAACTACCGAAGGGTAGCACTATAATTTAACTCTCGAGTTTTCAAGCTATGCTACCGTTTTCTATATCGGTTTGGTTATTCCTGTCCGATTACGGCAATAACTCTTACCTTCATCTATATGTCGCAGATAAAGTTCTCAAATGTAAGCGCCTTAGTTGTCCAGTTTAACGACACAATAAATTTCTTCATCCCTTCCTCTGGAATGCGACCCCATTTCATTTCACGATTATAACATCCTTCATTGGTTAGTTATGTCCCCGTTTGCGTTGCAGGCTAGACAAATGGTGATACGGTTGGGAGCAATCGTGACTACCTGAAGGTGGGAAATCTTACGGAGAGAAACATGCTTAAATCTAGGGGAGCGGGCGCTTTAAATGCAGGCGAGTGTTCACGATGAAGTATTACCTACGTCAATTCGCTAAAAATTAAGTGTTTATGTTTGATTATTTCAGAAACACTGAAAAATCGGCAATGTTCGCAAATGACGTAGGCCACATGTCTGTCTCTAGAGGCTGCCAATCCAAGTTTAGACGCTAGCCAGTAACGAGAATGAGACTGCACAGCAGTGGTAGTAAAATGTAAATGAAACCTATAACTGAATTTTGTTCAACATTTTCCAAAAATACTTAAGAACCTTTAACTTCAGTTATATACTATGGCTTCTAATCACATGACGTTTTAAACCTTCAAAAAGTGAGCATATAAATGCTCAAGGAGCATTCGGCCTTATCTTCTGTATTTACTTCTAATGAGTTTTGCAGAAATTTGATTTTTCTTATAGTTTTCACATTAAAAATACCACACGTCTACGATGTTGTTTCAAAATGATCAGTAGAAACAATGCACTTTAAAAGCTGACATATGAAAGGTAAGAGCTGAAGCTTTCCTGACAATGCATTAACTCCTTAAGTGTTCTTGGGCTTCTGTAATAACCAGATTTTCAAATTGCAAAAAATCATTGAGAACTATAGTGATTGTTTCAAAGAGAAAGTTGTAGGAAACATTTTAAAAAATCTAATGTGTTCCATTCACATCACTTTCTTTACATCTAAACAAATTATTAAAAAGCTTAAGCTTCTCTTTACTTCATACTAATTGAGCAAAAACTAGCAGAAATAGTCTCATTACTTGCTTCCATGTAAGTAAAAGGTAAAAAAGGGAGTACCATAGGTTAAAGTGGTAGTCAAAAGTTGGTTGCTATGTGACTGAAGTTCCTTTGTTTGTATGGACACGGGTTGACAAATTCTATATGAGAAAAGTACAAGTTTTTCAAAGCTGAAACCAAAAACAAGGAATATCTAAAAAAAAAGAGCAACTACACATACATATTATGTTATGTATATAAATAAATTGTGTGTTTTAATGTGCTCTACATTTTTTGTGGTAAATGTTTGTCTATCTCTTATAGTTTAGCAGTTATGCAAAATTCCGTAAATTCATCAGCGTAAAGTAGTCTTCAGAGGCTATTCCCAGAAAATTCAAGATAGACATATTTGTCAGGTAAATATCTTTAATATACGATATTTTCGAAAAAAGTTCCATGTAAAGGGTAGCTGGGGGTGCCCCCCCCACCCCCAGCTACCCTTTACATGGAACTTTTTTCTTGAAAATCTTCGTGTCTAATCCTTGCAAGATATCAAACTTAAACACCAAGTTTGGTATTTAACGGTCTTTTCGTTTTTGCGCTATGCTGCCTACAGACACACATGCACTCACCCTTTTCCAGAAATGCTTTTTTTGGATTCAAGGGGACCCAAAACATGTATTTCCTGTGAAATCTCGTATCGAATTTTTGGGTGGATTACAATACCTTCTCGATACACTATACACATAGTACGTGTAGAGAAAGTAAAACTTGAACATATTAACTATACTTTGCATTTACATAAAGGAAACCTTAATAAACATACAGTCATGGAAATAAGTATTCATACATTACTACAATTGAAATTGACCACTGATATTTCCGTATTAAATTAAAAGACAGCGCTACGATTTTGTGTAGGAAGCCACCCCATTAAATAAACAGTATCATGATAAAGATTTGAGTATTAAACAAACGTACCTCAAGGAAATAAACGATACCCCAATGCTGGCTGATTTGACAGTGAAAAAAGTATTCATACACCACTAGAAATGTAAACACAGAAACCACTAACGAACCGTTTGCAGCAAGCAAGGCCTTCAGTGGTAAGCTACACCTCCTGTTTGTTGGTTCTGTTACGTAGTGAATGCCGTGCGACAGAAATATGGGCCGCAAAGATAAAGAAACAACTGTAGAGGAAAGACAAATAGTTATCTCTCAATAGCAAAAGGGAAAATCATTTTCAAACATTGCTGATGTTATTGGAAGAAGCCGGACAACCGTGCAGTCCATAAAAACACGATATAGAGAGAGAAATTCTATCATTAACAACGAAAGAAGAGGACGACCACAGAAGCTAACGCAAAGGCAAAAATAATATGTTAATAAGAATGATAAAAAAATATCCTAAATTGACAGCCTCTGCATTGTCTGCCTATGTTAACGATCAGTTCGGAAAGGAAATAACACCAAGGGCTGTTCGCTATGTTCTAAGTAGAGCAGGCTATGGAGTTTGGGTACCTAGAAAGAAAACAAACAAAGATAGTCAGATTTGAATTTGCTCGAGCGAATCTAAGCAAGAACACGAGTTTCTGGGACAGGGTACTGTTCACAGATGAAAGTAAATTGAATGCATTTGTAAATGATGGCAGAATTTTGGTGTGGAGAAGACTAAATACTGAGCTTGAACCCAAGCACCTTCACCCCACAGTGAAGCATGGTGGAGGAGGAATTATGGTATGGGGATGTATGGCTACATCTGGTGTTGGGGAACATGTTTTTGTTGAAGAACATGGATAGATTTCAATCTTTAAATATTCTAAACAATAATCTGCAAAAGAGTGTTGATGAATTGAGTTTAGGCACAGATTACTACTTTCAACAAGACAATGATCCTAAACATACGGCGGAAATTGTTCGTTTGTGGTTGTTGTACCATACTCCCCACGTTCTCAAGTTTCCAGCACAGAGTGTAGACCTTAATCCAATTGAACATCTTGGGATACCCTTGAAAGAATGGTCCTAAAGCATGACATACGAAGTAAGGCAGCTCTGAAACAATGTCTTCAGCAAGAATGGCAAAATATTACCTAGAGACTACAAAAAACCTGGTTCATTCCATGCCAAAGAGGTTAACAGAAGTAATACGTAGAACAGGAATGTCTACAAAGTATTACTTTTGTTATTGTATTGTATTTAAACTATCAGTTTCTTTGAGTGTATGAATACTTTTTTCCTTGTTGTGAGAAGCCAGCTGGTACAAATGTTTTATTTACTTTTTGAAGAGGAGTAATTTAGGTCATGCGTTTATATGTATAGATTCAGGAGGAAATATCATACTGTTAGTTTACCATTTAACCTCTCTGGATGTTAACTTTAGTTATAATAAGTTAAGTTTTTCTACATAAACACTGGTGTATGAATAATTTTTTCCATGACTGTACGTTAAATCCAATCTCAATCATTTCATTAAAACTTTCGAGTCATTCTCATAACATGCGGAATAAAAATAAATTGTAAATTTCTACTCATAAAATTAAAGTATTTGAAAATACAATAGCCTAAAACTCTACAACAATTTACCATCTAGTCTAAGAGATATAGGGTCTGTTAAAAAATTCAAAGCTGACTTAAATAAATTCTTGCTTTCTAACTAATTTTACTCAGTTGAGGAATTTAATCAATATTGTGTACCTAATCAATACGGTGTACTTACAAATAAGTTTAGAAAGCAACAGAATATTAAAATTCAAATAAATGCTGAGCTCCATTTTTCAATATACTCAATGCCAAAATTATGTTTTAATCAGTTAATAATTTTTTTTTAAATTGTTTAGTTAAGTCTTTATGAATGTGTGTTATATATATGCGTTTCGAAGATTATCCTCGTCTTCAGGGTAAACATATTCGAAACGTTGGAGTCAATCCATGTGCTTACCTGGCTAGAAGCCCGAGAACACTTAAAGAGTTAACTGACATATGGTTTTTGATACACCTTTAAATTCTCAAGATTTAAGAATGAAGTCGACCTTGATATAAAAATATATTTAAGAATTTTTCTTGGAACAATCTGAACAGAAAAAAAAAAAAAAAAAATCTATATGCCACTTTTATTTGTATTTAAATTATGTTTTTTTTTCTTCGAAATTTCAAGTTCTGCACCATGTGCCACACCTTTAATTAGTATAAACAAAGTAAAGCAGTGGTTTTTTTTTTAAACGAAACCTGAATAACATTTAAAACACGCTTATAATTGTGGTAGAACATATGACAAAAATCTGAAAACACCTAGATAAAGACTTCAATATTTAGAAATTTCCCTATTGCCTTAAAGAGGATTGATATATAGAGGCAATTTGACTAACTTCGCTAAGCAGGTCGTTGAAACTTAATGAAATGTAAACAATACGCACTCAACAGAAATTCTCATACTTGGCTCAGAATAAACAAGTCGACAAACTTGACAAACAGGTCTGTAAAGAAAATTCAAACATTGTTGACGTTTAGTGAAGTATAGTATACGGGCGCGATACTGGATCAATACACAGCAGCTCCACCCTTACGTTGAAGCCGGTAAAATTGCGTCACGTTTGTGTTAGCAACGGGAAACACCCCTACTTCACCAGCCGCAGTTACTGCCTTTTGTTTCTTTAACTTGCGCAATTTGAAATATACATACGCCAACTGAATATTACTATACACCGGCAAAAAAAGCTAGTTTTGCAAAATTATAGTAACGGGACTCTGCAAAATATTTTAAGTATTTTATTGCATATTTTTGTCGGATAGTAATTAGACCTTTTAGTAGATTTTGCCTTCGACTTTTAAAAACCATTTCCAAGACATACACTGCGTAAATATCGAAACTGATGGGAACTACATAGTAACGAAACGATTACGTCACCAACAAACTGATCTTATGATGAATCCAATGGAGGGGAATCCAGGGACATCAATTCAATTTCTGCATGGGGTGGAGCAAGATTGCCTGAAGCAGTTTTCAATTTGTATTAGATTTCCTAACGACACGTTCACCTAAAAATCTTTAATTCCTAAATCTGAAACATTCGTATTAAAACAACAGTTGTATTTTTGTAGTGTAATAGTAATCAATTGCCTAATTATTTCCCGTAATTAGCGGGTATCCGATTCCTGCCCTCCTAAATAATGCCCCTATCAGAAACATCTTGAGAACTGTGATAATTAGCTTACACACCACATGTGCTTTTCTATAAAATTACTTTCATTGTTTGCTTTGGCACTATGCACATTTGGAGAAGTAACACTTTAATTATGAGTACTGTTTCTTGAGCACAGTTCTTTAAATTCAATTTACATTCTATGTTACATACAAACTTTATCCGAAAGCAATTGCAGAAAAACTAAACCTGTGTTAAATTCCCTAAATAAAAAAGAAGAAGAAAAAAACTATGCTTGGAATAAAATTTGCGAGTTTCATTCAAACGACTATCGTTCTGCAAAGCTTTTCTTACACTATTATTTTTCTATCTACATGATGCTAATCAAGATAAACGTTACTATAAATGACCTTGTTACTTAGTTCATTTTAAGTAGAAACGAAATAAGAGAATACACTGGGCTAAAACGATATATATAACATCCTTTCACCTGGTTGGTCATGTCGGTGAAAATAATGTCAAAAAGATATCGGGTTCATGGATCTTAAAGTTATTCGATATTCGTCTTTTCAGGATAAGGGAAAACCCCGAAAAAAAAACAAAAAAAAAACAACGTTTCCGAGTAACTCATCCTACCTAAGCGAGATTCGTACTCGCGACTTGTTTAAGTTGGGAAGACACGCTACCTCCACACTATCTATGCGGACTTCAGGTCTTTTGAAAGCTATCGCTATGCGGTTGCCATGCCAGAAGAAAAATGGACGCGAGAAAAGTATTTTAAAACCAATAACAGAGAATACATCAGAAATAGCTTGCTCTAAAAAACCTGTATATGCCAAATTGTGTATCTTAACGAAAACTATATTTTTTGTGCAGTAAGATTTTGTCTATTTCTTACGTTTACTAGTTATGCAGTCATTCAGAACGAGGATTTCAGGGGCAATTCCCAAGAAATTCAGATTGCCCATTTTATTTGCCATGTAAACATCTTTAAAATACGACATTTTTATCAAAATTGTTAGGTTTTTTTTATTTAGAAAACCGACAATTTCAAAAAATATTCCGTGTAAAGGATAATTTAAGGAGGAGAATTTTATCGAAAATCTTCGTATTACGTCCTTGGAAATACTAATCTTAAATACCAAGTTTGGTATTTAACAGATTTTTTATTTTTGAGTTATATTTGTACAGACACACATACACAGGTCCTTTTTCTAAAAATGCTTCATTTTTTATATGTTCTCAAAACATATTTCCAGTGAAATCTCAGTATCCAATTTTTGGGTGGGATACAATACCTTCTCTACCTATGTACACTTTACATGCGTAGTTAAGAAAAAAAAAGATCTTTACATCTCTTCTCTTAATCTTCAAAGAGAGCATACTAAAAGAACGAAAAAAAATTGAATCATAAGGACAATTTTAAAGGGGTAAAAATGTAAGAGAAAACTAAATTTTAAAATTTAATCTGTAGTAAATGCGGTTTTACAGAACAAGGAAGAAGTTTGAAAATACGAGATGAAGTTTTGAAGTTTCATTTCGAGTTTCCGCAAACCACTTAAGGCATGTGTATTGCATAGGTACTATGTTTTTTTGTTGTTGTTGTTGTACGATATCAATAAAGTAAATATTTACTCAAGCATAACATTAATTACCGCCAGCTTTTAAAAACTAGTAGCAAGATGGGCCGTTCATGGATTAGTAGTCACAATTTCACTGGCAGTGTTGATCAAGCAAGTCAACAACTGTCAACACTGCTTGTGCCGGAAGAGGTGTATTTAAATGTTGGATAAATTAAATTGCAAGTGAATGCTCACAAATAACAAGAAGTAAAGACGTAAAACTGAACTATCAAATAAGATTATATTGCACGTCTGCAACAATAAATGTATATATTAAAAGTTGATATGCGGAAAAATGCAAAATGCAGAAAGAGAAGGAACTTCAACTTTTCGCGCATGATCAAAAGAGTAGGAAGCGAATAAAAACATAAATAATAAATAAATAAAATAAAACACTGCCGGAAAAATATTTCAAAGTCAGATGCATCATGTTCGTAAGACAACATTTCACTCGATTTCACTCTGTTTTCAAGGCATATTTCTGGAATCATTGGGGGGGGGGGAGTAGACATTTCAGTTTTAGAATTTGCAAATAGGATAATTTTACACCTTTCATATTTGACATCTGCATTATTTAACCCATCTGATCCAGATTATGTTCTTTTAATACAGAACCTAGTAAAAAGCCATGTAACCTTACAAGTTCTAAACATACATTACAATTTATTTTTAACCTCTTACTTAAAGCTATTTTGCTTTATCAATTCATATGAACATTTTTGAACATGAGTTTGACGACCTCCGTGGTCGAGTGGTCAGCGAGCTAACTTCTCACCCGGAGGTCCCAGGTTTGATTCTCGGTTAAGGCTGAGAATTATTCCTTGTCTCTCACAGAGTCTGGTATTACTGTGAGAGTGAATGTGCGTGTGTTTAATGATGTAAAATTATTAATCTAATGCCAATAATCTAAGTTAATATAGAGCTGTTTCACAAGTGAAAACGCCCCTGATGATCATAGCGCTTTAGGGGGGCTAGAAAAATGAAATATATATATATATATATATATATATATATATATATATATATATATATACACGAGCATGGCCTATAAAACGTAGATACCTTAGAACTTTCGGGGGTTTGTTCAATCTAGTCAAACTTATAGGCACGGGATACAATTTTAAGTTGCTGATTGGCTTTTAAAGTCCACTTCTAACCTTATTTTCAATTCCTTACTTATGTTGGGCAAGCCAACTAGCATAAAATATACCGGAAATAACCACAAAAATTAGTAGTCTTGTGCTTCCGAACAAGCATCAGGAACCAATTCAGTTAAGATTTTAAGTCCACAATTATGATGCAACTACGTAAAATAACGAAAAGATTTATGGAAATGGTGCTATTTTGGTTTGACTAACCTCAAGATATTTGTTAACGTCAGTATTCCTCTTATGTTTCATTGTCACATAATATCTTACGAGAATGAATCGGCATGGAAAGCAGTCGTGGTGTTCTGGACAACGTTCCTTCAGGAAATTTCAGTTTTTCTCTTTTTCAGTTCTTTTGTGCAGTACCGTTATTAATTTTTATGAACGTACATTTATGTTGACGTAATACCGTAACCAGGACCTTCTAGAGGGTTCCTCCGCGAGAACTGTAAGCTCCTAGAGCTCGCACCGTCAGCAGGTAGTAGGTGTTAGGATTAGCGCCGAATTTGGCTAGTATTTTAGAATTAGGAAACTAATTCCAGTCATGGTCTTTCCAGTGAATGCTATGTTCAACAGTCCGGTAATATTTAATACTTACTCTTTAGTATGTAGGGCTGACATCCCCCAAAACTTGCAAACGAATGCTTAGGTCAGAAGCCTGTCGAGAAGCAGACGAACAATGAATCGAAGTGAATAGCCTGGAACGAGGGATCGGCCCGTAGTCACGTATGATAGTGAGGAAGATGTTATGAAATGAAGACAAAACGGACGACATGAAAGTAGGTGATGGAATATGTGGAATAAATGGCGAGGGAAACCGGGCGCTGCTTTCTGCACCACTAATCTGACATGCGGTACTGTGGAATAGAATGCGGGCCGTCTTGTGAGAGACGAGATGCCTAGTCACTCGGTCACGGCGCCGCCACGATTACAATTAAAAACTAAATTCACAAAACTCATTATTTTCGTAATTGTGATTTTTATTTAAAGCGACTATATGCTATGTAACAAGTAGCGAGTGCTAGTAAATGGACCGGTAATGAGTGTTAACAGTTACTGCGAGACTTTAATTACGAAAAATACCTCAGGAATTCTCAATAGATCAGTCGTATTCAGGAATAAAGGCGATACTGCGCTCATTAATGTACATTAGCCTGTGGTGATTTATAAGCTGCTTGTACATTTCCTTCAAACACATTACTTTATATTTCACGAGCATTCTGTTTTGATGAAACAGATATATAAATGTATGACGTTTATTTATTATTTATTTTATTGGCATATTGTTAAACGGAGCTTCAGAGGATAGAAAGCCGCGATTTTAAAAAGATTAAAAATGTTATTTCACGCATTTAAATCTATTTAATTGCATTAACACTTTCAAGAATAGTCATGAATAAATGTTTACTAGATTAAAATTGTTATATATTTAATATTTATTGGTTTTAACGTTTTATAATAACTCACAACAGCAGCCTGCGTCTGAATTTGACACAATCTAACTTCACAATCATTTGGGCCTTATATGTTGGCACATTCTGCGATTCCAGAATTCTGTGTGTGCTGCTGTGGAATTTGGGTCTTCAGTGCTGTTGTGGAATCTTGTTGGGATCAACCATAACGGTACACTGGCTACGGAAGCAGTAAATGAAATAACAGGTGTTTAACGACAATTATCAGTGTTAATTTGTGGCATCTTTGTTTCCCCTGACATAACTCGTAATGAATTTTATTTATGGCGTTCTTTGAAAGACAAAATATATCATTCTAACGCTCCACTACATGGATTTAATGATATTATCATGCAAGATATCACGGAATTTGTGCTGCCAAGCTTAAGAGCGAGCGAGAACATTTTTATAAGATATGCTCCCTGTTTAGCAGCAGGTTATTTCCAGCATTTACTATAAGGTAAGGGTTTTGGTGCGTCTCTGCCGGCATTTCTTTCACGGCGACTCTCGGTTCTCTCGCGCAAAGTCCACAAGAATGGGTTGGTTACTTTATAATTTAAGGACCCCTATAATGTGCCACCACCTTTCCCTCACGTAAGAGTGGGATCTGGTGTGGGAAACAAATCTAGCAGGAAACAAATCGAGTTCGAAGCAAATGTAAAGCAATGAAGTTGTGTTTAAGGTTACAAAAATTGCCATAACCAGCAAAGTGCATTAACCGTATTTGTCGAGCATTAAAATTATTGAATTAACCCTACAGTATCAAGTTTATCTAATACATCTTTAGTTTAGCCTTATTTTTTATGTTACATCTAGTCATGCTGGCAAGTGTATTTTAATTCCAGCTCTTTTATGTATCCCGCTCAAGGCAACTAGAGAAACACACACGAAATGTAAATATGAGCCAACAATGACAATGTAATTTTTTTATGATAAAACAAACATGTGCGCACTTGATAACAGAAAATAGCTGGCCTCTGAAAATAGCAGCTTTATATTTGTGGTACAGTGAGATAAGCAAACACTGACATTTGCAGACCATGTCTGTTATTTTTGAAGCAACATTACCTGTTAGGTGACAAATGTTTACCTATGAATACTCAACTATTTTAGCTCGACACTGCTGAGTCCACAGGGTAGAACGCGCCTCAAATAGCAAACCCTCAAAGCATACAAAGTACTCAACTTCATTCTGATAGGTGTTTACTTTGCTGAAATTTGTGTAACTATGCATGTTTCGGTTTTGTAAACAAATATAAATATGACCGCTTTATTTACACCGTCGCTATGGTTTATTTAAAAGCTTTATAACCAAAAGGTCTAGAACTCCTGTTTAACATCTCCTTTAGCCGTCATAATGAGGAATGCATAGGAAAAACAACAATAATTTTCAAACGTATTTAACTACGCTAATAACCATTAGGGTCATAGCAGCGTCTCACTAATAGATATGCTGGAAAATAGTTATATCTGTCTATCACGTTTAAACACACTAAATATCATCGCCCTGGGTCAGAGTAGAGCTTGCAGCCTTGGACTCACTAAGCCTAAGGAAAGTAAACGTGCTACTTATACACACGTCTTATTTGCTCTTTCTGTTCTTCCATTTTTCTTTGTTTCTTTGTAAACTGTTTAATTTGTATGGATCCCTTTAACATTTATCGAGGCTTGACATTTGAAATAACTTATTGACTATAGGCTCTTTAGGATTTCTAACCATTTCTATTTGCACATTCACTCTCATATGCATACTTCCAAAATCTATGGAGGATAGGAGTAATTCTGGTTAAAGATAACTTCCCTGCCCAGGTAACTCCCGCTGAAAAGTGAGCTCGCTGATCACTCGATCACGGAACATTCATTTTCCCTAATTATTTTATTCTACTTCATACATTCAGGGTTCATGAGTTATTTTGCATAGGGACAAAGAAGACCAAAAAAATTGCGCACCTAAGCGCTCAAAATCTTTCCATGCCATCAAAAAAAAAAAAAAAAAAAAAAAAAAAAAAGTGTGCTAAAATTTTCTTTAAACCAAACAATTTGAAAAGACTGTCTCTGCGGTCGAGTGGTCACCGCTCTGAGGTTCCGGTTCTATTCCCGGCTAGAGCGGCGATTTGCTTTTACCTTTAATTTGAATAGTTCCCTTTACTCCGTCGAGTCTGGTAGTATGGATGAGGGAGTAAATGTATTTAATATTAAAATGCTGATGAAGCCAACTTTAAGAAGCCCTGCAGTTCTGCAAGCAGTAATACCATCAGCTGTTAAAGCTCCCGATATTACCATAGGCATTACCATACCATTAAAGCGGACTACACATATTAAACTATTAAACATAATTATATGTTTTATGTGCTTTAGTCTACATTTTGACAGCAAATAGTCAAATGTGAAATAGCGCATGATTGCAACAATCCACGAAAGCGTGACGTAGCGTTATTCCGCAGAACTTACCTTCCAGGATGAGGTCGTCGTCGAGCGTGTTGCGACTCGACGGAACTCCAGGTAGTTCGTCATCATATTCATATGGATCTTCCTCTTCTCCACCTTGCAAGCCCTCCGCGTCCTCCGAGTCTTCGGGGTCCGGTGAGACGTCCAGCTCGTCCTCCTGTAGACGTTCACCAAGCTCGTATTGCTCGCTCCACCACATCTTCCCCCTCCACCCCTCTCCCGCCTCGCTCTACATGTTTACGATGATGGAATCCGACAGCGGCCTTGGAAAACTTGCCCCAAACCCAACAGTACAACCCCAGCACCCGGAACAACTCTCAGAAGACAGCGATCCTTGCACCTCGGAAACAAATTGGGGATAAGAAGACCAACAGCCTTGCTATTCAGTCCGTGCCCTGCATATCGATGTGCAAAACTCACGCTACCAAGTCTTGCTGCACGCAAAACGTTAACTTTACCACATTTCACTGAGGATTCTCCTCCAACAGTTCCTCTCTTCAGCGGCCATTAGAACACACGCATACCTCATGACATCCCACGTCCACATTTAAGCCAACTATCTTATCTGATCTGATACAGAAAACACTTCACTTAGGATACGCTGGCTCGGTTGACAATACAGGAGGCAATGTAGCGGCCAGGGATATTCAACGTTTCAGGTGACGTAGAGGCGAACACCGATACTCTACCAAGGATGCATGTGTCACATTTACCTTGATAACCAGATTTATCTTATCCCAGCAGAGCTAAACCGCAAACATAAATTGTACCAGAGAGGTTTCAAACATAGTCGTAAATCTTGACGTATTTATTTCTTGTCCAAAAATAAGTGTAAACCCACCTCTGCGGTCGAGTGCTCAGTATACTGGCTTCTCATCCTAGAAGCCTTGTATTCGATTATGAGATCTTTTTCATTTTAACAAGACTCATTTCTGTCCTATAGATGTGGGATGAATGTGTTAAGTGTGATGATTGTTAAAAACTGCTAAAACCAATGTTGGAAACCTACAGTTCCGCGAGCCGTTCATCACATCGGTTTATTTCTCAAATCGAAGTATGAGCAATGGGAGTGAAATTTCGACTACAATCGGTCAAAAAATGAAAATTGCTTATTACAAATAGTTGTTCCAGCCTTTGAATCTATACACGCTCAAAATTTAGCCGTCCTCCCGCTGCTTCGGTTCTACCGAAGGTCGTAGAATACACCTCTTTCCTAGCATACTATTTCATTAAATAGCGTTTTTTCCAAAACTACATTTTTACCATTTTCAAAATGTTCTACGCGTCTCAATTTTTTTTAAATACAATTAAAAGTTACCGGAATATGCAGAAATATCTATTGTAATATACAAATGACAAAATTATATTCAGCAACAGTAATGAAAAGATGCCGAACTACCTTTACGTTTCAGTTAATATAAACCTAAAACAATCTCATAAGATAAGCACGTTCAACAACAGAATTACTTACTGTTCTTGCGGTATTTGCTTATCGTGAGAGATACAAGTAATGCAAAACAGATAAAGCAAATGAGAACAATATCCTTTATCAATCATTACGAGAAACAAGTTTTCTTTGGCTATACTATGTATATGGAATTCGCAGCAGATAAGGGCAAGTCAATCAAATGTGTCTAAAAAGAATTCTGATATTCTTTTACAAGGTATTTTTATGAAAGTTTATTCTTCTTTACAAAACCTAATGATTCCATCCACTTCTTAACCCAGAAAAAAAAAAAAAAGGTTATTTCGTATTTATACAACTCGTTGTAGACTTAAGGAGGATACAGTATAAGCTAAAGTAAACGTAAGTTTTTTAAAAAGCAGGCCGCTATTGATGACTTTGAAATTCCATGTTCTTTACATGACCACGAAAACATTAACAGCTACTTCTGTTTGAAAGTTACATAACTTAAATACCATTTACCGGCTCGAATTATCCGACATTTTATTAGTACGATTTAAATGCTCGCCTCTTAGTTATTATGTTTTGTATTCCACAACCTAATTTAGTACTAATTAGCAGCACATTTATTTCGTTCCTATATTTTCTCCTAACATTAAATGAGTTGGGGAACTTTGATTTTGTGGAGGATGAAAATCTGACCTGCCCTTGTGCCTCGGGAGTAGAGCGGGCATATTGATCGAACTATTAGCACAAACTCGGTCAGGGAAGCCATAAATACATTTCTTATACAATAATTACATCATATCCAATCATCGTTGAGCACTCAGGCAGTAACCTTGTGGCCCTCATTCGCGAGATCCCGGGTTCATATCTCATTAGCCCACCAATTTACCTTTTTGTTTTCCTTTCTTTCTTCCCACGGTTGTCCTGTCGCCACGCCCAAAGTTCCACCATCAATCCAAAAAAACAATAGTAGGTGAAAACACGTGGTTTTAGTGAATGCACTGCCATCTATCTACAGCTAGTTAAAGCAGTTAGACTAAATGACACCCTAACCTCATCTTGTCTACCGCGGAGCAAAGTAGTATAGTATTCAGGTCGTGGCTGGCTAAACTGCGCCACCTAACTATGGATTGTGGAAGCAGCTAGACTGTGGTATCCGATCGCAATCTATTAGCACGAAGCGAAAACAGTGTGGTACAGGCATGTGTTCCCACATACCGTCAACGAGATATCTAACGAAAAAGTCCGCCATGATATGATCAAGAAGTTAAAAGCAAAGGAAAAAAGTATAATTTTAAAAAATACCATTGTTCATCATGGTTAATCCAGGTAACGATTTTCGGTTTCAGCGTATCTATAGCGCAAGGCGGTGCACGCGTTCGCCCAAAAGAATATTCAGCTTGGCCTTTTCAGAATATCTCTCTCATCTTATCTAATGTTCAGGCCGGTAAGCGTTAATGAACTAGATATTTATTAATCACAAGATAATTTCTACATTACTCTCAGAGAGTTGTTCTTGCCGCAAATGTTCGCGGCTATGCTAAGTTTAAATCATGTTCTTTCTCCGATTAACAATGCCCTCCCTAAGTTATAAAGCGTCTTTGATGAAGAAAGAAAACGACATAATTATTCTCTTTCACACATGGCTTGTCACACACTATGGCAGCGAGCAGGTTTTCCTCTTATAAACAGAATTTTAATGAGACAGCGTTCTCTGTTGAAGGCTTTTTAAGACGAAGAGAAAGAGAGTACATAAAAATCTCCGTTATCTGACTCAATATTCCAGGAGACAACTTTTACCCCTTTTCGTTGCCGATGCGAAAATAACTCAAAATATAATATAATCCGTGTTAACATAGTACAAGAGAGAATTCCCGTCACGATGGTATCGCGCTGTGTTAACTGTGCAGCATTTTGAAAGTCGGGTGTCCTGAGAAGTGACTTGTAAACAATCCTACAGATTTAAATATAACCGAGTTTTTAATTAAATTTAATGTTCAAAGCTGTATTCTTCAATAAATATTACAATCTAACATTAAGCATTTCCCACCAAATACAATTTTTAATTCGTTTCTATTCTTGAATCCAGAAATTTGACTCTGTTACTTAAGTTACACTGCTCAAATGTTTTTCCTTGAACTGAACCATTCCTCTGCCATAACCAAGAAACTATAGTAAACATTTTTATGTTCCTTTTTACATTCCTGATAACAATAATGAGTAACAGATATTTGTCATCCTCCGTGGTCTACGGGTAACATGCTAGCTAGCCTCTAGTTCAAACCCGCAGAGGCCGATGTATATTTTTCGGACTAAAAATCCTTAGAAAGGCTCCCATCGTAAGAAAAGTAAAGCAGGTGATCCCGTGTCGTAGATTTATGACGATTAAAACGACCTCAAACTGATGATGAGGCCTCAAAGCAAAATTAAGCGGGAAGCTGGGAATCACAGTAGTTAAAGATTATCCATAAACAAAACTCAATGCATTTTATACCACGTCTTTAAAGAAACACAGGTTTCCACATAAGCACTGTGGCACGACTCTAAAAACCTAGCGCGTCCCCTTTATTGCGTTTGTAATAAACCTATACCCTCCTCTATCAATCACGAGTGACCATAACAAAGCACAATATGACAGTTTCTCATATCGCTGCATTAATTGTAATTGAGATGACAAACTCAGTTTATACAGCAGAATGACAACTGGTGCAAGTTGTCAGAATTGCTCTGGAAGATATTCTGCTTGCAGCAAGAAAATTAATCAGGTTTGAACAGAACCGACATGTCATGTTTTTTCAGCCTTTGGGAAAACTATATTTAAAGGATTTCCATACTGCTTGAAGCATGCAGGTGCGGAAAGTGCACTATCTGTTTTTGGACTGAGTTAATTGAACAATTTAAAACAGCTGTCTACATGACGTTTTGCAACGCAATACAGTTTACAAAATTTTCAGACATAAGACATGCATGTCAAAGGGTGATTTCGGTTTACATTCCCTCCGGCTGTCGCCATCCGATTTCCATGTTCATGGAAAGCTAGTAGTTGTGCATGTTGCACACTCCTGTGCCTTGGAGGAATTTGCGATTTTGCTACTCCCAATATAAAGATTTCTTTCACTGAAACTTCATTTCTGACTGAAAATTCTTTTTTGATTTGGCTTTCTGACTTCAGTAGCTAACATTTTCATTTCACCTGTGTTCTCACAGAATCTGTAAAATTGGAAATTCGTTTATCCAATGAATGTCAAGTCTTCTGAGGCACTGTGGAACACGTGTGACTTAGGGATCACCTGTTCACAGAAGTGAAAACGCATGACTAAGTGCATTCATGTGTACTCCTGATATTAAATACGCTCAAATTCCCCGTGTAACTGTAACATGTGGAACACGTGGAAACGTGCTAGTGCACGTGAAATGGTGGACCACGGTTTAAAACACGTGAATGGCCACACGATATTGTTGAAAGGCATAACACAGATCCACGATTTACGACACTAAACCACAAGATTATATGCAACTGTCACACTTTTCTGTGGTTGGTATCATCTGTCAATAGGTGTCCTTAACCAGCCATGCAGTCGATGACTCCATTCTCTGATGCAGTACAAGGAAGTGAACCGGGACCACCGCTATGGAAAGTTAAGTCACGGGAAAGCACTACTATTCAGAGCCACAACCAATGCATCAAATTTTATATCATAATGGACACGGAGTTGTAGAATCATTACTCTTAATTACGAAAGGAACCTTTTATGCTAACTTAAACGAGTAATAAATTTTCCTCGTGTTTATCTAATATAGAGGAAATATCGATTTTCTATCACAAATTCGATATAGAAATTTCACCCTAAGTAATTTGAAACCTTGTAAGTATCCCCACTTTTTAAAAACGAAAATACGACTCTCAACATTACTAAAATCGATAATGCATAAATGAAAAATTCCTCAAGTCAGGTACATTTTGAGAATGCAAAGCTGAGATTTTCAGTTTACTCGTACAGAGGCACTTTGGTTTTTAACGCATTAACAAATGCTGGAGGCAGTGTTAAGATCATGTAAGAATAACACTTATTAAAGAAAACATCTGTACGTTCCATTCCCATGGCTTTCCTTATCTGCAACAAATTATTCTTACACAGATTCTTCTATATACTACATGCAAATCAAATTGTGTTGTTCGCAAACATGCTATCCTTTTTTATTATTTCTAAAAAAATGTGTTTTTGGACCCAAGGGTGATCAAAACATGTATTTCCGGTAACATCTCGCTATTGAATTCTTAGGTGAAATGCAATAGATATCTATTCTACCTATGAACATTGTACATGGTATAGAAAGTAAAAAGGAAGAATTCATAAAAATATACAAGAATATGTGTCTAAAATATTATATTAAACATTCCGAAATATTCACAGCTGTGTTTAGATTTTCCTGACTATGCCGTATATGCTGTAATCACGTTGTCCCCGTGACGTAGGAGTAGATGCAAAAGGTTTGTAATCACACATTTCAGTGTCTACACATCAACTTAATAATGTGGCTAATTTGAAACCACTTCTTGGGAAACCTTAGCTTTAAGGTGGCTTTTGCATGAATGTAGAGATGAAATTTATATATGTTTATTTATTTGTGAATCAGGTAACTAGTATATTACGAAATCATGTAAAATATTATATTATAGCAATGTCTTCGTTATATTTTTAGTTATATGCTTGAATTTGATATGAGGAAAGCTGTATGGTATTCCTTTTTTCATAAAACTTTTACCGACGACAAACCCTCCTATACATGTAGTTAAAAAAAAAACAAAAAAACAAAAAAAAAAAAAAACGACGTGATCCATTCACATTAATTTTTCTGTAACAAATTATTGTTAAAAGGCTTGTTCTTCTACCTACTTCATGCTAATCGAGATAAACATTAGCAGAAATGCTTGCTTTTAAGTAGAAGGGCTAAAACGAGTAAAATATTTTAAAAGCTAATTGCCACGTAGATAAAATACGTTTCTTTGCAGGAGTTGATAAATTTCCGTATGTGAAGTTTCAAGTATTTTAATACTCAAACCAATAATAAGGAATACCTCAAAAATGACGAATTCTAGAGAAAAAATGCATACGGCATTAATTGCCGAGTTTTTATTGTCCCATTCTGCTAAATACTGCATGTCAAAAAATTAAGACTTAAAAGTTGAATTACATTTATTTAACAAACTAATCCATATACAACCGTGTCAAGAAAGTTGCGAGGATTTGCCAATAAAACAAAAAATGAATCATTTATCCAATTTTATTTTTTCGCCTTCAAAGTAGGCCCCTTATGAAATTATACATTTATGCCAACGAATAATCCAATCATCAAAACATTTCTTGTAGGCATTTTTAGGAATCAATGTCAATTGTCGCCGCGAATTTTCCTTTATGTCTTCTATTGATTGAAAACGGGTTCTCGAAGTAGTAACTTCAGTTTTGGAAAGAGAAAGAAATCAGCAGGAGCCAGATCAGGTGATTACGGTGGTTGTTCAATGAAATTTGTTGAATTTTTGGCCAGAAATTCGTTCACAATAATAGCCTTGTGAGCTGGTGCGTTATTGTGGTGCAGAATCCATGAGTTGTTCCATAAATCTGGCCTTTTTCGCCGTATGTGTTCTCTCAAACGCCACATAACGCTCAGACAATAGTCTTTATTTACCATCTTACCTTCTGGCAAGAACTCTTTTGAGTGCACGACACCGCGATAATCGAAAACAAATGTCAACATGACCTTCAGTTTTGATCGAGTTTGACGTGCCCTTTTAGGTTTCGGTTCAGTTGGAAGGCGTCATTCGGAAGCCTGTTGACTGGTTTGAGTGTCAAACTCGTAGACCCACGTCTCATCACCAGTTAACAATGCGTTTCATGAATGTGGGGTCGGAACTGGCTCTTTCTAGCATGTCTTCAGCAATCCTTACGCGATTGAGTTTTACTTGATATTATCCATTCAATCAATCAGTTTTTATGCATATGACGGTACCGCGAGGAAAAAGTGTCGGGAATGGTAACGGCGGGCGACCGCGACCCAGGTGCCGTTTAAAGCGTGGCCGCTTAATCTCATGACCCTGTATATTAACATTCCTTGTAGTATAACATCTCAGTATTAGCATTTTTAATGTTAATGCCAATCTATGGTAATGAATTATTTAAGCGATTAAAAATTACACATTTTAAATGTGTAAAACTCACTCACTCACTCTCTCTCTCTTTCTCTCTCTCTCTCTCTCTCTCTCTATATATATATATATTTTTTTTTTTAATTATTTCCCCAATAGTCATGGGGTCGTTCCTCAATTTAAAACCGTTTCTTGCGGTAAACAAATCGTCTGCTGATTAATAGTTAAAAACGAACACGATAAGTTTTTGTGTTGAATGAAACACAATCAAAAACGTTACACGATTTGCGTAATTGTAGATAAAATTTACTATTTGTAGAATTATTCACATGTAAAAGCTGACCAAAAATGTAGCATTAGCAATGACTTATTTCGCTAGGGCTCGTTTTATGGAATCCCCATTCACAAAACAAAATAATGATCATACTATTATTAACTTATGTGAATTACGTTGGGAAATGTATGGCAAAGAGCTTACCAGTGTATATTCAACAGTTTTGAACTGTGCTACACATTTTCTGAAAAGTCGTGGTTTGGACTACTGCACTTAAAGCTTATTCATCTCTAGAGCACGTGCTGCAGTTTTCCCCATCATTTTGAAGAAGAAAATACACACCTTTCATCATTCTTAAATAAAAATAGTTTTGTGGCCTTTAATTCTACCGATCACTGAATGTGTACATGAACGGATAATAACTTCAGCAGAGTTCACATTAGAGAAAACAAATCATTCCGTAAGGTGGATAAAGGCTGATTCACAACAACCAGTAACTACGGAGGAGAACGGAAATGTTGAAACACGTGTACTTCAATGAAAGCGTTCACAATTGACGGGAATCCTTCCCGGGCCCCGGGAACGACATATTGGATGCATATTACATTAATACTCTTTGATGTAGATATTATTTTAAGTGGCCGTGACATGAAACAGCCACTATAGCTCACTTTAGTCGTAATTATTTCGATTTAAAACGTTGGCTAAGCCGCATTATGGATACAGAAAAAAATATCATTGGTCAGTTAAAACACAGGACAGAAATGAAGCACATTTTGTGTCCAGCCGCCATCTTGTGTTTACACGCACTACCATATACACCATACGCAACATCTGTCAAATTATTAGTTTTTCCAAGTTTTTGAAATAAAGGACAATGGAAGGGGAGAGATCTCTAGTTGAAATATTTAATACAATCATATTTTTTGGCCTGTCAAAAGCTATTATTGATAAATTGGTATTATTGCAGTAAACATCGCAGTATGGTCCTAATTTAATTTTGATCTAATTTCTTGGTTTAAAACGCGCGCGCGTTTAAGAAAGGGTTGGAATAATTTTTAAGTGCAAAATTATGAGTCACTGTGGACTACATGTATTACAATCCCAGTCCGAGGAACGCGCCCCCTATTCTCACCGTTCTGGTATCATAAGATCATAATTTGATAGTAATTATTTCTCGCGATAGCTGCTAAATGGGCGAATTAGCTAGAGGTTTCTTATAAACCAAATTTGTCTGCGAACTTTCCTTTCGTTGTTCTTGCTTCTATTTGAGAAACCACAACCAAACACCACACATGTATTGACCATTATACTGGTTTAAAATGTACTCTCTAAATTTACTACTTAATTGAACATTTAATACCACAAAATCACTTGAATAAATACTCTAATCTATGCATTGAAACATTTAATTTTCCTTGTTTTATCTTCTGCTATATGAGAAACCACAACCAAACACCCACATATTCACATTATATTGGTTTAAAAACCTGCAGTCCAAGTGTACCGCTTAATCGACATTTGACCCACAAAATCTTATTTTGGTGGCACATTTTAACCACAAAAGCCGTACTTATCTCAAAAGTATAGAATCAAAATATGCGGCTTGGCAAAAACCATTCCTGCACATATAAATAATAAAACTTTAAATAAAGTCTTAAAAAAAATAAAAATAAATTATATTTAATCTACAAAAAGTAAAATATAATATAATTAATAACATAAGAACCACCAACCACAATGCATAAGGATAGGGCAATTCCTATCTATATCTGAGGTTAAAAATAACTGAAGTCGCAATGCGAAAAAACAATCAAGAAAAGAAGGAATGCATTCCCGTTCTCGTTTCCGGATTATTGTGAACCACAATCTTGTGTCCTGTATGGCTACTCGTTCTCGGTTTCGTTCTCGTTACCGTTACCGTTCTCGCGTTATTGTACCTCAAACCTATATGCTGAATATAGTTTTAGTGTATAACCTAAGGCAGTAAAGCAACAAATGCCCAAGTTGGAAATAATTATGACATGCAAATATCTAGTCAGGTTTGGAACCTATACAAATATTAGTAACACGTAAGTACCCTTGCTGATCTCGAAAACTTAAAAAAGTTTTGGGATCTCAAAAGCCGACAAAGTCTGTCAATATGCTTACTTTAGAAAGATAAGCTAAATATAACTGAAGAAGCCACGTGAAGATAACGTGACTACATTTATGAAAAGTAATATGATAACAAAGGGAGCAAGTCCAACTAGTTTTTCCGGGCTACAGTCTACAGCAACGGGTAAAAACGTCAAGGTCACGTGTAACTGGTACGGCAAGACTGAACTCCATTCACATGCACAAGACAAAAATAAACAATTCTCAGAACACAGCCGCATCTCGCCATCTTTTCTCTGAGTATCAGTTCTATTCTAATAACTTGCGAATTAGGTTTAAAAATACGACTTTATCTGAACCACGAATTCTCTTTTCTTGTCTAAATGTAATTACCGATGTTCACTCTGCATTTAAAGCAGGCAGGTGGCAAATTTGAAGCTATTGGAGAAATGTTGTTGAAATGTATCATTATAATGCAAATGCTCCCTCCACACATTGCCTTGCAGAAACAACGGCCATGCATAGCTCGAGCGAATGCCTACACCAGGAGCCAAAATGATGCCATCTATTCTTCCTGAACATTAGGAAGTTATTCCCCACTCGCTTCCTTACGAAAAACTAATACGTCACAGTCTACACATGGGCAGTGGAAGAACAATCTCCTTTCTTCTACTCGTATTCTCATTTCAAAGAATTTTAAATTTCCTGCATACCTTGCAATATAATACACAATTTCAAATCCTGGGTGCTGCAACATAGAATGAAACTGTTGGTTTACTTAGAGGTTTTAACTGCACCAAGTCTGAGCTTAACTTCTATTTACTAATTTTTTTAATGCGAATGCAAAGAATGTACAGTTAATTGGGGAGGGAGGAGTTTATATAGTCTCAAAATTTACATTCAGTGAAATGTTACTGTTAATTTAACCAAAACGATTACTTCGTTGCACAGGATATTTAGGTCACCAGCCTTCTTTGTATAGGTAATAGATAACTGCAAAGTTCAGAGCCACGAGTATTACGAATTTTCGCATAGCGATGATACTTCCTGATATTGGGTACGTTCAGCAAGTTCTTAGAAAATCCAATAAGTTACACTCGTACCATCGAACAAAGTTTATATTTACTGTCGTCTCTTACTAGGTGGCAGTTAAAGTTGCAACGTGGTTTCATTGCCATAGGCGACTGAATCAACAATCTTGTGCTTCTTTAGAATTTCGTTCGATTAAACACTTCAATTTAAAAGACTTAACACCGAAAGAGATAAAAGCCAAGTTGGATGAAGTTCATTGCACATGTGCTCCTGTATTTGCAACAATTTACAGTTGGATAAATGAATTTAAGCGTGGCCGTATCCACAAATGAATATAGTTCCGCACGTCCAGTAACGGTTAATGGTTGACAAAATCCAGGATATGGTTGACAAAATCCAGGATATGGTTTTGAGTGATCGACAAATCAAAGTTCGCGAAATAGTAGAGGCTATAGGCATAACACAAGGTACAGTGTTCTCAATGTTGCACCAAAAAATTAGGCTGACAAGGGTCTGGGCAAGATGGGTGCCGCGTGTGCTCTCAATGGAGAATAAACGCAAGCGTGTGATAGATTTGGAGCTGGTTAGGTTTCGTTTCCGTCGCAATCCTGACGAGTTTGTGTCGATACATAACTGTGGATGAACTATGGATGCACTAATTCACTCTAAAAACAGAAATACAGTCGGAACAGTGAGTTTATAAAGGCAAAGAAGCAAAAGTGGTGAAATCTGCAGACAAGCTGATATCCTAGGGTTTTTTTTGGGGGGGGGGGATACACGCGAAATCACCTACATTGATCACTTGCAGAAAGGAAGAACGATAAATAAAGAATATTTATTTATACATCGGTATTGCACTGGTTGAACGGAGAAACCAAGAAAAAGCGTCATCTGACAAAGAAAGATCCGCTTCCATCAAGACAATGTAAAGGTACACACACCTGCGCAGTTTCGATGACGAAAATTGTAGAATTAAGGTTCGAATTATTACAGCATTCATCGTATTCAGCAGATTTAGCTCCAGTGACTTTTTATTTCCATATTTAAAAAAGTGGTTCGGCGGAAAAGGATTCACGTCTAACGAAGAGGACATTTCCCAAACAAATGCTAATTTTTAGGACCTCTCGTAATCCTCCTTTTTGAGAGGCTTAAAGCAGTTGGAGAAACGCTCGGAAATGTGTATGGAGCTAAAAGCACATTATGTTGGGGGGGGGGGGACTACCAAAAATAATTTGTTTTTCTAAGGATTTACTGAACGCTCCTCGTAGCAATTTCAGACTGCTTGTTCGCAACCTATGGATTAATCCGGAATGCTATTCTAACATAGGGAATATGATTTGAAGACATACACACAAGACTGGAAAACAATAATGTAAGAAATTATTCTGCTGCTTATATATATTCTATCAATGATCTAGCTTCTTAAGGTGTGTAAATGTAGATCAACATTTTCTTAAATCCGTTTTTTCTTTGCCCACATCTGTGACTAAGTATTGACTGGCACAATCAGGTGGAGCTGTTTATATAACCTCGACTTATCTAGCAGAATTTTTTGAAGTAAACAATATTTGCTAAGCCAGATATGATCCTTGAACAGCGATAAGTTGGCAGAAACAGCATACAAGAATGTTTTATGTGTAGATCATTTTATCTCCACTCTTTACGAGTTTTTAAGTGGCGCAGAAAGAAATGAAATCAAACTCTTGGCCAGATATAGTCGGGACAGAAAGACTGTGAATCGTACCGGAGTACGGACAGGTGTCATGCTTACAGGAGTTATTATTTACAAGTGCGAAACTTTAAAATTATTGAGAAATGTAATGCCTTGCTGGCACGTTGTAGCTCACCGTTCAGAGCAACCGGCTAAAGACCACCAGAAGATCCGTGGTCCAAATTCCGGATATGCCATTGACTTTTTCAGTCTGACTTTACTTATCCTACTCCTGTCCTATACACGGCTTTTGTGAGAAAACAAATTAATAATAATTTGAAAAGTTGATCATATTGGTTAGGCCAAAGTTAGGAGTACAGTAATGACCAAATCACTTTAATTTTCTTTTTGCAACTACCAATACGGTTCATTATCGTAAGAACTCGAAATATCTTCTTTCAGCAATGCAAGATTATTAGGTTTGTCCCGAACACTTATTACTGCATGTGACAATTTCTAAAATATTATTTTTAATATGCTTCAAAATACAGAAGTGCTTGGGGGTCAATGGGAAAATGCGGTGACCACTTTTGGTACTGTCATTTCTTCCGATTCAATGCCATGGAGAGTTATCAAGGTGGTGGTTCCTTACTAGTACAACAGGAGGGATTCTATCTTGTTGGAAGCACACAAAGTAAGCCCTGATACCACTGCATATTTTAACATATTTACGTATTTCATTCCAATTGCAGCAAAACCTTTCCTATCAAATTATGCCATGAATCCCATCTGCTTTAGAATGTCCTTTCTTTTTATAACTGAAATACAACTTTCCAAGATATGTTTAACATATAGTAAAATTTATACAGCTTAATTATCTATACTTTCATACTTAATTATACATATAGTAAAATTTACACAGCTTATACCTTTATATTTAATATTACCTGGGCTTTCACAAGGTTTGTGCAAGATGGGTGCCGCGTTTGTTGACACCTGATTAAAAGCTGCAAAGAAAACTGTTGCTTTTAAGAATGCAAAAATTCCAATGAATTTTTGAGACGGCTTCTTGCCATGAATGAAACTTGGAGAAAGTAAATAACAGTCAAAACAGTGGATTGCGCCATGTGAACCAATTCCAAAAAAGGCAAAATCAATTTTGTTAGGTAACAAGATTATGGCGAGGGTTTTCTGGAATACACAGGGAATTATTTTTATTGATTACTTGGAAAAGGGTAATAGTATCACTGGTTGACCACTACGCAAGCTTATTGCAACGTTTGAGTGATGAGGTGAAAAGAAAAACACCTTATCTGGGGGGGGGGGGTATTTTGTTTCAGTCATTGCAATAGGAATTAATGTTCAACTTGCTTGAACATCCACCCTATTCACCAGATCTAGCACCCACTAACTACCACCTATTCCTAAACGTAAACATTTTCTTGGAGGACGAAGATTTCACAGCAACGAGGAGGTTATTGATGCGGTAAACAGCTATTTTGAGGACCTTGATAAATCGCACTATAGAGATGATTTAATTAAATTAGAACACCAATATGACAAATGTATTAATTAGCCTTTATGGAGATTATGTTGAGAAATAAAGCAAAAAAAATTTTTTTTAAATGCTGTTTTCATTGAGAGGCCCGGGACTTATCAGCCAACCCTAGTATACGTCAGTCATCTGTCAATAAATAAATTAATAAAATTATTTGTTCTAAAAATACTTCATGACAACGTGAACTTCATGTGCATCTCAATTTAGTGACTGCAGTCGCGTTGCGGATCTTCTGGAGTTACAAAAAAAAAACCTTCAATCCTATCAGAATCGCTGCATAGCAACCTCCGATTATGACCGATACCAAAGCAAGCGTGTGCAGATTTCACACCGAAACGACTAATCATATACTGTGAGCTGAAACGAACCTAATGGATTAGTTGTGTTTATAAAATAGGTGTACCAAGATAAGCATTCTACAGATGTCAAAATGTGGAAGAACTGACATACAAATTTCATAAATACCAATTGCTCCCAATATTAATATTACCACATCCTTTGAACATGCAACAAAGGTATGTCAGCCCAAACTCATCAATGCTATCAAGGAAATACCACGGTCTGCCTTTTCAGCAAAAATGTAATACTTGATGATCTTGCCATCTTTACTTCCGGAACTCGATAATGACATTTTGCAGAAGCGGAGAGCAAATTTAGTTTCTCAAGTACTACAAATACACCCCGCAGTTTTTAAACACCCCCTCTAAGCAATTAACATTGATGAATGAAAATGTTGTGTCTTGCTTAACCGTGGCACTCTTTTGTTCTCTTAGAATTTGCTAAAACACAAAATATTTAAACATTCAGCACACAACTTTACGTCAAAAGAGACGAAAGCGATAGCGGTTTGCATCAGCAATTTCATACCTGTAATAGTAATGATTGGAATGTCAAATTTTCACATAATTCAATCTCTAGCAATAGGATCAACCGGTTTAATAACACAAAAACGTGCTCCGTGGCATAGGGTAACATGTTAGTTTCTGGTTTCCAAGGTCTCAGGTTTAAATCCAGCGGAGGGCGATGGATATTTTCGGCGCAAAAATCCTTAGTATCCTTAGGGAAGTAAAGTCGTTGGTCCCGTGTCATTGACTTACGGCACGTGAAAGAACCTGTTAAAGAGGTGTCTGAGAAAAATTAAGCAGTCTTTCACGCCTAATATAGAATGTGGCGCTGAGAACTGCAGCAGTTAAAGAGCTAATTAAATACAATTCAATTTAATATTTAATCATATAAACCCTTCTTTCACTGAAACTATGTTGCAGCACATAGATGCTTAAACTAGAAGAACTTCAAAGGAGGTTATGTATTTGATTTCAACATTTAGAAACACACTGAATAATTCAGTAAATGCCTCCATTTCAGTTCAAGGCCGAGTTGAAATAAAAATGTAATACAAAAATCATGTCATTGTCATCCTTTGAAATACAATTTTCATTTAGAGTGTATTAATATTTTGCCAATCTCATCTAATAGGTAACGTTGTCCATGCCTTGCATACAAACAGCATTTAAAATGTTAGGTAACATTCAACACGGGAACAACGAAATCTAAATAACCAAATACAAAATCAGCGTTATATCTAATGAAGATAATTTGAACGACAGACGCAGTACCCTGAAGGCGGCATTCCTGCAAGAGCATTATTTATTGCCTTGTTTGGCTCATGTGCTAATAACGCCGGCAACTGTCTGGTCTCCAATTTCAGTGTTATTAACATTTACAGCCCCATACACTGAGTGAGCCGTCGAGCACGTCCCAGGAGCGTACACGTACTTCGATCGCGACCGCCAGGAGTACAACACCAATGTCGGTCAAGGATACTTACTGCTTTATCTTCTTGCGGATTTTATCACTGATATCAGCCGACAGATATTCTAGCGAAAAAAACACTTTTTATGACCCACGTATATAATATAATAGTGATAAGTGGTTTTACTTACGTATTATTTATGCATTACACATTCAAAAACTTCCTATCTTCGGATATTTCTCCTAAGCATGAAAGTTCAAAAAACTCCTGGGTAAAATTTTAAAACTCGGTAGGAAGAAATAATAATAATAATAATAATAATAATAATAATAATAATAAGACCATGAATTTCTGTGTGTTAAATTCCTTTACTCTTTTTTAAACACTCACTGAAATATGAAATAAAGACGTACATTCATCTAATGGCTGCGATGAATATCAACCATCTACGATTCCACACACCATTGTGGGTGTGGGTCGGGACATCTCTATCTTCTGACCGAAAGGTTATGAGAATCGGTTGGGGGCGAATATCCTGGATTAGGTTTCGAACTCGTGGATTTGTTTATTTTCTTAAGACAAATGCCGGTAACTCTATTCAATGGTCCCGGGCTAATTTGAATTTCGTTTCATTCATTCTCTCACCGGCTGTAAAAGGAGCGTTAAACCTTACGATTCACGTTTTGCGAGGTTATCCTAGTCTTCAGGCTAACGCAAAGCAACTGCTAAGAACAGTACTCGTTCATTTAGGCAAAGTATATTCAATTATATATTGCATAATACTAAAGTTGTGATAATAGCTAAGAAACGTAGTCTTCACGTTTGCTACGGCTACGAGGGTCACTATTTATACTCGTATTTTGAGCCCTGGTAACACTGATTGCTGTAGATGCCATCTGATGTTTTCACTGGAAAGTTTGACATTGTTGACCTTAACCTATTCAGATATTTTATCAATAGAGCGTTATTTACGTTGATTAGTGACTAAAATTGTGTCTCAGCGAAGAATTATCTCCTGAAAATGTACGTATGATGATTCTATCATGATTTTAAATCTGGATTATTAAGAAAAGAGTGTAATAATAAACTTACATTTGGCGATGAAGCTCCATCCTTTGCCACTGTGAAACGCTGGTATAACGAGTTTAATCGTGGCCGCCGTTCGGCCACTAGCGAAATTCATGAAGATCGTCCAAAATCAGTTGTGACAGGAATTGATGCTGTGCAAAAATGATAGTGCAAGAATATGCCACATACTGTGGGATAGAAGCAACCTAAGCATTAGTTCCATTCATATATAATATTGAAATTCATTTAGCTGTGAAATAGGTTTGCTCTCGTTGGATTCCACATCAAATGGACGCTCGTGTCGATTGGTGCACACAAATGCTTAAGAAATACCCTATCGGTGGGGCTTCAAAACACATACATAAGATTGTAACAGGTAAATGAATCGTGGATCTGCGTATGAGCCGGAACGTACACAGCAGTCAACTGCATGGGTCAAGATGCAGCAAATACAACAAAAGTTGTCCGCACTCAAAACATTTCGAAACAAGTGGTCACCTGTTTTTTCAGAAAAACTAGTCATGTGGCAAGAGTGCCTTTAGAGGAACGTAAAGCGATTAATTCTGAATGGTAAACAGTTATTTGTTTGGCGGAAGTCTTCGGTGAAATTAGGAAAACCAACAGGTGCCGTCGGATCGTCTTTTATCAAGATGGCACGGGCGCTCGCGCATCTTGTCTAACAAAAAACTATTTGAACACTCAAAAAAATCGAATTGATAACTCGTCCCGTACAGTCCTGATCTGGCACCCAATAACTTCTTTTTGATCCCGAAATTCAAGAATAAAATTCGTAGAGAACGATTTTCATCGGCAGAAAAAAACCTATTGATGTGTTCAAAATCATGTCTGGAGGAGTCTCAATCAAATTGAAAAAAATGCTATGACACATGGTTCGAACACATGCAGAAGTGTATTGGCCATAAAGAAGAATATTTCGAGAAACAATAAAGCAATGTTCAATGACAAATTAATGTTTTTTTATTACACAAATGTATTGGCCACAAAATATGAATATGCTCCTCATATAAAGTCTTAGAATGGATTCAAGTATATAATATTTGTTTAAACGCTGTTCGTCCTCTTAAAACTAACTCTTCCAAGATCTGCAACTCTATTGATTCAATATACACTTCTGTAACTTATGACTACTCAATGAAAATAATCCAGGCTACCCTTTCAGTCACCCAATGTAGTGCCACACTACATATCCCTACATCGATTATAAAAACCAACACCTAGATAATCCATTCCCTCTAAGTATCATTTATTGCTTTCTTTACAATGTACCTAATATGAGGAAGTATGTGCATTCCATCGAACATTTTGATACACATATTTCACTGTAAATACATGTTTTGAAGTTTCCTGAATCCAAACAAAGAGCATTTTAAACAAGTGGTGTATGGACATGTACTTTGAAGTGGAAAACAGAAGTCTGATAAACACAAAACTTGTTGATATTCTTTTATTTTTCACAAAACTAGCTAACAATATATTCAAGATTTGCAAATAAAATGTATATCTCGAATTTTCTTGGAATACATTTGATTCGAAAGGCACATATAAGAAATAGCCAAAAGCTTGCAGCACAAGAAATACTCTTAAAAAGCTAAATTTATTTAAAACTATTTTTTTGCGCTATCCATTTGTTCCGAGACAAATTTAATATCGACCTTTAATTTTTTTTTAAATTACTTTAACTATTTTAAAGGTCTGTCGCTATTCAACTGTTTCTAGGCTAATATAGAAAGAGAATGGAGGTTTAAGACCATCATATAGCGAGAGCTTTTAAAGATTTAAGTAATCGATTCGGTTTCCTGTATACTCCTGCACGTAATCGGAATAGGTAATAAGTTATTTCTGCAAAGGTTTAGCTGCATTAATATGAAGTAAGTGGATTATTATGCTTCCGTAAGAATAGTTTATATAATTATAAAAAATTAAATGATGGTGGGTAAATAGTAATGTGAATACAGAAGATGCTTCTACTTCTAAAAGACACTGCCACATGTTCTTAGTCTTTTCTTAAAACCTTTTAGAAACAGCAGCCTTACGGCACTGAAAGGCGCGTCTAATTATCTATGATGTATGGCATGCAACTCCAAGGCTAAAGAAATGTTCAACTGGATCAATAGCAGGGCTCCTTGATATGAGACGAGCATTAAAGGTGAAGAAGATCCATTACTGCACTTAGATGTCCTGAGAAACGTGATATATTACCTCGTGGTTTTGGGAACTTGTGTGCTGTATAGAAACATCCACTCAGAACTTGGTACTCGACTAGAAGTGGATGCAGCATCAACTTTCACTGTTCAAACAATGTCACCATAGTGCTATTTGCTTCGGGATGTGTACAAAACCACTGTTCTTTTTATTATTATTGATTATACAAGTTCGTATTTCCAGTTCTTTTCGACTAGGGTAACTTTTTAATTATTTGCCATTTAAATATAGTAAGTAGAGGAAATGTATTAGGTATGGAGATTTCGCTGGTAAATACATGCTCTGAGGACCTCTGAATTTAACAAAACATTTTCATTTTTCTCGATACTTACAAACCCGTATATAAAGTATTGTATTCCGCCGACAAAATTGATACCAGTCAGCATTACACGACAATTATAAATTAAAGTTACTTTTTTTGTAGCATCAGCCATTTCCGAGATATTCGTTATTAATAGTTCGATTTGTTCAAAACCTTATTCTTCCAAGCACTGTCGACTCTCATTTGTTTCTGGCAATTGCATGGAAAGGGTAGGAATTTTGTAAGGCTAGTATTTAGCGTCTAGTTCTTAAACATTTGAAATACTTATTCCCTTCGTATCCATTACGAAAAGTGTAACGAAGTGACTTGCAGAAATGTTTATCTTAAAATTCAGTAAACAAAAACAAATTTGTTTAACAATCATCTGTATAGCCACTAATGAATGGCATAGGGTATAATTCATTTGAATGTAACATCAGACATAAATTAATGTTTAACGCCCGTTCTTAATGCAGACAGCACCACAGTTTACACTGATATAACATGAAATAATCGAGAAAGGAGATGTTCCTGACCTAATTTCAGGATGCCTCCCCAGGTCCCGCATTAGCCATTTATGATGACTGAAGAAAACTTTAAGGGAAATAATATCAGTCCTGGGGAAATTGGGCCGTGTGTCCTCGTGAATCCGAGGTCTTAATGCGACGTTTTGCATTGCATTGCATTGCCGTTTTATGTCTATTTATGGGTGTTTTTATATATTATCAGAATATTTTGCCTTTAAAAGGTTAAATGTAGGGTGGCGATTACAAAAATGTCCCGAGTTCGGGAGAGAAACGCAACATCACAGAGTATATTCAAAGAACGCTTTTTGTGCCCTATATGGCGCATAGATAAAGAAGGTAGTGCTCTTATCCAAAAATGCACATTTTAGGATCCCTTGTATCCAAAAGATGCATTTTTAGAAACAGGTTCGTATGTTTGTATGCGTCGGTGTATCTTTGAAAACGATAATTCAAAAACGAAATGGCGGTAAAATACCAAACTTGGTATTTAAGTCAAATATCTTGCAAGCATGCGACACGAAGATTGAGAAAAATTCCCCCAATGCAAATTACCCTTTACACGGAAAAAAATTTTGAAATTTTAATTTTCTCAAAAATGGCTCTAACGATTTGATTAAAATACCGTATATTACAGATATTTATATGACAAATAAAAACGTATATTATGAATTTTCTGGGAATAGCCACTGAAAACTTGTTCATTCTGGATGAATTTTGCATAAGCGGTAAACCATAAAAGATAGATTAAAACATACTATACAAAATGGAGATCTCGGTAAACCACACAATTTATTACATATGCATTTTTTCGTAGAATTGACCATTTTCGAGATATCCCTTGTTATTCGTTTCGGTTTTAAAATACTTCATTTTCTTATAGGGGAATTTGTCAACTCCTAGTCATGTAAAGAAACTGATTTCAATCACATATCAATAGGATTTTTAAAAGATGTGTCTATCGTTTTAGCCTAGTGTACTCTCTTGTTTCTCTTCTACTTATGAGAAACTAGATAAGTAAATTTCTGTTTAATGTTTATCTCGTTTAGCATGAAGAGATAGAAGAATAAGCTTTTCAACAACAATTTGTTACATAGATGTAGAGAAAGTCATGTGAATGAATAAATCAGATTTTTTTCTCAAGAGAAAGAATTTCCTTACTGCGCATCATCCCGTCTTAAGAAAATCAATGACGATGGGAGTAATTCCTCCTCCTTTTTGTTTCTCCCTTTGAAAAGCCTGAATGGTTTCCTTCATCAGGATAAGTGCTTATACTTTCAAATAGCTTGTTCCACTTCATTCTTTATGCTCAACTGCAAAATCTCCTTATTTACTTTGCAGGCGACGTCTCCAGCGCAAAACTAATAGGAGAGAGGACCGTTGCGGTTAATTTGCCTGAATCTTTGATTAAACTCCTAATTTTTACTTTCTCTACACATACTTGTACATAGTGTATAGAGGAAGTATTGTATTCCACCCAAAAATTCGATACAGAGATTTCACCGGAAATATGTTTTGAGGTCCCCTGAGTCCGAAAATAAATTTTAGACAAAGGTCCGAGTGTGTGTCTGTGGACAGCATAGCTCAAAAACGAAAATTCGGTTAAATACCAAACTTGGTATTTAAGTTCAGCATCTTCCAAAAGTGCGACACGAAATTTTTCAAGAAAATCCTCCCCCCCCAACTACCTTTTATACAGAACATTTTTCGAAAATGTTGATTTCCTCAAAATGGCTCTAATGATTTTGATTAAAATACCCAATATTAAAGCGATTTAATCACAAATAAAATGTATATCGAGGTATCGAATTTTGAGTGGAATACAATACCTTTTCTATCTACTTTGTACATTGTACATGCCTGCTAGAGAAAGTAAAAAAAGAGTAGTTGCCAAGTCATTAAAGGGCGCTAAGTGCCCTAATTGGTGTTCCGAAAGGAAACATTTCTAAGGCCTTTATATTTGAAATATTAATTGTTTAAGGGAAGAAAATGTACAACTGCGTTGCGTGATAATCACGGATAAAACTGATATTGCAGGAGGAAAGAATGGGCTCTATATACGAGAAGCATCATAATGTTAAGCAATATTTCAGTTATACCTAGAAATGGAATTAATTTTCTTACGAAACCAGTAAGCAAAAAATTCCGCATCCATTTCAGGAACATTATATACTATTTATATTCATATGCCATTTCTCTAACAGTCAATAGCAGTTTCTTACAGAAATCTATTTTTCCATACAATATGCCACGCAAGTACGTCGCTGTGTGCTGACATTGAAATTCTGTTTTAATTGCCTGAGAGGGGGTAAGGGAAAAACTCCGACTTAAATGTAAATAACAAAATAAACAAATTATTTCATATTATCTCGTTAAAACATACGAGATCTACATTTTCTGCGTAAGATGTATGTTTACCAGTTTTGCAAAAATTCCTTCAGAATACAAAGGACTTCATAGGCAACTCCCAGAAATTCACTATATTTCGTTTAAAGCGTAGGGAGGAGCAGGACCAAATTTGGTATTTAACAGACTTTTCGTTTTTGAGATATGATGTTCACGGACATACACACGGACCTTTTCTTTTAAAAAAAAAATGTTTTTGATTCAGGCTATCTCACAACGTGCATTTCAAGTGAAATCTCGGTACAGAATTTTTGGTTGGAATACAACACCTTCTCTACCTATTATGTATGCGGTAGAGAAAGCAATGATTTGAAGAGTTTTCAATCAAGGAATATGAATTTAATTTTACACTGTTTTGCTTTAAATGGATTCTTTCATTGCTATATCAGAATGCAAAACCTTAAACGAAATGACGTCTTAAAATGGACCGTGAACTGAACACACCAAAATCAAGCCACACTTTTTAATACGCGGATGTCTTGTTTATGATTTGCTTTTGGTTACAAACTTACAAAAAATATTATGCTATTTCATACTTAGAGTTATTCTCTGATCAAAAAGCAACATTATGCTCCTTCTGTTAATGGAAGACTTCTGCTTCATAATTGTCACCATATATGGAAAACAAATAAACATGTTTAGAAGATAATAAAAGGAGCACTTATCTATTGAAGAATCTCTTGCTTGCCTCTGCAGTGTGGAGATCTGCCTCACATTCAAGGCCCCGAGTTCGAATCTCGGTTAGGGTATGTTACTTGGATAAGGTTTTTACAGGGTTTTCCCCTATCCTGAGGAGATGAATGTCGAATAACTTAATCTCCATGGATCTCGAGCTCATTTGAGTATTATTTCACCGAATTCATTCACCGTCCGATATGGCCCACCAGGTTAAAAGACAGATAAGATAAATCCAATATTATATATTATACATACATGTATATATACATGCATGTATGCATATAAAATTAGAATTTGAATAGAAATCTATGGTGATCATGGTGATTTTGACAATTTCAAAAAATCTGTATTAAAATCTTTCATCTCCTCTTATCAGATCAGCTTTCCTGCTTTGCATGTACAAAGGCAGCCCCCTCATGTTTTATTTTTACTTTCTCTACCAAATACAATGTACATAGTGGGTAGAGAAAGTAATGAATTTTACGCCGAAAAATTCGATTCCTGGAGTTAACCGGAAATATTTAACCCAAAAACATAAGTCGGTTAAATACAAAAAAATTAAGTCCTGCATCTTCCAAGGCTACAGCAATTTAAGAAAATCCTCCACCCCGAACTATCCTTTACATGAAACATCTTAAGGAAACTTTGATTTTCTTAAAAATAGCTTTAACGATTTTAATTAAAATACCATGTGTTCAAGACATTTTCATCAGAAATGTAACGTACATCGCGAGTTTTCTGGAAATATCCTCTGAAGTTCTCTTCATTCTGAAAAACTTTTGCATAACAGACACATCGTAAAACAGAGAAATACTACAAAAAAGTGTGTATAAAATACAATTTGTAAAAAATAAATAAGTAAATAATTTTGAGTTAACCGTTTCCGAAGTATTATCTGTTATCGGTTTCAATTTTCCAATACTATCCACAAGTGGAAAATCGTTGTGCGTTTCTTCTCCTGGTGAAGCAAAACGAACGGAATTTCAAGGAAATCACATAGCGACCCTCTTTGAAGATTTGAATATCGCGTAAACCTACTGTATTCCTTTAATCCCATTGCATCTATAAGTAAATGTCTATAAAAGTACTTCTGCAGATGTTTAGCTCAATTTCAGTGAAATAATTAGAAGAATAACTTTTTTTTTTAAAGACAAGTTTTCTGAAGGATGGGTAGAGAAAGTCATGCGGATACACAATCAGAATTGTTTGTTCTTTTGTTAAGTTTGAACGTCCTTGATAATTCAATCGGACTCTAAATGTAATTGGTGAAATTATGATCAACTGGGCCCAGGATCCATGAGGCTTAAATTGATCTGACATACATTTTCTCAACACAAGAGAAACCCGCGATAAAAACCTTATCCCGGTAATTTACCCAAACCGAGATTCGAACTCGCTTCCTGTTGAATGTGAGGCACACACGCTATCCTCACAGTAAAGGTGGGCTATTTAAAGACTAGTTCGATCCGAGCATACAAAGCTTGAAGTATTTGCATTTTTTTTTTTTTTTTTTTTTTTTTTTTGCATCTCTTGTTCGTGAGCATTATTGCTTTTGTAAATAAACCTTGCAGAAAATCGCCTCTGAGTGACCGAAATTTTTGCTGAACTAAAAACCGCGAAAGCAGAAACAAAAACCCTGAGTATTACTAACTACATAGTTGCAAATACACAGTGTAAGCTTCTTGTGACAAAATTACAGACCACAGCCTTCTAGAATACCGCAAGCTAATATTTGGAGGCAACAGCTAACGTTTTTATACCGCACTTGTTTCCCTCCTAATGTTTAATGGCATTACGGATTGATTCATGAAGAGATTTGGGGATCCAAATTTTTGCCAATCTATGGCTTGCAGAAATATATAGAAATTGAATCTGTGACATCTGGACGCTTGAAACTTACGCTATTAAGCGGTCATTGTTGATGACTCATGCAACCTTGATTGTTAAGAGGCTCGGCTCTGGGTTTTTATTGATTCCTGGAGTTATTTAGCATTCTACATCGGATGTGTCATGCTCTATGCACCTGGAATAGGCGCAGCCTTCTCTTACTTACGTCATCTCTTGTTCCGAAGATAGTTATTTACACGGTCATGGTGATTTAGGTCGACGGCTTCTAGGGTTAATGCATCTCTAATATATTGTCCATTTCAGTCTCTGTTTCCTCACATCAGTATTTCCTCCTATTCGATTGCGATACATAATACGTGATGTATGCTACATATACACGGGCTTCATTCACTTGCAGTTTTAATTAACAACTATCACAGGTCCAGTGAAATGAAAGTCTGTGCAAGTTTTCCTTCCTCTGTAGCAACGAGTACGAACCTCGTATTTCTGTGGGGATCGAACTGATAACGATACCTCCTGGCTATCATCAGATTGTTTGGCTCGTCTTCATGTCACGTCACCTTAGCTGCAACACTACTCTGATCGGTTACTCACACCAGCTGCCTCTTTATATAGACGAAGCACAGGAACCGTCTAAAAACTTTACAGAAAACTGGAAGAAGCACAGTTTTCGCTGTGCTTCTTCGGACTTCTCCCAGTCCTACGATATACGGCCTGCCTCACCTGGTGCAAATCGCCGTTGTAAACGATCGCTCTGTCCCCGTTTCTTTCTCTAACCTTGAGGGGTATAATATTAGCTACAAAGGAGTTCCGAACTAATTACGCAATGTTAGAGGGATTATGAGAAGAGACGCAACAATTCAGTCAACCCGTGAGAAACACAAAACAATAAGACTTTTTTTTTGTGAATTCCAGCAGAAACCCAATACGGAAACCACAAGCAGTCGTAAGGTTACAGCACATTACTGGATTACATAAGGCCATTCCAGGTCAGGCCACTTTACTAGGTCGGCGCGTGCATCGCTCCCTACCTGGTACACACCAGCTTTTGTTTGTATGTTCCTACTTCCGTTCTTAAGCGACAAAAGATCTTTGCACGTCGTCATTGCGGACGACAGGAATGTGAGACACGATCTTCAGGGCACAATGCAAGTACCACTAGCACGTTTTTTATTAAGGAAGTAGACCAGAGTGTTTTTTGTGCAGATGAGTTTCCACCTTCCATCCTCTCTGGAAAATCTATGCTGTGTTACCTGAGTAAGCAAATGCGCCTCCTCAGCAAAGGGGCGCGAGAATAAAACCAAATAGTGTGGATAGATGCAAATATAACTTCAAATGATAACTACTAAGAGGTTCGCTGAAGTTACCACACAAACTGTTGAAGAAACCCAAATACAGACTAAAGCTTATCGTAGAGAGAAAATGTGTAGTTACCTCTTTTGTAGGATTAGCTGCGTCAAAGTTTGATTCGGTGAAAAAATGCGATCCGCCCTTGTAAGTGCGCTTATTAACAAAGCGACCTATGGTATACATAATTTAGTACTTCCATGCATCTTTCATATTAAGTCCGTAGTGGTGAATATGAAATTATTTCTAAGCATACGTTACCATGATTAACCGACATTTTCGAACTATTAATGCATATAAAAAATCTTGAGAATGTCACAGATTAGATTTTTTCAGATGGTTTCTAATCGCATTTCTCAAATACGTCCGCACTAGAGACAATCTCTCAATAATACTTTGAGGAGTTTATTTGTATCTCTGATGTACGATTCATTCTATAAAAGTTTACATTACGGTTTTTGTGGAACATCCTTATTGGTTTCATTTTTCAATAGGTACTTCCTCAATTTTACTTTCTCTACCTAGTAGGTAGTTAAGGTAGTATTGCATTCCACCCAAAAATACCATAACTACCGAGATTTTGCTGGAAATACATTATTCAGGTCTCCTGAATCCCCTCACCTAAAAGCGTGTTAAGTGTGTGCTTGTGCGTGCGTGAACTTCATAATTAAAAAATCGAAAAGTCGGATAAATACCAAAATTGGTATATTTTAAGTTTAGTAACTCTCATAGATGCGACTCGGGGATTTTCCTTGCATCCCAAACTACCTTTTACATGGACAATTTTTTTATTTTCTACTAGGATTTTTTTTTAACTACCATATATGTAATAAAGCTATTTACGTTGCAAATAAAATGTGACATCAAAGTTTTGAGGTATTCCTTATTAACGATTTGATTTGTCCAATGTGTCATTTTTAAGTGATTTCGAGTTGAGTTGTTTCTCGTGATTGCATGCACGAGTTTGAAATTTTACGGCCAATAAATACTATAGCGTCCAATTGCTATTCATCTGACTATCGTTATACACATTGTGCCTGAAATGTGTAATGTGGCTGTGCAAATGTTTATCACAATTAAAATGAAATACCTAAAAAGTAAACTTATTTAAGAATAATTTGCAAGGCCACTAATCAAAGATAAGAGGGTAGAGAATGTTATGGGAATATAACATCAACTTTTGCTAATACCCTGCCACATTCCGTCGTTTGTCGCGATCTCATGGAAACAGTATGCAATTTCAAAACTAGCATAATGCGACCCGCTAACTATACATTTGATTATCGCTTAGGTTTTCTGCAACCCTTTTGTCTATAAAGAAATGAATACTTAAACTGCGTATTTATGCAGACGTGTGGTATATGGAGCAGAATAGTAACTGTATAGCAGACTAGATAAACTAGCATTTGCAAGAATGGTTTATGGAAGCTATATACACTAAATGGGTAAAGAATGTGATGTGAATGTAAGATTAGATTTGTTCATGAACACGAATATACACATCTCTCCTTTAAGGGCGTTAGGACTTATCGAGGATTCTCCGTGAATGAGCTAATCATTTTCAGAGCTTCATAGGAGACAAGACAGCTCTGTTATTCTTAATGACCATCACAGATGTTTTGTATCCATTGACTTTCCATACTTATTTGTAGTTTTAAAATAAAATTATTTGCAGAATGTATACGAGTTTTTGGGCACGAAAACTGCTGTTCGACTGTGCCATTACGTTTAATTTCCAAAGTCAAGGTGCATGCATAACCTCTACAGAAATGTGTGCTAAGCGAAAATGTCACAGACTATTTCTGCTCCTGAAATGTGTGCCAAATAACAAAGGAAGAGGTCTTACTTTTCCCTTGTGGTCATGATCACAATCACGTGTGAAATTCAGTCCGGGAGGTATAATAAAGTTATTATAGCCTTCCGGCGCCAGATTCTCTAGATGTTTTGATGTACCGCAGGATAATAATGCGAACCGTTACAGTGCATTACATTTGTAAAAAAAATTAACGTTAACCGAGAAGATTATGAGAATGACAATTTTGTTTATGGGAATAAAACTGTAGTTCCTTTACAATGGCCAACATATACAATGTAACTATATTGCTTATCTCCTGCAACACTTTTGAAACCTGAATTATATTTCACAGAATTGATATGCCAGTTTTTGCCTGATGATTGATATACAGCAGGGTGGCGACTGTCAATTGTTTCAGTGTATGAATGAGCCGTACCAGTTGTTCAATAAGAGGCTTAACGAAAGTATTTTGTCTCCACTTCAAACAATTCTAGCAGCAGTAATGGAGAGAGATTTTTCATTTTTAATATGCAAAAAGAAACCAAACTACATTTTACGTGTTCTGGCGTATTTATTGATTTTATTTAGTGTAATTTTTTGAAAATTTGAAAATTTTTCAGTTATTAAGATTGAGGCGCATACAAAAGTATCTTATAAGCATTTAGTTCAGCAAAATGTTTTGATGATGAAATGACAGTGAAAATACGCTTTGATCGACGAAGGAAGGAAGAAAGAAAAAGCTAAAGTAACGAATTATCAACGTTTTGCTAACCTTCCCGATTCAAGTTTTTTTTTTTATTTTTATTTTTTGTCAGTTTAATCACATGTCCTTTAACCGAATAAATCATCAACGAGTGAACAAAAAGGGTAAAATGATCTAAAATAAGCCCGGGTTCCACAGAGGTTAGACAAGTCCTATCTTACCGATGTTAAAAATGTACGTATATAATTTCCTTTTTCTGAGTAACTGTTAGGATTACAACGTTGATAAATATGGGTTATATAATGAATGTGAGTACTTTAACACAGGGATTTTCAAAACATAATTATTTACTTGATTAATAATTTTTTTAAAAAGTAAAAAATTTTACAACATATTTTAACACTTGCAACACCCTAATTACTTATATAAAAAAATCCTCTTGTTAAAGTATGCAAAGATCTCAATAAATCTATGAAGTTTGAACCAATTCAGACAGAGGACCTGAGAAAAAAAAATGTTGCAAAAAAATATGTAACTTGCGGGAAACGGGCTTCAAAGTTGTCAAATCAGCATTGCCACGCCCATTCGCATCTTTTAAAACAATGAAATAAACAACTTTGAGCATAGTAATATGCGTATCATGTATAATTGGAGAGGGGAAATTATGTAGATTAATAATAAAGAAAACAAAACATTGAAAATTTCGAGATCTTTTGCTAACCGAAAAAAGTCTTTACAGGGTAAGGAAAACCCGCGGAAAACCTCTTAATCAGTATCTCGTCGCAACTGGGAATGGAACTAGGAATGGAAAGTTTTGAAAAACACAAACTATAAGATAGTTTGTTCTTTCTGCATATTAAAATGAGAACTGCTCTCCTTTAGTATGGCTGCCAGGCATGTTTTACAAACACTTTTTGGAGCCAATGCAGTCCATTAGTGTTGTAATTTCAAATATACTGTAAGCAGTTCCGCTTAAAAAAGCTTCTGCACAGTTTAGCCTTAAGAAAATACTGCATGGCAACGGCGAGGAAATGTACGTGGCAGTAACATTTCTTTTATTTCAATAAGTAGAGACCGCTTTTGCAATATTATTTGCCCCTGCTTTCTTCTTTTCCATGTTAACTTATTTCACTTTACACTACACAGCAGCATGTGAGTACCAAACACTATGGAGAACGCAGTTCAGAGCGTGCGTTCGGCTTGGCAGCAGCGAGACGGCTGCTCAATCTGATCTTCTGGGTCCACCATATTTTATTTAGAAGTAAATTCGCTATCGTAAGAACAAAGTGCCACTTGATTTTACAGAATACATTCTTTATAACTAAAACTTTAGCAATATGCAGGAGCCTATGAGACCTACACCCTCAATGTTTCAAGTTCTATAGAAAAAAATGTTATTACTCATAACACGAGTTGTGAATGAATCACCGACCTCATCTCTGCATTACCTCATATGATATTCAACATTCATCATTTCCGAACTTTCTATCCTTTCAAGGTTTCAGTAGATCTTTAAACACGATAACAATCGTCTTTATAGGTTTCCTGTTTCAATTCCGCCTACCGTTTCCGACCTCAAAACGTAATAATTGGTGTGGTATCTTGCCTTGCGTGCATTTTACCACACTCACTTGGACGTAAACAATGAAATTATCACAATTCTGTAGGTTTTACTGCATTAGGCCATAAGGATGCATAGGAATTCTTAAGCAGTTATCTACATTCAAGTCTTTGCACTATAAAGAATGCAAAATAAGAGAGAACAAGTGTCTCCTGATGGGCAAGTAAATCGTCCCTAGTCTTGTCTGCAACTGCCAAAAGATTGTACGAAGGATGGGGGGGATTCGTATCGCGACGGCCTTTCCTATAGTCCGATGACAAGCCTTATTTCCCTTCGTTCTGACCTAAGTGCTCAGAACTTCCTGTCTTGTCATATGGCCACTTTTGTATTTCGGAATTTCCCGGAACGAGGAGCAAGATTATTTTTAACATTAGCTATTTTTTCTATAATCCTTTTAGTTAGTAAGTGCGAGCTTCAGCAACAGATATGAGCGAGGGGCCGGGAATGTAGTTTTCTTTTGTAGCTTTACAAATAATTACTGCTTAATTTTTTGATAAAGTTACTCAAAACTTTCACTTTACAATTTTAAGCACCAACAGATATTTTGTTTTTTGACTTATTAATTTAATTTTAAAGGTGTGCAGCAAGTTTTAAGCGTGTCAGCTTTTAGTACTGTTAACCAGCGTTGTATAACTCAGTACCAGGATAAATGATCTCGTGTCATTTGGTACACAGTGTACCACACGTCTTCGAACAATACTGCTGCAGCACACAGTAAGAAAGTTAGCAAAACTTCTTTGGCGCGTATCCAAGGAGTCTGGATTTCGTTATTAGTCACACAGTAATGCAGAGAGTAAACAGAACGTGCCCTAAACAAATAGCGGCACTAATGAGCTAGGAATAATTAACATGCACAATCAAGTGTATGACATGATTACTCACATCACATAGCTGCGGATACGCCTAAAGCTATAGCATGTATGTTACACGTTTCCTTTTATGTCGAAATGCTTTCAGATAGCCTATTAAAATATTTTGAGGAATAAGGCAAAGATTTATGTCGATGCCGGAAATGAAATATTTTTTTCCCCTGTTGTAATATCATTAGTATAGCCCCTTTTAATTACAATGGTCATACTGGGGGCTTTTTAACCCTTTGTTGCCTGTCGGTACCTATAAGTCCCGCTTGTTTTAAGCGGAACTATACAAATAGGATTGTGCTCTGGAATTAATTTCATGCTATACTAACCTTCAACCATAAACGACAAGTAATCAAGACTGTTTTATACTGTAAAAATTTATAAAATTTTTGCCCTAAAAGTGCAGGAATTTTTTTAAATAAATAAAAGAGTAAAACCCACATAACTAGTCAAATGTAATCCCATTAGCTACCAAGCATCACACTGATTATTTTACTTGGGCTCTCCTCGTCCTTTACCACAGTCACTGGGATTTGAATTTGCAACATTTGGCTTTGAATGGATCACCTAACGCTTATGGTCATTTGAACCACTCTTTGGTAGTGCCTTTGGTAGGATTATGAAAACTGGTTTACAAGAATTTAAAGTTTTAGTTGGGAAGAAAAGGATTAATAAAGGATCTACATTTATTTTCATTTGTATTTTCTCTATTATTTTATATAATAATTTTATAGGTTTATTCCCATGACATTTTACTAGAACTCTAGTTTTAAACTTGAATTAAAGGAAAAACAGCATACGTAGTATACTAATGCAGGCAACTAAGGGTTAACTTCTGAAAAACTCTATATTAACTTAGGTTATGGACATTGAGATTATCATTTACGTATATAATTAAACACACAAATTCACTAGCATTCATATGTGGGGGATAGGGAATAATTCTGATTAATGAAAAATTCCCCGCCCCAACCGGGAATCGAGCCTGTGGGAATAGTTAATTTTCACCATAGACTAATAGTGCTAAACCCCAAGTAAACATAAGATGAAATGCTCTTTAATGGTTTTTCAAAATTTACTGTATTTACGGCTAATTTTGCTCTCCCTACCACAAACCTAATGGGTAGATGAAGTGTCATATTTCATCCCAAAATAAATTCGACGTTAAGTATTCAAAGGAAATATAATTTTTACATTAGCCTCTAATTGTTGCAAACATTACAATTGTTTAATTCTAAAAATGTATTCGTTTTTCAAAAGTTAATTTCTTTCTCAAATCTAGAACATGATTTCGAAAAAGGTTATGGTGATTTTATTTACAAAAATGTTGAGACAAACTAGTACAAAATTGCACGTGTGGAGGATTATTAACTTGTGTAATATGACATAATACTAACAATATTGAAGCTAATCAATGTTTTGAAATGCTCTTAAAATCGGATTTTGTGTAAACTTGATTATTTCGGTAGAGTTCGTTTTTACTTAGGTAATACGCGCTTCATAAGCAGACTTTGAGTATCAAACATTCCTGAAAAAAGTTTTAAAGTTTGTATATCTATTAATAAGCATTCCTCTGTCCGTTTACCTTCAATTAGTTGGCAGTTTAAATTGCGCCAAGTGGAAACAAAAAAAATGTGTTCTTAAAATTAGAATTAATATTCCTTTATCATAATTATTTCCTTTTTTTTTTTTTATTTTTTTTTCACAATGTTTGGTCAAATTTCACAGATGCATTCATTGTCTTAAAATATTTACATGACAAAAATGTGTGTGTGTGTGTGTGTGTGTGTGTGTGTTTGGGAATAGCTTGTGAAGAAGTGTCCTTTCGGAAAGAATTGCGTAATTTTGTGCAGGTAGCTGTTAAACCATGAGAAACACAACTTGCTACAAAAAAAAATCTCATTAAAACACAATTTATTCGTACTTTAAACATAAGTTTTGTGGCATCAGCCATTTCCGAGATACCCATTATTGATCGCACCAGTGGACAATTTACTTTCATCACTATTGCTCAAGTTTTTTTACTTTATTTTATTTTTAATCCAGTCGCGATATTGTAACAAGATTTAGGGACTAGCTTTTAAACATCTTTTGTTTCCTGTATCCCCGTTTTATCTACACACAAAATGTGTAATGTAATAATTTCTGCAAAGGTTTAGCGCGATTAACGAAGTAGAGAGAAATTTGAATTTTCTGAAAGTAGTTTGTAAAAACTATAAATATATACAATAGTGAGAAGAGAAATTGATATGACTGTAACGTCGCGATCCTTTTACAAATCTGAAGAAATCTTCCCAGTTTCCTTCAGGTGGTGGAGACTGTGAATAAAACGATGGTTGATTATTAATTTCAAACTGTCATTGTAGTATCTGTAAAGAAAATGAAGCCCTATCCTCCTCTGTGTTCACAGGAAGGCCATTAAAATGTAAGTATGGGGAAGCATCTTGTTGACTTTCGCTTCCGGCACGCCGGAAATGCGCCGAGCACTATGTATAGTTCGCGATGATGAACAGCTTGTCATCTCTTTCTGCAAGCCACATTTGTGGGCTATTTCTGATGCAGAATAGTGTTTGTATTTTAGGCTTCCTTCAAACATCTGCGGAACGCAACTGCTGGCCAGTACGAAAATAATGCGCCAAGCGAGTTTCTTCAACTGCATGCAAAAGCCACGTTTATCTATAATACACGTGGTTTCTTCATCACGTTTTCGTTATTCGGCGGAATTGTTAATGAGATACCTTATATGCATTTATTGAGAAGGATAACATTTACGATCATAGTTTTCTAACTCAAACAAGAACATAACAATTCCATCCTAGACCTCGCAAGAACTACACTGGTCGTGTATAGAGTAAGGCCTAATTCTATGGCAAGGATTTGCATTCTGTCAAGAAAGTGCCGGGAATTGATAATTTAAAAATCCTGTTTAAAAGAGGATTTGAAATTATTGTTGTCGCTAAGTTGGTACAAATTTCCTCTATACCCACGCGGAGTTTGATCGTCATCTGTCATCTAGTTTGTTTACAGTACGCTATCTTGTTAGTTCATCTGAATGGTGATTTGCGATTTTGCGATGGATACAAATAATGAACAAAGAATCTGTCTCAAATTTTGCATTGCAAATGGTATTTCGTGTGCCGAATCGCTGAAAATGTTACAGAGGGCTTACGGTGAATCGACTTCATTAAAAACACCTGCATATTAGTGGTACAGTGCATTCAAAAGTGGTCGAGATGTGGTGGAAGATTTGCCTCGCTCTGGTCGGCCATCAAAGGCTTCAATTAAACTGAACACCCCTACAGTAAAGAAAATGGTGTCTGAAAAGCGTCATTTAGGTCTGAGAGAGAGATTGCCGCTGAACTTTCTGTGTTTCACGAATCTATTCGTTCCATTTTAAACAATTGTTTGGGCATGACACGCGTTACAGCTCGGTTAGTTCCAAAATACTTGAATTCTCTACAAAAACTCAATTGCGTAAACATTGCTGAAGACATGCTAGAACGGGCCAGTTCCGACCCCACATTCATGAAGCGCATTGTAACTGGTGATGAGACGTGGGTTTACGAGTTTGACACTCAATCCAGTCAACAAGCTTCCGTAAGGCGTCTTCCAACTCGATCAAAATTGAAAGTCATGTTGTCAGTTTTTTTCGATTATCGCGGTGTCGTGCACTCAGAGTTATCTGAACTTTATGCGGCGTTTGAGAGAACAAACACGGCGAAAAGGCCAGATTTGTGGAAAGACAACTCATGGATTCTGTACCACGATAACGCACCAGCTCACAAGGCTATTATTATGAACGAATTTCTGGCCAAAAACTCAACAAATTTCATCAAACCACCGTATTCACCTGATCTGGCTCCTGCTGATTTCTTTCTCTTTCCAAAACTCAAGTTACCACTTCGAGGTACCGTTTTCAGTCGATAGAAGATATAAAGGAAAATTCGCGGCGACAATTGACATCGATTCCTAAAAGTGCCTACAAAAAATGTTTTGATGATTGGATTATTCGTTGGCATAAATGTATAATTTCAGAAGGGACCTACTTTGAAGGCGATAAAATAAAATTGGATGAATAATTCATTTTTTATGTTTTATTGGCAAATTCCCGGAACTTTCTTGACACAGTAGTATTACTGTCACGCTCTACCGCCGAACAATTGTGAAAATAACGCGCATAAAGGTCCGTTCCCATTTAGCGGAATTGAATCAAATCGAACCAAACTCCTCCCGCTCTTATCTAGCGGAATAAAATAGAATCGAACCGAATAGAAAAAAAAAACACGTGGAACTAAAGCATATATACTCGTAGTCAGAAAATGGATCGCATAGTTACGCCACATTTATATGAAGAGGCATAGAAAGAAGAAATAAGTAATAGAAACAAGAAACGGGAATACTGGATTCACGAAATCTTTTCACCAAGGATCTCGCATGGTTCCAACTAATTTACTAATTTCACTTCAAGAATTATTGCGTAAATTAGTTATAATAGTATTTATTACTTTAGTGATAGAACTTCAAATAGCTTTCAATTAGGTGTATTAGCTTTTTTCGTTCATTTTGTAGAACTGCAAACTTAATGCAAGATAATATTCTAGTCCAATCTCAAATAAACATACGATTTTGCTGTTTTAACCTTGTGCATTCTTTTGCTTTCTTCGAAAACTGGCGATAACTTGCTATTATAAGCGAAACAAAAAGTTCCGCTCCGGCTGTAGAACAAATATTCTTGACAGAGAATTCTTTTCCTTTCAATTTGCCGCATCTCCTTTTACTTGATTCCATTTAAAACCATTGTAAGCGGAAACTCTGTTCGGTTCGATGCCCGATACACAAACAAGGGGTGTTTTCAGATATTAAGATATGGTACTTCAAGGAAATCCATAAGAATTTTTTACTGTTAAAAAAAAATCAAAAATTATTTTCCCGTCCAGAAAACACTTTGAAACTCTAGCTATGTTTGCATACTTTTGGCATCCACTTGACTTTTGCTTTCAAGAGCCTCAAGCTTCAACACGCGACCGTTTAAATGTCCAACAGCACACGCGTAATCGTCCGTATTTAGGAGTTTCGAATGTCTTAATGGACTTAGATTTATCTTAGTCTTTTGCAAATTAAAAAGTGTTCCCTAAGATGCAGTTTGTAACCACTTTTGTTCAAAGTTGCAGCAGAAACGGTATCAATTAAAAAGATATGCCACCATTGAAGAGAAATTCTTTAAAACATTGTATAACTTTCTTTTCAAATGTTTGAGGTACTGTTTGTATTTTGTTCCAATTACTATTTCTAAATCGTGTGTAATACCTTATCAATTAACAATGAAAATGACATTATTTCTCAAGAGCTCTTAAACATTTCTGCACGAAATTAAAATATAGTATCATTGTGTTAGAACAGCATGCGACATTTTGAACACTTGAAAAGTACTGATTTCAGAGATTTCACCTAAGGGTAACCTTAAAGGTGACTTGTAATGATGGTCTAGTCTTTACTTTCCTTATTATTTACCTACAGTATGTAGAGAACACAATGTACTCTAACCAAATACTCGATATCGAGATTTCACCGGAAATCGACTGCATGCTTGTGTGTACGTGCGTGATGTAAACAGTAACTCGAAAACAAAATTTCAGAAAATACTTAATTTCATGAATAAATACTTCGTTGAAGCATGCCAGTCGGAGATTTGCAAGAAACTCCTTAGCCAAACTAACCCGTTAGATGGTACACTTTTACTTACATTTCTCATAAAATAACCAATGAATTTATTTTAAACACCGCAAGAGTTAGATCCTTGCATGGCCATCAAAAATGGTATTTTGAAGTATCTGTGAATAGCTAAGTCTTCACTTTGAATGAATTTTGTATACTTTCGTATTGACTAGTTATCGTAAAAAAAAAAAAAAAAAAAAAAAAAAAAAAAAAAAAAAAAAAAAAAAAAAAAAAAAAAAAAAAAAAAAAAAAAAAAAAGCTCCATAAAAAGGTACATCTTATTAAACTGGAACTGTTAGTAAGCAGTTTTTTTTAATTTAATATTTAGTGATATGTTTAAAATGTACCGATATCTGAGGAAGATGCTTGAAAGTTTCCAATTCTCACCTGCTGGAGACGGCTTACTACATACGTAAATAACTAACTTTTGATACGACTCCTCTGCAACTGAGATAAACTATTTCTACATGGATTGATTTGAATTCATTTCTAAACATAGGAACGTGACTATTAATTAATGTTACAATATATAATGTAGACCTGAGGATTTGTAAAGGTAGAGAAAGCTGTAACACACCAGTTGTTTTAATTTAAAGACTTATGTATAATCGACATTTTATGGCTAATTTAGTCTTAACAAAATAAATGCTCATTCGCACTGCCCATATTAATATTCTTAAAAAAGGATTTTTGTCCGAATATTAGGCATTAGAAAAAAGAGATTAACGCTATAAATGGAGCATGAACCAGGGGAAAAATGAATTGTATAATATTTAAATAAATATACCTAATAATTCAATCTATACTTAAACTTTTTTCTTGCAAAATAAGGCTGGAAACTTAAGATTTGAAGAATTGAGTGCCATATTATGGATTCAAAAACCAGATCATTAGCTTTCTAACCCGATGCTCTTCATGCCAGATACTGTTTTCAGGATGCCTGACTTCGCTTATATAGAAAGAGCTCTCATTTGCTCTGCAGTGAACGTATATATTAGCATTTCATTACAATCGAATACTAGAAAGTGGGAAAGTTATGGGAGAATTTTTAACTTTGCCTTCAGATATGCTGGATAATTCAAGGAAAAGAGCATATTGCTGTCGACTTCCGTTTCTTCGCCTCTTTTTTATACAAGGACACCGACAAACTCGAGTAATGAAGAAATAATTTCAAATTGTGATTTTGCAAGGTTATGCCACTTACATTCACCGGAAGGGTGGAAGCTCAAAAACCCTAAACTGTCAAGATGTCGTGAAAGCAAGGCGAATGATCTTCGAGGCAATTACATATAGAAAGCTCCATGAACGATGCAGCCCCGTTCCGATTCAAAGGGGACGTGGGACTTCCTTTCACGGCAGATGAGTCTTCCTTCCTGTTTTGCTGGAGGCGGGACAACTTAAGGCTATACCTCGGCCGAAACATTACTTTTACTCTCACTTGGATGTCTTGAACCTATGCAACACATGTCAGCAAGTTTACTCCCCCATCCTCCCCCAGAAGATGGGCAGCTATTTGCCAACTAGTTAGAAAACGTCAGCGCTTAAGCAAATCTTTGTGTTATAAATCAACAGTTTGCAAATTGCTTGAATGAATGATTTTTTAAACCAGTTAGAATACAGCCTGAGTACCGAAAGTCAAATGCTTTTGTCACATCGTAACCAGTATGGCAGTAGTTATCGTTCTGGAATAGATTCAAACCACATTGGAAATACCATTGAGGATGATGGATAACTGCAATACTTAATTAGTACGGACCATTAAGATTAAAAGAACATTATGTGACATATATTTTCCGTGATTTTAGACCAGTTGGAACTGTTTGTACAGTCACCCTTTGTAACTAATTTTAATACCCAAATATTCGCAGAGTATTTCAATACTATTATTCAAGTTTAATTCTTTTAAAAAAATGATACACTTTCTCTAATAATATAGGTACTCACCTGATTTCCTTTACAGAATCCAATATAAAATTTAACATAAGTCATAAAATTACGAAAGATCTGTATAAAGTAACCAGCGGGTTTGAAAATACAATTTTTATCTAGGGGGTGCGTTTATCTTTGTAATTCTGAAGATATACTTCCGCATTATTTTTATTCTCTCCCTTTCTTCTTTCTCTTAACAATAACTTACAAAATAAGCAGTGAAATTTCAGGTTCCTAGAATGAAAATTAAGTAGGTAAACCTTGATAAATGTGCATGTGCATGTGTTTAATTCAAATATCTTTAAACAGCCTTAAGGCTCTAACATTGGTCCATCACACATTTTAATTCCAATTATATAAGGTTCTAAGGTTCATAGAGAATTTTTCTATTAAAATCAGAAATGCATTTACTTTTCCATCATTGTGGACAAAATCCAAGACCCTTCCTAAAAACATAGCGGACAAATTATTTACATTAATCGCTATTTTATATGATGCAAATGTGCTTATTAACGATACTGTGTTGAATAATTTATTTTTTTTTATATTGAGGCACGTTTATACACTCCCTTTTCTTTTCAACATTCACAGAATCGTACACCTAAGTTTTGCACGGCCTCGTAAATTCGCACCAGGAAACAAATATTACAAATATTTTATTTGTTAGGACGCTGTCAATTGCCAGGATAATATCAGCGCCGCCGGTGTGCCAAAATTTCCCCCAGCAATTCTTTTACATGCTGTCGCTTTTAACCACACTTAAAAACCATTGGTCTGGGCCAGGCCTGAAAGCTCGAACTTAGGAGGCCAGCACCTAAACTGGCAGTTTCAGCCCTTAATGAAATCAGCACGCCTATTTTATTTGGATTTGTTTATCAAGGAATTTATGAAAGATAGTTAAAAGCTTAAAAGCTTCACAGGTATTGTAAATAGTGACCGGGACATTATAGCAGTCTTCTTATTCTGATTATTCCAATGTTCTTCACAGCAGACGATTATCAGACGTCATGAAGTGTTCATACATTTCGCTATCTCAAATCTTCGAAACATATGACTGTTCATTTGACAACTATAAATGTCAGCGTTTATTATCTGCTTCACAGATGACAACTTCCTGTTTTCTTGCTATTACAGTGGTTGGAATCGCCAACAAGTAATAAACTTCGGGCTATTTTCCGGTCACCAATGGAGAGAAGGTAGACAAACATTGGTTTAGTTGATTTTGGCTTATAGACTTCCCTGTTTTATATAATTATACATGATTATGTATAAAAACAGCATGCAAAAAAAAATTTTTTTTTTTCCATGCACAAGACTATCACTATCGGACACACATTGGCACTCTTCTGCTAAAGCAAAACAACCAAGCATACTGCTACCTTCACTTTCCAGCACCTTTTGGATAGAATATGTCATACGTCTACCTCCAGTGATGCTCACAATGCTGTTATGCATAGGATAAACTTGGCAAATAGGGGCACCAAAATATTTATATGGAAATAAAGGGCAGAAAATTACTTCTCACTTTCGTGAATCAAATATATTTAAAACTTGAAACTATAACCTTTCAAGCAGTACGTATCAACAACCAGCTCCTATCTGTCTGAATGTAATTAGCTTCACAGCAAACGCAGCAAATGCCCATATTTGACAAAATGTTAAGGTGATATGGGCACAGTTGTTTGGAATATGGGCAGTAGGGTTTTAATTAACAAATTACAAGCACTTCCTGTCGTTATATTAAGTTTGTCAGAGACGTTTTAGCAACTGTATACTTATTATTAAAAAAAACAACAACAAAAACTGCAATTTTACACTGGTATTAAACAAAATTTTATCTAAGAGAACCTAGAATCCTATTTTTAAGTCGCTATACGGAAACAACTTTTTGCTCAATGGAACAATGCAAAGCAGATAAACTGTGTTAGATTTAATTATGCATAGTTATAACACAATATAAATTATTTTGCGAAATAGAACTTGCAAAACTTTAACCAGCTACACTCATCACAATAGAAGAATTCGCCGATCAACAGAATGAATTTCTCATGGAACATAGGAAACATGAACCAGAAGATTGCATCCGCTACTGAACCTGCTTTTCACCATAATAATTGCCGTTACAAAGGGAACAAAGTTATGAAAATTTCGAATTTCTACGCCTCTTTGGTTTTTCCTTTTGTTCCTAAACCTCTCCCACTGCTCCCAAGTTTAACCCTTCTCTTTGCTGATTCCAGAACTTTTGTGTTTCTCAATTCTCTTGCAATTTTCTCCACAAAGTTGTTTTCATTTTGGGAACTGGGCTTAATTCCTCTAAAAGTGATGTTGCTGACTTCGAAGTTCCAGAAGTAGAAGAAGACAAATCATATGCTGTCTATTTCGTTGTCATTTGCTAAAGCGTAATCACTGAAGAGGGGAGTGTTGGAAGATGATGTAGAAGGGCCGGAGCTAATCTAGAATGCGAAATGATTGGAATATGCAGATGGACCAAGTGCAAAAGGTGAGGATAGTGCGGATTGAAATCTGGAGATGGACTGAATATACGGCAGTGCGGCAAGAGGAGCACACGGATGTGAAAATGAGGACTCAGCGAGAAGCAAATTTCCACTTCAGCAGAAATGCACACGCCAATAAACGCTTTATCACAATCATAAAATATGCTTTCTTGAATTTTGAATTCAGCAATATTAATTTAAGACAAAATCAATTATAAAGTTCCATAGGCATCATGTAAAGAAGACATCCGTTAATACTGGTTATGCCCATAATCACACTAGCTATACATGTCTTAGTGTAGTTTTTCAGAAACTGGTACTACTGGAAAATAAGCAATGCTCAACCATATCCCTTCGCAAGGGAAATGCTTCTACACTAATCCAAAAACGAAGTCATTAAAAGATATCCTTAAAAATTAAGCTGATCGTGGCTATTTAAGAAAGTAAACTCAAAAATAATAACAGCCAATATTGCAGAACGGGTAAACGTACTTCCCCTCCAACTTATTAGTCATGCGCATTAATCCGTATGCAGCATGTATAGTCACCATTACACTTTAGCATGACCAGCATTACACAACGACTATTCCAAATCGATAACAGTATTTTAAAAATGGCAAGTTGCTTATATGTGCCCATGTTACTTAGTGTCCCAATTTACCCTATCTTCAACCCACTCAAGTTCTGTGTCAATATTTAAATGCCCAGGGACGACACGTCTATAGTGGACCATAGTCGCACTATACGGCGTGTGTTTGTATCAGTGACAAGTGCTTTCTTTCGAGTGTGTTCGACTGCATGAGGGACATTTGTTAGTGTATCCGCGGCTTTTAAAGCTGTGCATTAAGAATATACTGCGTGTTCTGGCGAATAATAACTTAAGACTCAGTTCTGTTCTATTTATCTCCATTAGCAAATTGATCTTTGAATAGTAAACAAAACATGATTAAAATCTTGAACCATCCTAAGTCCTTTTCAGAAAGACGGAAATGACGAGAGTATTTAAAAGACATTTATACCTAAAATGGAATTGGCTTACAGGTTGTAGTCCTGTTAAAGTGCTTTGACGTTACTACTGAGGTGAAGACTTATGGAAAGCCACAAACTGTCGAGCTCAAAAGAGATATAAAAATGCAAATGTGTTTTATTTGTAAGGAAGAAGCAGGATTGGTCGTTTTTGAAACAATTCTTGGACAAATAATGAAAACATGGCGTGTTAATAGAGGATATTCGGTAAGGGCACGGTATAAAGAGAAAATATATACCCAACATTTTAATGCTGTGCTACTGGTCTCAAAAGTGATATAACGATCGTGCCTTTACTGTGATCTATTTAATCGCCATCAGTTTAATAGGGCTCCACGTTTTTTTAATCGATCCGTTACAATTAAAAACGTGACTCAAGTTTGAGTTCCTTTCTAATTCTGACAGATGTGTCAACTCATCAAACCAACCCAGTTCTCTCTCTCTTGCAATACGGCGAGCATTTCTGCCTTCCTTGTGCCCGTGAAACTTCCATGTAAAGAAACATGAATAACTTAAGACGACGCCTGCATCGCCAATCAATTGTTTGCGTCATGCAGACGCCACACTTTGTAAACCCTCGCAGGAGAATGTTTGAGAAAGAATATCCTTCCTTTACAGTTTAGGCGAAAATCTCGACGCTCTCATGGGAACGACCTCTAGAACAAATGTCCTATTTTTCTTGTGAAAACTGATACATTTTATTAAAGATCTACAGAAGCGTGATATAGTGGCGTGACCAGTTTTCCCCTTATATTCATCAGGTTTCATTGTTGGAAACTACGATGCATACAGGTATGTTACTCTACCGGGCAATTTTAATAGTTAACGTGGGTAATTCACATTCGCCTTACTGTAAAAACAAAATAGAAATGCTAGGCTTTCGCTATGAATAGCAAATTCAATCTATTCATTTGCTTTTTATCCTCCTCGTATGTAGGAATTACACCACCACCCCGAACTTAAAAGCCAGCGCCTGGGATCAGATGCCCGTTGAGCAGTCAGATCTTGGATGTGTGTGTGTGTGTGTGTGTGTGTGTGTGAGAGAGAGAGAGAGAGAGAGAGAGAGAGAGAGTAGCCCGATGCTTGGTATGAACGTGAGGAAGTAGATATGTAGTGTACGCGAAATTTATGATAGACCAAGAAATTGGTAGAATGACGAGGGATATGACCCGCCTGGACGCCGCTTCGTCCATCACAAATCTCACATGCAATCATCTGGGATTGAACCCGGACTACCTAGGTGGCAGACGAGCGATCTAACCACTCTGACACGACGCCGCGAAATTCAATCTCTCGAGTTTAAATAAATACTACAGCTAAGAAATCATAAGATCCAAACCATAACAGCTTTTCTTAGGTTCTTGAAAAGACTTGAATGTTTTTTTTTTAATCCATAAGCAACTTTCTCGTATCTCAAATAATTTGAGATTTCCTTGTGGTTTACCAAGTAAAAACGCAAGTCAATTCAATTAAATGCCATGCTGGCGTGTTGCCATAATAGCTCGTGGTCAGAGCAACTGGATGGTAACCAGGAAATCTGTGGTTCAACTCCCGGCTATGGCATCGAATTTTTCAGTCTGATTCTACCTCTCGCAGCTTTTGTCCTTCACAGGCTTTTGTGAAAGAAACAATTCACATTAAATAGCCTAATGGTTGGCTAATTACAAAGCTCAAGACTAAAGTACTTATGCAGTTTGTAAGTCGCCATTGGGGTATGTCTCTCAAAACAATTTGATATATCCTTATCGTTTACCGGGGAAGAAGAAGAAAAAGAACACGAATTTGTTGGCGAATTTAGTGTCGTGCCAGTATGCTGCCACGGTAACTCAGTGGTCAGAGTAACTGGACGGAAACCAGGAGATCGGTAGTTGAAGTCATTTAATTTTTCAGATTAAGTATACCTCTCCAACTTGCCCGCTAATTTAAATGATTTAAAAACTTAGCTGGTAATAGATATCTTTCACCGAAGCATTTAACATACATGTAAATCCTATAGTTTCCTTCTAATTTAACAGAGGATAAATCTAGAAACTTATGGCCAGGATCACCGAATCACACGACTTTCCAAGTTCCTTTTGGTGTGTTAAAGGCGCTCTTGCTACGTACGCCACCACAGACGGCGACGCTAGTTATAAATAAAATGAATGTAAAGGAAATTTGGAAAGCAAACCTTTCCAGGTCCTTGTTTATGGTACCTCCCTGGAAGTTACCAGTTATGGGACTGAGGACCCCTACCACAATCAAAATACCTGTCAGGTAGAATTGTGCTAGTGGAAATGCCTAATATTTATTTTCAGATCTATTTTGTATATTATTCGCAAAAAAGACATTTTTTCAGTCTACTGAACTTATTTTTCCCAGTTAACATTATTTGAAAAAGTAGTTTTCTAGTTCTTTGTCCGTTCCCTTAAAGTTTGTTTATCCCCTGGGGTTTATCCAGCACATAGCAATTTTCAATATCTTACTAACTGCTAGGATAAACGAGAGTAATTAAGTGGTTGTCCAATTTAAATTTACATCCAAAACAGACCAGTTAAAACACTTTCCTCAAACCGCAGTTCAATAAGGAAAAGTGGCATTTCTTGAGTACCATAAACGTGTCTGTTTACATCATCTGTTAGACAGTGTATTGCATAAGCATGAAATGTACTGCAGTTTCAGTTGAAGGCATCTATGACGACCTCTTCAAGGTAAGAGGAAAGACAGGCATGTGTTATCGCCAAAACACATCACTTCACAATGTTGAAATACCTTCCTTTCATTACAAGGTGACAGTGTTTTCTTCCTCAAGATGTATTAAACCTTTGTATTGCGACGAACTTGAGACTTTTGCTGAATGGATAACAAAAGAAAGAAATAAAAGTTAGGGAACTCTAGGGGAGGTAGTTCGTTTTCAATTTAAAATCTCCCTCTGCTAGGATTGCGGGAGCAGCCAAAGGCGACGGCGTTCAAAATGGAAAAAATGGGAAAGTTTAAAATTTTTTTAACGTCAAAGCACCAAATACTCGTAAGAGCTGGTGCTGCACGCTTCATTTTATTATTTCCAGAAAATACATTTTTCTGAGAACCACGTCTTTTCTGCTGAATTTTCATTTCAAAGCAACGATGCCAGAAGTTCGTTTAACATTCCTCCAAAACAAGGTAACAAAATGTCCGCCTCGGTAGTGTGACAGTAGCGTGTCTACCGCATATTCAAGAAATTGCGAGTTCGTATCTCGCTTAGGGTGAGTTACTCGGATATGGTCTTTTGCGGGGTGTCCGCTTATCCTGAGAAGACGAATGTAGAAAAACGAAGCCCCATGGCATTATTTAACTGATTTAATTCATTATGCGATACACTAATCAGATTAAAGAACGTTAATCTAGGGGAGGCTGAGAGATGGTTCACAGATGTTATCTGTGGCTCATGATACCGGGATGAAAATCCAAACCGTGACGAATATAAAGGACATTTCTGGTTTCCCCTCAGTCACCAGTTCAATAGTGCTATCTGAAATCCCAGTTGCACATAACATGAAGATGATACAAGACAGACTATGTAACTTAGGCTACCCACATTAACATTCCTGTCTTGTGCATTGCGAATCGAAATAGCATGCTGAAATAAGTATGTGCGTTAATGTTCATCAAACAATGCTTCATAGTAACTGAATGGATTAAGCGTTTACATTTTATTCGTAAGGTAGCTGGATCGAACCCCGTGTCTTCTGAATTTTAATAGTGTTATTGCTGATCATTTCAGAACACTAGATAAACATAATATCCATTTATAAAGTTTACGCTTACCACAAAATTGTTGTAGATTTTAACTTAATATTTGATTCAATTTATATCAACTAGGTTGCATCTTAATCGGCATCACTCCTACGTTACTAATATAAATTTAATGCCAAGTGCTGTCCATATGAGATTCCAAAGCTTTAATTATTTGATTCTTTTATATGTTTTACTCTGAGAAAATGTAACAAGCGCTAATACGTGTGAACTTGACATTCCAGATGCAGATGCGAAGATATAATATTAAATCAAGTAAACGAGCACTTAGAACCATCAGCCAAGTTCCAGACATGTTCATGGTGGGAAAAAATCCTAAACGGTAAGGACGTTCGGTTACATTGATAACCACCTTTCTGGGATTTTCTACTGGCACTTCAGTAACAATTACAACCGTAAGCTTACTCCAACTTTTGTATGTTTGATTCCGATTTTTATGACAATAGAATGAACATATTTAATTCCTCCCGACGTGGCTAATTCCTTTGGAATATATTACGATGACATGTTTAATACAGGAGATTTCTATGACATGCGTAATCTCAGAGTCAATGCATCTGTAAAAATCCAAAAATCTATTTTTCTCCTCTGATATTTAGGAAATAAAACGTAGTACACGCTAACTTTTAGCGAGCTCTGTCTGTTTATTTTTGCTGATCATTATTTATATGACATGCAATCTGGCTTGCATCCTATGAATTATCGCCCCCAAATTACATTTAAGCTTAGTATATAATTATAAGGAAATTGTTGTGGAAGTATTTTACTTAGTTTGTGAGAAAAACAATTTTGTATACGCATGTTATTGAGTTTCAACTTTCAAATGAAAATTATACAAAATAATTTAAGCTTAAGGATTTAATCAATTTTAATTTAACACATTTTAAATCCGTAATTCCTGAGTTCTAAATTTCAGGTTAACAAGTTATAAAGGTTGATCCAAGTATAGTTATTAATAATGAAAAACATAGGCAGAAAGAAATCGGGGAAAAATGGAATTTAAGTTCAATGCGCTACTTTAAATAGTAGAGGAGCGATTACATAACCATTTGCGACTTTATAATAATTTATTGATATTAAAAGACAAATTCCAGATCATCATGAACGTACCATTTATTCCGTATAATGATAATGATGTTATAATATATGTTATACATAACATTCAACATCTGAGCATACACAAAGTATTTGTACATTTCAAGCAACGCACCGCTTATTCTTTGAAGGTTTGTAGCACTCTCGAAGCGGACTTGCCCAGCCTAGTGATACATGGGCAATATTAGGTTAAAAATACCCTATGTAACACCCAGACTGTGGAAGGAAAAAGCCGCAATATCGTCGCCGTTTTATCATCGAGGTGAGAAAAACTATCGCTGAGTGGATTTAAAATGGGCTCTAAAGCTGTTAGAGAAGAGTGCAATCTCTCTCCTGGGAAATAAAGGGAAGGCGTGCCAGTCCAAAACCACTTCATCTGCCAGCACAAAGGTCATGGAGTACATAGAATCGTGCATCAACATCATTCTCAGCAGATTAACTTTAACCCACTTCTGGGTTGGGCAGCATGCTTTTACGTCTTATACGACCCGCAGCGATCTCTAGCAGTCTCAGTTGCAATAAACAAGCTATTACGCACAGAAATTACTTCCCACGATAACAAACAAAGTCATAGGTTTTATTCTTGAAGGAAACATGAAGTTTAGTATTTCTGTTTAGAACAATACAAATGTATTTAGAAAAAAGGAATGAATAAATGTATTTATTAAAAAACCAGTATGAATACATTGATTTTCATCAATTGCACGAGTCCACAGACTGAGTGTGTTTTTGCAATTCACAAAATAGTAAGCAATATTAGAAATACAAGTAATGCCTTATACTTGAGCTCATCATTCTGGATGAATTCTACATCACTGATAAACCGTAGGAGATAGACAAAAAGTAACTGCACAAAAAATGTATATCTCGTTAAAACACATAATTGATATATTTTTTTCCGTGGAGTTGACCAGTCCGAGACATTCCATTTCATTGGTTTCAATTATAACATACTAAAACTTGTCGTTCGGAAAACTGCCAATTCCTGGTCACGCAAAGAAACGAATTTCAATCACATAAGAAAGCTTTTAAAAGGTTTGACTATCACTTTAGCATCGTGTAATTTCCCTTCTACTTATAAAGAAGTAATAGGACCATTTCTGCTACTGTTTATCTCGATTAACATGGAGTAGATAGAAGAATACGTTTTTTACAATAATTTGTTACAGTGATGTACAGAAAGTCACGAGAATGGAAAGCATTAGATGCAACTTTATTCCTCAAGTTTAACAACTTGCTAAGCAGTTTGCGCATTTAAATATTTAGAAAAAATCTGATGATAAAATGCTTCACTTTTATAGCCGTTCCAACAATGCGTAAACATGGTTTACTGGCAGATGACGGCGCTGTGGTCAATGCAAGCGTGTATCTTACGTGGAGGGTATGACATCACTGAGAAGGAAAACTGGAATGACGTCATTTGTGAATAGATTAACGAGGCACTTTCAAGTTTCTTCCGTTGTATGGTGAACACTTTATTCTCAGTCCAAACGTGTGAAACGATTATTGTTACTTCAGCATTAATTAACGCAGCGTCCATATGAACTCCGATTACACTTTTATTTTTTAAATGACTAATAAAACGAGGAAGATCCGAACAATCTATATCAGCAATATCATTTTGTAGCACTCGAGGCAATTCTTTCCTTGGGGTGATCGGATTTTACGACACCGCAGTACTAATAAACCAGCTCCTTGGACGGTAGGCAAACCTAAGACAATACAAAGGGATGGGTGTGTACCCAGTTATAATTCTGATGTAGTCGAGTGCTTAATCTCGTCCTAACAGGCCAGGATTCGACAGGCAATAAGACCTCTTGATTATATACCTTTCACATTTACCGCACTTTTGAAATTAAAAAAAAAATGTTTCTCTCGATTGAAAAACATGATCGACAGTAACCGAATTACTCAAAATTTAGTCATGAATTACTGAAATTTTCATTAATAAACTTTTTCAGAGTCGTAGAATAATTTTTCACCAACTTCAAGGTCAAAATACGATTCAGTAACCAATATCAATGTTTGCTCATTTTTAAGAAACGAGTCAAACAAACCGATCCTTGGTTTGCCTTATCTGGATTCCAAAGACGTTTAAGTGCTACATTACATCACTAAACAGCACATACGTGCTAACGTTTGCGGAATTGCAATTTAACGCCTACAAAGATTGATGACGTCAAACACAAAGGGCAAGAGGTCTGTACACTTACTATCCCCTCAAGACTATAGTGTTTTTCAAAGGGGAAGAGTTCTAATCTGCAGCGAATGAAATGCGTTATCGTGCTCTGCGTTGCCAGGTCGCTATACCCACTCCTTTCATATTTCCATCTCACTCGCACACTGAGCATGCATATCTGCCAGGCGACATGTTTATTTATGTATATTATGAAAACTATTTTAGCTAAAACTCTGTGGTTTTTACGGTTCTGCTACGAACATTACTCTCTAACTTCCTGAATTATTTTTTCTTAAGAGAGACGGAATCGCTTAGCGCGTTACTCCCTAGTTAAGCGCGAATGCAATATGTCAACACAGCAGCACTCCGGTTGGCAGCCGGCCTATGGCGCTTCTAAGGCGTCTCGCTTTGGTGCTTCGTGGGCAGGGGATCGTGGGTTCGAGTCCCGCCTTGGCATGGGTGCTATATGTTTATGTAAAGGAACAGTAACACCAGTAATCATACAGTAAACTTAGGAGGGGGGACGTAAACGGGGATACAGCGCCGGAGTCCTGATCAGACTCCGGTACTGTTAAAAGAAAAAGAAAAAAAAAAAAAAGAAAAGAAAAAAAAAAAGAAAAGAAAAAAAAAAAGAAGAAAGAAAAAAAAAAGCTACTCATCGAGCTACTACTCCTGCCTCCCTATTTTCTCTTCTCTGTTCACGTGTTGCTATTGCGTGTACGCGTAAACGTACACCAAATACGCTCCCTATTAATCACTCACAGTTCGTAAATGAGGAATAAAAAGAGCTGAAATACTTCGATGGGATAATTGGGCAAATTCCCTGTCAATCGAAAATTACTTTTTTCCTACTCTTTAAGGATTAAGGTCCATTAACCTGGGCGATGAATGAAATGGTGTTGAAATGATCCCGAGGTTCATAGAACTTACTAGTTACCTGACATATGTTTTTTTCAGAATAAAGGAAAGCACCTTTATCTATCTGAGTAACTAACCAAGATTCAAATTCTGGAAATATGTGAGGCAGACACGCTACCACTTCACCAGGTGGGGTTGAAGTTACCTGTGTTGTTGATATGAAACCTATTATCCTATTCATTTAATAGTATCAAAATACACTGGTGCACAAAAAATTGCTATCTCCTTCAGTAGTATTTTGTGTAATTTATTGTAATGCAGGAAAAGGAAGCTTTTACAGTCTCCTTTATATCCATATAGATGGTATTAAAGCGTTTTTCCTTACTTATTGAACAGTCAACACTATCTTCTTTTAAATCAAACAACCAAATTGTAAGCAGGGCCAATTTTTTATATCTAAAACTTATTTTCTTCCTTGCATTTTAAACAGAGGATACTTTTGTATTTGGGATTCACTAGATGCTACAGCGTGAATTCTATTGGAACCTAAAACGACTAAATATAAATTGAAGACCACAAAGCAGCTAAAACAATAGGTATATAACTATATGTTACATTCATACGACCTTCCCTACATCTCATACTTAATTTTAATGAGAACCTTTGCAGCAATAGCTACATTACACACATTTTCGTTATATACATAAAGGAAACTATGATAGTCAAATGTTTAAGATTTGGACGTTATCTCTATGCTCGTCTTAAAATTCCATATTCATTGCATGCAATCGTAAACAAGTTACTGTAAATTCACAGGACTAAAGAACAATTCCAACACCGGATTCGATTCCCGGCTGGGGGTAGGGTTTTTTCTCTAACCCAGATTATTCCCTGTCCTCCCAAGAATCTGGATGTGTGTGTGTGTGTGTGTGTGTATGTCTGTCTGTCTGTGTGTGTGTGAGAGAGAGAGAGAAATTAAGGATGATAGAAACCCAATGACATCAGTACACAAGTTGAACCATTGCCGATAGGCAATATGTTCAAAAGGAAAATACCGCAGAAAGGAGCATACAAGACAAGGTATAAATAGAAGGGGAAAAAATCGAACCAGTAATAATGGATATCTCAGGCATGGTTTTTGCTACAAAAAACTTAATAGGAATACATTGTGTGCGTTTTTTTTTTTTTTTTTAATATATCTATATTTTGCCTAACGCTTCACGCATACCAGTTGCAGAACAAAAATCCTTCCGAATGAAGACTTCAGGTTATTCCGACAAAATTCATACATACTTACATTTCATTTATGATGTAAACATTTTATGGAATTTTAATCAAAATATTCATTTTGAAAAAAAAAAAAAAGTCTGATGTGATCCATTCACAGGACTTTCGCTACATCTCTGCAACAAATTATTGTTAAAAAGTTAATGCTTCTATTTACTTCATGCTAATCGAGAAAAAAATAGCAGAAATAGTCCTATTACTTGCTTCCTTGTAAGAAGACGGGAAATATGGGAGTACCATAGGTTAAAGTGATAGTGAAAAGCTGGTTGCTATGTCACTGAATTTCCGTTGTTTGTATGGACACGTATTGACAAATTCCTGTATGAGAAAAATATATTTTTTTTCAAAACTGAAACCAATAACAAGGCATATATAAAAAACGATCAATCCACGAAAAAAATGAATATAACATAAATAATTTTGTGTTTTAATGTGCTCTACATTTTTCTTGTATGGCAGTTTTTGTTTCTCTCTTACGGTTTAGCAGTTGTGCAAAATTCCGTAAAATTCATCCAGAATAAATTAGTCTTCAGAGGCTATTCCCAGATAATTCAAGATATACATATTATTTGTCAAGTTAATATCTTTAATATACGATTCTTTAATAAAAATCGTTAAGTCATTTCTGAGAAAATGAAAATTTTTGAAAAAAGTTCCATGTAAATACCAAAGTTTGCTATTTAATGATCTTTTCGTTTTTGAGCTACGCTGTCCACAGATACACACACACACACGCGCGCGCGCGCGCACGGACCTTTTTCCAGAAATGCTTTTTTTTTTTTTTTTTTTTTTTTGTATTCAGGGAGACCCAAAACATGTATTTCCAGTGAAATATCGAATTTTTGGGTGCATTACAATACCTTCTCTATACACTATGTACATAGTACGTGTAGAGAAAGTAAAAATTGAAAAATATAATACCAAGTGTGGTATTTATCCCACATTTGAGTTATTCTCTCTCTCATAACTTTTTCTAAAAGTACTTTTTAGATTCCGGGGTCCTTAAAGCGTGCAATTACTGTGAAATCTTTGTATGGAATATTTAAGTGAATAAAATACCTTCTCCATCTAAGCAGGTACGTGATTCAGAGAAAGTAAAAAACGAAATAAACGTGCACTTCTCGATGCCTGAGATTAGAAACGCCAATTACCCGACTTCTGCAGAATTGAAATGTTAAGACTAGTATAGCTAATCCAGTGACACGGTGCTCTTAAGGTAGAAACCTTCAACATTGACGCGAATCAAATTTTGGTTCTCAATGCTTCTCAATGAGAATGTATTTTATCAAAGATCATTGGAAAGATAGCATTAACCTTCGATTAACTAGGAAGTTACAATTTTGGGATTCCAAAAAGGGAATCTCCAAAAATGAATTTTAAAGCACAACACTGAGGAACACACCAACTTTATAATGAGAAAGAAAAGCAAGAAAGCTTTTAGGTTCGTAATAACGTAAAATCTGAACAGATGTGCTGCATTTTCGCTCTGAAATTAGATTATTTAAAAGGTTAAAGAATTAATCATATTAAAGTTGGAATGAATGCAAGTGCAAATAAGAAATCTTAATAGTATTGTATATTTTAATTACGCTGTATGAAGTTGGTTTAAATAAAGGGATGTTGTGAATTTAAAATTTGTTATTAAAGGGCATATAAATTAAGCTCATTCAAGAGAAACTTGATTATATTTTAAACTAACCCAAATAAGAATAGCTGTTTATAAAAGCTTTAAAATACAATTGAATCTGTAATTTACCATAATCCTTGAGAAAGATAAATAGAGGCTGAAAAACTACTCCAGATTTTTAACATTTCGGACGAAACTAACTTTTAAAAATGAATACAACATTGCAACATTAATTTCAGATGATTATTTCAATTATATCTGTTAAGTGATGGAGTACAACATTATTAGCACGATGATAAGTGGGGGGATGCACATAACAGATACATTGAACTATTTGACCTGATTGATACCTTCTCCGGATTTCCTCTATTCGAAGCGATATTTGTAAGTAATTTGTTGGAAGCCCTTAATCACTGTTGCCGATTCAACTACAAGATATACATCACGATCCAGGTTCACCATTAATATCCACCTACATGACGTGGAAGATGAGCACAGTTTCTGACCTCAAATCAAAAGCTCAACTCCCCTCTCCCTTATAACACCAGTGTGTGATGGTTATGACCTCAAGAAAGCCGTTTTACTGGACGATGAATCGGGTTCGTTTCTTGGTGGGCGCAAAGAGGCGGAAGCCGTTAGGTCTAGTTCTAGTTAATGGATGTTGGCGTTCGCTAACAAGGGCACTAAACTTTTCATATAGGTACAACAGAGGAATGTACAACTTAGCTTTTGTTTATGCATTTCTTTTAAAAAGTATACATTAATGCATAACGCCAATCTACTGAATATTTCTTTAACGTTATAATACGAACATTTACGTCAATTTGGGTTCAAAGTAATTTAAAAAATAATGATGGTAATTGTTCTTTCACAGAATCTGATGTAAAAAAAGCTTGGAAAGGTATAATAAATTGAGAGGAAAAAAAAAACCCATCAAAAAACAATGTCATAGCTGGAATTTGAACCACAGATTTTCAGATTTCCGTCCGGTGGTTCTGAACTGCAGGGTGGCGCGTAATGTATCTACAAATTTCGGCTGAGAAATAGAATTACTAAATAAAAGTGTACTTTAGTTGTGACAAAGTGAAACAATATACATTTGCATTTATGGATATTAACTTACATCAACACTACTTGAATATGACGTCAGCTCAGTGGCCGCCATCTGCATTTATGCAATCTTGAAGATGGTGCGGAAATGCCTCAATGGCACGTTGCGCCATCTGCCATGAATGACATTGATTTCCTGGCCGATTGTATCTTTCAGCTCCTAATGTTTTGTAAATGGTGCGAGAATACTTTGTCTTGCAATTATCCCCACAGAAATTATTCCGGAACTGGAGATTGGGACGGACAAGTTAAAACTCCAAAGCGGGAAATCAGTCGATTAGGGAACACTCGGAGAAAAAACATGCTTTGAAGTGCAATATGTGGCATAGCACCATGCTGCTAAAACCAAATGTTGTTCAACTGTTGTTCCTGGAGTCCTGATATGACAACATTTTGCAAAATTCAACATAGCGGTCGAAATATACAGTTAGCGCGTGACCACCACAATCCTGGGAAAAATATGGACCAATAATTCCATATTTCAATTGCACACTACACCACAACAACTGGTTCATAATTTAAGCGAGGATTTTGGTTTTGTATGTTCTTGAACTCTCTGAAGAAGCTCGCTTCATCTGACTTGAACAGTTGGTTAAGCAGCCATCTGTGCCAGTGTCGACAGAGGCGTTCTTCAGTTAGGGAACGCGTAACATTGTAGGCTTCAATCAATCAACTGGGGTATTTAGGGAGATTCGATCTCCAGTACAGTTTGGTTTTTAATGTGAATCGGAGAGATCTCTTGTATATAATTTGTTGAGTGTAGCAGTATCATGTCATTCTAGGTGTTATATATTCTTGGACTATTCCTCATTAATCCCCCTCCTAGCTCTTTTACTCTTGCTTCCCAAGGAGACTTGTGATTTTGATTGTCAGTTGTTACTTTGTGTTTTATCGGTCTTTAATGTTTTCGTGTATTTTTAATTTGCGGTTTAGTCATGTTTTACGTTCTGTTTTATTCATATGTTATTTACTTTGAGTGCTTGAAGATGCTCTTCTAGCTCGTCCTGCTGTCTTCTTGTTTGTCATAGAGCTGTATTAGTGTTTCAGCTGCAATCCTTGGCTGTATGAGTCAACAATCGATGGCGTTCCAATTGCGAACGAACTCTGTAGCCGTATAATCATATCTGATTCATGTGCATGCGCACGTTAAGTTGAGCATAATACCAAGCAAAATTGGTATCTACATTACGCGCCACCTTGTACCGTGACAACATACTGCTACATTAAATTCCCTAACTGACGCGATTTTTTTCCCGGTAAACCACAAGGACATAAAGTAAAATCTCAAGAACAACTAAATTGCTTACGTAACACTAGGTTAAAACTATGAAGGCCGTGAGAGCACTTACGACATTGTAAGTCATCATTGGGGTATCTCATCTCAAAAGAAATTTGGGTTCTCCTTGTGGTTTACCGGGGAAAATGCAAGCCAGTTGCGGAATTTTACGTCGTGCCAACACGTTGCCATAATAGTTCAATTGGTTAGAACAATTGGACGGAACTGGAAGATCCGTGTTTGAAATCCCGACTATGATATTGAATGCTTCACTCAATACTGTCTATCCAAAACAATACTAATGCACAAAGGAGTAATCAAATCATTCAGTCTTTTAGTTTCGAAACACCTGTATTGAAATGCTTTCCAATAACACCTTGATCGACTTCAAATAATTTTAAGGGGACATCGAATTGATAAAAATTAATTTCTAAAGTTTCAAGCTTGAGCTTTAAATATTTGTACAGAATTACTGTAACAAAAGAAGCATTCATACCAAGTTTCATTCAAATAGGCCTTTTCATTCTGCGTGAATTAATTTATCTGATTTAATTAGCTAAAGTCAATATCTATCTTCTACAGATATCGAGCTAAATGCACGTTTTGACTTTCCCTAGCATGTACGTATGTACATACAATACCTACATAGTAGCTAGAGAAGGTATTGTATTCCACCCAAAAATTCGATAGTGAAATTTCACGGAAAATATGTTTTCAGGTACCCTGAGTTCGAAAAAATCATTTTTAGAAAAGGTTTCTGTGTGTGTGTTGGGGGGGGGGGGAGGGCTGCATAGCTCAAAAACGAAAGGACCGTTAAGTACCAAATGTTGTAATTATGTTTAGAATCTTACAAGGATGCGACACGGAGATTAAGGAAAATCCCCCACCACACACAATTCTTTACTTGACTTTTTTTTTGAAAATTTTGTTTTTCTCAAAAATGGCCAACGGTTTTAATTAAAATATCGTATAAGATATTTATATCACAAAATGCATATTTTGATTTTCTGGGAATAGCCTCTGAAGACCTCTTTATTTTGGATGAGTTTTGCGTGAAGGTTAAACTGTAAGAGATACACAAAAACTAAGTACCTAAAAACGCAGATCTCGTTTAAACACACAATTTATGCCATATACGTCTTTCTTGTAGAGTTGATCATTTTCGAGATATTCCTTGTTATTGGTTTCAATTTTAATTTAACTTTTCTCAAAGGGGTCCATGCAAGTCGAACTGAACCTCAATTATTGTTTCATATAGCGACCAGCTTTTAAAAGATCTGACTATAGCTTCAGCCTATGTGTTCGCTTATTTCCCTTCTTCTTACAAGGAAGAAGGTAATAAGATCAATTCTGTTAATGTTTATTTCGACTTGCATGATGTAAATAAAATAATAATCTCTTGTAAGAACAATTTGTATATGGAACAGCTAGAGAAAGTTGTGTGAATGGAACACATCAGATTTTTTAAATTACATTCCTTAGAAACTTTATAACAAATTGTCCCTTTGAACTTTTCCTAAAGCAAATAGTATTTTTTAAATTATTTTACATCACAATAACTGAAAAAAACTTATATTTTTACTAATTAATGCTTTAAAACTAGCATATGAACAATATCAAAATCCCAATCAGACCTTTTGTTAGATATTCTGCGGTTCTTTGGGAATCATTAACGCAACGTTTTAAAATGGCTTCCAAAACGTGTTGCATCCTTCATAGAAGAATCAAACATTGTAGATTTTTCGATATGTTGGACCGAAATCCCAAAAGCCTTAATGAGTTCATGGAAGTAATATTTTACCAATGTTTTAGGAACGAAAGTTAAACTCATTTTTCAAAACAAGTCAATACAAAGTCGCGAATTAAGATCCCCGGCTAAGGTTCAGGATTTTTCTTTTAATTAAAATTATGTCTTATCCTCGTAGAGTCTGAAAGTGTGAATGTCTGCTTCATAGTATGTTTCAGGTCAATGCGTGAACTTCTAAGGAATTGAAGTGACAGAGCTGCCGATATAACCACAATAGTTAAAAGAAGTCCAAAACAGTTTGAAAATAAAATCGCCGAACGCAGGGATTTATCACAAAAACCATTTTTCTTAGATTGGCTGTTCTCCGATTTTTTGAGAAATTTTGTAAGAATTTTTACGAACATTAAAAAGAATAGAGGCAAGTTTATGGTTTACCTTACAGAAAATGATATTAAACATGAATTTATCGAATTTTCTCTATCCAAATAATAAAAATACATTAACAAAAAAAGTCCAATATTTATGCTTTTCTCAAATGGGAAGTCGCTATTCCTTTATTTATTCTCCTCTTGGTCAAGCATAGAGAACGGAATTTCAAGTCATCATATAGCGATGATATATAACATTGCTCAAGCTGATGTACTCTACTTTCCCCATTGTACCTACAAGAGAATATGCAATAAAATCACGTCTAGAGGGATATAGAATCTGTTTACAAAAATGTAATTGGCCTAATTATATGAAATTTGGACAATGTTATTAAAAGGACATTAAATTGCTTTAACACATGACTTAATAGTTTTATTAATGTTCTAAGACAGTATGGATACAGGTTTATCTGTCAACACGAAACAGATAGAATAAGCTTTTGTAAGAATATATATAAATTAGCTTTCAAATTTGGATATCGCATTCAACTATCATTAAGGATCATTCTTGTCTGATACCTTATACCAAGAATTGTAACCATAATAAAGCAATGAATCTTTTATCATAAACTGGAGCAAGTTGGCCAAACTTTAGGATCTCTATATATATATATATTATTGTACTCAATGTGAAAATCTGAAGTATTGCTCTCATTACATATAGGAGCTCAAATTTTGGGAAATCTAGCAATTTCAACATCATGAACACCACCCTAATCTTAAAAATACGTATTTCCGCAATTTTGAGCCTCCCCTATTATACGAGGGCGGTCCAGAAAGTAACCTCCGTTTGTGCGTAGCGCAGGAAGTGGTGGGGGTAGCGCCGTTTTCTACACATCAGTGCGCACAGTGGTCAGTATGCTTCTAGCTGTCTAAGGAAGAGCATTGCACTGTCGCGCGTTTGAGAGATATAACCTCAAAACATGAGCGCCGCAATAGAAAATCCCGCCAAGTGTGAGGTGCGCGGTATTATAAGGTTTCTTTTGGCAAAACATCACTCAGCAGCCGAAATTCATCGTGAATTGTGTGCAGTATATGGTCCTAACATTATGAGTGAAGGTGTTGTCCGTCAATGGGTACGATTTTTTAAAAATGGAAGAACTAACATTCATGAAGAATACAGGAGTGGTAGGCCTACTCTTGTCAATGATGACCTGGTGGTCAAAGTGGATGGAAAAGTTCGTGAGAACCGTTGGTTCACGATAACGGAACTTTCCGATCATTTTCCCGAAATTTCTCGGAGTCTTTTGCACGAGATAGTGACCAAACACCTAGGCTATCGCAAGTTTTGTGCTCGTTGGGTGCCAAAAACGCTGACTGACGACCACAAAACCAAAAGAATGAGTTCTGCCATCGACTTTCTTTCTCGGTATGCCACTGAAGGAGAAGCATTTTTGAACAAAATTGTTACTGGCGATGAAACTTGGGTGACCTCCGTGAATGTTCAGACAAAACAGCAATGGGGACATACCGCTTCTCCAAGCAAGCCAAAGAAAGACCGTTAAACTTTGTCTGCGAGGAAGTCATGGCTACGGTTTTTTGGGATACTAAGGGCATCTTACTCGTTGAATTTATGGTACGTGGCACGACTGTCAATTCTGAAGCCTACTGTGAAACGTTGAAAGGACTAAGAAGGGCAATCCAAAACAAGCGTCGTGGTCTTCTGTCATCTGGTGTTGTGTTTCTGCATGACAACGCTCGCCCGCACACAGCTCGAAGAACAAATGAACTTTTGGCCAGTTTCAAATGGGACTTTTTGACCATCCCCCCTACAGCCCGGACTTAGCTCCCAGTGATTTTCATCTGTTCCCATACATGAAACAGTGGCTTGCATCTCAGCGTTTCGGCAATGACGAAGAGCTTCATCACGCCGTGACGGGTTGGCTACGTTCACAGGCGACAGAGTTTTATGCAGAGGGTATTTCAAGGACTGTTAAAAGGTGTGACAAGTGCTTGAATTTCTTCGGACAATATGTAGAAAAATAAAAAAAATGTTGTATTTTTCATATATAATAATAAAATTGTTATATCTCAACTTGTTTAATTTTTTATTTCCAAACGGAGGTTACTTTCTGAACTGCCCTCGTATGAGAATATTTATTTACTATATCCAATACTAGTTCATTATATTTTATACTCTGATATAATAGGGAGCCCAAGATTTGGGAAACATGGTATATTTTAGATTATAGGTTTCATAATGTTGAATTTTCATACTCCTAAAAATATATTTCTTCAAATATTGAAGCTCCTTTATGTAATATGAGAGCAATAATTCCGATTTTCACACTAAAACAAAATAAAATATACGCGTATGTTTATTGAGCGAAAGTACATTAAGGGCCAAATTAGCTTCAGTTTGTCAGACAAGAATGATCCTGAATGAAGGTTAAGTATAATATTCAAACTTTGAAAGTTAATTTAACGAAAAAGTGTCCTGAATTAACGTCTCTACTGTATAAAAAGCTACACGATGTAGGGAAGTATTACAGTTGTCTAAACTTTTCTCTTATTATTCGGGGAACTTTGATTAAATTGTGATTTCAAATTTCAGCGTCGAATGCCATAGGTAACACCTAAACTGTGATGAAAGAAATGCTCAAAGAGCAAGTGAACAGTTCAGACCATAATCTCCTTCAGAAATGTTGATACTTAATGAAGGGGCCTAACTGAATTTCCCTGTTCACTTTTAAGTAACGAGGTTCTACATTTACAATATCATATCTTTTCACTCCTCGTCGCAGGCGTTAATTAGTGGCGGTGTCTCAACCCAACGACATACAAAACCTAAGGGAATAGTCGATATTCATAGTCGGACCGAAAATCGATCCATGCGTGGGTCACCCTGTCTGACCCAGAAATCACGCGATGCCTACTACCAAATATAACCTACAATAGCAGTCCTGCCGGGAAATGCTGTGCCAAAGAGCCATTAATAATGTGTAATTCTAGAAAATACAACTGCGTCAATTTCATTCATGCTTTCAGCTAGGTCCTTACTTTAACATGAGTATCATAACTTCGTTCGGATCAGAACGAAACGCCATCGATTTCTCAATATTTCAAGGTCCGAGAGGCTTCTTATACTTTCAGTCTGCTTATTTTCGACTGAAACACTTTTTCTACCTCAAACACCTATTAACACTTCTTACAAGGCAGGTGATAGATTTCCTCAGATTTTCAGACGGTAATCTGGATGGGAAAAGAAAAACGTGTTTTCACATGAACTTTTCTACCCTTTATCGTAAATTAGTGGGTATACAGAAGTATTACATTACATATTTCGTTATAGATATAAAGGGAGCAGAGAGTTAAAAAGCTTAAGAAATGGATGCTATTTGCTGACTTTGAAATTCCACTACAGTGCTACGAAGCCCTCGGTAAAGACTGGGTGGGCCCACATTGAAATATTTGCATTTATAATAGTTATCTTAATTTATTTTATATAAATCATTATATAACCATGCATGTAATTTGACTACAGAAATGCGTGTCACTGAAGACGGAAAGTTTTTAAAAGCTTAAGTTTCTTGCGTCGGCATTTTGTTACAAGCTTATGCAGAAAATGCATCAAAATCACACTAGAGCTCCTTACCCAAAGTTATTCCACAAGCAGCGATTATAAGCTTCAAAATTGCGAATACGAGTAATAATTTCCACAGCTATGGGAATGAATATTAGTTTTCCACTACGGCAGACTGCTAATATATTATTTACTCTGTGACAAGCACCCTTTAAAGGGCTACATGGCCCTGTGGCCAGAGTTGAAGCTACACCCCCCCCCCACATTTAACAATAATAGTAATAATAATAATAATCGTGTTTTTTTAAACTATTAACCGTTTAAATAATTGTGCCGAGTATTGGACAATTTTAAAAGGAATAGCAAAACTAAAAATATATTTTCGAAGTATGTATGGTAACATTTGAAAACGGCGACAGAGGTCAACCAATCTATTTCGAATAAATTCTAAAGTTAGAATATTTTGTGAAGTTTTAACACATGTGATGTCATCCATATAAATGTCATTCTCACTTGCTTCACCATACAGGGTTACTACAAAAGAAATAGACAACTTCAACTGCCTGTAAAATAAAAACTATTAGAGATAGCAACCTAATTATTTTGGAGGTATGTTGAGAAATTCTCAGTTTCGTTTGTTACTATTGGTAACGCTGTACTGTTTTGTTTGTTGTTGCAGAAGCTGAACTGGCGGAAAATCCTGTGGAAAAGGCATATTGCGTGTTGGAATTTGCTAGAACGCAATCAGCAACTGTTGTCCAATGACATGTTAGAACACGTTACCACAAAACGCCACCGACTAGACAGTCAATCTACGACTGGTATAGAAAATTCGAGACAACGGGATGTTTGTGCAAAGGGAAGAGCTCGGGGAGACCAAGAGTTTCGGAAGAAAACGTTGAACGTGTTCGTTCTGCCTACATAAGAAGCCCACAGAAATCGACATCTAGGGCAAGCATGCAATTACAAATTCCACAGCAAACTGTATGGAAAATCTTGCGGAAGCGACTGCACATGATGCCTTACAGATTAAAGATGTTGCAGTTTCTGAGTGAAGAAGATAAGGTCATACGGCGTGACGTTTGTATCGACATATTGCGTGCGACATGATGAAGACGATGCTGGTTTTTGTGAGCACATCATTTCATTTTTGTGGTAACGTGTTCTAAAATGTCGTTGGAAAACAGTTGCTGAATGCGTTCTAGCAAATTTCAACACGCAATATGCCTTTTCCACAGGATTTTCCGCCATTTCAGCTTCTGCAACAACAAACAAAACACTACAGCGTTACCAATAGTAACAAACGAAACTTTAAGAGTTTCTCAACATATCTCCAAAATAATTAGGTTGCTATCTCTAATAGTTTTCGTTTTACAGGCAATTGAAGTTTTCTACTTCTTTTGTAGTAACCCTGTATATTAAGATGTTATGCTGAAAGACATACGAGGTTTTCCTTACTGAAATTGAGGAAAAGAAGTTTAGCATCGTAGAATCTGATTGCAAATTTGAAGCGTTGTCGACTTTAATTGTGGTTGCGTTTGATCAGCTTGAAATATATTTGAGATGTGGTCAGGTTAAGCAGTTAATATCCTCCACGTAGTTGCGTACGAAAAGCCATAAACAGAGAGCTTTTCTCGTGCATTGAGTTCACAAATTACCTCATATTTGATACCGCCTGACCTTCATGTTTCTTTGATCTACGGTATCAAGAAAAATAAAAACTAATCAACTAATTATATTACAAATAGTAATGCAGACGATTTTCTGAGGCTGTATGTAAATATGAAGTAATAACTGAATCAACTGGACATGAATAGCGGATTACTTGCATGGATGAAGGCACTTCATGTACCCAAGGTCGAGGATTGAAACCTGGCGGAGGACGACGGCTTTTTTCGAGCGTAAAAATCCTTAGCATGGCTTCCTTTGGAAGGGAAATAAAGTAGGTAGTTGTTCCGTGTCGAAGATTTATGGCACGTAAAAGAACCTCAAGTATGATAAAGAGGCCTCCGAGCAAAATTAAGCGGTCTTTCACGCCCAGTATAGAATTGGACGCTGAGAACCATAGCAGTTAAAGAGCGTCCATAAATAAAATGCCATTTCATTTTGCACCTTCAAAGGTAAGGCAAAAAGGACGTCATTAAGTTGCTACTGAATGGAGCTTGTACTATTGACCATTTTAACGTCTATTAAAATTAACGCGCATTTATTTCGGCTATTCTTCTTTCATAACCATGAATATAGTAGGTAGAGAAGCTATTGTATCACACCCATAAATTATTTCATATCGAGATTTCACTGAAAGTACATTTTTGAGGCCTCCTGAATTAAAAAAAAATAATTTTAGAAAAAACTGTGTATGTGTGTGAGTGTGTGTGCAGCTAACTCAAAAAGCAAATATCCGATAAATATTAAGCTTGGCAATTTCGTTCAGCATCCTCTGCATACACCATACGAAGGTTTTAAAGAAACTCCTTCCGTCCCAGCTACCCTTTGTGTTTCTAAATTTTTAATTTCCTGCAAAATTATTAACAATTTTGATTAAAATTAAATTATTAAAATATAAATTTACAAGAAAAATAAAATTTGCATCTTATAAGTTTTGAAAATAGCTTCTGAAGTCGTTTTCACTCGGAAGGAAATGTATATAATATTACATAGCTTTATACGTTTAGCGAGAGACGAAAACTTAACCACAAAACATAGATCGCTTCAAAACACACGGTTTCATATAATTTTGTAGCATCCTCCATTTCAGGAATATTTGTTATTAATCGTTCACATTTTTCAATACTTAGGTATTTTTCTAAAGTTCTTTCGATTTTCAGAAGACAATGTCATGGAAAGAGCATACAATTTTTAATGCCAGTGCACTCTAGGGTCCAGTGCTGAAATATTGCACTTATAACTATTCTCTGCAACTAATTCCAGAAAGATTTTTCTCGAATGAAGCAGTAAAAATAAACTGGATAAACTTGTATATCCACTAATAAGCGATGCAAGGCAGAGAAAGTCAAGTGGATTTAATATATCCGATTTTGTTGAATATGGCTGCATTATCTGAAATCTCGTTAACCACAACTTGAGTAGCACGTTTAGTGGTTTGGAACCGAAAGGTGATTCAATGCTGCTTTCATATTTTGCATTATAAATCATACCTTTGTCATCACTATTCGTGAGAAATATCGAAAAATTAACGGTTCAATTGTTGCTATGAACGTTTTAGAATTCAACGCATTCTTGGAGCTCGGCCTTGCGTAAATATTGGGATTACTTATATAGTTATGCCTGCAAACCACACAAAAAGAATCGCACATTCTTTTAATCGCAACCTGGGAGATGTATTTTTCCTCGATTGCCATCGCTCGAAATTTGATGTCAACTTTGGTTTCTCCTCCCCCCGTCTCTCTCCCTCCCTCTCACTCATTCTCTCTCGAGCAACGACACTAAAGTACAGAACAATAGCAAACGCCGATGCAAGCGTAATATAACATTCATGAATAGAAAATCCCAAGCCTTACGAATTTTAAATGCAATATTGTAGGTTTCAACTATTGACCGAAGAGAAACAGTAGAAACAAAAGAAAGTAGTTTAGTTGTATCGCAGTGGAGTAGTAATTACACTGTCGCCGCAAGACACGGGACACGAATGATATGTCTAAGCAATTTATGTATATATTCTTATTGTCTGGCTATTATTCAAAATGTACTCTTGCAAACGGATAGAGAATGATTATTGAATATACAGGGGAAAAGGTATGTCATGTTCTAAGGGAGGGACGAATGAAGAAATTCTAAGACTGTGAAGGCATATTTCCGCAAGTTTCATTATAATTCACCGGTGTATAATCTATAATCTCAGTACCCAATATTTAGTTCCCATAAGTTTTTGAAAATTTATCTATAAAATTAAAATTGAAATTATATATATAAAATATGTATAAATAAAATAATTTACTTTGTTTTGCTACATTTCTTTAGTGTTGAATAAAAATATTGTTCTCATCGAATGCTTTGAAATGCACCTCAACTTTTTGGGTTTATACAACTCCCTATTTGACTCTTACCTTATGTGACCAATAAATATATTTTTAGTCAAACATTGCTTTTGTGTATTTTCATCGACGAAAATACACGAATAAACCTTCTTTCTTTCTCTTTTCAAAAACACCAACAGTAATGTTTTATATATTAAATTATTCTTTTTGAATAAACACTAATGTAAATCCACTCTCTCATGGGTATCACTTCCGTACGCCGAAGCAATCTGTGGTGGAGTTCTGGTGGATGTTGCTTCATTAGTTCTCAAGTTAAAAACAAGTGAAATTTGGACGAACTACTCTGGTGCTACTGTATAAATTCGTTACACTGCTTGCAAAATGATCATGGAAGCTATGAAAACACACTATTATGAAAAAAATCTGAAGTGTTCCATTCACATGACTTTCTCTATACCGGTGTAACAAATTATGTTAAAAAGCATATTCTTCCATCTACTTTATGATAATCAAGATAAGCATTACCAGAATTTGTCTTAATTATTTTCTTCCTTGTAAGTAGTAGAAGGGAATACACTAGGATAACGATACTCAAATATTTTAAAAGCTGGTTGCCATGTGTTTGGAATCCGTTTCTATGCAGGGCCAGGGGTTTACAACTTTCCGATAGAGAAAACTAATTATTTTAAATCTGAAACAAATAACAAGGAATATCTCAGAAATGGTCAATACCACTAAAAATGTATATGATACACATTGTGTATTTTAACGTAATCTACATTTTTTGTGTAGTAAGTTTTTGACTATCTCTTACGGTTTACCAATTACGCAAAATTCATTCAAAATAAAGGTCTTTAGAGGCCATTTCCAGAAAATTCAAGATATACATTCTATTTACCATATAAATATCTTTAATATATGGTATTTTAATCAAAATCGTCAGAGCTATTTTTGAGAAAATCAACATTTTCGAACTTTTTTCCACGTAAAGGGTAGTTTGGGGTGAGGGAATTTTTCACAAAATCTTCGTGTCGCATCCCTGGAAGATATTAAACTTAAATATAAAGTTTGGTATTTTACCGATTTTTAGTTTTTGAGTTATCGTGTTCACAGACACACGGATCTTTTTCTAAACATATTTTATATATGGGACCCTAAAACGTGTATTTCTGGTGAAATATCGGTATCGAATTTTTTGGTAAAGTGCAATACCTTCTCTATACACTATTATATATATAGTACATGTAGAGAAAGTAAAAAAAAATACACTATTAATAAGAAACGCAACATTAAGAAACAAGAAACGCAGCTTCAAAACAGGAGAGGGAGGATATAAATGATAACTTTTATTGATAATTTGAACGAGTTATACACTGTAGAGTTTATGTAATTCGATGTCATAAGAGTAAGTCCGTGAAAATTCCTCATTGGTGACTGATTCTGCACTCATTCAAATCTCCCAACTCGTACTGGTTATGTACAACCCCCCCCCCCCAAAGAGTAATGTCTGGAGCGCCAAGTTCTACACGGCATAGCGCCTTGTGTACACTTTTCGCGATACAGTTGTGTAGCGGCAACAAATTGTCACAAGTTCCGAATCTTAATATTACTAACCCATATGATCAATAATCACAATCAAATGCTTCTTCAGCAACAAACTATCAATATTAACTAAAATATTAATGACGTAAAACATGATACACTTTGTATTGCAAGACATTACTAAATCTACCACCTTCCACGTGGGTTCACTGTAGCTCTTTGGCAAAACGTAGGTTACTCTTCCGCTGAGGGTAGCATGTAGCAATTTTTTTCCCGTCTCACAGCAATATGCTGCACACGCTAGCATGTGGTGCGCAGAATGGTACGCAAACGCATTAGGCACAAACAGTTCTCTCTCAATTAAATATAAATAAAAGGAATCTGTATGGTATGAAAAAATAAAAGTATTGTTAAGAAAACCAATGTTTTGAAACATTGTAACTTTGCTTTTATATACCTATATAAATACCTCCACACACCTTAAACAAACCGATCCAACAGGAAAATGTCAATCGCAATTGGAATAACGTGACATTCTCAGACGAGGTAACATTTTCTTTCTTGCGTAAGGGGCAATATCACTGTTATTGTCCCGATAGGGTCCCAATGAGATGCAAAATATTTGGTTACACAATATTCCATCATATTCGCGTATCTGCATCATGTTGGTGGTGGATATCAAGAAACAGGTTTGCTGTGATAGCTTGACGATTCACTGAAAGGTGTGCAGAACACGGTAACACTCGATAATATTTTGATTCCCGTGAGGATGAAATATCCTGATGGAATTGTTGATTTTGGACAGGATAATCATCCTATCCATACATCTCGAATGTTTAAAATTGGTTTTCAGAGAGGCAGGATATCAGAGTGGTAGAATGTGAAAGCGTGTGGGTTGAGATAAAAAGGGAGCTGTGCTCCAATTTACCTATAAATGGGCGAAGGACAAAATATGGCTTTTAGGCACAAATTGAATAAGCCTGCTATCTTGTAGCTTCTCGTCCACATTACTGCAGGCATTTAATTTTGTCTATGCCCCGACGATTGAGGGCAGTTATACACCCGAGGGTTCATACACCCGATATTATGTTTATTTTCGTGTTTTAGCTTTAGAAGATTATTTACACATTTTTTAAATGATTTAGCACGAGTGTTAGGAGAATTTAGTTTTTGTGAGCATTGATAGGTCCATAACTTCAAATGCCAAAGTTATATTAATGGAATATTATATTGTATACATCCAGTCATAAAATTAACAAATATAAAAAAACTAATGAGTGGAAGCAAGGCCTTAACGTCTCGAGGTTTCAGTACTCATAAGTTAGGCATTACGCTGTCAGTCACATACCATAGTAATGTTTTTGCGTGTGCATTGTGGAAACAGATTTTATGAATTTACACGAAGCTCTCCATCGACACATGGAATCTGGGGATGACTCATTTTTTGTGTCCACGGTTATACATCACTGCAGGGGATGGCGACAATGGCCTCTCTGCAAGTTATTTTCCCACCCGTTCTATCTACTCGCATAAGAAATAAGCACTTGCTGGTCGATCACCAATAAATAAAAGCAAACTTGTTCACTTGTTTAGTCTGCAAGTGGACTCAGGAAGGAGAATCTACCTTTCTCTTTCCACCCTTCTTGTACGTAATTAATATACTTTATAAATTTTGACTGCGTATGATCTGATGCAATTTGTAAACATTGTCTGTTTATTGCAAATTTGCTTTCTCCACCATACAGTGGAGAAATTCAAACAGTACAATCCAAATTAAATGTCTTAATTTAATTCAAAATTTTCAAAATGGCCGTGTTGTAGAATCAGGTGACTACAGCAAATTAACTGTTTCATGGAATTCTAAAATCTTAGTGTTAAGTTCAATAATGTTATCTATGACCCTCTATGTTTAAAATGTAGGTAAATCGTACAAATTATCTTATTTTCGCTTTTCCTTATAAACTTGCAACTAATGGCATTATTGATAACTAGCAACATTGCCGTACTTTGTACATAGTGTATAGAGAAGGCATGTATTGCACCCAGAAAAACGATACAGAGATTTCACAGGAAATACATGTTTTGGAACCCCCCTGAATTAAAAAAAAACTTTTTAGAAAAACGTTCATGTGTGTGTGTGTGTGTGTCTGTGGGCAACATAGCTCAAAAACGAAGAGTCCGTAAAATACCAAACTTGATAATTAAATTCAGTATCTTCCAAGGACGCGACACCAAGATTTTCAGGAAAATCCCCCCACACCAACTACTCTTTATATGGAAAATTTTGATTTTCTCAAAAATGTCTTAACGATTTTGATTAAAATCTCTTACATTTAAGATATTTACAAATATAATGTATATCTTGAATTTTCTGGGAATAACCTCTTAAGACCGCTTTATTCATTTTGTCTGAATTTTGCGTAACTGGTAAACCGCAAGAGATTGACAAAAACTTACCACACACAAAATGTCAAAATACCCAATTTATGTCATACACTTTTTTCGAGGCATTCTTTGTTATTTGTTTCAGTTTTAATATACTTAAACTTTTCTCATACGGAACTTATCAACTCCTGGCCACGCAAAGAAACTGATTTCAATACCATAGCAGCTATTTTTAAAACATTTGACTCAGTTTAGCCTAGTGTGTTCCCTTACTTCCTTTCTGCTTATAAGAAACAAAGTAGTAATACTGTTTCTGCTGTTTTTCTCGATTAGCATGAAGTAGAAGATAAACTTTTTAACAATTTGTTAAGAGATGTAGAGAAAGTGATGTGAATGGATCTCACAACATTTTTATGTTAGTATCGACAATTTAGTAACTGAAGTACTACTCCAGAAAATCACGATGTTTTGCGGCACTTTCTGCTTAGTATCTCTAACGGAGCCAACAAGTACAAGTATCTGGCTGAAAGCGTCGTGAAGTAAACACGGGTTACAACATCTAGAAAGCTATTACTGCCATATTAACCGTGGTGTTTTCCTTTTCATTCGCGTTTATCTTCACCTGCAGTTCGACCTCTGTGCATTTGGAGGAAGACGTATGGGAATCTCGCTGCCTTGAATACAATAATTTCACAGTTAACCAAAACTTACAAAAAAAAGTGACTTACTATCCATATTTTTATGCTTTGAAGTACTTAATCATGAGACTATATCCACTAAAACTTTTGTTTTCCTTCCTTTTATGTACAAAAAAAGAATTGTATTTTTATAAATTTTGCCGTTGACTTTTACACAGCGCTTACAAACATTCGCAAATATGTTTCCTTTCACAAACTTTCTCAGGAATTACAAGGACACTAAGCATAGTTTATTGCTTAAGGTCAAATTCTGCACTGCAAATCAACCTACAGCGTTCTTCTCTCTACCTCGCAAACCAACCAAATACCTTCTTCACATTGCCTGTTGTTTGCCATCATCTGCATTGATTATTATTTTTCCCGATTCGCTAACCCTTCAATGCATCTAGTAGTTTCTTTTCCTCAGTCAATTTTTTATTTCTTTCTCTGTGCTATCAACATTTTTTTTTTCTTTGCCCACTCTGTAATTAAGCTTAATTTGTTTTGTCTGTCCGATTAACATGTTTCATTCTTAATAATCTCATTTCTAACGCTTCCAAATAATTGTCCGCCTTTGCTAACAGTAAACTCGGTTCCGTATGCATTTTAATTATGTTCCTTGATCTATTTTACTTTCTCTATTTGTACTATGTACATAGTGTATTGAGAAGGTATTGCACTCCACCCAAAAATTCGATACAGAGATTTTACCGGAAATATATGTTTTAGGGTCCCCTGTATCCAAAAGAAGCATTTCATAAAAAAGGTCCGTGTGTGTGTGTGTGTGAACACGATAACTCAAAAACGAAAAGTCCGTAAAACACCAAACTTGGTATTTAAGTTTAGTATCTTCCAGAAATGCGACACGAAGCTTTTGAGAAAAATATCCCCCCCACCCCAAACTACCCTTTACATGGAACTTATTTCGAAAATTTTGATTTTCTCAAAAATGGCTCTAATGATTTTGATTGAAATATCGTATATTAAAGATATTTACCTGACAAATAAAATGCATGTATTGAATTTTCTGGGAATAGCCTCTTTTTTTTCGTAGTGTTTAACGCCTGCTTTTACTGCTCTGGCACCGCAGGCGATTACACTGGTGATACATAAAGATGGAGCCCCAGTGGAATGAGATGGCGGGGGAAACCGGAGAAAACCCGCCCCTGCGCTGCTTTGTCCACCACAAATCTCACTTGCGGAATAGCCTCTGAAGATTATTTTATTCCAGATGAATTTTACGGAATTTTGCATAACTGCTAAACCGTAAGAGATGGAGAAGAAGTTACCGCACAAATGTATAGCACGTTAAAACGCACAATTTATGTTATATAATTTTTTTCGTGGAGTTGATCGTTTTTAAGATACTCCCCTTTTTGATTTCATCTTTAAAAAGCTTATACACATAGCAACCAACTTTTGACTATCACTTTAACCTATGGTACTCCCTTTATTTCGCTTCTACTTACAAGGAAGTAATAGACTATTTCTGCTATTTTTTTTTTCTCGATTAGTTTGAAGTAAATAGAGGCATAAGCTTTTTAACAATAATTTGTTGCAGTGATGTAGAGAAAATCATGTTAATGGAACACATCAGATTTTTTAAGAATATAACGATAGTGACGTTTTCTTTAACATTATCCTCTTTAGCTTCTTGATGATAGCTCATTTTACTACTTATGGTCAATGTAAAAAGAGACGAGTTCATTGGAGAGTTGAGGTATTAGCTGCTGTGGTAATTAACATCCCGTTTTATATTTGGAGGAAAGACCGGAAATTTTGCTCAGAGGCACTTATCAGGCTTAAGGTTGTGTTACGCGTCACAAATCGGATACAGAACCGCCGGCTTTACTTGCCTTCCGTAGGAAGCCATGTTAAGAATTAATACTAAGTGGACTGTCCATTTACTTTATTGTCTTACTACTAATTGGCAAATGTATATTATTTGCTTTTCTTCCGATATTCATAATTACTTCCTCTCTCTCTTCCCCCTCTCCTCATGTCATCACTGCCATTTCTGCAAATACAATGGACAGTAATCCCCCTTAAATACAGTAACCAGCTTAATTTCATATTTAACTTTTAAAATACGACTAGATTTATTCTCGAACAAAACATCTTGCTGTCCAAAGTTATCTATGTAGATGGGTCTTTGGCCGAGTTCCAACACAAAGAAAACAATCCCTCCCACATGAGTCAGTGACCTTTAACCGACCATTTTTTAAAGTTTATTAAAGCTCACTCGCTACCTCTGGAGTTATGGAGAATCCCATACGGTAAAAATTAAATTTAACTTAAATCAGCTGCCATGACAAAAATTTTACATACAGGAACATCTTTCATTTTCTAATAGCTCACAAAATCACTCCTAAGCCTCGGGTCAGTAAAACTCTGATCTGTCGCACTCCCATAACTTTCTCTGCTCACTCTTAAGTATTTGAAAATTCAAACCAATAACAGAGAATATATCAGAAATGATTAAAGCACACTATAGTTTGATATAAAAGTTGTGTACTTTAACGAGAACATTCATGCTTTGTATAGAAAATCTCTCATGACTAAACAATTGTACGAAAATCATTCAGCATATTCCCAAGCTATTCCAAGAAAATTTCAGACATACACTTTATGTAACGCAAATATCTTAAACGTACGCCGTTCCAATAGCAATTAAGCTATTCTTGATAAATAAAAACAAACATGTTTCACGTAAAAGGTAGTTTGGTTTGAGGATTTTCTTGAAAACCGTGACGCTTCATCGGTGACATATCTACCGGTTTTTTGTTCTTCAGTTATGATGTTCACAGAGGCAAACAAAACCTTTTTTTCCCCTAAAATTACTCTTATTTTAGATTCAGGGAGCCTCAAGACATGTACTTTAGATTACACCTTGACCTCGAATTTTTTAGTGGAATGCAATACTTCCTCTACGTATTATAGATACGTGGAAAGGAAAGTAAAATTGGTTAAGGATCACCTGAATATAAAGCCACTGACGTGTATCTGAAGAGCAAGTCTAATAAGCAGTTTCAACTTCACCTACTAAATGGATTTGTTTCTTAGGCTGTTAATAGCAGACACGTTGTCTTCCATAATATGAAAAAAAAAAAAAAAAAAAAACTGGAGTGCCGTGCGGTCATAAAATTCTATGGTATGGAGGATTTAAGACGAAGGAAATTCAACCAAAGTTGAAGGTTCATAAGGAGTCTACTCCATTTTCAGTAGTTAAAAAAATGGGTAGAGAGTTTAAACGTGACCGTGTCTGTCTTGAAGGTGATCAACGTGAAGGATACCCCAAAATTGTAATCACTGAGGAAAACCTACAGAAAATGCATTTTATGATATTGGCGATCAGCATTTAAGATGCATGAAAAGCTGATCGTTGGATCCTTCTGGCCTAAATGGACAATACAATATCATTTTACGCATTGTCCTGAAGAAAAATAAATAAAAAAACAACTGATTTCAGCATTTGATAAATGTTTTCATGTGCATTTACAGATTAACTCCTAGAAGTTAAACGATAAAGAAAAATATATAAAACTGGCAAGCCGCATTTTAAAAACTTCGAAGGACTAACTTTACTTTCCCTGCTAAAAAAAAATTGAGTTTTATCATGGATGGTTTTTAACTGCTCTGGATCTCGACGTCTCTTTCTATATTGGACGTGAAATACATTTTGTTCGGAGGCCTCTTTATCACGCTTGAGGGTTTTACGTATCGCAGTCTACGGCGAGACCACCGGCTTTACTTCTCTTTCGAAGAAGTCATATTAGGATTTTTACACCCGAAAAATTCATCGCCTGCTGATGCGTTCTTAATGCTTACTGGAGCATGTGCTAAAATCCACGGTCTTATTTTATGGAGAGTCAACCACGGAATAGAGCAGAAAATCAAAATATGATATCTATATTAATATTATAAACAAAATGTGTGTTTTAAGGGCAGGGTCTCACAAACGTTTAAACGCTCCTGAGCTAAAAGAGATGCATCGTTCGACTCTAATTTAGAGCGAGTACAGGGGAAGGCGAGGAATGGGAGATAGGTGGAGCTTGCGTGACAAGTATAAGGAAAGAGACGGTGCTATAGCTACAAATCGAGAAGTTGAGAGTTTACACTGTCGTCGTTTGCATCCTGCGCCGTGTAATGCATCGGTGAATGCACCCTGGAGGCCCTGATGTAGAATAATCTCAAAAACCACTCAACAGCTTTATATAAGCTCAACAAGCCGTGTGTAGGGCAAGAGTTGGATAGGTAGGGCCAGACAAAACATTTATTCTAATACCAGTTGACCATAATAGTTGGCCTATACTATGAATCCTGTGTCTAAAGTACTTATAACATTGTAAGTTGCCATTGGAGTTGTCATCTCAAAATAATTTGAGATCACCTTGTAGTTTACCGGGAAACATGCGAGTCAGTTGAGAAATTCAATGCTATGCCGCCATGTTGTCACGGTAGCTCAGTGGCAGAGCAACTGGCTAGAGATCGGGAGATCCGGGGTTCAAATCGCGCCTATGGTATTGAAGTTTTCAGTCTGACTACCTATCCAGCTGGTTGGACATATCGGACGATAAATGAAATTGGTGAAATGATGCTCAAATGATCTCGGAGTCTATGAAGTTTAAAGTTATTCGACACTCATCTTCACAGGATTAGGGAGAATCCCGGAAAAAAACTTATCCCGGTAACTTACACTAAGCGAGGTGCGAAATCGCGACCTGTTGAATGTGAGGCAGACACACTACCCAGGTGGGCGATTTTGATAATTCGTTAACCATTTACAAAGGCTTTTCTTTCCAATAGTCTTGGGCTGTATAACGTTTCCAAAAGTCTGAAACTTGGGGGTTAGGGATACATTTTCTATATTCATGTCAAATTTTAAGCCTATTTCGTTAGAGGTCACTTTTGGTATTTTATTGCAAATATTAGAGAGTTTTAATGACTTCTAGCTCAAAGAAGTAAACGGGGAAGCTTGAAATAGTTTCAAATTGCTTTATGATGGATCTAGGAGTCTGTATATCATTCATATTATATTTCCCTCATATTTCACTGGTCTTATGAAATACTATTTTGGTATGATTCTAACAAAAGCAGCAACATTTAAATTATTCTGAAAAATTACAAAAATTATGTTATCCTTATATTCAACCTTTAATATACATATCAACATTCTTTGGTATCTGGCTGAAACGTTTTATATTTATACTGTAAAACCCAGTGTAAATTATAAACCACCTCAAATCTCTAAATAACTACTCCTACCATATTTCCAACCTTTTATATATAAATCTGCATTGCCTAAACCACATGGTCAAAATATTGCACAATTTTAAAACAGGAAATGGCAAAAATCATAGGTGACATCAAAACTTCCAAGAACAACTTGATCAATTATGGCACAGCTTTGTGCATATGGACAATTGGCGAAAATTATGAGATACCACACAATTTCAAAAAGCTACAAATACCTTTGTTTTCAACTCCATGTACAAACTGTCACTATTTGACCATGTGGACAAAATTTTGGAACACCTTCGATTAGTTACAAATACAAACTATAGACAATTTACGACATTAAACAAATCACACCTCTCCTTATTTTCGTCTACATACTTATAGAATTACCAGCGCAATGCAGAGTAATACAGCTTAAGACGAAAAAGGGAGGATTCACCACTAAACTATTTTGACAACTTCTACAATAATTTCATAAAAAATGGGGGGGGGGGGGAGTAAATAGTTAGGCGATTCGAAATGTGAGTTTAAAGAGCTACTCTTACGTGTCTGGCAGATAGCTAGTAAGGTGCTTTCTTTGCTCAACATTAAAACTATTTTCTCAAACTATTTAGGTTAATGAATTTAACAATTTATAACAGATTTGATTATGCTAGATAAATATCTGGTTGTATATTAGTAGAAATATTTACTAGAGTGCATTAACATATATTAAACATTTCTCCGATTTCGTGTACTTAAAGATCAATAAATTTTTCTTCCCCCTAGCAAGAACATATTTCTAAAGTATTAGCTTGTAATAATGGACTGTTACTTTAGCATATTAATAGCTATGCGCTGTTGGAATCGTTCATTTGCCTGCTAAATAGAATGAATATAAAACAAATTACTGAACCATAGTTCTATTACAATCCTAAAAAACAGGTCCCATTAGACGTTTCTTATATTATATGAGGGAGATGGAGATGTCCCCACCCACCGCCGTCTATGATTCGTTGTTCGACCCGGCATATCTTCCATTCATTATAGGTGCGATAATAGCATTCTGAAATACTAAATAATGACTTTGTGCTCCGCCACATTAAGTACCTTTATAGACTCGTACCACTATATTTTAATTAAATTATTTTGAATGATATCAAATTTAATGATGAATATTTCGATTTATAGTTGTTTTGTTATAACAGTTTACAAAAAAAAAAAATCAAATTTTGTCCAAAATGTGACCTTGTATCCATTTGTCATTTATGTGACATGTTTATTAAACGAAATATATAATTAAACTGAACACAGTTTACTTATTTTACAACGAAGTATGCCTATGATTATCGGTTTTATAGTGATAAAACTGTCAGAATTCGAGTTCTTCACCTGCCCATAGGAACGTAAATATCAGCTTAACAAAAATTTACCAGTATGTAAAACATACCAAAATTCGTGGGATTAAACGGCACTTTAAGAATTATATTAGTTATAATACACAAAAAGTAGGTATTTCACAAAACTGTTGATGCTATAAAGAAGAGTGATCTCGGAGTTCGAAGTTTCCTGAAATGTGAAGTAAATTAAGGATGATTTTGAAAATAGAGAATGTGCTAGTTCTGTAGTCTTTGTCAGATCATTAAAAACTGCCTTGTTACTTTTGTTGACATTGTTGTTGTCCAAGTTGTTACGGGTGGGGTTCTCTTACAGCACATTCCTGAATGAATACGATACATAAGTAACGCAGATTATCAGCTGGAAGTTGATTAGAAAGCGAAAGTATAAGTTAACGATACAAAAAAAAAAAAAAAAAAAACAATACTGCATTAACCAGTTCATGAAATGACAGATGACAACAGACGTTTATTTCAAAAGCAATATTACCCACACTGTTTTAATACAGTACAAGTGAACTATTCCAGACATTCCATTCCATCAACCAGATACATCCGTTGCATGACTCAAGCGTTATTCAAACAGCCACCAAGTGACCCCAAGACCAAGAGTAACAAGCCCAAGGCCGCGAAGGATGCGTAAGCCACCAATACACCCCAAACTATATTCTACACTATTTCCCACCACCACACCTGTCACATGTCAATCTCATTTGTTTACCTTGAAGAAATGATTGAACGTCAATATCCAAGCTTGCTCGCGACCACAGTAATTATGTAATCTTCACGCTTGTTTTACGCGACAAACACCACTTCATTTCCACACACGGACACATTCGAATGACAACGTTACTCGAGTGTGAAGATCTTATACACACTACGTCCTTTCGTATGTTCCGAATGAAGCATTGACTGAAGAGGTCGAAAACGTGAAACGGACCGTAGCAAAACCAGTCCTGGCCTTGCGTGCAGACGTATGGAAACGTCAGCAACCCAGCTGCCATCTATCCGGTACAATGGGAAATATAAACGATGTCCTGCCGGCCGCTTTTGATCAGTTAAATGCACACTTTTAATAGCAAAGATTTTTTTTCCGATGCTTTTAATTTCTGCAAGCGAATAACAATAATACTTGAAACAAAGCGCAGAATATAGGATGCGATATGAAAATGAAATGGATGAATTTCTCAATGTGTCAAGCATTAATGCAAGCTTAGTGCATTATCATAAGCAGTATAGGCCATTGTACAAAAATCTTATGCGTTACGCTCACATAGTTTCTCTACTCATCTTACACAAACTTTCTTACAAACAAATACTCTTGTAGTCAATTCATATTAATCAAGATAACCATTTGCAGGAAAATTCTTATTATTCCCTTGTAGGTAAATTGGGATTAAATAAATACAATAGACTTTGAGGATAGACAAATCCTTTAAGGGCGGGTCGCTATGTGAATGCTTTAACATGAAATGTCATTCTCTTTACATGATGGGGAGAGAGATTGAATAAAGTATACGTATAAAGTCGAACAATAATAACAATAATAAATCATATCTCAGAAATGGATAGCTATACAAAACTTCTTATGTGCGCTATTCATATGACCGCCGTCTGCCAATTCTGCAGCAAATTATTCTTATAAAAGCTTATTCTTCTATCTACTCCAAGCTAATCCAAAAAATAATTGACAGAAATAGTCCTATTTTCTTGTAGGTACAAGAGCAAAGGCTACACACTAAGCTAACGCGACAGTCAGATCTTTTAAAAGCTGGTCGCTAACAGATTACATTGTAATTCGCTCATTGCATGGTCAGAAAATGGAAAGAATGACGATTTCCCAATTGAAAAAAATGTATTTGGAGATTTAAATGAACAACAAGGAATATCTCGGAAATGATCTCACTCGCTCTCTCTCTCTCTCTCTCTCTCTCTCTCTCTCTCTCACACACACACACACATATATATATATATATATATATATATATATACACTGGATATATATTGTGCATTTTAACTAGATCTACATTTGTGTGTATTAATATTTTGCCTATCTCTAATGGCTTACGGAATAATTGAAAGTCATCGAGAATGGAATGGCTACTCCCAGAAAATTTAAGATGTTTTATTTGTGGTGTATCTGTAATCAAAAGTGTCGAGTAATTTTACGAAACATAACATTCCTAAACTCTTCTTTATAACGGGTAATCTGGAGAGTGGGGATTTTTTCTGAAAATATTCATATCTCATTCTTCGAAGATACTAAATACCAATTTTGGTACTTATCCACTTTACAGAATGTTTTCTAAAACTTATTTGGATTCAGGGATCCCCAGAATATATATATTTCCGGAGAAATATTGGTTTGTAGGTGGTTTACAATACCTTCTCTACCTGTTATGCACATTGTACGTGGTAGATGAAGTAAAAATATTATGTTTATAACATTCATATGACATTCTCAACCTATCCTGCAGCAAACTATTCTTATAAAAGTTTATTCTTCTATCTAGCATTACTAGTGGAGATAAACATTACAGAAATGGTTTTACTATACATTTCCATGTAGGTTCAAGGGGAATAAGGGAATACACTAGGCTAGAGCGAGTCAAGTCTTTTAACAGGTGATCGCCATGTATGGACTTGTTGAAATTCCATTTTCCTTGCATGACCAGAATATGGGGAAAAAATAAAAGTAAAAAAAACAACAAAAAACAATGGCGACTTCTCGTCTAAGAAAAGTATAAGTATTGGGAAATATAAATAAAAACAAGGAATTTCTCAGAAATAGTTAACTCAAAAAACAAAAAAGTTTACCATAAATTGTGTGCTTTAACAAGATGTGCATTTTCTGTATAGTAAGATTTTGTTTTAAGTTTATCAGTTATGATTATTGGTTTCAACTTTAAACTACTTGAAATTTTTCTCATAGGGAAGTCATCTTTCTTTTAATTTCTCTTGTTTTAGTCCTAGTCATGCAAAAGGAACAGAAATTCAATTGTTTCACATAGCGACAAGCTTTTAAAACATTTGGATGTTGCTTTAGCTTAGTGTATTGCCTTATTTCCCTTCTACTTATAAGGAACTAACTAATAAGACTATTCTGCTAATGTTTTTCTAATTAGCACGATGTGGATAAAATAACATTCTTTTGTAAGAAAACTGTAGAGAAAGTCATATGAATGGAACACATACGATTTTATTTTATTATTCTGACGTAACAAATGTTTATAAACAGCACCTCTCGCAAGTTTCTCTTTTTAATATACAAGTTTCGATTAGTTGAATATTTAAGAAGTTATAAACATTTTTTCTAATCTGTAAATAAACTGATACGCAGAAACAGTGCAGTTGCGATCGCATAGCAACCATAAGAGGGACACTTTTGTACACTGTTAAAAAGTTTAACTCACATTTTAGTGTTTGTAACGTCCCATAAAACGTTTTATTGCTGGCTCTTAAAGTCAAATGACGACATTGTCCAGAAAGCGAGAAAAGGCGACTGAAACTGTAATAAATGGTATATAGACTATGTGGAGAGGAAGAGACACAGGGAGCAACATAGAGTAGAGTCTCGGCAATTACGTAATAACGCGAGCAGAGCTGTGGGTTGTCCTTAATTAAGGAATGCAATGTCATATCATTAAAAATGATATGCTTTTTGTTTAGAATTTTAAATATAAATTACAAAATATGTAAATTTTGACAAAAAGGATAGAATTTTCTACTAATCTGTAATATTTAACGATACTACTCTCACTAACGACATGCAAATCAGAATGGAAAGTGAAATTTAGGAGCTAGCGGAATAATTCAAATACATATCTACTACAGTTTAATATAATGGAGCACTTTAGGCATTTTATATTATTTAATTCCCCATTATACTCATTACATAGCTGTAACGCTAAAATTAATGAGCTTTCATTTTAGAAAGACTCGAATATACATTGTTATATTTACGAGGGCGGTTGTATAAATACTTGGCAGACTAAAGTTTTGCTAAGTTGTGTTACCATCGTGTACTGCTATTTGTTACACATCGCCAAAACAAATTTGGTATCGATTCAATGGTTATTTAGGATTGTACAGAAATTTTAGTTAGTCGTTCAATATGCTTTCGCTAAAATGAAAAAAGTGCAGCATCGTTTAGTGGTTCGCTTATACTTTTGGATGGAAAGACATGCGAGGAGATAACAGCGCAATTGGGTGGTGTTTAAGGGGTCCTTCCGTCATCTATGACAATTATTGATTCAAGAAGTTCAAACGTGGTCGCACATATGTTTTTGGTGAGGGCCCCCCCCCCCAGGATTCCCGGCAGTTGCGGTTATCAAGGAAATCATTGAAAAAGTCCACGATATGATTCTCGTTGTGAGTCGAAGGAAAGTTCGCGAAGTGGCAGGGGTCAAAGGCGAGTCGATGGGAACAGCAATCCATATTAGAAAATAACCATAATCAAGCCATTCAAGGATACATTAGAGATGCAAAGTTGTCGGGCCGATTGGCAAGCGGGCACGGCATTCAACTGCGAAGCTGTGTTTGGAGCTATTTAAGCGAAATCCGAAGAACTTTTTCCGTCCAGTTGTTGCCATTAAGGAGGCCTGGACTAATCATTTTTCATTATACTCCGGAAACCAAACAATAATAAAATCAATAGGCTGCTTCCGGTGAATCTGCTCCAAAGAAAGCAAAATTGGTCCCAACGGCTGAAAAAGTGGTGGTCACGAGTTTTTAGCGTCCGAAAGGTGTTCATATTCACACATATATCTAAGAAACAATTACAGGGAAATATTAGAGTGAGTTATTAGTTTTTGAGCACTATGATTTGCAACTATCGATCGATTCTGATTGAACGCATCAATGACAAATAGCTCGCGTAATTATCGACAATAACTTACAAGTGAAAAGAAACATATTTGTTTGTTAACAACGCTATCAATTTCCAGGATATTCAGCGTCGCCGGTGTGCCGGAATTCCGTCCCGCAGGAGTTATGTAACATGCCTTTATATACACTGAATGGGCTTTTAAGCACACTTAAAAACCATCGGTCTGGGCCTGGTTTGAACCCACAGGCTTGAGTTTAGAAGCCAGCGCCTAACCAACTGAACTACCCAGACAACTTAAAAGTGGTACTATTTAGGCAATTGTATTGTTTTCAAACATCTTCCAAGTTTCAATTCTCACAAGATATATTCTATTTAATTCCACACAGTGTACACTTGTGCAGCATGCCTTGATGGTACACTGCATTCTTTGAAGAAGGTTTGATACTGCCGGAACAAAAACGCGTTCCCACGGATGTGCTTATTTACATCATTTGAACATTTTGTTTCATATTCGTGCACTTACTTTCCTAATTACGCCAGCGCTATACACGAGAATTACGTAAAACAACTCGCTACCCGTATGCAATCTACCTGCATGTGATCTAACATATTGTACAGTTAATGTTGGGAATCAGAGATTTATGCTCGCCCTAATGCACTGCCATTTGACTATGTAGTGCCACTTGCAAGTTGTGAGAACATACGTCACTCTACAGCCGACCCTAATGAGAAGAATCACAGAGCCAGAGCATTTTGTTTAAAATAAATGCACCTATGTAAAACAAGTTAATTTAAATATCACTAGCGCAGCTCACGTAACAGCGCCGTCTATCTGTATGCATAAAAACCTAAATAATAATCACTAAGCAGTAGTTTACATGAAAAGTTTCCAGAAGATCAACTTGAAAGTTTCGCGAAAGTTTGGAGACCATATCAATGCAGTTTTCCAATTTTGTTAAAATCTTTATAAAATTATAGCAGTTTGTAAACAGAGGTTTCCAAAATTTACTATTTTTAGGTGAATTCCTGAAACAGGGCTAAAATAACCTTAAGAGTACAAATAAACCGCCTACCGCAGAAAGGCAACTACTCCAGCATTTGCACATTTTCTTTTCTTGAATAACGCATGCAAGGTAACCAGAGAATAGTAAGGTTTTATTAGTTCTTTGTCTCTACTATTAAATTAGGAAATATAATACACATAACGCCTTTCTATAGTATGCGGTTCAAGTAACAAGTTTGAGAGTGACAGTGGGGGAGGGGTATTTTATTCCACTCAAAAATTAGATACCGAGATTTCACTGGAAATAAACGTTTTAGGGTCACATGTACTCAAAAACATGTTGCGCATGTGTGTGTGTGTGTGTGTGTGTGTGTGTGTGTGTGAGAGAGAGAGAGAGAGAGAGAGAGAGAGAGAGAGAGAGAGAGAGAGAGAGAGAGAGGGGGGGAGAGAGAATATTTTTCTGAACTTCATAACTTAAAAACGAAAAGTCGGTTACATACCAAACTTGATATTTAAAGTTAGCTCTTCTAAGAATGTCACACAAAGATTTTAAAATAAAAAGTCCCCCACCCCAAACTACCCTTTACATGGAAATATTTTCGTACATTTTGATTTTCTCAAAAATGGCTAACCATTTCGATTAAAATACTGTATATTAAAGATATTTACATGACAAAGTGTGTAGCTTGAATTTTCTTGGAAGAAATCCTCTTCATTCTGAATGACTTTTGCATAACTGATAAGCCGTAAGAGGTAGAGAGAAAAAATGTTTTGCACAAAAAATATAGATCTCTTTTTTTTTCTCACCCCCCCTTTCTTTTTTGGTTGTGTTTAATGCCCGCTTTTACTACTATGGCGGGCGATTACATTGATAATACATGGAATGTAGATGAAGCACCGGTGGAATGCGATGGGGGGCCGGAGAAACTGGAGAAAACCCGCCCCTGCACCGCTTTGTCCACACAAATCCTACACGCGGTCGCCTGGGATCGAAACCTGACCGCTCTGGTAAGAGGCGAGTGGTCTAACCACTCGGCTAAGGCGCGGCCTCAGATCTCGTTAAAAGACACTATTGGAGTTAACCATTTCCAAGATTTTCCTGTTATTGGTTTCAATTTAAAAATATCTAAAATGTTTCTCAAAAGGGAATGTCATTTCTATTTCTTTTGTTTTATTCCTGGCCGTGCAAAGAGAACCGAATTTCTCAATCATATAACAACCAGCTTTGAAAATTGTTGACTGTCTCTTTAGGCAGTGCATTCTTTTATTTCCTTTCCATTTACAAGGAACTAAATAATAAGACCATTTCTGCTAATATTTATCTTGATTATCATGAAGTAGATAGAAGAATAAACCTTTGTAAGAATAGTTTATTACAGAATAGGTAGAGAAAGTCATGTGAATGGAACACATCGATATTTTAGTTATTTATACTAACAGTCTCAAAATATGCATTTTCGCTGAAATCTCGACATAGAATTTTTGAGTGGGATACAAAACTTCCTCTACGATTGTAGACGAGAAAGACAATCAACTATCAGATTAATATTCAGAGAGGAACGGGATGTGACACAGGTACAGAAGAGCATTTATCAATGATAAACTCGGAAACTGCTGATAAGACTCATCGCAGTTGCAATGGATTCGTCATGACGTCATTTTATGACCCAACAGTGTCAAGGTCACTTTGCCGTCTTATTCTTGGCATCTTAATATTATTCTCCTCTCGGGTGTAAATAGTCTTTCGAGGCAATCTCATCTAATGGAATTACTCTGCCGTTAACGACCGCGCTTCCTATTTCAGGCTTCTGTTCCAGATTTGTAAGAGTTCGACGTTTAGCCTCCAAGGAACATTGATGTCTTAGAAAATATAGGGGATGGAAGACTCCATAAATGTATTTTCTTTCTGGGATACCTTACTAAAAGATTTGACACGCATTTTCTTTGAAGAACAGTATTCTGATTTTTTATACCTAGTAGGAGACAAGCTATTGCACTACATCTCAAAGTTTGGTATCTAGATTTGACCGCAAATATATGTCTCAATTCCACCACTCTGGATAAAAAACGGCATTTTAGAAGTGTGAGAAAGAGAGAGAGAGAGAGAGAGAGAGAGAGAGAGAGAGAGAGATAGTGTGTGTATGTGTGTTTGTGCAGATTCCATAAATACCAAACTTGCATTCAAATTCAGAATTTCCCATTTGTGCAACACGAAGATTTTCAAGGAGATCCCCGCATCCAGCTAGCCTTCATAAAGAAAATGTTTCGCCCCCCCTCTCAAGAATGGTTTTTAGGGATTCATATACTTAAGATATTTACATGACAAAGTGCTAATTTTCTGAATTTTGAATTTTGATGTGAAAGGGATTTTGTACAACTGGCGAGCTTTAAGAGACAGACAAAAACTACTAAAAAAAATGTAGATCTCTTTAAAATACACATTTTATTTTAAATTCACGGTTTGTGGGCTCAGGAAGTTTGAAACGGTATGCCGCCAAGCTGAGTGAGCGCATCTGCACGTTTTAGTTAATTAGATTAAGTTAATTACTAAGCAGAATATCATATACTTATTGTCACAATGTACTGAAAGTTCAGAGAGACTGTTCCTGGAAAGCATTTCTAACTTTAAACCCGGAGTTCTCAAGCGGCTATTTCAGTGTTATTTGCTTTTGTATTACGAGAGGGGAAAATATGCTATTATTTAATCACGTCTCGGAAAGAGAAAGTGGATGTGACATACAAATAGGGGAATGACGACAAAACTTGGGGTCAATAATCATGTGAAAGACGTGTTGACCAATCGAAAATAACCACGTCACGTCAGAAGCTATTTTCGGCGCCAAAATGGCCCAATGAGATTGCAAGTTGAGAGTTTTGCGCGTGGGTAGGATTTTATATAAAATTTGAGGCAGTTGAAATGTAACTTCACGCGGAACCTGCGACACCCAGAATAAGGAATCCACGCAAAATAGTAAAGTGTTAGCAAAGTCTAGTATTGTGATCAAGCAGTTGAAATGTAACTTTACGCGGAACCTGCGACCCTTGTAATAAGATATCCACGCTAGAAAGTTGTCTACAATAATCCTGCACGTAACAGTTGCAATTATCGCCGCGTAAGTTCGAGTTTCCTTTGTGTGCATTACGCTCTATTGCTAGTGAACTGACGGAAATAGAATCGCGCCAGGAACTGTCTCAGAACGCTTGAAAAGGGAAATAAACCTTTGATCAAATGAAAGTGCCGACGTTTATTTTGAGCAAATTTCCCGTACCATCCCTTGAGATCACCGTCGCTCAATACCCGAGCTAAATATAAATAAGTCTCAATTGCTCGTCGCTGACTCCACATATAGCCGAGGAGCGCCGAGAAACGACTTCACCAGCTGCAACGCCGGAGAAAGCACCAGTCGTCGCTGCGCAGCCCAACACCAATCCCCCTGATCTTCCCGATCCCACGCCACAAGTTATATCCATAATGTTATTATTTATAATTTTTCAAAACTTTGTCATATTTTATAGCACCACCACTATTCAACTGTTTCTCGCAATGCCATGAAGAGTTTCAATCCAACATAACAGCGTCCAGGTTTTAAACATTAACTATAGATTCGTTCCTCTATTTCTTTTGTCCCCACAAAAAATTGTGTAATGAAACGATGTAAATATTTATTTCGATTAACATGAAGTAGTGAGAAAAAATTTGTTGGCAAGAACCTACATAAAGTTAACGATAGTAGAGAAGTTCATCTGAATGCAACAAATCAGATGTTTACTTTCTCTACCGCGCGACCAATAAGTACAGAAAGTATTGTATTACTTTCAAAAATTGGATATCGAGATTGCAACGGAAATATGCTTTGAACCACCGTGAATAATAATAATAATAATAATAATAATAATAATAATAATAATAATAATCCACATATTAGAGTAAGGTCCAAGGGCACATATATTGTGCGTGTGCGTTAGATAAATACCAAACCTGGTGTAAGTTTAGTTTCTTCTAAATATGACTCACGATTTTCAAGATTCCCCCACCAAAAGCTACCGTTTAAATGACAATATTTTCGTTGTTTTATTTTTTAAAAAGTGCCACTAACACTTTTGAATGAAATACCATATGTTTAAATACGTATGCGAACTAAAGCCACAATTCTTAGGGCTTAGGAGTCTTAGGCCGAATTCACAATCACGTAGTGCCAACATAACGCAGTGCAAACGTGAGGCAAGACCGCAATGCAGCCGTAGGCGTAGAGTTGATACGGGCTTCTTAATCCAAAACTTGCCTGGAGAAACCTGAGCGTACTAAAAGTTTCAAATCGAATTACATAATCAATAATACACAAAACGAAAATTCATCTAGTCTTTCTAAATATATGTGGCATAAAAGTTGTAGAGATTAATCAAATATCAGTACAGCATCAGGCGTCAACTTGCAAGGCACAGCCACATAGAAGAGCGCCATGATTGTACAATAGGAGGCGTAAACTTAAATGCAATCGTTCGTTCAGCAGCTGGCAATGCATGCAGAAAGAAATGCAGAATGTTTTCTCTAGGTACGCAACGCAAGCATAAAGTTCAGAGTTTGCAACCTTGGACGGATCATCCCCATGTACACGGTAAGTGCTCTATGAATTGTGGCTTTATACAAAAATCTTGCGTTCTATTCACATGACTTTCTCTACATCTCTGTGATAAATTAGTATTAAAAACTTTTTCTTCTGTCGACTTCGTGTTCATCGAGATAAACATTAGCAAAACTGGTCTTATTACTTAATTCCTTGTAAGTAGAAGGGAAATAAGGGGGATTCACTAGGCAAAGCGATAGTCAAATCACTTAAAAACTGGTTACTATGTGATTGAAATTCGTTTCTTTGCATGACCAAGAGCTGGAAAATTCCCGTATGAGAAAAGTTAAGTATTTTAAAACTTAAACCAATAAATATCTCGGAAATGGTCAACGACAAAAAAAGTGTGTTTTAACGAGATCTACATTTTTTGTACTGTAAGTTTTTGTCTGATCTCTTACAGTTTACCAGTTATGCAAAAGTCATTCAGAACGAAGAGATCTTCAAAGGCTATTCTCAGAAAATTCAATGTAATATTTTATTTGTCATTTAAACACCTTTAATACACATTTTAACCAAAATTGTTATGGACATTTTTGAGAAAATCAAAATTTTCTCAATTTTTTCCATGTAAAGGATAGTTTAGGGTGGGGAATTTTCCTCAAAATATTCGTGTCGCATCCCTGGATGATATTAAACAAATACTAAATTTGGTATTTTACCGGATTTTCGTTTTGGGATTATGTTCGCAAACACATGCATACGTAAGAACCTCTTTCTAATAAAAAGAAATTGTATACGGAGCCTAAAAGTGTATTTCCGGTGAAATATCGGTAACGAATTTTTGGGTGGAATGTAGTATCTTCTCTACTAAGTAGGGGAAGTATAAATACAGCTTGGATGTTATGTTTATAATTTGTTAAGTTATTTGTTCAGAATTGCATAACTAACAAACTACATATCAGAGATGATTTAAATTGCCATACAGGAACGTAGGTTTCTTTAAAAGAACATAATTTATTTCAAATAACCTTTTTGCAGCATCAGCCATTTACGAGATAGCCGTTATTGAGTTGACCCTAATGACATCATTTCTGCAAATGTTAATTTAGAAAATTAAGCCTTGCAAATATTGTTTAGATTTAGAAGCTATAAAAAATAAAGTAGTGGGTACAGAAAGTCACATGAATATAGTACAAAATCTTGTTCTTTTGCTTCACAAGAGATTCGTATTCTGAGTTCTGAATTAATTTATTCCTCTGTGGTTCCCATAAACATTTGAATTTCGTTTACACCCGCTGTATGCTACTGATTTTGTACTTTTTATTATTTCATTTATGCCCCGCTTTAAACTGCATGGTCCTAAGGCGGCATTTCTCTATGGGAATATTGCCTGTTGACAAGAGAGTTAACTCGTGTACTGTAGTCGTTAGTTTATATTAATCTTTAATTTTAATAATTAGATTGCCCACATTTCATGACTCTGGGGAGGATAGGAAATAATCTGGGATAGAGAGAATTCCATACCCCAAGTCGGGAATCGAACCCGGGACCCCGCGTACTGCAGACCGTGCTCTCTCGACTAAGCTAAGGGTCCAGTCATAAGCACTTCTTGTTTATTCGGAAATCAAAAGAGCAAAACTGTCTGAATAACAAGGATAGAACTCTTTTTTTTTTTTTTTTTTTTTTTTTTATGAATTCTACATATAATGTAATTGTGAGAAAAGTACTTTGTGAGAAATAAATACTTCTTGTTTATTTGAAAATCAAAAGGGCAAAACTGTGTGGATAACAAGGATGGAAGAACTTTTTTTTTTATATGAATTCTACAATGTATGGATACAAATTTGTGAGAGAAAATTTGGATAGAGAAAGTTGTGCGACCCTTTAAAATTTGATTGTGCGAATGAGAGCTGACATCCAGCAACAAAGGAACATTGTTACTTGTATGGAAGCAAAGTGTTGAAGCAGAAGCCAAGCGGGAAATTTGTAGATTATGGCCATACTACTGCGTATACAATTATTGCAGCGACTTTTACTCACAGCGGAACATTAGTGGTATAATGAAGAGTTAATTACGCATGAAAAATGAAAGTGGCCATTTCACAGTTTGTCACTCAAAAGAGTTTATCTAGAAGGAATTGCGAGAGAGTAATGCTGGATGACACATCAAGCTGGTCTGCCTCAAGGCCAGAATCACATATTCTAATCTCGGCGTTTCCGTCATCTTCCTGCACTGCCGCATCATCTTAACAGGACATCTTCCAAGCAGGAAGGCTCAGGTGGTTTTCTCAGTGGTCCGCATTAAGGAGTCGCGGGTTCGATCCCCGTGGCCTGCCTACCTTTGGGTTTCTTCTGGGTTTCCCTGAGTCGCCAGGCGAATGCTGGGTGAGTTCATTACTTCCCCAGAATTTCCTGGCTCTTCATTTGACATCTATTCTCATTTCATTTTATCCTTCACCAGGTTGGTCTGTTTCAGGGTTTTAAGATTCGGCGGGGGTCTCGGCATTACTTGGCATATATGCTCTATGGACACCCTGGATCTTCGGCGAGCGGTTACCGGTCTAAATTATACGTATATATCATGCGTATAAAACTGTCGAGTATCATAGAAGAATATTAACTAGTTTTGTATTATAAGTAAAATATATTGTCATAATTTATATTTTTTCTAAAAAGAGTAAAATACCAATAAATCTGTTTTTAGATACAGAATTTATATCAATAAAATTTAATTTTTCACCGTATGGACCATTTTTGTTTACCATTGGAAGAATTAATTAAACATTTACCTAACAGCTGTAAAACTAACAGATATATTGCATATATATATATATATATATATATATATATATAACTTAATTTGTTATGATTTTGTACATGATCTGATGTTCAAAAACAATTGTTAAAATTTTTAAAAGTTCACCTATGTGTAGCCTTGATATTTTAAGTTTAATAATTGTTTTAAAAAAATAACGTAAACAATTTATATTATATATAATATTAATATAATGATTAAATTTATAAATGTTTGCTTTATAGCAAACAATTTCTGCGTGCAAGTTTGTGCATGTTTGTTTTATATTGTAATTCTTTTACACATTCTCTTGCATGTGTATACAGCAAAAGTTTGCAGGTTGGTACAACAATCTACTAGATACACAACGGCAGAATGTGTCCAGACAGTTTTATTTTACATATTAATTAGTTGATTAGCATGAACAAATAGATGGCACGAAGTGCTGTTCACAATTTAATGATTAAAAATCAAGAGCATGGAATTAACTGACGAAAGAGAGCAAGTGAATGGGAAGGAACCAGTTATCGTGAAGCATGGACTTGCATTTAACATATGGTGAAAGTGGTACGCTTAATCATCTTCATCTATACCAGAAAAACCAGCCTATCGTGAAAGCAGCATTGTCAATTTTATTATTTTCTTTTTGGAGTCTATATCATCCAATTTTACTTTCGAAATGTACCTGACTGAGAGGTGAATTGTCACCAGTTAACAAAGGTTCGAATTCTTAGTGCATCAGGAAAGAAAATCTTTTATTCGCACCATTAAACCATCAGAGTACAAGGGCAGTAGAAAGAGAAGAAAAGGCGTATGTTAATAACTAAATAACTATTTCGTTTTTCTTCCAGTTAAAGCTTCGGTCATACGGACCTATCCAAAAAATATTTGTAGGCTCTTTAAAATAAATGCTTGTGTGCCAGAGATGGTCTCCGTCCTTTAAGTTTAAGTAACTTTTGTCAAATAGCTTCATTTGCGTAGTTCACTTCCTATACTATTTATTTTATTTCAACGTTTTTGTTCTGTGGATGGAACTGGGGGTCAGAGTCATACATATCTAATCCGGTATTCATCTGATAACTAAAAAAATAAATCAGTTTGAAGAATATATAGTTTCACATTTGACATCAAGATTGCGAGGCACCTGAGAGTCAGAGTGTTTGTAACCTCTAATCACGCCTTTCTTTCATATAATCAACATAATGACATCAAATTCCTCGGAATAATATAAAAAGTAATTGGCATATGCATTTCGACGAAATTTATATGTCGAGGGAGATGACTGAGTCAATAAAGTCTGTGGCCTCCATTCGGGAAGTCCGGGCACAAGCCGAACGATCGAAAGGGGTTTTTCGTGGTTTCCTAGGTGGAATACGGATTGGATATTTAACACCAGGACCTAAATTTCCCTCTTAAGCCTAAGAGGCCTAAACATGAAAATACATGGTAATAAAGAATTTATGCCATCTATCCTTAAGTAATGAAAACAGTATGCTGGACTTCTGCTCCCATCCGCTCGCAGAAGCAGAAGTACAGTTGCCTGGCACTAAAGCCTAGGTGGATATATGACGAAGCTGCTATCTGCTTGTCACGTACAGAATCAAAGGTAGAGTTGCTTGATACTAAGACCTATGTGGACACGTGTGAAGCAGTTATCTGCCTGTCACGAATAGAAAGAGGTATAGCCGTCTAGCACTAAAACCTTTGTGGACATAGGCGAAGCAAAAGTCGTATGGTACAGGTATGAGACAAAGTAGATAAACTGAATGCCCAACAGATATGCCTAAATATATCCGTTGCGATATGACCTCGTAGTTAAAAGAGACGAAAGATTGTGAGAGCGAGTTCAACATTTTTTGTCTAGTATGTTTTTGCATTGTTCATCAGTTGTAAGTTTATAAAAATTCACTCTAATCGCAGAAAATTCATGAGGTACAGATTAAAGTATGGTTATTAAGGTTATTTTAATAAAAGTTGTTTGAGCCATTTTTAGTAAACAAAATATAACGACAAAACTTCGATGAACGAGTTAGTTTGAAGCATTTTTCTGAAAAGTTTCATTTCCCTTTCTTATAATACATTAAAAAAAATTTTAGTTTCCAACCGGTATTCATTTCTCAAGTTATGTTGTTCGTATAGAATTTTTGTAAAAAGTATTTTTGGGGCGATCAGGGGAGCTTGAAATATTTCCGGTGAAATCCCTATATCGAGTTTTTGGGTCCAATACAATACTTCCTCCACGTACTAATGTAGGTGGTTGACACTGTCCAAAGATTGCTATATTTACAGAAATAAGAGCAAATCAGATATACATACTCGCGAATTCGCGAAGTTATGCAGCACGCAGGCAGCTTTAGAAACTATATTTTCTTAGCTATATTTAGTATGTGTATGTGTAAATAATTCCCTTTTCTAAGATTTTCGTTATTTTCCTGATCATGTTATTTATTTTATCTTATGTTCTGAACAACCGCACAAGAGAGAACGTGAGAAGTTAATGAACCTTAACTAGGTTGCCGTATAAAGTGTTGACCTACACGATCTCCTTATAAGGACTGATTTAACTTGCTTTAACAGGGAATGGAAAAAAAAAAAAGTGTTATTAGAGAAGATACATCCCTACAGGGAAAAGTGAGAGTTGACTTCTGACCATTGTGACTGGTGCGGAACTAACCTCAAACAGACTTTCAGACACCTGACAATTTGTAACTGTTTTGGAGAGAAAAAAAAAAAAAACCGAGTATAAAGGTGAGGTTCACGTCCAAGCATGTGCTCCGCTTTCTTCCTCGACAACTATTGCAGCTGAATTTCTCTGCAATTAAACCTTTATAAACAGCCTGTACGTCCATAGTACAGTATATTTCCCACTAATGATATGATATGAGCTTTAATAACATATTTGCAGATTGGAAAGACATGTCATGCAATTGTTTTACTATAAAAACTAATACTAGCATGGTTTAGATTACAAATGCGGAATCCTAAGTAATTAGAATTAGAAGGAATTAGCTATTTCGCAGGAACACCAAATGGGGGAAGGTAGCTAACTGAACAAAAATCTGATGTGACTTAACATGACTTTCTCAACTCAAACTTCTACACCTAAACTATTTTTTTAAGAAAAAATGTTGTTTTATCTCGCCTTGTAATAGAAATTTTACATACACTTCGTTGTAGGATACAGTAGGTAACGCGATAGTAAGAGTGCATTGCTATATATTTACATTGAAATTCTATGCTCTTTACATGGCTGGAGGAAAAAACGAATAGCGACTTAGCCGCTAAGAAATCTACCACGTGTAAAAAAACAAAAAAACATTCAAATGAAGATGGGTAACTGGATTAGTAAACTAAAATCATACCTCTACAGATTCAGGATTTCTGAAAGTGTAGGATGCCCTGACCAAACGATAGCCAATACTTTTATAAGGAAACAATAAAAACAAGCATTTGAGGGTATTTTTGTGGACTTGGAATTTTAAATTTAAAGGAGTTGAACCATGTACACTAAGTTTTTAACTTGTAAACATCTATATAAATAAATATAAACAAACTTTGTTACTGTCAAAAGAAGCACCACCACATTGTGATTTGTGTACAAGTCCTCTTACAGTTAAGCATATTATATTTCAGTGTCCAAAATACAGTCATGTCAGAAAACAGCACACAGTTTCAAAAAACTTTGCATTAACACTAACAGACACAATATGTTTAGTCAATGTATTAATATACCTTAAAGAAATCAATCTATATAACTGTATACAACTCTCAGAATTATAATTACTAACATGTTATACCTAATTCAATTGTCACGGTTTGTTGTAATATAATTTTAATATTGTTATATTTTTTATACTTAAATCATTGTTTTCATATGTCAATAAGCATTGGAGGTTTATTTTAATCCCCGAGTACATAATGATTTACTTATGTTCAAAATTTTCATTGTTTAATGGATGTAAAACTGTAAACAAGATTTTTAATGTGGTCGCTATAAGGCCTTGTAGTTCTGCGACCTAAAGTAAAGAATAAATAAAAAAAAAAAACATGTTAATATCTGTTCCACATAACTTTGCCGGTTATCTCGAAACTGTCACGGGACTAGTCGCCTCTCCTTGGTAACCGTGTTGGAATACGCGGTCGTACAGCAGAGTGGTTTAATTAACATGAATGTTTAGGCTAATATCTCCGAAAAGAATTGACAAACCTACATTATCATAGCCGCGTGATTCAAATATATTAACAAGAGTTAATGCATCTAAATAATGTAACTTTTTATCATATAGGAGGATCCCTCGTTTTAAACCTGCCTCAGATGACGAAAGCACATTCATTTATCATAAGCTGAGTGTTTACATAGCTTTTATCGCATAGATAGTATTAGTATACCGCTATTCAAAGGTGTAAGCCAATGAGGGGAAAGGAAAAGGAAATTTTGGAGGAAGGTTATACATCAGCGGGGCAAGCTTATATGAAACAAGGACTGGTAAGACTGTAAAACCATGTAATATTACTAGTATATGTGATGGGAACATGAAGGTTAAATACAACAGACTATTCCCAGGAAATTCAAGATAGCGTCTTAATTGTACAAATATGTTAAATATACGATATTTTAATCAAAATCGTTAAGAGCCATTTTTGAGAAAAAATGTAAAACGTACTTTGGGTTGGCCAAGTTCGTGAAAGGCTTCGTGTCTCTCTCTCTCTCTCTCTCTCTCTCTCTCTCTCTCTCTCTCTCTCTCTCTCTCTCTCTCTCTCTCTCTCACACACACACACACACACACACACACACACAAACACGCATGGGTCTTTTTCTAAAACAAATATATATTTTAATTCAACGAATCTTTAAAGTATTTTCGATGAAACATTGGTGTCGAAGTTTTGGATGGAATAGTCCATTTATAGGCAAGTAGATAAACTGAAATGAGTTCTATTATTAATAAAACAAAACATGTCTGGTGATAAATGAATCAAGTCGGCGCATGTCGATGGTTTTTTAGTGCTTAAAAGCGACATCCTCACGTCAGATTTACTGGCATGTAAAAGAACTCTTGTGGAACGAAATTTCAGGCCAGTGGCACTGACAACATCTTGGTTATTGACAGCTTAGCTATCAGAATGTATTAAAACACATACACAGATGAACGAGTATTGGTTATGGATGTGGGTGTACATTTATATAGAAGTGGTTTTCATTAATTAAGATTATTTTGTTGCTGGTACTTTTATTTCCATTGTTACTGTTTTAGATTTTTACGGTTTGGGGTATAGGAATGAAACCAACTCATAAAGACTAGTATTTGCTTAAAATGTGAGGAATGTTACATGTGAGAAATTATACGGAAGCTAGCAGCCGGTTGGTATTACTTCAACAAAGGACATGTGTACCGATTTCAGCAATACAGCGACAAAATACACATCCCAATTAATCAGAGATATTTCGTGGCGTATTTTCTGGCTCTCATTTCTGATTTTGAAGACATTAACTGAACACCACGCTCAATGACCTACACATCAATGGAAACAGAGAAGGTGCCCTTCAGAAGAACCTTCGATACCGATGCTGAATGTTGCAGGTTGTTGCATTACTGTCACATGTTGTAGTCACGTTCACAATTGTGCACTTTCTGCTCGCCTCACATTTCCAGTCAAAAATCGTCACCCTATGATGCCCTGAACCCATTCGGTTCCCGATAGCTAGATTGACACCATGTTTTGTTCCAAGTTACCACAGAGAGGGACTGGTCAGGCTGTGGTAGCGTAATGAAACCACAAGGTAGAACGTGTTCGATACGCCTCTGGGTGCCGAGTATATCTTTTTTTACGTTAGGCTTTCCCCTTCTGTGGCTTCGGCGATAAGGTCACAACCTCATGGACTTTACATGTGTTTACTACTTACTTGCCTTCCTCTTACAGGGAAGCCTAGATGCGTCAAAATGATGGCACCTGTTCAACTTGCCAATTGTGTGAATTCAAATTAAGTTGATAATTGCTGTAAGTTCATTACCTACTCGTTTTATCTAGGACTAATCAAGACACATTTCCTCTGATTCATGCTATAACTGTATATCTGCTAACTCTAAATACGGATTCGTTGAGCTGGTGAGAGACTATTTTTATTTATTTATCCATTTTACTTGCCTATAATTTTTATAAGAGGTTAGCTCCATTGCTAGCAAACAATTTCTAAGTTCTCGAAAGTGAACAAAGTAACTAATAAAATGAGCAATTTTGTTTACAAAAATCACCCAAAACTGAAATTAGAGACACGAGTTTTAATGAGCAAAAGCATAAAAGGACTTCAATCGCAAAGAGTGCTGCAAAGTAAAAGCATATGCAATTATGTACTAAAACTAATACATTTGCATACTAAATTAGTTAAGGAAAGCTCAAATATTAATTTAGTATACTTGTGTTTTGCCATTTTATCTTCCTATAAGTTGAGGAAATATCTAGTTATGTTTAAAAAATTTCTCCACCTTCTTCAAATCATAGCAGTGATATTTTCCCCATAAAGTGGTCACAGCTGTTTAATACTTTAATCTAATACTCATTTATCTGACTGACCCGAGGAAAATCTGAGGGAATAAAAGCTAACTAAAGAACATATTACAAAAGAAGTAACTTAGCTTCCTGTAACTAGATGTGAATCAGGTGAATACAGGATGATCCAATGGGTCAAATGTATAAAATCCAAGCTTTGTCTTGAAGATTATAGTTTAAGTTAAAGCGAAAGCTTTAAGATTACTCTACAAGATTGGCTTGTTCAACTCATGCATAAAAAAAAATCTGAATCTATCAAGCTTTCGCTAGATGTTTTCCCAGCAAACGCTTGAAATACGTTGCGCGCGCAGCTGTCGTCTGCCAAGTGCTGCCACTCATGTACTGCACAGAAGTGTTTTGCGAATACGATTCCTAACCTTAAAGTTATATGTGTAATGGCAAGTATGGCAGACGAAGTGAATATTCAGAATACGTTTGTAGCAATTCTTAAGCAGTTTCCAATACTGTTGAATAAATCTCAGATCCCGAGCATCAAAGAAGAAAAAATTAACGCTTTGCGAACCGTCTGCGTCAAGCTGGAAGAAACTTTAGGCAGAAAAGTAACTCCACAGCAAGTGCAGAAAAAGATTCAGAACATGAAGACTGAACTAAAAAGAAAAACTGACCGTAAAGCCACGGGAAATCAAAAAATAAAGTTAAAAAGGTGGGAAGAAGAATTTCTTCAACTTCTTGATGGAGAAAGCAACCCAACCATTAGTAGGATTCCAGGTAAGAATAAAAATAGATCTCAGGAGCCAAATTTAAAAGTTTGTAGTATCCTTTGGTTTGTACTATCAAGTGCAATTTCAAACGTATTCTGTAATGTGATACATGTTACATGTAACTGCTATAAAATATAAATATATTGGAAAATTACAGTGAATATTAAAGTACATAACAAAATAATACTACTTTGGGGGAAAAAGGGACTGTTTCAAATGCACTTTTTGCTTCATAATAAATTCTATTGGGTTCTTAAAGACGCTTTTCAAAGGGGTTAACACATGACTTTCCTGTAAACAGCACTAAAATTGATGATTTTATTTGCCTTGATTTCTGCATAAAGATTGCACATGGATGCTGCTGAGTTTACCATTTATATACGTTTTATTGGAAAACTTTTGTTTTCATTGTGACGTCTCTGGTTTGAATAGTTACAAAATGTAACTGTCTATAGCTCTTGTTTGCTGGTGCTAGTTTTACTAGCTCATAATTTCTCCTAAGAAATGTAACATTTTCATGGGATTTGAAGTTATTTATGAGCAAAAATAGTCGCAGCATTTATATGTAAGATGTTAATTATTGAAAGCACAATGGTAATTGACATCATCCTTGTGCTACTGAAGAAATTTCACACTGGATCACCTCTGAAAAAGCAGAGGCCTAGTGACGCTACTATCACATGGAGATCAGCTTAACCTGTAAACACGACCTTGTATGTACTGACAGAAGAACATTGTTAGCAATAATCAGGTCACAGCTGGACGACAATGCATTTCCAGGAAAGTAATGTGATATACTTACAGCGTCATCAACTCCAAACAAGTATATGCCACTAAGTAAATAAACCAAGTTGTTCTTTTAACTCCCTTGCGACTAGTTTATTTAGTTTTTTGTTCTGTTTACTGTTTAGGTGGATGTGCTGTGGGTGGGGAAGGTTTGCAAGAACAGCTACCAAACAGGTTGAAGTTGAATCTACAATTAATGAGAGCATTGCCCCAAATTTCAATAAGATTGCTAATGAAACAGGTACACAATCGAATAAATCTAAATTACCTGAGACCCCAGAAACAAAACACCTGACTACGCATGAACTGCAAAGGTTGGTACTCCTAGAACAACTAAAACTGATACGCATGCAGCAAGAGGAGATATTAAACAAACAGAGCTTGCTTCCAGTAATAGAAGTACAGGGATCAAATTTTATTCAGAACCTGTAACAACAGATGACATTTATATTTCACTCGAGCTGCATAACCATTTGCATTTGTGTGTATAAAGTTTAAGATTGCCATCAAACTTGAAATGTATAGTTTATATTCATAACAATATGTAATTTAATCATTTGCAACATGTTCATACAACTGTGAAATTTCGTTTCTTCTTTGCATTCCACGTCGTCTCCAATCTTCATTTTCATTCCTATCTTCCCCTTCTCCATATTCCTCTTCATTTTCATTGCTATCATCAACTTCTTCCTCTACATCATCGTCTCTCAGCCGTTTTGCGAAATTATACAACACAAAGCAACATACAACAATACGCGGTACTTTCTCCGTAGGAATTCTGATGGTGTTCATCAATATAGGAAATCGTCTCTTTAATTGCCCGAAACATCTCTCTATTGTAACTCTACTTCGGGCATGTTGACGATTATAGTATTCTTCCACAGCATTCACAGGGTTTCTGTATGGAGTTAGTAACCAAGGAGCAATCCCATACCAGGAGTCGCCCAGCAGTATCGCCGTTCCGTCTTGTTCTCGCAATCTTTCAAAAATATTTGAATTTCTGAATATGCGGCTGTCATGCACACTGGCAGGCCACGTTGCGTCCACACTTGTAAACACTTCATCGGAACTGCATGTCGCTTGAACATTAATAGAACAAAACATTTTTTTCTATTTATGTACTCGTGGCTTCAGAATTGGCACATGTGTGCAATCTATTGCTTCTATTACACTTGGGAAATTAAATTTATTTTGCCAGTCTTGCTTTGCAGTCGTGTTGGAAATTTTATCCACTGATTAGCTTTTTCAAAAATTCTTTCACTCACATAATCGATGGTTCTACTTACAGTTGAGTGATGAACTCCAGCATCTTCTCCGACACCAGTCTGAAATCCCGGGTCGCCGATGAAACGTAGAAATATTTGCATCCTTTGCTTCGATGTCAGTGCACCTCCTCGTGTTTCTGCGTTTTCTCCCAAGAAATGATGTGAAATTAACTCGACATTGTCCTCATTGAATCTATAAAATGATTTATATATACATTCTCTACACTGTCGCTTTACTTGATACACTTTTCTTCGACGGATATTCATGAACTGTGCCATTTTGTGGGATAAAACAACTCACACTTCTCTAGTACGAATCAAGTCACCTACTGAGGTAACTTGAAAAAAGTCAAGATTAAGCTACAAGAAGTGAAGCTTTCGCTTGTTTTATGCATTGGATTTGCACTCAAAGTCAAGTCATTGCTGGAAAATTCAAGCCAAAGCTAGGCAGCTAGTTGGCTCCAAAGCAAACGCTAGACTTAAGTCAAGTCGAAGCTGTTTTATGCATTAGAAACCAAGATTGCACTTGAAAATTAGCAAGGCAAAGCTTATGCTTGACTTTATGCATACCACCAAATGCCTCATTGCCTATTTCAGGAGTTAAGGGATGCAGAACGGGAAGTAGGATGGCTTCCGAAGAGGGAAGGTCGTTCAGTACGTCAGTCACGACCTTATCAACAACGTTTTTGCACGAAGCATACTTTTTCAAAATGCAAATATTTGTTAAACTTTGGTATTACTATGGAGTTATTTTTTAAAATAAATTGGAGCATTAGAATGTTCAAGATTATATATTTAATTATAAATGTGTGTATATTCAATCTCTATATCCACAGATATTCATTTTGCAGTTTTCTTGAGAAAATAATTTAAAACCAGTGAATAGCAAACTAATATATATCTACATTGCGTTATACATGTGGGGAAACATTTCGCAACGATTAGTTTGTTTCAATGAAAAATTGTACACTATTCTTTAAGAAGAAATTCAATATGTCCATAGAAAATCTGTAGCTATAGAAAGCAATAATCCAGAATTTGAATTCTAATCATACAACATGTTTATTTAAAAACATTAACGAATATATATATATATATATATATATGTGTGTATGTATGTATTTTCGAGTATCTGCCTGCCTTGAAAGAAATGGCCCATTATGCGCTGTTGACAAAAATGTTTCCTGCCATCTCTTTCAACTATACTAATGAATGTTTTATTTCCCTGATCACCAGAATTAGAAAATACAACTTTTAAACATTTGATTTACACCATGCATAGCTAGACATTTACCGTCTTACAGCTAATTTTCTTATTTTGATCAGATAGTTAATCAGCAATATCTTATACACGAATTAAAATTCAGACCACTTCTCAAGTTTCACATCTTGTTGCATTGATCACCCTGATCAATTCTAATCAAAGCATCTCAAGTTGGGGGAAGTATGAACTGGGGTTAATGTTTTAGTCGATTAGATTGGTCTTTTTAACTTTTGATGAACGGAATGTACTTTAAAATACATTTCTGCACCCCCCCCTCCTCCCAAGAGTATAAGCAATTCATGTTTTTGGGCGCCAATTTAAAGCTCTGCTGAGATTAACTTACCCGGCATAACAAAATCCACTCAATTTTTTTCACAATCCCATTTCTTGCTGTTCCCAGATTAAAAACTAGCTTCTCCTACATTAAATAATGAGTAAGAGGTCCGCAACTTTTCAGTAATGTGGTTCAAATGGTGCAACAATTATTAATTCGAATTTCGTTATAAATTTCGGTCTATAATATGTAATCGAACGAGAGGTTATGATTTTGCACAATATACAGGATAGGAAGTGAATAAGTGCAAATATTGGTATCAGCATTTGAAAGTGTCTTAATTAGGGAGGCTGAATGCTTTAGAGAGTGATCACATTTATTTCAAAATATACTTTTTACTATATGAATAGTCTTTGTCAGGTTAGTACTTTCAGCAGTTTCAATCGACTAATTATGAAAGTTTCATCCTTTCTTTTAATCATAAACCAGTCATAACCAGTCATTAAATCCCATGATTTTCTTTCCTGTAGATAAATAAAATAGCGAGATTGATGACTATCCCCTGGATAAAATATAAAATTTAAATACTTTCTTACTTAAAATCAAATCACATCGTGCCAGATGACCAATCACGGCATACGGAACACTCGAAATGAAATGCAGTTTTATTTATGGACGCTCTTCAATCACTGTGGTTCTCAGCGTCCAATTCTATATTAGGCGTCATGGGACCAACGGCTTTAGTTCCCTTTCGAAGGAAGCCATGCTAAGGATTTTTACTCTCGAAAAAATCCATCGCCCTCGCCGGGTTTGAACCCAAGACCTTGAGTATATGAATCTATGGTATAACCACTACACCACGGAGAGCGATTGAACACTCGGATGTGTTACGGAATACTCATCAGTGCTACCAACAGTGATAATGAGAAAATATTTAACACCAAAGTAAGTTAAACTTACACCCCTCCCCAAACACACACACACACACACACCTCTTTTCAAGAACATAATTTATTTATAAATCGATCTGTTTTAGTAGGTTGATGACGAATGATTCAGAAAACAATTATCGTTTTATCCGACAAAATCGCATTCTTGTAAGCGTAACGTAGCAGAGGCGTAGCTAGGGGGAGTAGTTGGGACTTGGAGCTCTCCTTTATATATATATGTGTGTGTGTGTATAGTAACAACAAATATAAAATTGATCTTTAAAAATATTTCTACTCAGGATGAACTTATATGTATTAACTGATTTAATACAAATTGTTTTAAAAAGGGAACCCTATTCGTGACACCCATTTCCCCCTATCTATGCTACTGTATTGCAGGATAAATGACCATATTCGACGATATCTCAGCAATGCTAAATGTTATTGGTCAATATGAAATAAGTAGCTAGTGAGTGGAATAGTCATTTAAAAAGTAATTTAAATAAGCGTTTTGCTCGTTTTTTCCTTTCCTTTATTATAAAACTATGCACTATATGGAATTTTCCACCAGATTATTTGGTACGAAGGTATTTGGAAAAGTGGCATTCCTAATTTAATAGCTGTGGGAGGAGATAATTTATATGCATTTCAAAATGTAACATGTCAAAACCCCAATTATATCCATGAAAGTAAAACATTAAACATACATTAATTGCTAGTAATGTTAGCAAACAATTAAAGCTCTATAATATTTAGATAATGTCTTAATGTCTTTGTTCGTTCTGTCTTAGAACGCGTTGAAAATGTACGCTCTCGTGAACAAAACAACGAATTCCTATTATAGAGCCATTACAATTTGCCATCCTACCGTAACTTACGGTTCAATTCCCGTGAGAGCCTTTTTCTCCGGAAATCTGCTGCAGGTACACGCATTTTGCGACGCTTTCCTTGATAAATCACCGTGAATGACTCGAGACATATTTCCGGATAAAGAAATTGATTAACATTATGGTAATTAATGCGACGCTTCGCAACTGTTTGTCACGGTGAACGGTTTGACGTAACTCGCTTGAGAGGTATTTCTTTTGACATCACTTCTCTCTTTTTACCGATGACAGCGCTATATTGCTTCCCTTTTTATTAGCACTCCAAGACAAATGCTGCAAATCTCCTGGTTACCAAAACATGAGATGCTAGTGTAGCACCTGTTGGCATTCAGTGATACAATTATTGGTGAGGACAACAAAGTAGCACTTATATAACCGAGAGCCTTTTAATCAAGGATTCTTTTAAGGCGATACGGTCCTTCGTTTACGGAAATTAACAATATTCTCAGACAGGTTTCAAATGTCTAACTAATGGATTATTCTCGCGCATCATACAGATTCCTATGAATATCAATACCACATTCCATGAAAAATATTTTAACCTCTCCTTTAGTTAATTCTTCAAAGGCTCGTAAAAGATTATTATTAAACGTTTATTTTATAACTTATTACTTAAAAGAGGTGAAATAAATTGTTATTTTTCCATGATCGTTCCATCGCCAAAAATAACATGTTCCAAAATAACATAAATACGCCCCAGAATACAACAATAATACCAAAGATACTCTTGCTTAACTAGTTTATTTTTGCAATTAGTCGCAGGTACTTTTCTATCTTTCGAAGTTTCACTAACCGATGCTCCTCTCTCTCCCCTCCATCTCCATGTATAATATTAACACTGCATCATCTCGGATGATTGTCTTTCGTATGCGTATCGTAAGAGCTCAATATCAAAATTAAATCAGATTGGCCGGAAGATTGCTAGTGGCAATGTTCTTTGAAAGTTGGAGTGCATAACTTTTAACTGTTTTACTGTAACGTAATGAACTTTATGTTCTAAGCGTCACCTCTTGGATTCTTTTAGAAGAATATTAGAATGATCACATTAGTCTAGTCAGTGGACTGTTATTTCGGAACTGTGTAGCTGGATAAGCTGGACCCCTTCCCAGGTATTTTTCTAATGGCTAATAACTATTGGTCTGTGTATTTATTTAATCCTCCGAATTAGTATATCTTTAGCTAGGGGCTAACAATTTGAAGTATACCTTACTAAATGAGCAACATTCTGTAAATAATAGGGCATTTTTTATATTTTCAAACATATACGTGATCCATGAATTATCCTTTGGAATGCAAAGGTTATGAAATAGTCACACTTATGAAATAGTGTATTAAATATGTCCTTTCAAACGAAATATTTAAGTAGTTTGATTACTCCGTTTTGTTATACGTTATTGATTCTGACTGAGAAGTGAGAATCGAGAAGTGAGATTCAGGAGTTATTTAATAGTAAATGTAAAGTACATATGCGTTTATAAGTTCCTTTTCGAGTTAGTGGAACATCTTTTAAGATACAATCCGACACCACCATGAGAAATACACCACTGACTAGAGAATGGATGTGATGAAAATACGAGATATAATGTAACCTTCGGAGTTTACCTCACTTCACCAAGGGTCTATTTCTGACGGAGAAAAGACCCGCGTTCAGAGTCCATTGTTTCTAATGATAGGGCGAAGATGAACATGGCGGTGGAATGAGAGGACCTACAGATTTTACCGTGGACTGCAAACCATGTTGGACCTTGGGAATACCCCATATGAGCTAGTAGGTGAAGGCTGGGATAGGGCGGATTTAATCCTTAAAATCGTCATCCCAGATCCAGGAAGCGAATCAATCACTCCAGCACGAGAGCCGCGGGCGGAAATCTGAGCTATCCCGGCAGCCACAATTTATCTACATCAGCATGCTTCTCAGGTATCCTTCTCTGCTAGTTTCTTACGCGGCCCATTACGCTTTGTTTGAAAATAATTCTTCACTAAAGTCTCTATGTGAAACTATCTACTACAATACTTTCCTCTAATTCATGATATTCAAAACAGAAAAACGTAAGATGTACTAGAAGCAACTATGGAGGAGGTCTTCAGCGATCACAGTCCACAAAAACTATCTTGTATTATGAAGAATGTTTGAATAACAAACTAAGATGGGAAAAAAATGATAAAATAAACTACACACTTAAGAGGTTTTTGTCTTGCCTCGTTTAGCAGCGAGAATAGCTGTAAAACCTGAAACGCAGCAATCGATACTAAACTAAAAGAACGGATCATTTTCCTGATGAGTATAACGTTCTATATTTGGTGCGTTATATTTACTATATTAGGAACATATGGAAGAAATGAAACTTTCGAGTCAGATGATCGATAGTGTAAACTTTGTCGACGCCCTTCTCACTTCCCTAGCCTGGGTAACGCCTTCTGTATGACCCCTTCACAACGCCGTAATGCCATTATGTGCGTTCACAAACTAGATTTCCTTGAAATGATTTGCGATAAATGTTGTAACGGTATTCAAATGTGAGAACACTGAAAAACAGTATGACTCAAAACACGATCCGGCACACCACATCAACCTTTCATAGATATGCTGCTATGTTGGTTCTTTTTATCATTTCATTTGGAACAAACAAAATCTCTATTTTACACAAAACCAAATACGTAGTAATTTCTTGCAGATTCGTGGATCATGTTAAAATGGAGATTACAGAATAATAGAGATGAAAAAAATTTACTTTTAAACGCTGTGTATTCCTTGCGCTCATGGCTTTTTATTTCATATTTTAACAAAGCACGAAAACTATACGTGTCTTTCATTTTTTTTCCCTCACAGGTTATTTCTAAAAATCTCCATTTACGACTTAGCCAATTTTCAATAAAGTGTCTATGTTTATGCTATATTGCACACCGTAAGTTAATTTTCCACATATTTCCTACTACTAGTTTAAAGATAAACAATGGATAGAAATGGTGTAACAATCACATGACTTTCTCTGGCTATTATTATTAATTTTCATAGTTCATTGCATATCACTTAACAATTGGTTTTATATATAGTTCCTGTTGTCAAAAATGGTTGTAAGTACAACCAGTATACAACCCAATATAATTATTTGTTTTGAGCGGTCTACTCATAATATTAAAAATTCTCTATGAGCACATATGAAATAAAGCTATTGAACTTTTCCACGTTAATTATTCCACTGCTTCTAGTGTTGAACAGTTCTGATATACGTCACATATTTGAGTCACGTTTTTCTTTATTTTAATAAAGAGATATATACTTTTGTTTGAATCCAAAAGAAATATGAGCCATTTTTGTGAAAATACAACGGAACATTTTCTATGCCAAGGTTTAATTGGGTTGGAGAGAATTCCTTGAAAAATGTTTGCTTTGCACCATTAAAATGTGTAGTTAGAGAATCATAACAGTTGGCATTTATTCAACTTTTCAGTTAAGTTAGTTACTTCTCAGTTTCACCAAAAATTTTCGAAAAATGTATCTGTTCCATTTATGTGGCTTTATTTTCATTTACAGCAAACAAAATATTCCTACAAATGTTGGTTCTTCTATCTACTTCATGCGAATCGGAATAAACATTAACAGAAAAGCTCTTACTAATTTCCTTATTAAATGGACGGGAACTAAGGGAATACACTAGGCTAAAGTGACAGTTAAGTATTTTAAAAGCTGCTGCTATGTTATTAACATTCAAATTTGGTTCTCTTTGAGTTTTTATGGGTAAAATAGTGAGGAAAAAAAAAAAAAAAAAAAAAAAAAAGACGGCTTCCTGCTTGAGAAAAATATAAGTATTTAAACAAGGAATATCTCGAAATCAATAATTTTACAAAGAAAATGGACATGCCATTAACAAGTATTTTGACGAGATCTACATTTTTTGTGTAGCAAGTTTTTTATCTATCTCTTATGGTTTACTACCTATGCAAAAGCCATTCATAATGTAGAGAACTTCAAAGGCTACTCCCAGAAAATTCAAGATTTACATTTTATTTGCCATGTAAATATATTAATATACGGTATTTTAATCAAAATTGTTACAGCAGATTTTGAGAAACTCTAAATTTTCGAAACGTTTTCCATGTAAGGAGTAGTTTGGGGGGGGGGTCCTGAAAATCGTATCGCATCCTCAGAAGATACTAAACTTAAATATCAAGTTTGGTGTTTAACAGACTTTTCAATTTATTCTGTTCATGGACACACACGCTCGCGCGGACCTTTTCTTAAAGAACTTTAAAACAGGGGACCTTAAAACATGTATTTTGAGTGAAATCTCGGTATGAATTAATATGCAATACCTTCTCTAACTATGTAGTATGAACGAAGTAGAGAAAGTAATAAGGTTGTCTGAAATGGAATTTGCGGGTATTAAAAAAAAAACTATAAGTATTATAAGTAGAATATTTTCTTTTTTTTTTAAAAATAATTTGGGTCAAATTCTTTTATTTTGACAGAGTAGGCCCTTGTTAAATTTTATTTAATTCACCCCTCACCAACCAAACCAATTCACTCAATCATGTGACTATGAGATAAGCATATTAAACTTCATCCACTAGTTTACGAGTGTAAACTCAAAGTTCTTGTTTAAAATGTACAAAACAATTAGCTAAGAGTACCATGAAATGCATTATATATAGCAAATATATTTACCTTCATCTAGTAGAAGTGACCTGACGACTTTAATGCAAGGCCTGCCCTTGTTCTTGTAATCTCTGCCGAAGTAGAACAAGAAGCGCGACCATTCTCCAAATCCTTCGTAATGCTGGCAACAGGGGCACCAGGGGGTGTCATCGTCGTCGCCCCCGTCGGCCTCCTGTGCTAGACTTACTCCCTCAGCCACTTCTGGAGTGTGTCGACTCCACTCTGATGATCACATCCACTCACTATCTCGAGACTACTTGGAGATAAACATAAATTGCATAGAGCGAGTTTTTATCTCGCCAGTGACCGAAGCACATTCTGCCGTTCACCACTTTTTATCTGACACTTGTTCTCACACACGAAACTTCCGTTTTGTTCATCACTGATGCATCCAATGGACTGCGCGTAGTCGTACTTCTCTGTCTGCAGCCAATATTTTCGCCCGTGTCTGCTCAAGCATAACTGCACCTTTTTATTGGTTGAATCGCCTCATCGCAAGTTTCCTCTCCACTACCCACAATTTTATGGACTATAACACACAAGCATTCCGATGGCGTTTAGCTGCAATTATCTTAAAAACTTCCGTGTCTTCCTAACATCAGAAGTGTCTTCATCATTCCTCCATCAAATTCAACCTTTGGCAAAAATTGTCTACTCTCCTGCATTCTAACCTTATGGGCGTAACACGGGATCTAGGTTTGAGAGGGGAAGGACTAAACTAGCAGAAAGCAAGATAATTAAACTTCAAAGTTCATCAATCACTTTTCAGAGAGGTTAAACACTGTTTTAAAAGAATAAAGCAGGAACAACATGTTTAGTTCGAGTGATTTATTTCCCAGTTGTCTATTAGCACCTTGGCATTTAACAATTGCACGCCTTCCATTATATTTACTTTATAGTCAGTTTACAAGATATACATGCGAAACTACCTGTTTTATCTATTACCTGTTAATATTCATAAGCAATTGTTTCAAATAGTTAATATCACGGTTTGTTCATGGAACTGCTAAAGAGCAGGTTGCTGTAATTGTCAGCCATGGTGTTTAAAACGCTTTGCGTGATATAATGAGAAACACAAACAGTATACGCCTAACATTGGCACTCCAGTTCAGCATGTTTTATAATAGTATGTTACTTACTGCATGACGGAAAAAAAAGCAACTGAGTCACTCCAAGCTTACTAAGGAAATGTAAACAAGCATCGACATTTAAGTCTCCCAAAATTAGTAGGCACTCCTGGTCCTGTTAACATTACAGGATAACATTTTCATAATGCATAAATAGCTTAGCTTGAAAACGGTTCTATTAATTTAAATATAGAATATAAGATTAACCAGTTACTTAAAGCAACTCAAAATAATATGTTAAGTTGGAAATAATGATTGTGTCGGGGATTGCAAATCTCCCCTCCCAAGATGCCTTTGCAACTTCACATTCTTGTTCACCTGCGCCTGCTCTTGGAAATAAATCTCTGATATTGAAAAGTTTTCAACTTCCATGCATTTAGAAGATTTCCTCTTCCCGTTTCTTTTGGACAAGAGTTCCAAATAGGTTCCAAATCGTTACTAATTTATTAATCACCACACATCTATCAAATAAACTGTCTATTTTATTTTAATTTTTGGTCTTCAAAATTGGTTCCAAAATGTATGATTACCAAAAATCTATAAAATAAACTGCCTATTGTATATTTGTTGGACATCCAAAATAGGTTCCAAATATTTATAACGATCACCACAAATTTATAAAATAAACTGCCTAATGTATATTTGTTAGACTTTCAAAATTGGTTCCACACATTTATATCAATCCTACAAATTTATAAAATTGAACATTGCCTATTGACTTTGATTTGGTAGCAAATAATTTTTGCTATGTTTAGTTTTAGGCATGTTTACAATCGGGTTAATTTCGGTGCTAGTGCTAACGGTATGAATACAATAGAAAGGGTCCTCTCAAATGTTATCTGTAGTGACCAGTCTTGGCAATACGTATTATTTAAAATGCATCGGAATTGAGACCAGACTTTGCTGGACAGGAAAAAGATACTCAAAAGATAGTAAAGTTGAAAAAATAGGTAAAACGAAATAAAAATACTAAAAATGGGCATTTAAACTGAACGAAAGAGAGCAATCAAAATCTACAATTTTCTAGCCTATAGTGACACATAATAAAACATATTATATTGGACCTCACATCAGACACTATAAAGAAAAAGTACTTTTCCTCAACTTCCTAGCCGCACTCATGGGACTTCAAGCTTTTTCTTGTTCAATTTATACTCCACCTTTAACTTCGGTGAAATTATCAGCAGCCGTTTAAGTTCTGTACTGTTGCCACTGCGTTTCTGTTTTAATTTGAGTTTTATACATTCATTCAAACTTCCAAACTCTGAAAAATACAGGGAATAATCTCTTGGCTAGAGAAAAATTCCCACCACCAGCCAGAAATCGAACCTTAGACCACTCGCACAGCCGACAGATGCTCTACCTTTTCAGTTTGATTGCAGTGGAACTATCAATGTAGAAAACTTCTGGGATAGTAGGAAGCAGGGTATTTAACACCATAATTATGGAAACGCAGAAATGGAAGCAGCGACTTAATAACGTGTGCCAAAATATGAAGCTAAGTTAAACAATTTCTTGAAATAACGGAGAAGGAGAAAAAATTCCGTGAAGTCTATCATTTCGACTACAAATAATGGACTGATGGAGGAACTAATGCATGATTAATGATAGACAAACAACTGGAGAGATTGATAAAAAGACAATGAAACGAAAAAGGTGGAATCATGCGCTACACTAATATCCTAGAAAATAGCAAGTCTTACGGGCGGCTTCAATCTTCATTCATCTTGACAGGAGAAAGGTATCACGAAGATGGCCTTTACTCTGGAGCAGGTGCCAGTTGCTCTTGATCGCCGTACCCTTCACTTTCCCAAGCGTATTCAACATATCGACAAGAATATTTTTAGCAACTCCGCATTCCATTGCTGCAAACATTGGCAAGGGGACAGGAACAGCTCACCAAGTTTAACCTTAAGGAAACAATTCAGGAAATGAGGAAAGCATGGGTAATTACAGTCTCTATCTTGAATTGTGCCAAGAATTCACCAACTACAGTGCTTTCATATCCTATCAATACAATATCCGAGCAAAACAAATGGATTAAAACCACGGTAGCGGAAAACAAAACAAAACAAAAAAAAAAAAAAAAAAAAAAAAAAAAAAAAAAAAAAAAAAAACACATTGGAGACTGAAAATGGTGCTGCGATCCGCAAATTCGTGAATATTCTCCTTGTCGCTATATTTTGATAATGCCGGCCTTCTATTTGAAGATTCTTGTTCATCATCAGGGCATCCTTTTAACTATTTTGTTAATATTTCGCTGTTTGTAAGCTACACTTAGCTATATTTGATGCGCATTTTGCTTATCTTAGTTTTAATGAACTCTAACAAGGATTATAACCGCAAAGGACTGGAACGAAAAGAAGTAATGAAATGAATGTACACCACATCTATAGATATTAGTCATCCTATATTCGCATTATGAGGATAATGGAAAACACGAGCGAATATCTTATCTAGATAATTCACCACGATCGAGATCCAAACCCGGGGCCTCTTTCTTCCAAGGAATACTTCCTAGAACGTTTAATGCTAAAGATTTTACCACCAAGAATTCAGATGTTCACATTATATTGTAAAACAAGTGTAGGAATGGCTAACTTAATCAATCATAAAGAATAATAAATGACAGTTTCTGAAGTTCTGATAAAGTAAATGTTTAATTAATCATATTGCAAGACATGCTTTAATAAACAATAAAAATGCACACACAATGTAGAGTGCAATTAAAAGGGAAATAAAATATATTCTTGTGAAAAATCAACTCAGTAGTAGGTTTTACAACCTCATCTCTTCACTGGGTCTTTAATGTATACAATCATAAAAAATATATTAAAAAATAGAAAACAAATATAGAATAAAATCTGCCAATGGGAATTACAATAAATCGCTGAACAAAGCGAGCATAAAATCTGATATGTTCCGTTCATATGACTTTCTCTAGCTGTTCCGCAAATAAACTTTCCTTACAAGAGATTCTTCTTTTATCTATACCATGCTAATCGAAATATACATTAACAAAATTAGTTTTTTTATTTGATCCTTTGTAAGAAGAAGGGAAATATGAGAATGCACTAGGCTAAAGCGATAGTCAGTTCTTTTAAAAGCCAGTCGCTATGTAAACATTTGAAATTGCGTTCTCTTTGTTTGCTTGCTTAGAATCAAACAAGAGAGACGAAAAGATGCCTTTAGGATTAAGAAAAGTTCAAGTACTTTTAAATTGAAACCTATAACACGGAATAACTCAAAAACGGTTAACTCTACACACACACACACACACACACACACACACACACACACACACACACACACACACACACACACACAAACAAAAAAGACAAAAAATGAATGGCAAATTGTGTGTTTTGAGTTCTACATTTTTTGTGTAGTAGGATTTTTCTGTCACTTACAGTGGTACAAAGGTTATACAAAAGTCATCCAAATTCATTTTCATTGTCATATATACTATACGATATTTTAAACAAAATCCAAAATGTTTCCATGTAAAAGTTGTTTGGGGTGGGGTGGGGGCTTTTCTTGAAACTCTTCGTGTCACATCCTAGGGAGATATTAAATCTGAATACCAAGTTTGGTATTTAACACACTTTTCGTTTTTGAGTTATGTTTTCCACAAACAGACAGAAGACACGCAAACACACATTTTTTTGCTAAAAATGTCTTTTTTGAGTTCAGGGGGTGTCAAAAAATGTATTTCCGGCGAAATCTCGGCGTTGAATTTTTGTGTACAATACCATACCATTTTAGCAAATAGTTCTCTTTTAATATCCCCAGAATGGTCAACAAATACCCCCCATATATGAATATGGACACAAACAAGATGTTTACAAGACGGCTTTACAGTAGTTGCATCAGAATCGGAGGATTTTACTACAAACAGCTTTACCTCATTTAAGGGTTATGCTCCTTCTTGATATCTTTTGTCCGCATATCCTGCAGAGAGGAATGTATTTTATAAATAGATTCTATTTGCAACATAAATTAACTCTCGAATAGATGTACCTAAGTAGTCGCTAATATCACCAATTTGGAGATCAATGAGATGAAAATGTTTCTCGATTTTAGGGAAAACTGGCATTTTAGTTCTATGGTACCAAAAATAATGCTGTTGTGTCTTGTGGCTTCACAAGGTAGACGATCTAGAAATGCATTTCTGATCGCAACACAGGGTCACCTACCTACACACGTGTGCCAATATAAAATATGTCCCAGGTTATGAAATGCATACACGACTATTGGCCACTTTCCCAAAGCCTAGTTCATCAGCCAATGGGTGGCTACGCATGTGAGTCAGTAACCGGTGAGTGACCTCCACTGGTCAAGATGCCAGTGACATGATTCTGGATGTGGAGCATACACCTGAAATGGCGGACGATGAGGGCTACACCACTTGTCCATCAGTTTTATCAGTTTTACTGTTATACTTTCATTCTGCCAATTTCCTTCTCGTGGGTGGGGACAACAAAACCGTGTCGATGCTATGCCTTTCAATCCCGATGTGTCTATAAAAAACAAAAACTAACTGATGAACACTTACTTACTGTCAAAAAAGAATATGCAACAATCAATAAACCAATGTAATCTTAATTATAAGAGTTTAAATACTAGTAGCGATACTGGGGTCATTATCATAGGGAGATCTTGCAAGAGATCACATCCGCCATTAATGTTATTAAACAAAAAATATCTTTGCGAGCATTTATGCGATTATTATTATTATTTGGGTGATACGTTGAGATATAGCTAAAATTGGTTAATGGACTGTATAAAAATATAGTTCACGTGAAATGGATCAATTTTAAAAACCTCAAGTAGAAGTTGGACATCAATTTTTACTTCTGAGCTGCAGCACATTATTACACAGTCTTTATGGAAAATAAAACGAAAAACTAAGTTATTTATTGGGCAACAGCTCTTTTCTCTCAAAAGTATTCCCATTTAAATACAATAATACCTGAATGTTCGGTTTTGTTCCATTATATGTATTGTTCTTTTATAATAGTAATTTAAACTGCCACAGAAAGTATTTTCTTTAAATAAATAAACCCCTTTGCAACTGACTTGCAATTCCTTTGTTTCATCATGAAACCACATTTCTGAACATATATGAATATCTTGCTATTACCTGGTGGCACATCTGATAATTAAAAATGGTCAATTATACTTTGCAAAACATATCTCAAAATTTTATCATTTATAAGTAAAGCTTTAAAGCCAAATGAAATTAAAAAAGACATTAATACTTCCTTCCATGGTAAACAAAGGGTTATTCCGAACCTAGGCGGCATTAGGCCTTCGATACGTGCAATATAATGCCCCATTTTATACAGGAATTATATACTTCTGATTAAATACTGAAATCTACTTTTCAGATGCACAGACCGGTAACATAACACATTTATATGTTGCACTGTTTTTTTTTTTCTGGATTGGTTTGAATACCTCATGAATTAGCATGCACTGTGTGTATGCATGCGACGTATTACATTCGCAAGACTTTCTCTACGTCTCTGTAACAAATTATTGTTAAAAAGCTTATCTTCTATCTACTTCATGCTAATCAAGACAAACATTAGCAGACATGGTCTTACTACATGTTTCCTTCTAAGAGAAGGGAAATAACAAAATACGCTACACTTAAAGCGATATAAAACCTTTTTAAAGCTGATTGTCATGTACTTGAAATCCGTTTCTTTCATAAAAATCTTAGTGTCGCATCCTTGGAAGATACTAAACTTAAATACCAAGATACAGACTCTCCATCTTTGAGTTATCGTCTTCACAGACAAACGAACACACACACGACCTTTTTCTAAAAATGCCTTATTTTAAATACAGGGGACCCTAAAACGTGTATTTCCGGTGAAATCTCGGTATCGAATTTTTGGGTGAAGTATGTATGGACCAATTTCTATTTGCAACCCGCCTGGGTAGTGTGGTGGTAGCGTGTCTGCCTCATATACAAAAGGTCACGAGTTCGAATCTCGCTTAGGGTGAGATACCCGGATAAGGTTTTTTTCGGGGTTTTCTCTTATCCTGAGAAGACGAACGTCGAGTAACTATAAGCTCCATGGAACCCGAGATCATTTGAGCATCATTTCACTAATTTCATTCATCGTCCGATATGACCAATCAGCTTAAAGGACGTTAAAACTACAAAAATTCTATTTGCGCAATAGTTTGAAAAGCTTAAAATACTAAAAGTATGACAGGGCATTGTACAAAAATTACTCTTTAGCCTCCTTTTTTTACTTTCTCTATACGTACTATGTACATAGTGTATAGAGAAGGTATTGCATTGTACCCAAAAATTCGATACCGAGATTTCACCGGAAATACATGTTTTGAGACCACCTGAATCCGAAAAAATCATTTTGAGAAATATGCCTGTGTGTGTGTGTGTGTGTCTGTGTGTGTGTCTGTGGGCAGCATAGCTCAAAAACGAAAAGACAGTTAAATACCAAACTTGGTATTCAACTTCCATATCTTCCAAGGATGCGACACAAAGCTTTTCAAGAAAATCGGGGCCAACTACCCTTCACATTGAAAAAGTTTCGAAAATTTTGATTTTCTAAAACATGGCTCTAACGATTATGATTAGAATATATTAAAGATATATACTTGACAAATATGTATACCTTGAATTTTCTGGGAATAGCCTCTGTAGACTACTTTATTCTGGATGAATTTTACGGAACTTTTTGTAACTGGTAAACCGTAAGAGATAGACAAAAACTTACCACACAAAAATGTAGAGCACATTAAAACACACAATTTATGTTATGTTATAAATACCATTAATTTTCGTGGAGTTGATCGTTTTTGAGATACTCCTTGTTTTTTGTTTCAGCTTTAAAACTTATAATTTTCTCATACAGGAATTTAACAATTGCTGTCCATACAAACAAAGAAACTTCAGTCACATAGCAACCAGCTTTTGACTATCACTTTAACCTATGGTACTCCCTTTATTTCGCTTCTACTTACAAGGAAGCAAGTAATAAGACTATTTCTGCTAATTTTTTCTCGCTTAGCATGAAGTAAATAGAAGCATAAACTTTTTAACAAAAAGTTGTTGCAGAGATATAGAGAAAGTCATGTGAATGGATTACATAAGATTTTTATTTTAAGCTATTTGTCTACCGTAATCTGAAATACTTGAATAATAAATTTCTCCTGATGTAATGTTTATAAAATGTGTTACAAAAAATGGCAACGTAAGATATTAGCCGGTGAAGGACACGTTTATCTGCCTTGTGGCTGTCGCAGCGATAAACGGAAACGCGGATTGGCGAAGCGGGTGTAAGAAAGAAACGTGCATTGCGTATAGGTAAACGGATAAAAGGATACAGCCCAATATGTGTTTTCACCAATAATATTTTTGTTATTTATTTTAGTTTATTTCAATCATACAATCGTTTTAAAACACGTGGAAGAGAAAGAAAGAAAAATAAGATGAACAAAAATTAAGCTTATAGCCTGATTCACTCGCGTCTGGGTGAACACAAAGGTTTAAGAGTCGGATAGTCCAGGTAAAGTGACACAGCACTTGGTCCATAATAGTAACGATCATTACCAACTGAATCCGGACGCAACAATGACATGTTATCTTATATGAATAGTCTGAAATATGCGATCCCTCGCTCATGTATGTTACCTACTTCTGCCAAGGTCGCTAGACGGCAGGATTAACGCTAAGGCGTAAGTACACGGCATTAAGAAACATTAATATTGCTGCCATCTAGAGACCTTGACTTGTCAAGTTCGATACTGTGTAGTGGCATCACCACCAAATTGTACTGAAGCTACGGGGAAGCGCGGGAGAAGCAGCATATCATTCAGCACGGCTTCTAGTGTGCACGATTCGTTTATATTTGACTCATAAGACAATTACGTCATACCAGTCGCGCATGCACAAACACTCCTGAAAACTGTACGAATAAACCGCGTTACCGACAGTGATGCCATTTCATTCAGTTTAGCACGGTAGAATTAAAAGCGTAGTAAATTACATTTTTTTTTTTTTTTTTAACTATAGCTCCAGCGAAAAGAGACCATTTCTCCCTGGCCAGTAACCACTGAGGAGCAAACCTTGTTAACTCCTTTCCTCTGTCTCACGCAACCCATAAATCTCGTCTATAACGTGGTTAAGCCCCATAACACACCTTTGGGCTGCCCTCAGTTTGTCATCACATCTCCATCGTAATAAATGTTTGATTATTCGTCAGTGTTTTAAAATCGGAAATATACTTATGCTCCTTTTCTATTGTATGTAATTCTAATATGTTATCCTTGCTCTTTAGCACTCCATGTTGGTTGATCTAATATAACAAATATATACATGTGTAACAAAAGTCTTTTCTTTAGAATTCTCCATATTTCAACCGTTTATTATCACGCTAATTCCTGTTTCCTATATATACTCCGTTATCTAATCTTTTAACTGGCACGTCTGTTTCTTAAAAATTGCGCTATTGTGCCAACTAGACTGTTATCTTTATTTTCATTTATTCGAAGTTAATCCTAGCTTTAACGCTGCAGATAACTTAATACTCATAATCTCAGTTTTTTTTTTTTTTTTTTTTTTTTTTTTTTTTTTTTTTTTGCATCCCCCTCCATTTAATGCACTTTAAATTTCGGCAACAATAATTTTAATGGCACTGCATTCATTATTATTATTAAACTTTATCGTTAACACCTCGATGGTTATTGTTAGCTCAAAAGAAATGGTGGATAAATAGTATCGCTAAAACTTTCCATTAAGGATTACAAACCAACTCTGTGCAACTCGACCTTAAGGTGCACCGCTGCTTGCGGATGCAATTGGTACTCTTCAATGCATAGCTTAAGAAGGATTGTCTACCCTACAAGTATTTCCAGACACGTCTCTAAGTGCATGACTAATATTTTCCTTACATCTCACCACAAAGTACTATACTATAATATATTACTGCAGGGAAGGGGAGAAACACTTGCTAATTCCATTGAGAGCAGGTGGTGTAGCAAACTAACAGACAGTATCGATTTTCTCGCATCACTGTGCCTCCTACTAATCTAATTGATAATCAAAATACATTTATTAACATACCAATCTCTATTAAATATTCAAAACACCCGTAATAACCCATAACCACCTAATTTATATAAAGGAAACATTATTCCTTCCAGAGATTTACAACATATGCTCTAACGCAAGCGTGATGAAAATGTCTTCCTTCCCCAAGTCCCAGAAACAATCAGCCTGCATGGCACCACCTAGTAGAAAAGAAATGCGAATAGGAGTCAGTGTGGTTGCCATTCTGAGCGAAAGAGCAGAGAGATCGTCAGGAACCTTTTCCTCGTCCCGCTAGAAAACTATACTTGCCTTACGTTTTGATATACTTGATGTGCTAAGTGTAAAAGCTGAGAAGAGCGCTATAAAATGTTTTCCCTTCTACCACACAATACAAAACTCCTTTTTCACTGCCTCTTATGAACGCTGAACCCGTTGTTAACCATGCTAAATCTTATTCCTTATGAATAGAAATAAGATGACATTTTCCTGCCTCTTACTATGGTCACTCACCCTTCTCTTCTGCAAGTTCTTTTTACTGCTCTATAAAAATTGAATTATTTATTTTCTAAGCTTCCACACATGTGTATACAGACTTATATTGTTGATGCATCAGTTGGTCGCATAGTCAGAAAAACAGATAATGGCGGAACCCCTTAAACCTTGAGGGGTAGGGGAAATTTAATGTACGTATATAAAGAAAAACAAATGGTGACACTGGGTTTTTAAGCACTCTTAAAAACTATCGATCTGGTCCGGGTTTGAATCGTTACTTACGCAATAGGCATGACATTGTCAAAACTTAGCCATTCATAAAAGTTCTTCCAATAAATGAAAACATTTACTTCAACATAAATGTTATTTGATCTGGCACGAACTGGTAATTGGGAAAGGAAATTTGCTAAGGAGACACTCCAGGGATAATTTAATAACTTGTTAGTTGTGGTGGGCAGAAGAAAAGGAGGGGGGGGGGGGTGAGCCAGAGGACGGTCCTGGCGTGTTTTGAACCACGGACTTGCGATTCAGAGACTGAGCCTTCGGCCGCAGTTGCAGATAGATTAATTCGATTAATATTTCTTGGTACCCTGAGCTGAGAGACAGTTGAAGCCGGTAGTTGGGATTGGAGCTGATTTAGCTGATGCACCATATTGCGGTTTTTCTCTAGCCGTCTAGCTTGGTAAGTAACCCACCCCAAAACCTTTACTTTGACAGGGTTTGAAATCGGCGAATTCAGATGTACACGTTTTGATCGAGTGTCTTAGAGCAAGAATGAACTAAGCGCATTATGAAGTTGAAGTAAAACGAAAGTAATTCTTTCTGAGGCGGCGTACAAGGTATTTATTTACATTGATAATTTCTTAGCTTCAGAAGGGGTATTTCTAAAACAGTTTTCCACTTCCAAACATACCAACAGCTACGCATTTCTTCATTATATTAACGCTTGTCTCTTTCTCTCTAGATGTAGTTTTAATTGGTGGCCCTCGCTACCTACATGTATGCTGTGGGCTATATACGGATCACCGAACAAATACAATAGCAGACAAAAGAAGAAACTGTTATCCTACAATTCGACAACAGCTAATCTCCGTAACAAGATTTAACAGCAATGGGATGCGCATGGATGGATGAGTCAGTCAAGTGCCTCATAACGGCTTACCGGTAATCTCATTAACGGTGCACTCAACTCAAAATTCTGGCAGTTCAAAATAAAATTACTCCAAACGTTGGGAACAATTTGTTGCTTACAGTTTTCAATAGGAAAATAACGTTTTAAAGTCGAATATCATTTCTAAACGTTGTATATTATGTTTTTTAACTTACATATAATTTGAATATTTTAAAAAATCGCCTAAATATATGAAGCATATGTGGGGCATAATATATGAAACTGAACAAAATAGTTTTATACTATTTTTTTTGTGTTTATAAAGAATACCAAGAATAACTAGATTTCAGAATCGAAAATAGCGAAGTTGAAGTTTACATATCAAGGCACCTTAGAAAACTGGAAGTAAAGAACAGTGGAATTGGCTCATTTTTAAGATACTTGATAAAGATAAGATACATGTATTTCTTTAGCATATAGTCATGGACATCTGTACATATTCGTACAGTTGTAAATACAAATGCAATTGTTTTTGAACATTTTTTCTTTAAAAATACAAATATTTCTCACATATATGAACCTCCAAACATCCTATTAGTGTAGTATTAACACTAATTATTATTGTATAATTATTTCCTAATTATTGTTCTACAAACAATAAAATGTTTCTTCTCTAAGATTGTATTTTATGTGGGACATAAGTATTCGTTAAGTAATGATAAACACAGAACAAAGGTTTATCTGGTAGCCCATATGTGCCTGTCTTTGTATATTTAGCTGCAGTGCTGCCTTCTAGTCGTGCTGAATGGAATGAGATTAGCCGCAGAAGATCAAAAGGATTCGTAAAAGAAATGACACATTTTTATACCTAAAGAAGCTCGTGTTGCATTATATCGGCAGTGAAAATCATATTCTAAAATAGCTCGTACCGTAGGAAGAAGTCCAACAGAGCAGAGTTTTTAAACATTTTAAAGAAACTTATGTTGATAAATGAACAGGGAGTGAACCGCACACAGAAATTAAATGGTGAAATGAAGAAAAACCCGCAAAGTACCTTCTGAGACAGTCAATTATAGACTGCGATAATGGGTAACAAAGAAATACAATTAATAATTAAATAATAACCAACGTTTCAGAGCGTACTGCAGATACTATAATGAAGTACATCATAACGCGCAATGGTATAGTCACAATAAGCCATACATTATCAAATAGAAAATTATACAAACTTAAAATATATAACGTAAAACGAAAGAAACTTAAGATATCGATAACTCAAGTAGTCTTTTGGCGACAGAGGACCGCACACATAGCCAGAACTAAGACTGGACAAAAACAAAGGGACAGTTCCCCTAAGAAATGTATTACAGTGTGTAGGGGGATGTTTGTCGTGAGGCCAGCTTCTAAAAGTAAAGTTTTGCAGAGCTTTTTGGAAGCCGGTGTTGGAGAGACATGTGTTTCGCGAGGAGACTGGGAACTTAAAGGAGTTGTGAAGTGAAATTTTAAGTCCAGTAATCGCGACAGCCCTAGTGTAACTGCAATTTCGCGGTAACGCTCTTCAGGGCACTCACTTTTTCGAATTAAAAACTTCGTCGTTAAACAACCAACTTATACTGTCATTCTTTATACATTTTGGGAGAGCTTCCTCATTTTTTGTTTTGTTTTTCCCTCTTCAATGTGCAGTTGGTGCAAGCTCTGGGAGTACAATTTATTAGCAAGAAATAAAAGCAACAAACAGGTATAATAAAAGGTATATATCCACGTGGTATTTTGTAATATCTCACTCCCTAAATAACAGAAGAGTGCTCATTGCTCGCGAGAGCCACAGCCATGTAAATGTGATTCTTCCTGAAATTGCTGTATATGTAGAAGATAGTATGGGAAGTCAAAGACAATAAAACAAGTCATCAATTGCACTTGGTTCCCTGAAAGAAATCATATATCAGCAGGAAAAATCAGAAGAGCATGTTTGTGTTTGTCAAGGGATATTGTATAAGGGAAGATGCAATCTGAGTGAGTGTTTCATTTTCCGGCGAAAAATATTTCATAATGATGGCCAAATGCGAGGAGAAGGCGGAATACACCATTGGATGTTCAAAATTTGCAAGCAATTGTTAACAGTTGAAACTGAGTGTTATTTAAGGACGCTCTTTAACTACTATGGTTCTCAGCGTCCCGTTCTATTGGGCGTGAAAGACCGCTTAATTTTCTCAGAGACCTCGTTATCAGGCTTGAGATTCTTTTGTGTGTTGTAAATCTACGTCACTGGACTAACGGCTTTACTTCGAAGGAATCCACGCTAAGAGTTTTTACGCCCCCAAAAATCCATCGCCTTCCACCGGGTTTGAACCCAAGACCTTGGGAAACAGAGGCTAGCATGTTACTCCTAGACCACGGAGGATGACATGGGTGGAGGTGGTGGTGGTGGTGTTGGACACACGATTGCTTCTCCTGTAGAACAAGTATTCATTGAAGGAAACGGACAGACATGTACAGCAATTTCACAACAGGCACTTTGCGGATTTTCTTCACCTATTTTTGTTACCTAGAATATTGTTCTGTAGGCGGCCCACCAGTGGCGGCCGGTCATAAGGAGCACAGGGGCACGTGCCCTCCCTACAAACATTTTAAAAAATAATTTCTTCATAATATTTTCAGCAAAATGCTATTTTGTAACTATTTTTGTAAAAATGTAAACCTTCTGTAAAGTCTTTGAGCAGTGCACAGTTGTAGTGAAAGTGGCTGCCGGTAATATTAACCAGCTGCATTTCTCGGACACAGGATTTTGTGGTCATTCTATGCGCAGGCGCAGAAGAACGCAATGCTTTTAAATGTAGTTAGTTTGTGAGTGAAGGGTGTTGGAGGCTGAAAGGGGAACGTACTCTTCGGGCACGTGGACCTGCGTGGTCATTTGCCGCGCATGCGCAAAGAGAAAGCAAGAACCGACAACAAGCAAAAGTTAAAGTTTGAGCCAAGTTCGTGACAAAATATTTAAGCAAAGGATATCTTTATATATAAGATTAAAAATAAGAAACGAACCTATAGTTTCAATGACACCTTTATTTGAAAACAAATTCGATATCTAAACCTCCCGAATTAATTACATAAGAAAATGTTATGCGGTGAAAATTTACAATGTTGGTATTCGGTAAATCCAGCAGAAGAGAAACATCCCAGCAACTGCAATCAGTGCGGCTCACGTGTTTTGTATCTCCGTAAAGCTGAGAGACGAAATAGATCCACGATGTTTCAATATTTCTTCTATTTAAAGTCCGTTAGAGTTAAGATTAATATTGATTTCATAACGTTCTGCATTTTAAGTTTCATTTGAGAAGAGGAAAAGTTCAACTAACAATGATTAAGTAATTAGGTAAGGCATATGTATTGAAATTATTGTTAGCATGTAAGCGCGCCATGGCAACTGCCATTAACAAATATGACTATTTTATTTGTGAAAAGTGACGCGGAGTGAAATAGAGTGCTGACTGCTGAGAGTTTCAGAACAACGAAGCCAAGAGCAAATGGATAAGAAGTTGTAATAAAAATATTTTAAATGTATTTTATAAGTTCATGAAAATAATCCGATTGTGCTGGTGAATAATATAGTGGAATTAACTGTAGGGTATACAGGTGTTTCAGTTGCTAGCGTTGAACATGTCCGCAGACCGCAACCCGTAGAAACACATTGGTAGTGTTAAAATTCGCCATATGAGGGAAAATCTTAAATTGTGTTCGGAAAGATAGGCGGCTTTGCAAAGTGTAGAATTCGTACTAGCGAGAAAGAAAGTGTTTAAGATAGTTAATGGTGATCGCAGTTTACCTTACGTTAAGCCTATGGGTAGTTTCCATAATTTATTTATTGAAAGAAATGGGAGCTTCGTTTAGGAAAAGAAACAGCATGAACGTTGTAACACATGCACAAACTATTTAGATCGTGTGGAGCAGTTTTGACGGCTAGGTTGGTCATAATGGATCTTTCAAACTGAAGCTGATATCAACTATTAAACACAGCTCTGCAATAACCACCTCGCTGATAACGTTGTTGATACTTTTATACGATAAACATATGAGACTTTAGAGTTAAGTCAGCCAAGTTGTTGGGAGTTCTGCATTACCTGCAGTGATGACGACGGAATCCTGCTAATTTAAGTACACACAGTATATACATGTATTTTGAATTCCCAAATTTTATTCATTAGGTTTAACGAACTTCATGCATGAGTATAAACAGTAGCGTAGCCATAAATATATATTAAGGTGATGCATTTGTGTAATTTTGAAAATGCATAATATATAAGATACGTTATTGAAATTTATATCAGTTATTAAGCGTAATAATATTAAATATGTTCGTTACGTATCTAAATTCTAGCTTGTAAGGTGATTTAAATAGTAATATTTTACTGTCTAAATTCATTGTTCTAATAAAAATGAGCCACACGATGCATTTTTCAAAATATCTTTAGGTAAAGCTATACGACGGTTCCACCACCCACATACGCACACACGCGCTAAGTTGTTCAGATGTGAAAGTTGCCAGATTGCCAAAATTTTGACTTCTTCTTGGGAACATTGGGGTTTTAGCTTCACGGATTCATCGTCTACACCCTGTCGCCTTCGGCCGCAACTGCTACACTCCTCAACTTATAAAAAATATCCCTCGGCTACGCACTGCGGCTTAGGGCTCTCCACGTTGGGCTACGCTTTGCAGCTAGGGCCCTAAAGGCTAATAAATAAAAGTAACATGACAAATCTACTTCTATATTCATGTACTGTAAAACTAGATTTTTGTATAAAGATATTTTGAAAAATGCATTGCGGCTTAGGGCCTTCCACGTTGGGCTACGCTTTGCAGCTAGAGCCCTAAATGTTTATAACAGACCAGTAAGTAATTACAATGCGGCTCTAATGACGAAATAACAAAAGTACCCGCGTATAGAAGTAATGTCAAGTGGTGGAGCCATTGTATACTAATTAGTGTAGAAAAATTATTACTTTTCGTACTCTCCAAAACTCTTCAGTTTTCAAAACGTGTTAATTTATTCATAAAAATCAGAGCATTATTTTGAAAAACTAATATGACCATTTTCTTTAATGTGGTATTGGTTGAAAGTGTAAATATTTTGAATCAAGTTAGTGAAAATTGCAACGTGTGGAACATTTTGAGCGTGGAAAAGTGTGGGGAAAAAATTACGAATAAATACGGTTTAAAGTTGGGAGTGCCTGTTAATAAGCATTCGTCTGCGTGTCTATAGCTTCTGTTAGTTATATAAAGTTCAACAAGTAGGAAAAAACATTTTCTTTAAGTTTAGAATTCATATTTTATTATGAGGCAAAGTAAATTTTAAAATTTTCAGCATTTTTAGTGATAGTTCACAGATGCATATCTTCAGGGAGGACATGTCCATAGGGACCCACTTTTTAAAACAATTTGAAAAAAATCAAATAATAAATATAAATTAGTCCTGTGTTGAAATGTTTTAAAAACACTTGATTCTATATTTACATATTAAGGTGCAGTGATTGGAGTTAAAATTAGAATTTGCTATTGCTTTTTAAAAATTTTTAGCAAAGGGGCAGAAGAATTTCAGTCCCTAAAATCCCTCTAAATAAATAAATGCATAGGCAGGAACATTCAAATTCCTCCTTTAAAAGTAAACTATTTAAGCAGATATTGATAATGCGATCTCGCATTAAATATGAACGAAAAATGTATCTTGTTACTAACTGCGAAATCACTTGCGGTTCTCCGCATGCTGTGCGGATTAATACATTAATGGTGCTTGCATATGTTAAAGTGTTTCTTTAAAATAGCTACGGGAAAACCATGGTCCTCTGATTACATCATTAAACCGTTTACATATGTTTTGGCGTCTTTATTAGTGAGTGTTACGCTATTGGTTCCAACAGCATTCAAAGTGAATTACAGCATAATTTCTCTAGAGTTTAGCTCTATTCGTGTGAAGAATATTAGCTCAATATGAATAAAGTCAGTGAAGAAATTTTATCAGAAAATTTAATAGTGGCATGTATGATAAAGCAAAATGGCTTTGCGGATGCGAGGAGAGAAATGCATTTTTTTGCTTTTCTTACATTCTTTTTGGTGGTGATGATGCATGGAGCACAACGGGTGTAAAAGACTAAAAGTAGTTGAATGAGAAACTAAAAGAACACGGTGAATCCAAGAAAGACCTAAACAATGAAATGGATCTCGCGCTTCTACGTGAGGTGGATATAAGGATACAATTAGACAGTGGCTACAGAGCTTCAGTTCGTAAACAGCATGAACAGGTTGACAAAAATAGATATATTTTATCATGTCTGATAAATTGCGTGAAGTTCTGTGGTGCGTTTGAACTTGCGCTCCGCGGCCATGACGAATCCGTCGAATCAGACAGTGCTGGGATATTTCGCGGTTTAGTTGATTTCGTAGCCAGTTTGGATATTGCGATGAAAGAACATTTAGAAACTGCAACTGTTTTTAAGGGTACATCGAAGACCATCCAAAACGATATACTTGATGCTATGCTCGCAGTGTGTCAAAGTTTCATAATGAATGAAATTAATGCAGCTGATCACTTAGCCATCCAGGATTTTGCGGCAACTGTAAAAACATTCCCGAAAGTGAACAAAGCCGTACTCAAAACTGAGCTTGAAGTGCTACATTCAAGAGTAGACTTACGTGTGGCAGATGGAGCTGCAGCGCTTTTGCAACTTTTTCTGCGTACTCGTAATATGCAAGAAACATTCCGCGAATGTGTGTATTTATTAAGCATTATTGTTACAATTCCAATGTCGACAGTAGAAAGTGAAAGGTGCTTCTCTACTTTAAAGCGCATAAAAACATTCCTGAGGAATACAATGCGCCAGGATAGACTAACACCCTTGGCTATGCTTTCCATTGAAAGTAAAATGGTGCGTTCGATTCCTGATTTCAAACAGCGAGTTATTGATGTTTTTTCTCAAGCAAAGGATCGAAGGAAGGAATTCACCTACAAATAGAAAGGTTAGTGTATTTATACAGCATTGCATTTTACCACTGACAGTTTATAGTATGAACTCATTTTAGCAAAACCTTAAATTGTGCCCCACCAGATAATTTGACCATGAGCCGCCACTGCGGCCCACTCCTAGTTTAATTATTAGCAAATGAGTTTCTTTAAAATGATTAATGCCACACTACTCTGTCGAACTTTTTTCTACAGTGCGAGCTATTCCAGAATAACATGATTTCCTCTGTTGAAACAATACAGCAATGATAACTTCCCTTTGAAATAAAGAAATGCGTAACATTTCCTTTGTGACCGATTTTGACCTTCTGCGACTTAACCAGTCACTCCAAACAATACGACTAGCAGGCAGCACTACGCTATAGGTATAGGTAAGTTGCCCATTTGTTCTATTTACCATTGCTGTAGGAATATATCAAGTGTAAGAAAAAAAAATGCTTGAAGAAAAGTTCATTTGTTTTTAAAATATTGTAAATTTAATGTCAATGTATAAGTACGATAATAAAGTTTGAAGTTCATTTATGTGAGAAAGGTTTGTTCTTTTAAAAATAAAATATTTTCAGTTTTATTGCAACTGTACGGACATTTATGTCCATAATATATATTTGTTGGTCAGAATCTTTTGAGACACTGAAAGAATAGTTAAAGGCGTCACGCGGCTGGACCAGCGGTTAAACAAAGAGCTGACACACTAATCGACCCGTACACGAGCAATCTCTTCCCACCTTTGCCCTTTGGACTGGCCAAAAAATACGTACCTATTAATGCTCAGCTGGATGACCTTACTACACGTTCTATTATCATTGTCATCAAATAAGGCGACTCTTATTAACTGAATTTTCATTTACAGTAGTCCAAACTTGCGGGTTACTGACTACTCTATTGGTTCCCTCAGTAGAACCTTCCTATCTAAGTATCTGGCATCGTTTTAAACAGAGAGATTAAAAAGCCTAGGATTTCATTGCCCGATTTCTTTCAAATTAACAGCTTAAAGGCAGTTCACAACAACCGAGAAAGCAACCAGAGGATAACGACAAAGCAAACAAATCTGTGTTCAATTCACGAGACTTTCTCTACATCTCGATAACAAATTATTCTTATAAGGCTTATTCTTCCATATACTTCATGCTAATCGAGATGAAGATTAACAGAAATGATTTTATTACTTGCTTTCTTGTAAATGGAAGGGAAATAAGGGATACACTAGGAGTGACCAAAACTTTTAAAAACTGGTTGTTATGCGGATGAAATCCGTTTCTTGGCATTACCAGGAGTTTCCCGTATGCGAAAAGTTTAAGTATTTTATAACTGAAGCCACTAACAAGGCATATCTAAAAGTTGGTTAACTCCAAAAAAATCTTAATTGTGTGTTTTACCGAGATAACCTTTTTTGAGTAGTATGTTTTTTGTCTACCTCTTACGGTTTACCAGTTACGTGAAATTTAGTAAAATCCATCCAGAATAAAAAGGTCTTCAGACGTTATTCCCAGAAAATTCAAGATATACATTCTATTTGTGATGTAAGTATCTTTAATACACGGTATTTTAATCAAAATCATTAGAGGTATTTTTGAGAAAGTCAACTTTTTCGAAAATTATTCATGCAAAAGATAAGTTTGGGGTGGAGGATTTTTCTCAAAATCTTGTGTCGCATCCTTAGAACATACTGAACTTAAATACTAAGTTTGGTATTTTACAGACTTTTCGTTTTTGAGTTTTGTTCACAGACACAGGGACCTTTTTTTTTATTTATTTATTTATTTATTTTTGGATACAGGGGAAAATCCTGGTATAGAATTTTCGGGTGGAAGGCAATACCTTCCCTACACACTATGTACATAGTACCTGTAGAGAAAAAAATACATGTATTTTAATGGGAGGAGTGTTCACAATGATGCGAAACTTTCTTGGGCCCAGGGATCGGCAGAGAAATATTGGCCAAGTTATTTTAACTTCTCTTTCTCGGGTACGGCTGAATTTGAGGTAGGTGAAAACCTAATTACTAAGTTAAAAACAAATGAAATCCCAAAGCGCCAAATCGACTTTATACTTATCGTTAGGAGATCAATAGGGTTATCGACACGCATTCTAGATATTGTTACTGGATTAATGTAAACCAAAATCTTGAGTCCTGTATGCCTTTTCGTTTTGTGTTACTGTGAATCAGCGTGTAGAAAGAAAAAAAAAAAATTGAAAATTCGGGTAGCAGATGACATAAGACACAAAATCTTCGACTTTCTGATTCCTTAATGAATCATTGTGGGGGGTAACCATTAGATCACCAAACTCTCGTGATGACGGACGTTCACGTCACCGTTGTGCATTCTTGTGAAACAATGACACCACTAATGCACTTTCTTTTATTAGAGATACCTCTGGACCAGAAGTTATTCGGTACGTAAGGGACCGATCACTAACTACGTAGTAGGGCTGAGAGAAAAATCACCTTTAGCTACAATGACGAGTCTTAAATGATGACTAAGACAGCGTGCAAAAAAGCAGCTTAAGGATGTACTTTGGGGTAAAAAGAAATGTATTATCCCATCCAAAGCAATATTTTTCTTTATCTATTACAAGCTTTTACACGCACGCACACACACATACGTTTAGTGATATGTGAAAATGACATTCAGTTCTAGTAACCAGTTAAGAAGGAAAGGAAAACAGAAGCATCATAAACTCACTCCGGTCAGAGTGCATATACTAGGAAATAATGTAAACGTAGAGCACTATTGCGGGCTAATAAAATAATTAGAATACACAGTTAGTGTCAAATTATATATAAGTTAATACTTCTATTTTTTATTATAGGCTAGCTTCAGAGGAACCAAAAATACGACAAACACATTTACTTTTTATGGTGCAAAAAAGAAACATTAAAGGAGATGGCCTATAACCATTCATAACGAAAAATAAAAACAAACAAAATAAAATAAGACTCTTGTCCGAGCTTCCTTGAGGATATTTTCCCCCAGTTTTTCTTCACTATATAATATAACGCGGAAATAACCCTCAATTTAGACCTGAAGTTTTTCTCCCCAAGTATTTCTTTACATGCATCGTCAGTGTCCACATCTATGGTGTCGTATGCTGTAAGAAAGGGTGTTGCACAACATTAAAATAATTAATGCCTAGGATTTCATATAATATAATATTTTTTGAAACTTCTACACTTGCTTTGAAGTAATACTTTTACATTCAAGTGACGAAACTTCATCACAGTTCTGAATTAACTTCCCACAGATTTGTTTAGCAGTAAAAGCGCAGCATTTTTTGCTAGTATTATTCATCAGTTTATTAACAATCTCGCATTTCACGAGTTCTGGAGCTACACCGTCACGCTATTCTCATTATTCATTTCCATCCGACGTCTCCAAAGGATACTCAACAACTGGAGCTTATCTGAAGTTCCTTAACGATACTTCCACTCGTTCTACATCGGGTTAATTTATCACATGGAATCAAAATAGACCGGAGGCAATCAGGCGCGTAAAAAATATAACAAAATACCATTTGTAACAATTCAATTTAAAACTGAAAATATATTACTTGTTTAAAAAAAAATCTGTCTTCCATTCACATGATTTTCTCTACATCACTGTAACACATCATTGTTAAAAAGCATATCTTCTATATACTATATGATAATATAAACTAACATTAGAAGAAATTGTCTTAATTATTTACTTCCTTGTAAGTATAAGAAAAATAAGGGAATACACTAGGCTAAAGTGATGGTCAAATCTTTTAAAAGCCGGTTGCCATGTTGTTGAAATCCGTTTCTATGCATGCCCAGGAGAAAAGTGTGAGAAAAGTTTTAAGTATTTTAAACCTGAAACAAATGACTTGAAATGGTAAATTAAAAAAAAAAAAACGTATATGACATAAATTGTGTGTTTTAACGAGATCTACATTATTTATGCAGTAATATTTGCCTATCTCTTACGGTTTACCAGTTATACAAAATCCATCCAGAATAAAGAGGTCTTTAGATGCTGTTTCCAGAAAATGCAAGATATACATTTTATTTGTCATGTAAATATCTTGAATATACGGCATTTTAATCAAAATCGCTAGTCATTTTTGAGAAAATCAAAATGTTTGAAATTTTTTTCCATATGAACAGTAGTTTGGGGTGGGGAGATTCTTCTCAAAAACTTCGTGTCGCATCCCTGGGAGATACTAAGCTTAAATCCTAAGTTTGGTATTTTACCGACTTTTTGAGTTATCGTGTTCACAGACACACGGACATTTTTCTAAAAATGCTTTTTCTCGATACAGGGGACCCTAAAACGTATATTTCCGGTGAACTCTCGGTATCGAATTTTTGGGCGGAAAGCAATACCTTCTCTATATACTATGCACATAGTACGTGTAGAGAAAGTAAAAACGGCAATATATAACATCTTTCTTTTAACTGTCTTTCACGCTTCGTCTATGAATAACAGAAACACTCTCGCGTCTTCAGTAATGGTTATGTTAGTCATCCAAGGTCTGAATGCTCATCATGAACCCTGAATGACGTAATGCATTGTCCAGACAGGCAGGTACCCACCACAGGTGGCATAAACTTTTGCATGCTTAGGTTTCCATTTGATTCCTTTTTAAACTTTATGAACATATTAATCTGTAATTTTTTACATTGCTAGAAAATGTTTCAAACTGGGCTTCTGGAAATGAATATTCTCATCAACTGAAGCTTTACATGTTTCTACAATCACATGCCGCTATCAAGTGTTGAAAAGGTAAAACAATTCGACCTTATAGTTTAAACATTTATCTCCCAAAAATGCCTTAAAAACACAAAAAAGAAATCTTAATTATAAGTACAAAAGTATAGAAATATTTTGACGAATATGTGAATATAGTTTGTGGCAAAATTAATTTTCGTAGCGTTTCTGCGCCATTAAACTAATACAACTGGCATCGATTTAGGCTTTGAGGGTATTCGAAAGAAAGGTCACTGAACGGTAGGTAAGCGTTCGAACAACAAATTACTGGGTACTACTGAGCCTTAAGGGATCAAATAAGTAGCAGTCTCAAGATTGAAATTTCTAGTTCAACTAATACTTTTCTCAAACACTGACCTGGTATAACTTTAAACGTTCGGTTCTGGTGTCTTTATATACTGTTATATAGGTATTTTTGCTCTGCCCTTTTCCGATATCGAACATGTGACTTACGCAATCCCCAAAGATCGATACCAGGCTGCTAGGTTCTGACCCACTTCTGAAGGACAGAGGAAATTCTCGCTTCTTGGAAGCAAAAGTATCCTTGGTGAGCAACAATAACTCAACTTAATTAAGCTCTGTTCGCGCTTCAAGTGGCACGCTACAGAGGATTCAGGTTACTTTCCTCCTCAGAAGGGCCAGATTCGATTCTCGATTGCTACCTCGTTACGTTGTGTTCGATACGCTTTATGGCAACACACAGCGTAAAGAATGGTCATTCAAATTCGCTGTTCCACATATTGTTTCCCATTCACCCAGTTTCTATATGGTATCTCTCACTTCCTCGTTTTTTTTTTTTTTTTTTTTTTTTTCTGGTGCAGGTACTGCGAGGATGAACTTTCTACTGTTTTCCGCAGAGTTAAAATGCATGAGAAAAATAATGAGAAGCTATGGAAAAGGGGGGAAAATAGGCACAAGATTAAATGCGATAAAACGCACAAACAGAAAATAGAATAAAAGTATAAAAAAACGAAAATGGCAGAGAAGAGTAATAAAAGCAGTTACCAACAGACTCCAGTTTACAGATAAGAAGAATACTATTCTAGATTGTGATAGGTGGGTTTATCTGTTCACTTTGACACATTATTATTACATGTGAGACAGGTAACGGAATTCCGCTGCGCCAAATGGAATATAAACGAGTTTAGTTTGTTTACTACTGCGCAAATGCAATACCGTCGCGATACTCATTTTGATGTGCCTGGGTGCGTGTGTATGGAGTAGGAAATTCATCGAGAGTGGATTCCCTAGGCATCTGCGGAAAATACAACGAAACCTTCAACCAATGAATGCTTCATGAGCTACAAAATTTTATTTCACAAGTATTTCGGAACTAGTTCAAATATTTCACTGAGGGAAGTTATGTTTAAGTTTTAACAACGTTTATAACCTGCATCATCTCCTTCTCAAAACACTCCAGGAGAAGGAAAAGAAACCCTAGCCCTAGAAGCTGAGTAGGGAAATGTTTGTGGACTTTCGTTAAAGAATGGTGGATTATTTTGTTCTTTACTTTCATTCAATAGACACGTGAGCTATAAATATCCATTAATTCGTCACCTTTTATTTTCTCTACTCATACTATGTACATAGTGTATAGAGAAGGTATTGCACTCCACCAAAAATTCGATACCGAGATTTCACCGGAAATGTATGTTTTAGGGTCCCCTGCATCCAAAAAAAGTATTTTCAGAAAAAGGTCCGCGCGTGTGTGTCCGTATGTCTGTGAACACGATAACTCAAAAACGAAAAGTCGCAAAAATACCAAACTTTGTATTTAAGTTTATCTTCCAGGGATGCGACAGGAAGCTTTTGAGAAAAATCCCCCCACCCCAAACTACCCTTTACATGGAACTTTTTTGGAAAATTTAGATTTTCTAAAAAATGGCTCCAACGATTTTGATTAAAATATCGTATATTAAAGATAGGTACCTGACAAATAAAATGCACATTTTGAATTTTCTGGGAATAGCCTCCTAAGACTACTTCTGAGTGAATTTTACAGAATGTTGCATAACTGCTAAACCGTAAGAAATGGACAAAAATTTACTATACAAAAAATGTAGAGCACATTAAAACACACATTTTAAGTTGTATATATATATATATATATTTTTCAAATATATATTTTCTTCGTTGAGCTGATCGTTTTTGAGATATTCCTTGTTTTTGGTTTCAGCTTTGAAAAACTTAACTTTTCTCATACAGGAATTTGTCAACTCCTATCCATACAAATATACCCTATCTCATAGCAACCAGCTTTTGACTATCACTTTAAACTATGGTATTCCCTTATTTCGCTTCTACTTACAAGGAAGAAAGTACTAAGACTATTTCTGCTAATTTTTTCTCGATTAGCATGAAGTAAATAGAAGCATAAGCTTTTTGACAATAATTTGTTGCAGAGATGTAGAGAAAGTCACGTGAATGAAACACATCAGCTTTTCTTTTGTTCTACTCCTAGCCAAGCAAAGAAACGATTTGCAATGTCAATCCCATAACAACAGCTTTTAAAACATTTGCCTATCAGTTTAGTCTATTGCATTCCCTTAGTTCCTTTATACTTATAAGGAACTAAGTAATAACATCCTGCTTATGTTTATCTCGGTTGGCATTGTGTAGAAAGAAGAATATTCTTCTGTAAGAAGTTTGTTTGTAGAGCAGCTAGAGAAAGTCATGGGCTGTAACACAGACTTTTTGTGTTGGATTAACAAAAAGCCCTGTAACACTACACAACCCCGAAACTGCAACAAAAGGTTAACTTTAGGTACACAGCTTTTTCAAACTTCAATAAACATTACAGTGGGATCCAACATTTAGATGTAAAACACTGATAGACTAATTAAAGTGAGGAGTTGATATGTAGACACATTAAACATAGAGTTAATAAAATGTTCCTGCCCCCTGAACAAAAAAGAAAAACACGAATAGTATTTTAGCATGAACCACAAGCCAACAATACTATTAACGACACTGGCCGCGGAAGCCTACGAGAACAAGAATACTTGCTTCACTCGCTCCAGGTGTTGGTTGAACATATTACATGTAGATAAGAGATATTTTACATGCATCAAATAGTAATAATCCTTATTTTGTATAATTTCATTAACTGTTATCCAAATTATGACATTTCCTTCTATATGTAGTGTTGTCACCAGCACTGCTTAATACGTAAATAGTTTTTCCAACATTTAAATCGTTAAATTTAGGGCGGAGCTATAATCATATGTTAAACGTGCAGTCTATAATCCCACCCGTGGCCTGGATGAAATTTCATAATTAAAAGTCCCGTAATGCTCCAGGAAGTAAGTGTAAACTAAACCACATACATGCACATATAATTTACGGACTTAGCAATGTTTAGCTTGCCACTTTGATTATATGAACACGATCTTTCAAAGCTTGCATCGGTTTTACCATGTTGTTTTACGGATGTATGAAAAATAAACAAACAATTACATGAAATAAGCGTTGAAATTTTAATTAAATAGAAACGAATATAGAGAGGCTCTGGACAACTTTTGTCCCAAAATAATCATTGGTAGTTCTACGAGAGGTTAGGAATTTATCTGACGAGACTCGTAACCTCGAATAGGATTAATTAAAGGTATTAATGAACGAAATGAAACAAATTATATAAATAATTAGATTTTTACTTGTGTTGTTTAAAATCAAATGAACATTGCATCCGTTGTCAGTACAGACAGAAACCCTATGTGTTATGGAATAATAACCAATGTTTCCAATAGTTAGTCTAAGAGTAAGCTAAAATCAATAACATGTTTTTTGAACTTAATACTACTGAATGTGCTTTGATTAAAACAAAACTGAATGACGAGGCCTATTAAGAAGATATCATTGCGGAAGTTAGGTAGACGTGACAGGTATATTGCCCATGTGTGGGCATTATGGAATAGCCTATTAGGAATCAGCGTCGGGCTGCGACATATTGGAAAGTCTCCATGCGGATTCTAAGTTTGCATATAAGTATTTGGTTTTCCGTGTCCTGTTGAAAGGAATTAAATAAATGAACTCTTACATAAGCTTAACCACAAAAGAACAAACCAAAATTTAACACGTACGATGTAGTTAACCATTGCGGTGCTTTTGGAACTGAAGAAGGGACAGTTATTAAGAGGGTCAGCTGTTTAATTTAGCCCTGTTTGTAATATGCACGCCCTCTAAAATACAAATAAGAACAAAGTTAAAATAGTGTAATACTAATGGTAGTTAATATAGATAGTGAACTATTTACTAGGAAATTATGTTTAACCTTTTCGTAAATCCTATTCATATCGAACCTGGATTTGCTGCTACAATAATGTTTTTGAAAACTTATAATATTTGTGCAACTGCAAACATGTTGCGGAGATGTTGCAAAACACACGAAATTACGATTTTTTTTTGTAATTAAAATTCTGGCTATGTTTACCTCTATTTATTAAGTAAACGACTGTTTTCGCAAAGGAATTAGGCAAATTAAAGTAAAGATCTCTTTTGTCCGACGAACAACTGCTGACGCAGCTAAAAATAGTTGTAGGTATAAGTAACCCAGATTAACAAAGTAATTACAAATGCAAAAGAATATACTAAACTGTATACAAAAGAAACCGGCATCGTGTATCTAGGAATCTGCCATCGCCATTACACTCATTGTATGTTCTTTTCACATTCGATTCGTTTCAAACCCTGCGGTGTTAGCCTGTTTTGCTGGTTGTGTGTCAAGGGATTCGGTGTTTGATCATATCTGGTCTAGATGTAAGGTTTTACCGCTTGCATCGTATCCACTTTCAATATAAAGCTGTCGTTTAGGTTATGTTATATAGTGTGACAGATGTTTCCTATCACATCTGCCCCAAGCTCGAGATTATCAAGCTGCAAACCACTCCAGTGCCAAAATATGTGCTGCTTTCCATGGATTATTCTACAGTTTCTGATTCTAATTCTTTGTTTTCAATTTGAGGGAACCGATAAAAACTACCAAATATGTTGATACGTTTTATTTAGGATTGTTTTCATATGAAACGTATTATTGGAGTGGAATTGAATGACAATTTAAAAATCTGAGACAGGAAGCAGCGCATTTGCAGTTTTCCTGAAATTTCTTGCGGCACCTCTCCTAAATATTTTAGTAGTAGTCAAATCCACATTCAAAACGGGAACTTTTTTTTTTTCTTCACAATTATAAAACATTGATTAATATTACTAAGACAAAGGAAATTGATAAAACAACTATAGAGAAAAGTTCCATGCATGTGTTGAATTTCTAAATTATGCATTTTTAAGTATAAATTTAAACAGCTAATATGTGCTCCTTTTCAAACATTTTTCCTGACTTTAAATATTTAAGGTATGTTTTATCATTTAGAATATGCTTAAACAGCAGCAATCTAAAAGTAAATTAATGAACCTGTAAACAAAATAAGGATTATTTTTATTTTCGTTATTGTACAAAAAAAAAAAAAATTGCCGAAAAAAGAAACTAAAATCTTCTCTGCTAGAGTGCAAGTAAAAACTAAAACATACCTGTATGAGAGAGAGAGAGAGAGAGAGAGAGAGAGAAAAAGAAAGAGAAAGAGAGAGAATATATGACTCGAATTTTCCTTCAAAACTCTGAAATATTCGTCCTTTTTCACCTAACGAAATCTTCTACTAATTGGCCCTCGCCAAAAGCGATTCTTTTTTCTGCAAATATGACGTCAATAGATGACACCTATAACCTCTCATTTGTCTCCAATTAGCAATCTAGGTGCTAAATCAACTTAATCTCATTTGAAAGAACTTCATTTGTTTTGTATCCCCACTAATTACGGAAGGTGTTAATGTGACGTGAAAGCTAGAGCATATTATTCGTTCCAGCGTTTGGAGTAGTTGCTAAAAGCAACCGCGCAGTGTCGCCAACTTTCGATGATGAAAAGAAGCTAAAACTGACTGTTGGACATTTTTACGAAGCAGCTTATAACATAAGTAATTTTATAAGTTTCACACTGATCAGATGGCCAGGATTTCCCAATAATTTAATGGCTTGGCAAAAGAATTTCTTCCAATTTGCCTTTTCATCACTAATGCTCATGAGTATAGTAATAGCAGTAAAAAAATTGACGTGTTACATATACGTACATAACTTTTTCTACCTATTCCATTTACAAACTATTTTTAAAGACTATTATTTTATTCAGATCATACTAATCGATATAAATATTAGCAGACTTGGTATTATTACTTGCTGGCTTATAAGTAGAAGGGATATAAGCGGATACATTAGGCTAAAGCGATAGTCATATCTTTTAAAAGCTGGTCACTATGTGAAACAATTGAGGTGCGGTTCGCTTTGCATGGTGCCGTTTGAGAAAAGTAAACTAATAACGGGAATATCTCGAAAATGGTCAACTCTACAATCTAAACGTATATAACATAAACTGTGTTTTAACAAAGTCTACATTCTTTGCGTAGTACGTTTTGCCTATCTCTGACACTCTAACCATTATGCAAAATGCTGCATAGCTCGTCCAGAATAAAGAAGTCTTTAGAGGCTATTCCCAAAAAATTCAAAATATAAATTTTATTTGTTATGTAAATATCTTAAATATACGATATTTTAACAAAATCAACAGATGAGATGACAAAAACAAAATTTTCAAATTTTTTCCCATGTAAAGCGTAGCTTGTGGTGGGGAAATTTGCTTGAAAATCTTCGTGTCGCATCCTTGTATATAAACATAAATATCAAGTTTGGCATTTAACATATTTTCGTTTTTGAGCTATGCTGTCCACGCACACAAACACAACCCCTTTTTTCTAAAAAGTTTTTTTCGGACTAGGGGGACCTCAAAACATATTTCCGGTGAAATCTAAACATCTAATTTTTGGGTGGAATGCAATACTTCCCTAGCCACTATGTACATTGCATGTACATACGTGCTAGAGAAAGTAATAAAGAGGAAATAAACGCGGGGGTTTAGGTTCATCGTCCCACAAATGACGTGAAATCACCCACAGAAATTCCAACTTGTAACTCTAGTAAATGAAATATTGTGCGACCCGTTTTTCACTACGCAGAGTGGAAATGAATAAGTGTAAATCATTTCATATTTAGTAGAGAACAATGCGTTTAACACACAAGTGTATCTCATTTTGTCCGCTTACTAATAGCACTGTCATAGATGAAATACAAATTTCAGGGTCTGAGTGTTTTGAACGGCCCTGAGCTGTCACAAATGTGCTTGCATACATTACTCAATCTATAGTCGGCATTGCAGAGCAGGGTAGAGGAGGTCAACCGTGTGACCTTAGGTTAACAACCGAACATCTGAGAAGGAATAATGGTCATCCAAAAACATTCCTGAAATTTCTTTTAAATTTCTTTTACAAACATAAATTTGGAAAATGGCGAAAAACTGCAACTGGATCATATCCTCAAATGCTGATACAACAGTTGCACTTCTACACCTCCTATCCTGTAAATAATAAAACTACTCTTTGCTGTTTTAGTAACTTTAATTTAAATTAACACTGAAAATATTTGAAAATATATTGAAAAAATCGCTAAAACTAATTCAATATGGAAAACGGGTTATAAAGTATGTTTTACTTTGTTTTATTTATACAACCCCCTTTAACAATAATAGTCATATCGGGGGATTTGACTTAAACAACCTGTTGACTATAGCTTTTCTTCAAACACACGAATGATACTGGCAAAAAAAATCTGATGTGTTCCATTCACATTACTTTCTCTGCATCTCTGTAGCAAATTATAGTTAAAAAACTTCACCTATCTATTTCATGATAATCGAGATAAACATTAGCAGAAATTGTCATTATTTGGTTCCTTGTAAATAGAAGGGAAAAATCTAATGTGTTCCACTCACATGAAGTCCTCTAGTTATTCGGTAAACACACCTTTTATTCAAAACATTAATCTGTTATCTACATCATGTTAATTAAAATAAAATTAGCAGAATTACTAGCTTCCTTGTAAGTAGAAAGGAAATAAGAAAATGCCCAGGCTAAAGCGATAGTCTTGTCTTTACAAGCCGGTTGCTGTGTGCAACAATTAAAGTTCCAATCTCTTTGCTTGTTGGGTGTGAATAAACGAGAAGAAAATATGTCTTCCCGTTTGAGAAAAGTCTAAGTGACTAAAATTGAAACCAATAATCCGTAATATCTGCCAAAAAAATGTATCTGACATAAATTCTGTGTTTTAATGAAGTTTACATTTTTTTTGTAGTAAGTATTTGTATATCTCTTACGGTTTACCAGTTATATAAAAGTCACCCAGAATGAAGGTCTTCAGAGGCTATTCCCAGAAAATTTAAAATATACATTTCGTTTGTCATAAAAATATCTTAATCATAGGGTATTTTAATCAAAATCATTAGAGCCATTTTTGAGAAAATCAACATTTTCGAAAAATGTTTTATGCAAAGGGTATTTCGGGGTGGGGGGATTTTCTTAATTTTCGTGTTGCATCCTTGGAAGATACCGAAGTTTGGTATTTAACGGTATTTACGTTTTTGAGCTATGCTGTCCACAAAAGCACATACGGATCTTTTTCTAAAAATGCTTTTCTTTTGGATTCAGGAGTTCCAAAACTTGTATTTCCGGTGAAAACTCGGTATCTAATTTTTGCGTGCATTACACAATACCTTCTCTACATACTATGTACTTAGTAGGTGTAGAGAAAGTAAAAGAAAATGTCCCACCCCAGCTGGAAATCCGGGACCTCCGGGCGAGAAGTCGGCTCCCTGACCACTCGACCACGGAGGCAGTCGATTATAAAGTATTGGCGGTTCCCCGGCTGCTTTATAGATCAAACAAACAAATTAAAAGTAAGAACATAGGTTGCCGGAATTAAATTTTTACACACAGTTGTAGGTAAGAAACTAATACACAAAATTCTTAATGACTTATACGGTTAAAGAATATCAAAGAAACAAGAAGAATATTTAAACCTTATTTTAAGAATGAATGGAACTAGCTTGTCATATATTCCATTACAATTCAAGAGAAAAAACAACGATTTGAAAAACGATGGGGCAACCAGTTGGTTTGTTAGGAGCTGGAATGCGCTAACTGAACCCAAACCATGAAGCTGATGATGTAAAATAGGTGGAAATGCCTTTAGTGCTTCCCCCATCTCACAAACTAGTGACTGAAATTAATATAAATAAGGTTTCAATGTGGACTATCGACTGAGCGAAAATTCGTCTAATTCTATATATTTCTTTAAAAATGCTTGATTGGCCATAAAAGCGTTAAGTTGGCATCACTGTAGCCGTGTAACAAACATGTTTGACAGATAGTTTAGCGAGTAAACTGATTACGAAAAAATGTGTGACGTATGTATGAATTCGTCGAGCACAGCAAGGCCAGGCATAATGTTAACACTCTATCTCTTATCTGCTTTAAGACTGTGGCCCAGCACAATTTCAGCTTTTTGCATGTCAAAGTTCCCTTCTTTTTATTCATTCACCATGCTTTCAGAAAAAAACTCTTAAGGGATCCGAGTTTTCACTTTGAATTATAATGGGTGAAAGACGCGTCAGGTTTCGTATCCTCGTTTCAAGCAACAGCACATTTTTGTGACACAGTGACCTCAGTTAGATATTAGTTCCAACTTATTTTAATATATTACATTCAGATAATTTTCTTTAGCCCCTATTGTATATTAGTGGTTATACATATCATGCTTACAAAGGCTTATTTTGTCTACCCACTTCACATTGATCGAGATAAACATGTCAAAAATAACTACATTACACAATCCTTTATGTATACAAAGGGAACAGCCAAATGTTTAACAACTGTAAACAATATGTTGGCCTTAAAATACTTTTCTTTCCATGATATCACCAGAAACAAATGGAAATCTACAGGACTTGAAAAATATGGCAAAAAGCACTTAAAGTAAATAATTTATAACATCTCGGAATTGACTTGGATACAAAATAGGTTACTTGGAATAAAGTGTATGATTTAAAGAGACCTTTGTGTAATACGTTTTCGTCTATCGCTTATTTACCAGTTACTCTAGATTAAAATCTGCCGAATGAAGGCTTCAAAGCTATTCCCAAAAAATTAAAAATACATTTTGTCATGCAAATATCATCAATATATGATACTTTAATCAAATTAGTTAGACCCATTTTTGAGACAGGATTTTCTTGAAAATTTTCATATCGCAGCTTTGTAAGATACTAAGCATAAATACAAAGTTTGGCATTTATGGTTTTTCGGTTTTGGCTTATACACTTCACAGACACAAACACATTTACAGAAACACTTGCATCTTTTTCTAAAAAGGCTTATTTTGGATTCAGTGGTCCTGAAAACACGCATTCCGGTGATATCTCGCCATCGAACTTTTTAGTGGAATGCAATACCTTCTCTACCTACTATGCATGTGGTAGAGAAGATAACTATTACCCTTAAAGTCAAATTAACGAAGAGAAAATTATAATTGCAGAAACAAAACAAACGACATAATAACCTACATGCTTTGGCGGGTTTATTTTGTTACTTTTACATGTTCTCTGTTTAGAAGAACAATAACATAACTCCATGGCACGACAGCTCACGGGGAACCTTGGCCTACCGCCTGGCCGCTGCGTCTCCCATCTCGGTCCACTACAGACGTCATGGATGGGGTGCAGTATTGGAGGGTGAGACGTGGTCAGCGCCTCGAGCCCCTCCCGGCCGGTTAATGCGGTCCTCACGACCTGGAGCCGCTACTTCTCCATCAAGTAGCTCCTCAATTGGCCCCCCAGGGACCTCACGAGGCTGAGTGCACCCCGGTCCAGGTCTCCCAGCGGGGGAAAATCCCCACGCCGGTACTGGGGATCGAACCCAGGTCTCCCGCTTGGTAGGCAGCTGCACTACCACCGCGCTAAGGAGACGACCTTAGAAGAACAATAATTGATATAATACGTGAAACAACGTAAAAATAAGTTTTGATTGAGGAGAAACAAATGTGGAAGTTAGGAATGATAAATGCGTTCTATTTTTACTTTTAAATATACTTTTTCGTCAGTTTAAATTATATTATGGTGTCCTCAGATTATATGAACATTTCTCAACCTAATCTATATAAAACAAATTTGTACACGTCAAGGACGAAAAAGTTGAACACAAACAGGGACTTATGAAAAAGCGCCAAAACAGGAAAATGTAATTCTCCATATTGAAATTAACAATTGTTTCTCAGAATTTGGCTGCTAGAACTTTTCAAGCAGGAAGGAATGTTTTCTGGAATCGCTGTAGCTACCATTTCTCGCTGTTTGACGTTGCTAAGGTTATTTTAGACATGAAAGCCTACTTGAGTTTGTATTGCTTTCTCTAGCACGTATGTACATAAAATGTACATAGTAGCCAGAGAAGGTATTGTATTCCAAAAATTCGATGTCGAGATTTCACCGGAAATATGTACTGAGTCCCAAAAAAGCTTTTTAGAAAAGGTCCGCGCGCGAGTGGACAGTATAGCTCAAAAACGAAAAGACCGTTAACAATCAAACTAGGTACTTATATTTAGTATCTTCAAAGGCTACGACACGAAGATCTAAACAAATTATCCCCCTTCCATTAAAACTCCTTTTACATGGAAACAATTTTTTTTTTAAATTAAATTTTGTTCTAAAATGGCTTTAACGACTGATTAAAATACTGTATATTTAAAATATTTACATCACAAATAAAATGTATACCTGAAGACCTCTTTATTTTGGATGAGTTTTGCAGAATTTTGTATAACAGTTTAACCGTCAGAGATAGACAAAAACTTAACACACAAAAAAAATGTAGATCTCGTTAAAACTCATAATTTATGTCATATACGTTTCTCTTATACAGTCGACTGTTTTTGAGATATTCCTTGCAATTGGTTTAAGTTTTAAACTACCTTACTTTTCTCAAACGGGACCATAAAAAGCGAACCAAACTTCAATTGTTTCGCATAGGTTTGTTGCTTTAGCATAATGTTTTTCCTCATTTCCTTTCTGCCTAAGATGAAGCAAGTAATAGATCAATTCTGCTAATGTTATCTCGATTAGCATGATGTAGATAAAAGAATAACCTTTTGCAGGAATAGTTTGTGTTTGGAACAGCTAGAGAAAGTTATGTGAACGGAACGCCTCAGCTTTTAATAGATATGGATTTATCGGTAAATTGGCAAACTTGCATTTTGAAACAACGAGAACTATTTTGCACGTGCACTCGCTTTCTCATCAAATCGTCCAACTAGACTCAAGTCATTTCAGCGGTTGACATCCAAAGTCTCAGTGAATTTCAAATCCCTATACCAGCACGGATAGATATTCATTTGTCTATGATATCGATAACAATTTAGTTTGTGAAAAACTCCCAAATCTTCAGTCAGCCCTTTTGCAACTGTGCACAGATTATGTAAAAATAATACACGCATTTTAATCAGCATGACTAGTATAGATTCTGTCTTCCTCTCCCCCCCCCTTAAAGTTAAAAAAAGTCATATTTTAATGAACATTATTTTGTTGAAAATATGCTTAAGAAATTATTTGTAAATTAAAAAGCTCTAGTGCGTTCCCATAATGCACCAATTCAGTGGATTTCAACTGTCTTAACTGGCGGCCACGAAAAGCTCAATCATTCCTTTGCCCTCCCCTATTACGGGGTGGCTATTGCCCTAGCTTTCTCTGCCCAAGGTTACGGGTTCAATTCAGGCGTAGAACAATGACACTTAAACCATGACAAAATTCCGATACTCGAGCAACTTGTAATCCAGGCATAGTTATAACGTTTTTTTTTTTTTTTTTAGTTTTAAACTCCCTTTAACGTAGTAGGTCAAATCGGACGATGAATGAAATCGGTGAAATGATGCTCAGATGAGCGTGGGGTCCATTAAACTTAAAATTACTCGCTTTCGTCTTCGCCAGGATAGGGGGACACCCCGGAAAACTACTTATCCTGCCTCAGACCTCTTGAAATTTGTTATTACTCCAATCTGCTTCAATTATTCCAATACTTTTGTAATATGTAGATGAAGATTTCGAAACTCAATACAGTAATAAGCTGAAACAATAATGTAACTAGAATATATATGTGAAATCAAGCTGCTAGCGGAAGTTCAAAAGATTGATGTGAAGAGAGATTCACACGTTATACATGTAACTAGAATATTTCCATTTATAGTACTTTCATTGATACTGCTTAAAAACTCCTTGAATTGAAATCACAGGAACAACCTTTTCCATTATAAGTAGCAACTTTTTTTAAGTAGCCACCAGGACACCCAAGCATTTTTGTAGCGATTAACGCTCATTAAGGCGCCTTAAGCGATGAACGCTGGTAGTGTTTAACGACCGCTTTAACTACTTATGGCAGGCGGTGACACTGGTGATACATGAATGATGGAGCACCAGTGGAATGCGATGGCGGGGGAAACCGGAGTACCCGGAGAAAACCGCCCCAGCGCCACTTTGTTCACCACAAATCTCATGCGGTCGCTTGGGATCGAACCCCGCCCGTCTAGGTGAGAGGCAAGTGGTCTAACCACTCGGCCACGGCGCGGCCCTATGGTCGCTGATTCACGCAATAAAATGGAAAGGAAATTTGGGAAGAGAATGTTACAGGCCGAAATTTAGGGTATCTCTATATTATTTGCAAATTTACGACTACTGGAGAAAACCTGGAGATAATCTCAATCTGGGACGGGATTTGAACTGCAGACCTTCGTTCACGAGTTCGTACCGTAACGACCTCGGCTACCAATGAGTGCTTTACAAACGGAGAAAACAAATACCCAAACAAGTCCTCAGCAATTAACGGTTATCTTTAAGTTATGGGGTCTACCAATAGATGTAAATTAGGACAATTCCTATTTTAAGAGAAAAAGGAATATAGAGAAATACTGCGTACTTAATGGACAGTATAATTAATTTTAGTTAAACGCAATTCAAAGTGATTTAATTACTAGCAATATTTGAGTTATTGATCATAGAAATTTACGTTCTTTTTAGGAAAATTTGTTTTGTGTGCAAATCTCACTCTCACACCCCTCCCCAATTTGGGAACCACTGCATTGAGACAACGCAGTAGAAATACGTGTTTGTCAATGGCCATTTTTTTCAATGTTTTAATGCAAATCCATCAAAAAAGAAAACTGTCCCATTTAACTTCATCAATGTTAACATAGAGATTTGTGATTTTATGAATGAAGCACAGTATATCTTATTTGTAAAAAGGAAAAACATGTTCATAAAAGTGCATTAATATTATAGACAATTTCGAGAAACCCCTACCCATTTTAAACATCAGTGTTTTAATAAAGCTAAAAATCAACGCATTTACATAAGATAACACGACACCTAAGCACATTGAGCTTTTGACCTTCGAAATTCTACGGACAATCGATTCTAGCACGATAAACGAGCATTGTGGACGTTTTTTATGGTCATGGCATGTCACGTGTTAATGATAATATAGAATAGCAACACAATAGCGGCATGAAGCCGCTACTTTAATATTCACGTTCAATACGAACCTCAGCACCAATAAAAAGCGATGGTTTCTGCGTTATAAAACATTTCGCCTGTATATCCCACAGTTTCAGGGCATAGTTATTATCGTAAATGAAAGTTGATATACAAATTGTTTCACATCCAAAGTTCTTTAACATTAATAATACCACATTATATCCCAAAATTAATTAAATTTCAAGGTATAGGTACTACAGTAAAATCATTCTGTCTGGTCGGTTGCACTGCTAGGTGTTTTAAAGGAAAACCACCAGCACGTGGAGGGAGACAGTTAAGCGGCCTATAATGCTATTAGTAAAAAGTGTCACCTAGTTTCCTCAAGCAGCTTTTCTTGCCATTCACAGATTTACTATACGTGCACTTGTATATGGTTACACCAGATGGACAAATGGATCACAAGACAATAAAATGTACTGGGACATTTTCATAATTCAGCCAGCACCAATTGTTTTCTATAAGCTTTAGTCAAAATCTTTCAGGTATTTGTTTCTGATTTATCGACGAAATTGCTTTTATATATAACGTCTTGTTTAGGACATTTAAGTCAATTAGAAAAGCACACGTAAATTGTGTGTTTTAACGAGATATACACTTTTGTGTAGTAAGTTTTTGCCTCCTGGGGTTCACTAATTATGCAAAATGCACCCAGATTGAAGTTGTCTTCAGAGGCTATTTCCAGAAAATTCAAGATATTATATTTCATTTGCCATATAAACATTTTAATATGCGGTATTTTAATAAAAATCGTTAGAGCCATGTTTGAAATCATTAAACTTTCAAACATTTTTCCAGGTAAAGAGCAGTTTGGGGTGGGAGAATTTTCTTGAAAATCGTGTCGAATATTTGGAAGATATTAAACTTAAATACCAAGTTTTCTATTTAACGGCATTTTCCTTTTGGAGGTATGCTATGTGTTCACACACACACACACTGGCCTTTTGCTAAAAAATTTCTTTTTTTTTTTTTTTTATTCAGGAGTCTGAAAACATGTATTTCCGGCGAAATCTTGGTATCTAATTTTTGAGTGGAATACTATATCTTCTTTATCAATGTACATTGCATATAAGTGCTACGTAAAGCAACATTCCTGCGAAAAGCACCCACTCCACATATCTCTCTCTCATACTATCAGGGTTGTCAGATTGGGCAAAAAGTAGCAAATTGGGCTACTGTTCTGATGCAACTATACAGTTTTACGCTTATCTGAGGATTACAGTTAGTTATTTATTTTTAGCCCGGTGAAATATCTGTAACAGTGTTAATAACACGAAAAAACGTCGTAAGGTTTCCTGCACTCGAGATTAACAATCCAGCAGGGAAATTCCTTCCTATGGCTTGTCGATTCGGGCAATTACTCATTAACAACGGATATAGAAGCTTAAAATAACACTGCCCCCTTATCTTAAACGTGTGTAACTATATCTCACCATATCAATGTCTATTGCTAAACTACGTCACGTTATTTGAAGGCGCATCTTAACGGCTGTTAATTAGCTGTTCCATTTCCTTATTTATAATTGTTCCCATGATGGATCAACATCTGCGATTTATATTGTTTATTGTACTATTATAGTGGAGGAAGGTGATCTAATTTGATGTTTTCTACGTTTACCAAGACATTTTCCAGAACATTTTGGCTTTTGAAATTCCTCACTTTTAGAGACGGGAGGTTTTACGTTCCCTATTGTATCTCACAAGCTACACAAACGGCTGACTAGTTCAGCATTTCTATTTTCATGAAAAAGGAAAATCCTTGAAAAAGTCAAGAGGGTTTCTTTAAGACCTCAAAAGCATGTAATATAATAAGGGCGGGGAGTTAGATTGCGCGCAGAGCTGCGATTTCCAGGCACTGCTTGGATTCGCACATAGTACTAGACTTGAGTGGTATTTGGTTAGTGCTCTATTTGTCTTTTATCCTTTGTTTTTTTTTGTTTGTTTAATTTTTATTTCATTTATTTATGCTTTTACTTTCAACTGTATTATTTATTGCTATAAGAAGAAACATTAAAACCCTCGACTGTGTTTCCACCTTTAGAAGTTGCAACGTTTCAAACATACGATTCCATTGGTATAATTTGTGATAATACTCGCAAGAGACAAAAAAAAAAAAGTCATTTCTCAAAGTTTAGCTACTACTGCAGTATAAAATGATTACTTTGTTTCGTTGGAACAGCATAAAAGGACGCGTTTGAAATTATACCGTTTATAATATTCTTACAGCACATTTACAGCCACTATGATGAAAATTTAAAAGCTATATCCGAGTCATCTACTGCACCAAAATTCGATCTTGGGACCTTAACATTACTTGGCAGCGTACTCGTTGTTTGCACAATAGAATGGGCATACTCCAATTATTTTGATGAATATTTGGGTTATTTTTATTTCGAAACAAAAACATTATAAACAGGAGAAAACTATACACCATGGAATTTATTTGGTTTAAGGACAATTTTCATCCTCGAATTACGTAATTTCTCTTGGGTTAATGTTTACCCTTATGTCAAATACTTAGCTAATAATTTGCTGAACACAACTAAATTATTTAGCAGTTTACGCACTGACATTTTAGCTTGGGTCATCCGCACAGCCAATGAACTCAGCTGATGTAACAAATTATCTATTGGCATTTTCACTTATGGACACTGCACAACCAACGGGAGCACGCAGCTATTGTAAACAAATGACCTACCGGCATTTATCTCACGCCAGCTGCACAGCCGATGGATGAACTCAGCTGGTTTCTAGAACAGATGACGGTAGCATTATTGAATAACATTAAACGATAGCTCGCACGAGAACATGAAGCCCATGTGCGGCCTCGCCCTAGCGAAAGCGAAACCCTCTCCGTGCCGTTGAGTCAGACAAGACAAACCGGAAGCCATTAAACACGTCCCTCTATAAGGGCAGAAGATGCACCTGCCACGCCCCCACTGACCTCGTAGCGGCTGACCTGTACGAATAGGCAGTTTCCTACACAACTGTGCTGATTTGCATTCCAATGTTGGTGAACGTCTGCAGATAAGTTCAACATAACAGTCAATCGTGCAAGGATGCTAAACCGTTAGAAAATAAACCTAGGTTATTTTCTAGATAATACTTGGGTAACACATTTTGCAACTAGGGCGGAATATGACGGAATAGGAGTAGACATGAATCTTTGGAGAAAAGGAGAACTCTTCCCCTTTCGATACGAGGACTTCAACACAACGATGAAAAATACGGCATTCTGGGAAGATCTGGTCTGATACGGTCTGAAGAACTCGATGAGCGAGCTATGAACGAATAGATTCACTTAATCGTTCCAGAAAATAATTTGTTATGGGATCGAAATTTACCACAACCGTTGTTCATTTTGATGCGAAATATGAAATACTATTAATTTACGTAAAATCTAAGTATTAATTCCTTTAAGATTGCACTTAAAATGCATATCATATTTTTCCTACACTGCGCATTACTGAAAGTGCAAAGGAGCATAAAGGAGCTGAAGGCTTAAAAAGCATGTAAATAAATGCTAGTTTTACTATATACCATTTGTACAAACCAACGAAACAGAGGATGACTTAACAGAAGTGAAATATCTAAGAAATACAAACTAATATTTCGGTAATAGTTATTGCCACGAAAACTGTTATTTGATGTATGTGCATTTCAATATTCTACAGTTTCACATTTAATTCTTTGTGGCTTCCCAGGAATATAAAATTATAACCGAAGAATTCTTCACAGAGTATTAAAAAAAAAAAAAAAAAAAAAAAAAAAAAACAACAACAACTCAAGTGTATGCTATTTTAATCAAAACGCCTAGATAAGAAAATAAAACAACGAAGTCCCTTCGATTTTGGCACCTCTCTCTCTCTCTCTCTCTCTCTCTCTCTCTCTCTCTCGCTCTCTCTATCTCTCACACACACATACTATAGTCTTTTAAATTGTTTTATTCAGAGGATCTCAGAAATATGCATTAGTGGTGAAATCGCGATATCGATTTTTGGACCGAAAGTAATAGTTCTTCTGCCTTGGTTAGATGGCAAAAAATAAAAAAACTAATACAACACTAATCGTTACAGCATTCTACTTGACTTTGCATGACATTAACACTACTCTTGTACAGGTTTGACTCGTACATACAATCTGAAAAAATGGAACTTGAGAAACAATAAGGAAGTACAATTTAATTTCTTTATGGACATCGTAAATTCTGCAATTATAATCAAACATTAATTCAAGTTTATAGATAAATAATCATTTGAGTGCATGTATTTACTGTATTTGATGAATCACGCGTCAAATTTAAGGTACACGAAATACCAGCAGATCTCACAATGCTTTTAAGTTTCTCACGTAACTATTTTTGTTGCTGCAAGTCACAAAGAATAGTTAATCAATCTCGGAGCGAATTGCAATTGTTGTAATGTAAAAACGTCACTGGAACAGCATCACACGAGCTGTCAAACACTTAATGCTGACAGCTTCCTACTGATCTGCCCCTCAAACATAAAACAAACCGCATTGAAATCAGGAATGTCCTTTCACTTAAAGAAAAACAATGGACTGCTGTAATTTAATTACACGGAAGACATTCCTGCGGATGAAGACTTTTTCTACAGCGATAGTCGTTTCGCTACCCATTTATCTAGGGTTAACAAAGCTATGTATGTACTTGAACCAAATTATTGTCAACAATTTTGATATTTGGAAAGTATAAAGCCCCTAATTGAGCACCTTGATAAGTAATTCCTAAGTCAGCAATCTTGTTCGTTGTCGGAATGAGGAAGACACAACAGGTTGTTAAAGCACACGTGCACACTCATTCACTTCTTCGTATAATGAAGCAAACAAACACACCACTACCGCTGTTCACACTGCCAAGCACACGACTGTACGACTGAATAGCGAGCGCTGCCTCTCCTGGCCTGGCCATGCTGTTCATTACATCAAGAGAGCTGAAGGCTGGTTTCTGTCATATAAACAGCAGTTCGTCCAGAGATACTTGCGTTCTTCGTTCATTTTTATCTACGTCGTATGGCATTTTAAGTCAAATCTTAGACGATACCTGTGATCAAAGTGAACGGCAAAGGATGGCATTGTAACATTCTTAAATATCTTCTATACATCCTGTACTGAATTAATTTTATCGTTGATTGAATCTGCTACTCAAACGAAAGGAAAGGAATGAGTCTTAAAATAATTCATTTAGTTGTTTAACATGAAACGTTTTAGGATGATTATTTATAACCGCGTCATTATAGTGCTCATGTAAGCCTTAACTTGAGCTGAGTGCTTTACCGTTAGAAAACAAGTAAACATTTTTGGCGAAATCACTCGACAAAATACTGCAAAGAAGTGGTAAGGGAAAGAGGAGTCCCCGCAACAAATTCAATAAATTAGAGGCCACGTATTCCAAATACATAATAGCAGAAGTAAGATTTTATCATTTTCTTTATATGTATTACTTTTTTAATTTGACTACTTGATTTAAACGCATTCATACTGCTAACTCGCGATCATTTAAAAATAACTACATTATGACAAAACATGTGAATTCATTTTTATTGAACGCAGAAGTATATTAATGGTACGCTTGTGTTTAAAGTTTCCTACCCATACGCAATGGGAAAACATGTGAATTCATTTTTATTGAACGCAGAAGTATATTAATGGTATGCTTGTATTTAAAGTTTCCTACCCATACGCAATGGGAGTTAGTTGCGCAGTACAAGGAGTGGAGAAAAGAGGCGGAGACTTGAAATGATAGCTGTGCAGTATGCGCAGGAGAACTGTGATGACACAACAAACACATTCATATTATTCATTAGTAGATATTGTTTTGTGTGCATAAAATATCCGACTTATGCGTGTATTTATACTGTCAAAAAAGTTATAATATTCTCTGTAATTATTTTCTCTAGTACGTATGTAGATAGAGAATGTTGTATTCCACCCAAAAATTCAATATCGAGATTTCACCGGTTTTGAGACTCCCTGAATCCAAAAATCTAAGAAAGAAGGACTTTTGGAAAACTGTACGTGTGTGTGAGGGGAGGCCGCATAGCTCAAAAGTCCGTTACATAGTAAAGTTGATATTTAAGTTCAATATCTTCCAAGGGCATCACACGAAGATGTTCAAGAACATCCCAACCCTTTAACTACTCTTTACATTTACACTTTTTTTTTTTTTTTTTTGAAATTTTGATTTTTCTAAAAAAATGGCTCTAACGATTATTATTAAAATGCCATATGTTTAAGATGCTATGAAAAACGAAATGTGTATATATATATATATATATACACACACACACACACACACAGACAGATAAATAGATAGACAGACTCGTTGCCTCACAAAGTTTATGACAGATACATTTTTTGTAGAGTTAACCATTTCCACGATTTCCCTTGTTATTGATTTAAATTTTAAACTGCTTAAACTTCTCTCAGACGGAAAGTCATCATTCGTTTCATACCTCTTTTGTTTTACTGCTAGCCGCGCTAAGATAACCGAATTTCAATTATTTAACATAGTAATAATTTTTATGAGATTTAACTATCGCTTTAGCCCAATTTCCGCATTTCCTTTCTACTTACAAGGCATCAAGTAATAATACAGTATCTGTTATTATTCATCTCGATTAGCATGGTGTAGATAAATGAGTAATATTTTGTAAGAAAATGTTTTCTTTATGAAGTGTTGAGAAAGACCCGCACTTGCCTAACTGAATACGTTCTAGTTCAGATTTAATTCTACGAAACGAACTAAACGACATAATGGTGTCTGCCGCTACGTTTTTGTACAGACTTGAATTTAATAGGGGTCTCCTCTGTAGCCTCTCACATCATAAACTGATACACATTAGCAATCACTTTTAATGTTTCTTTTCCCTGTAATTTACTGGTGGCATTGTTTAGTCTATTTTTATCTCCGCTATGCGTCACGAGGAGCGATTCTCAAATTGAGCAGTACAATGAGTGGGGGAAAGAGGCGGAGACTTGAAAAGATAGCAATGCAGTACGCACAGCATCAGATGATGCCACTGCGCATCATGTTGACAGTGCTCACGTCTATTTGCAAGCACAATACGCGATGAATGATAAGGCATCTACAATGGATTTTCAGAGAAACAGCTTTTCCGATGCATGCTGACGACGTTCGAATTTCGATCATGGGTAACTGGAATTCTTGGCGAGCAATAACGATATTAATTACTAAGACTATCTGCACAACAGTTTAAATCCGTCCGCGCGCGCGACAGAGAGAGAGAGAGAGAGAGAGAGAGAGAGAGAGAGAGAGAGAGAGAGAGAGAGAGAGAGAGACAGAGAGAGAGAAAATACTGAAAGCTGATAGCAGTGAAATATCTCAAGTGGGCTATTTTGACATGAAATAAACCCAGAAGTTTTAAACATCCAAACAAACCATAAAATGAATATTGTGCAGAAATTATTGTAGCGATCACTTTAAGCATTTTGAAATATTGTTCATTGGTTCTGTAAATTGGCAGCACTATAGGAGAGCGGTTAGACCACTCACCTTCCACCTAGGTGGCCAGGGTTTAGTTCCAGGGGACAGCATGTGGGATTTGTAGTGGTTGAACTGGCGTTTTGATTTTAGCTAAATATATTGAATAAATTAATTATCCATAATTAAATGACATATTTGAATGAAACTTGCTCCTCAGACTTCTGGCATTAGCTTGTAAATCCAGGGAATGTAAGTCCTCTATATGAGGAGAGTAAGCAGGTGGGGAAGGAGGTTCTTAATTTAAATTGCTGCTTTCAGATGATGCCACTAACATTCCACACCTGGCAATAATGGCCACAATGGCATTACATCAACAAACAGATGGTAAGGTAGCAAAAACCTAATGTGAATGGTAATAATTCAGGACTCGTGTCCAGTGATTATTTGTATGTTGAATAAATTAGTGCAATTTTAAAATGTCTTTGTGCACTTCACCCTAATTTCATACATTGTCAACAATGAATATCTCACTGATAATGCCCACCTTCCAAACATTTTATTTCACTTCACTACTATACTCAATTCAATTATATTTTCAACTAATCTTAAATTTAAAATCCATCTTTCTTCCATTTCAATTGGTAATTTTTAAACAGAATTGTTTTGGTTTGTTTACATTCCAAAATATAATGCCAAATACTACTTGCTTCCACACACATTGAACATTTTCCTTTTTTATGTCCAAACATGATGAGAAGGTACAAGTACATGTAAACATTTTTACACCTTTGAACAGTGCTTTTTTAAAAGCTTGTCTTTACATGTCTGTAACTTTATCATCCTTTTTTATAGCCATTCAAGAAATTATCTGTTGTTGTTTCTACTAATCATTATAAACATGCACTGAACATATTTCACCTCGGTAATACTAAGTGAATATGTCTGTTGTAGGCTGAGACAGCTATTTAACTGTTAAAAAAAAACACACATACAAGAATTTTAAGTTAGTTGTGATATTCCATACCCTTTGCTAGAGAGAAATTAAAGAAATATAATATAATAATATTTCAAAGCACACTACTTAAAACACAAAATTAGAAAGAAATGCAGCAAATACTTTGGAAATTGTTCCTATTACAATTTTGTTTGGCAGAAATTTTATACCATAATGGAATTGACATATTTTGAGCAGTAACTTTTTTGCTTTTTCTTTATTTTTTGCAATTTAAACTCAACAAGAATGAATAGAATTTCAAAGATTACACATTATTTACAGTTTCAATTTACACACGCAATATATCATTAAGAGCTATTTAAGGGAAAACAAAGAGTAACAAATATTTTTTCATGCAAACAACTGTTGTTGTTGGAGAGCTTTCTTTTGAATCAGGAGACTTCAGTTTCTTATGAAATTTTGATATTGAGATTTTGTGTTGCATACAGTAATTTTTAGATAGCCAAGTTGTAGAGAAAGTAAAAACATAAGGAAGTTTTCAATTAATAACATACTACAACTTTTTCCTATTATAAGATATAAAGAGAAATTAATGTCTACACTACTACACTTCTTCCCTATTTCTGTTGCTGGCATATAACATAACTTATCACCTGCAATTTATGTTGAACTTTACTCTGTGTTTCCCACATGTTGACACTACCATTATATGCACACTGTTGCATAAGTCCCAAGCTTGTCTATGCACCTAACACTTACACAATCATTTCTCACAGAGAGAATGAGAGAGGGATTTTAACAAACAAACAAAAAAAAAGAGACCTTTTTCTTCACTGCAAAGCTGAAGCCAGTAAATAATTTATTTTCTCACAGAATGACCTCTTTTAAATGATCTTGCAGTATGACATACAAGTCAGGTTTGTTATGCATGCAACAATGGTAGCTATTTCTTTTAGATCATGCTAATGTAAGAATACAGTCTGCAACAAGATTTGCAATTTTGAAGACAATGCCACACACTTTAAACAACTAAAAAAAAAATCACTTATTTTACTGCCTTGATATCTGGCAGCATAAAAGAAAGGAAAAACTAAGCAATAAAGTAGATCAAGAAGGATTTGCCTGGATTAGAACCACAAAATACTTTAAACTATTAGAATTCATTCAAAAGCCAATGCATTTTATCAACTACATATACAAAAATGTTCTTTGAAAATGCAATATTCTAAATCCAACTTATAGCTATATGTTTTCAATCATATTCCTAAGAAAAACCCCGATCCAGTGAATTTTTTAAAAATATGCCAATCATAAAAGAAATTATTTTTAGAACAGCATGGTTCACATTATTTTTCATATATTAATTTTCCTGATTTTCCAAGACTATGATGAGAAATGTTCTTAACAATTAAGATTTAGTGTATTAAACATGTTTTTCCAAGGTCACTAAATGTATTTAAATCAGAAGGTGATCAATTTCTAAATTTAAGGGAATTGCAATTTTGTTTTCTTTAATCGGCCTCCACCATCCCTATAGGCATCCAACGTGCTTCTGTTATTTTATTTGTGTTATATTTGACAAAACATTACTTATCTGCATTACAAATTACGATTATTAGAACAATTATTTTCACTGTATCCTATCTACATAAAACATATGTAAACTCAAAATACATCCGAGTCTTTGCTTTTATGGATGCATCTTTAGCTGTCTGAGGTTTTAGTATCTCTATTTCTTCTTAAGGTTTTCTCCAAGAAAGTTTTCTTTTTTAAACTCATTTCTTTTCTTCTTCTTTCTGGTTTTGTTTTGATTTCCTGAGATACTCATATCTTCTATGAGCTCCCTCACATTTGTTAACACTGTATGGGTGACAAGTCTTTTTCTGTGTTTTCATAGAAACAAATGGCATTTTCGCCTACATTTATACATTATTTTCAGTATTTTATAACCAATAGTAATAGGTAGATTGCTACATACACCAAAATACTTTTTGCTTTTGGCAACAACTGAACCAAAATGGTACACTATTTACAACAAGTATTTCAGATTAAAATTAAAAATCTACAACACTTACTAGAAAACAAAATTGTATCAATATTCAGTAGTATTTCAATTCATGTGATGTAACATCTCAATTAAAATCAATTAACATTTATTTCAACAAATCTGTATTGTGTTTTTATCTCCTTTTTGCAAAACCCACAAAAAGATAATCTGTATGAACATTTCAACTTTTTTTATTCCTTTTTCTCAAATATGCTATTTCTCCGACTTTTTAAAATAATTGAAAAGTTTCCCTGACTTCCCTCATCTTTTATTTTCTTTTGTTTCATTTAACTTGTATGTTCGTATCGGGGGCTTGACTTATGAAACAATCCATATCTATTAACTGCAGGTTATTTACATTAGGTTAATCATTGCATATCATTAAACACAATAATTCACTCTCACATGTATACTTCCAGACTCTGTAGAAGATAGGGAATAATTATAGCCAAAGAAAAATGTCTTGCCCCAGTCAGCAATCAAACCTGGGACCTCTGATCAAGATTAATTTGTTTAATAGAGTACAAAGTATGAATAGCTCAGGGTTAATTCCAGGGAAATACATGCTATAAAATCTGATTCTCATGATTTTCTCTACCTTATATGGTTTATTAGTGTGCATGCAAACTATTTTTACAAAAGCTTAATTGTTTGTATACTTCAATTTAATCAAGGTAAATTTGTTCAGAAACAGATACAATATACATTTTGTTATAGACACAAAAGGAACAATAATAGTCAAATATTTAAAAAATTAATGCTGTATAAATTAAAATTCCATATACTTTCCATGCAAATATAAGAAACAACTGAAAGCCAACATCACTTTAAAAGAATGGCAAAATATTGAACAGTTCAAACCATTAATAATGGATATCTAAAAAATGGCTAACATCACAAAAAGTTATTTGAAATAATTGTGTGTTTAATAGAACTCCATAGATTTTGTGTAGTGCATCTTCATCTATCGCTTAGTGCTTATCAGATATGTAAAAAATTCCATCCAAATGAAGAGACAGGCTACTCTCAGGAAATTCAAAATAAATATTTTATGTAAATTTTAATATACTTGTATATATTATTTTAATTAAAATTATATATGTATATATTATTTTAATTAAGATGTTAAGAGCCATTTCTGAAAAAATAAATATTTTCAAAAAATGTTTCATGTAAAGAATAATTTGGGATGGGGGATTTTCTTAAAATCCTGTGTCACATACATCCTTCAAAAGTTAGTTACATACCAAACTTAGTATAACTAGTATAACTTAAATACTAAGTTTGGTATGTAACCAACTTTTCGTTTATGAATATCTCTCTGTCTCGCTCTCTCTCTTTCTCAGACCTTTTTTTTGGATTCAAGGAATCTCAAAATGTGTATCCCCAGAGAAATCTGAATATCGATATATTTGAATAGAATTCAATACTTTCTCTACTTACACAGGTAAGTATTAGAGCAAAGTAAGTAAGAATACAACACTTTCTCCGCCTGCATAACACATATATACACCATATATATGTGTGTATAAAATAAAATTAAAAATATATAAAAATAAACAAATAAACCCATGTTTAAAAAGTAATTTAAAAAGAATAGGATCTTGTATACAAAATATTCTTACAAAAGTTTACTTATCAGTTTAATTCATTTGAATTGAGATTATTTCATTATAGAGGCAAGGAGAATAGTGATAGTGATAGATGATTAAGAACTAGAAATCATATTAAAAATCATATTAAAAATCCATAGTATTTCCATACAATTGTGAGAAACAATTGATTATCAAAAGTACTTTAAAACAATAACACAGATCTGAACAATTTGGACCATTAATAATGAATATCTCAAAAATGGCTTATGACAAAAAAATTTAATTTGAAATAAATTGTGTGTTTTAGAGATTTATATTTTTTGTTCAGTAAATTCTCATCTATCACTTACAATTTACCAGTTATACACAATTATATAAACTTTCTCTGAAATAAACAGGGCTTTACAGGGTTCTCTCAGTAAATTTAAGATATACATTTAAATCTGTTATGTAAATATCTTTAATAGATAGTATTATCATCAAAATTATTAGCGCCATTTTTGTGAGAATAAAAAAAAATTGAAAATCTTCTACATAAGGGATAGTTTGGAGAGGGTTTTTTTTTTTTTTTTTAATTTTCTTCGTATTTTTAGAAGATCATATAAACTCCAAGTTCAGCAATGTTATCACTTGCCAGGTTCTTGAAATGAAACATTCCAAACAAGAAGATCAAGTATTCCTACTTTTAATAAAATAAATCTAAAATGAATAAAAATTACAAAATAAAAAACATACTTCATTTTTTTTTTTTCTGTATTGAAGTATGTGCTACAGAATTCTGCATTTGATGTCCTGAGGGTAACTACTATTTTAAATCCTCTTCCTCCAATTGAGCCTCTAAGAGGCCTAGTAACTCAGTAGGACCTGAATCAGAGTTGAGTTTATACACAGCTACCGTTAAATAACTGAGCATTTCGCTGTCATTGAATAGTCACTACACACTTTATTTGAACCCCTCATGTCCAGTTTGATTCTTATTAAAGCTGCTACTGTTGAAGAATTCAACCTATATCTTTCCTTGGATTTAATAATCAACCATTGAAACAATTATTTCAACGTACACATTTGAAAATGGAAGGCCAAAAAATTAAAACTAAAGCAACTGTGTTATTAAATAGCACTTCGGTGATGAAATTTTGAAGCTGACTCATTTTCCTCCAGAATTGGCTGGGTTCTAATTGCATTAAGTCATCTTTCTCATGATCAGAGAAATAATTTGGGATGATATTCCATTCATTTATCGCTTTACTTTTGTTTTGAATGTCCCAGCTGAACTATTCAATTGAACATGGGACCGGTCATCCGCTGCACCCAAAGCAATGCCAGGCTGCAAATACAAAAATTCAGCAAAGATAGTAATTCTTCTGAAGAGGAAGCTTCTTAATAGTCTCATAAAACTGAATGCATTTACGGTAAAATTTCTGAATTCGAAAATGTGACAAACTGTCAAGATTTAATTTCCTAATAAGGAGTTTTCTGCTACAACTCCTACTTCAAACTCATTAAAAGGCAACAAATTTGAGGGATCATAGGCACATGACTAATGACTATCAGACCTTTTACCTTACTACCACTGCATCACTACCTCAATGTGACTGCATCATCTCATGATATAATATAAGAATTTGACCCTTTCTCGTACTATGAAATTAAAGCAGCTGTTCAGCTAAATAATAATGGTGTTCTATGACGCCAACATTGCAGCATTATTCATTTTTTTAAGTAATGCTAATTTATTAAAATTTATGGAAAAAAAAAAGAACCTCTATGATTTCATAAGTTTTTTCCAAAAAAACCTCTCAATGCTACATGGCTTGAAAATATCCCTACAATAGGGATTTTACCCAACACCTGCAACACTGTAGTTTGATATTTAACCAACAGTTTGTTTTTGAGTTAGCTGTTCACAGACACACATGCAGGCACATACACAGACCTTTTGTTGAAAATGCTTCTTTTGGATACAGGGCAGGGGGAGGTCTCAAAACACAAATTTTGAGTGAAATCTTTACACTGAATTTTTGGGTGAAAAAACAGTTCCTACTCCAACTACATGATTAGAGAATTTAACTAGAGTTCCATGCTAGCGATCACAGCATGTTGCATATTTTAAATTCAATTGTAAGGTACTACAAAATCCTTAAAACAATTTAAATGCAGCAGTTGTGTTGTATTAGTATCTTAGATTGTGTTAAGAGATGAATTATTTGGCATAGTCTTGTTGATGCACTCTTCAAGGTACTATAGTCTAAATGCATAATAATGCAGCTTTGTGAGAAATGATGCATGTCATGAGAAAACAATTTTACTTATCGACTCCAGGAATTTACTTTAGCAGCTGGTGATTGATTTCTTCAAATCTTATTTAGAGGACAGTACTAATACCCTAACAAAATTTTAGTGTATTTTTTGGGGCACACAACAAATGTTTCAAAATAGTAATATTTAATATTACTATATGTCAAAGCTGTTCTGCCATAAGTTTACACAGGCCTATAAAAGAAGATTGCAAAGCAATAGATTTGAACTTGCCTGGGTTTATTGCTCTGAAGTAAGAACCTTGTGTTGATTTAACACAGGCTCCCCAACATTATTAGAAAAATTTGTGTTTCTTCACTGAACAAAAGTTCAGATGTGTCACTTTTTGCAGATTTGTTTCAACCAAATTCCACCTGCCTATTTTGGGTTGCTAAGGATTTTCTACACCAATAAGCTATTTTTTATTAAAACCAATGAGCCCTTACTCATTCTAACAAGCGACCATTTCTTTCAGAATGTTATTCGTTATATAAAGCTGTAAAAACTTACAGCTTTGTTTCATGAAATGTTATCAAAGAAATGGATTTGATAACTCATTTTCATTGATATAACTGTTGATATTCATTAATTTTTCAATTGTGTGCTCATCTATGGTTTGCTTTTTAAATTACTTAAAGCGATTACAAGAATATTTTCTCACTTTAATGAATCTGTAAATCTTCTGTGTGCTAAATACAAATTCTATTCAACAGCATTAGCATAAGACAAAATGCTGTCTCATGCCACACCATTAAATTGCATTGCAATTTGGCCAAAGTCCATCCTTACTACCTGAAGCAGTGTAATGGTATGCAAGAAATCTCTCTGTTTGAGCATATTGCCTTGCTATTGACCTAGCAGCGGGGAGTGCAGCCAATTTAAATGCTGTCACTAACATTAGATAATAACTAAGGTCACTGTGAAGAAATGTCCTTTACTCACAATAGGATAAAGGCATGGGTATACTGTTATAAGAAGAATAAACACCCATAAAAATTAGCAGAAAATGGAGCACAGCCTTCTTTACAATTAAAGGCTTGGATATCACCCAAAGTGCTCAGTCTGTTATTTTGCATATTTTCAGTCTTTGGTATTGCATGGTCTTCTACTGCTATGAAGAAATGCTACTAACAGTAATATAAACTTAGCTGTTCAAAATCAGAAAGTAGCAAAGAGAATTTCTGCCAGCTGAACATCTTGACCCCATCATGCACATAAAACAATTACTAGTCTATATTAGACTACATATGCTGAAGTACATTCACATATGTAATAAGAAGAATTTACAAATAACCACTCGTAAAATAAACTAAATGAAACATCCTTCAAGAATACAGCTTCAATTACATAATAATTTACTAGAATACCTGAAGAATCTTGCTTTGGCAAATAAAGTAGAAATACACACATTTTTACAGTTCAATTCATTCTGTGAATGATTACTTGGAATATTGCCCTTAATAAAATATGTTTTTGGTTCTATCCAACCTACTATCCAATATAAAATATTAATTTTCATTTGTTTTTCCTTTGTTCCATACGATCAACAGCAGACAATATATTACAATAACTAGGTATGATGATTGTTTCATTTAATGAAACAACTATTGTAGTGCACCTACAGAAAACTAATAATGCTTAAACTAGGTAATATATTTCTGTAATGTCACTTGGCAGTGACTATACTTTCTATACTACCTTAATAAATAAATACATAAATTTACAATAGTCACTGCTAAGAATGTTTCACGATTGATTTTCTGTGAATAAGGTCAACTAAAGCAGGCAGGTTTCAAGGAGAAGTAGGTGTACTTCCACTAACCAAAATGAATATAAAAAAAAAAAAAAAAGGACACCTACTCTGTCTCTCTTAATTTAAAAATGTAGATTTTGGTTTATTTAAAACTGAAAGTTTGATGTTTAAGGCAATAAATGTGTAAAATTACAAAATCTGCACTTCCTAATCTACCAACATGAAATCCTTGTCATTCCATGGGTATGCAATTCAAATTTCATTGCTTCAAAATGAAATAAATTTCATTTTAAATTATTTTATATTTTATGTATAAAAAAAAAAAAAAAGTGTCTAAATTATAGATTTATTTATTAGAGGTTTTAAAATACAAATTTTTGTACTTCACTGCTTTCTAAAATTGTGTTACCAAAACTAAGAATTAACAAATCTATGCAATAAAAGTTACAAGAAAAAAAATTGTAGTATGCCACAGATACTGTACCATGATGTTTCTACATTCTGAGCTGAAAAAATTGTATGTGGAATGAAACAGATATCCTGAAATTTTCAGAAAACTGTATACTTGGCGATACTATCAACAGTATAACCTTTTCTTTTTTTCCCTACAAAAAGCAATGTATGTATTTTTATTGAATACTATATCATGCAGTAGTATTTGGTCTCTGCACATGTTGAAAAGAGATGTCGCAGTTTACCATATTCAATTTTAGTACATGCTGCACATTGTTGCACTTTTTAACATCCTTGAATCTGGTAGGTTATATCAGGTGACAAATGATCAAAATGGTGAAATGATACTCAAATGTCCAGGGTCTATAGAGCTTAAAATTTATCAACATTTGTCTTCTAAGGATAAGGGAAAATCCCAGATAAATCCTTATCCGGGAAACTCATCCTCACTGAGATTCAGAACTCGGGATCTCTGAATGTGAGATAGACATGCTATGCTCACAGTACAGAGGGAGGCTACTCCTGCTTTAATGCAATCCCACCTTTAATTCATATATGTCAATTATAATCCCTAGTATATTTTGTTATGTTTGTCAGCCTATAATAATTTTATTTCTTCAGAATGAAACAACTAGCATCAGCTCAGTGATAAGACTGAAGTCACTTGTTTGTCAACAACGACCTCCTTTTCCAAATCATTTACCACTTTCACAGACATTATATCTCCACAAATCCATAATATTCTGATATAAAAAATGCATACCTTAGGAGTCAAGCCTTTCAAATTATTGAACTTATTAACTAAACTATTTAAAGAGGAAGTTGTATATACTCACTGAAGTAGTTGAGAGCTTCACGGATTTGATCCGGGGTAAGGTTTAAATCAACTTCATCGGGTTTCAGTGCAGGACTCGGAATATACCAGTCCTCGTTTTCGTATCCTATTACACAAAGTTAATTAACATGTAAGATTAACGCATGTTTGGAAAACTGTAACTTAAAAAATCACTTATTTACCTATGTTAAACAATACAAAGCTCACTGTACTTTAATAGATAAGGTGTCCTCAAACTCAAAAATATATAAAAATTATTGTGAAAAATGTAATAATCTTTACACCCACCAAACTTTAATTGGACTTAATTGGAGTAAAGAAGTTTTCTTTCCTTTTCTATGCTAATAAAAACATTGCTTCACACTTATGTAGCACTGACTATAGCTGTGAATAAGCCTTGAAGAATATGACTCAAGTGTTGCGATGTATTAGTTATATCATTGAGGAAAACAGAACAATGACAACACATATGTAAAGGACATGTGACGAGCACATTCTTTAGAATCTAACATCTTTCCTAAGATGAGTCCTTAGATGACTTTACAGCATGTAGTCAAACATTTATATGTTTGTAAGCAGCAAAATTGCAAGTGGTGGAGAGGAATCAACCTGAAAGTAAAGCTTGCATTAAAACCCATTATTTAACATCTCTTCATAGTGAAGTAAAGTAATTATAAGCCCAAAACAGGTTGGGCTTATAATGTGTGCCATAATAAGCATGTCAATAATGTTACTGTTGTTGGTTTCACTGCAAGTTTTCAAATTAGTTCCTTCATGTGACTAATAATGCTAGGGATGGCACATTAACTCATAGAGATGGAGAGAATACAAATGTGTATGCAAAATATATGAAGCTGCGTAATTAAGTGGCTCAGAGAGGGGAGAGAAACTACACACACAAAAATGAGATAAATGAGGAGATTTTTGTTAAAAGTTCTAAGTTGACAAATTATAACTAAAGTGACCAATGTTTGCTTTATTATGCTCATAGTAAACTATAGTATGTAGCAAAAATACCATTCACTTGCAGAACATATGTTTAAAACTAAAGTATGCGACTATTGAGCATTATTTTACAAAATAAACAGCAAGTTTACCTTAGTTTTGGAATTAGGTCTTTTGTTTTTTTATTTGTCTTTTTTAAGACACAATAGAAACTATAAATACTTCTATTTTCCAAATATTTTATTAAATATACATCAGCAGAACATATAAAAACACCTTTATTTATACACAGAATATACTGCAGAATGAAAAGTTTGCTATGCACAACATGGTATACTGATTCTCAGTCAACAACAACGCTAATTAAACAGCTGAAAGGCACATTCATACTGTGGGATAGCATTTGCTCTCACTGTAGCTATGGATTTTTTCAGGTATAAAAATCTTTAACATGACTTCCTTTGGAGTAAAGCCAGTGGTCCTGTGTTGTCGATTTACAGTACATAAAAGAACCTAAAACTTGATAAAGAGGCCTTAGAGTAAAATTAAATCATTTAAAAAATACTTTAAATGTAACACTGTAAAAGTAGAATCCTTGACATTGTCCAAAACTTGTAATTAAGTCAATGGACTATAAACATTATCTATCTTTCATACACAGTACAGAATTGGACGTTGAAAACCATAGAAGTTAAAAAAGAATGTCCATAAATAAAATTCAATTTCATTTCATATTTTGTGATTTAAAATGACTACAATAACAGCTGTTTTTTTATACTTAATGTTATTATATGTTCATTACAGTGTTATAACATTTCATTGTAGGATATGGTTGGTAAAGCAAAAGCCATTCTTTTCATGGCATATACACCTTTAAGCAGGTAACACATGCTATCTAATAAGGAAAACTGCTAGAAATTATACTCTTGTAAAATATTCAGCTGGTTGGATATTATACACTGAGAAAGTGTGCAAAGGCATTTCTGGAGTCCCATGTAATACCCCAACAGCTTTAAGTAACATGTTAGACTACTGTGCATATCATTCCTGTTCACCGAGCTCAATATGAATAAATGCAATTTATCATTACTATTCTGTCAATGCATGATTTTATGTTAAAAGCACCAAAATTAGTGATTTAAGAACTGCCTCAAACAGTTTTGGAGGAGTTTATTGGCATGCTTTGGAAATTCCTTGGCTTTGGAAAGTAGAATCCAAAGAATATAGTAACAGAATACAAGGGAGAAGTCTTACGAACAGAGTTGCAAAGAAAATGAAGCAAAATAGACCCAAAAATCTAATTTGACTATGCATAAAAAACAAAGAGGAAGAAGACTATGACTATCTCTCTTGAAAAATAGAGAAAGGAATTAAAGAAAGTGAAGAAATCTTGAGGTCAGATCCTGGAGAACATGAAGTGTACAAACCATATTTTTGCTATTTGGACTTCTTATTGTTTTTGGTTACAGCATCTACAGGCACTATGTTAAATATGTTGGCTGTGAATAGTCGCAGAGCGTTTAATTCCAGATGCTAGGAACAAATGTTTTTTTCTTGCAAAATACTTATGGATTTTGGTAATTATTATATTCAGTGTAATCCTGAAGGAATAAGGAATATATGAAGCAGATGATATTGCTCTGATGAAGACATATTGCTCACCCACTTTTCTTTGCAACCCCCTTATATATGATAAAAGTGCTGTCCTTATCAACTATAAAGTATGCTAAGACTGGCAAAAATAGTGATAAATGAATGTTGCTAACCTATGAAAATGTCGCTAAAATGAAATCGGCTATTAATGAGGATTTGAGTGGGTTTAGACATCACAGATTCCGCAGCTGCACTATGGTTTATTGGGGTTTTGCTTCACAGATCCCTTGGATAGGTCCTATTATCGCCTCACTACCCTCCTTCTAAAACACATCCCTTGGCTACACTTTGCAGCTAAGAGCCCTTAATCCTGTGGCTATGTTTTGTGTCTTTGGGCCCTCAACCCCTGCAATTTCTCCATTTACTTTACACTGATATTCTACGTTATGCTATTACTTATTAACTCCTCTCTGAAGTTGCACTCCTTTCTTGGAGTGGTGCAACATGCATACGACCCGTTACCTTCAGATATGTGTGTGCAAGTGTCTTACTGCTCAGTTGAAGTTGTAGGGGAATTGCTTTAGTTGGCTCACAATTGTTGTCAATAATGAACATATTAGTTTTAGATGTTTGGGAGAAGTGTTACGATTTGTCTAGATATTATTCAATAACTATGTATAATGACACATATTATTAATAAATCTGGGTATTGTCAGTGTTATTTGATTATATTAGTATTCTAGCCTTCAGACAAAAGTTTCTGGTTCAATTCTCACACTTATTGCAGTTGTTACCGAAGCAGTGCTTGGGCTGCTTCCTCTAAATGCATGTTACTGGTATAACTTATATAATTTTAAGTTTCTTTGTACCAGTTCTGCTGAATTTTGACATAACTCTTACTGACTTTCTGTATTTAGGGTGTAACAAACAAGAAGAGCAGAGTGCCAACACTTGGCGCCCTGCATATCCTGTTTGTCTTACCACGCAGCCTACAGGATCCATGCCAATATTCACCAAAGCTAAAACTTATCGAAAAATATAAATGAGATAAGTCATATAAACCCTAATGCCCCCCCCCCCTTACTCCCAAAAGAAAATTTATATCTTTTAGTTTACCAGGAAAAATGTGAGTTAGTTGGGGAATTTAATGTTGTGGTAGACAAGTTGGTTAGAGCAACTGGATGGAAACCAGAAGATCCATAGTTTAAATCCCAGTTATGGCATTGGATTTTTCAGCCTGATTTTGACTTTCCAGCCTTGTCCTATAAGCAGCATACAGGCTCAAATTGCATAGATGTTGTCATTGGCTGTAAGAAGTATGTAGTAGCAAACAGCTTAATGCATACTATGAATACTCATGGTGACAGTTATTAATCATATAGCAATAGTGAGTTTGAAGAGATAAAACTCTATTCTTAAAAATGTTAAGTCTAATCCAGGTAAACAATAACAATTAGATACACATTTAATTGTTAGGTTCATATACATGGAATACCTGTAACAATTCTTGCTGATGAAAGGGATTTCTAATGGGGGAGGAGATACCGCATATTAAGAGCGTTATTATATATTTTCAAAAATTACCTACTATGACTATACACCCAAATACATATGCTAGTCACATTTCTACCTTGCGGCCTTGAATTGTTGTAAATGTGCAAATTGTGATTACCAGAAACTGGAACTTTGGCAGAATGCCTTTTTAAATGTGTCAAATCTATCTTCAATTTGAAAGTAAATCTGTACGAATTATACCTTTGTGATTGAAAAGCCATAGTTTTATGATGCCTGCTTAAATATAAATGCCTATTTTATAAAATAAATACTTTTTGTTGCATTCATTTACCATTTATTAATCTAAAACTGCCGAGACATTTTATTTCCATAACCATTACAATGAAGATGGCTTCATCGAATGTATATTGTTGTCTTTCAATCAGTTCATTATTATTCTTTTTGCAACAATGAGTGCTGCTGTGCAAAAAAAAGTATAAATAACCAAAATCGTTTTAATTACTGCTTGTGTTTATTTGTAAAGACAACAATGAGTGACGGTCTAACTTTATTTTTCTTTCAGTATTCATTGCAACATTGTTGTAGCTAATAGCAAGATGCAAAAATTCAGTGCAGTAAATTGCAAAATTATGTTAATACTTTTGGGTCTGATGTATTTTGTACTGAAGGTAAAATACTTAAATGCAAAATATGCGAGCAGTCAGTGAACTTTCGAAAAGAAATATTTCATATCACAGCATATCACTACAATAAAACACAAAAGTGTACTTTCCAAGGCTAATGAGAAGGAGGCTTCTTTTCTTTCAATAGTAATTGTAAGGCACTTCTTTGTGCCAAAATCCCTTTGTGGAAATTACAGAATCCTTAGTCACACAGTTTTTGCATAAGTATGTGAACAAATCTGTTCCTAGCGAGTCAAGTTTGCAAAAACGTTAATTTAATGAATGTTACGATGACACAATGAAAATCATTAAAGATAAAATTAAAATAAGAAATCTGGATTGAGTCAACTGATCCATGGGTCATTTCATTGCCAAAGGCATTTTTGGGCTATTAGAGCCTTCAGAAGATGAATCAATGAAACCATTCCTGTTTACAACAGAGTAACTGGAGAAAATTGACAATTCAACTATTGTGCAGTTATTCACCAATCCATTAAGGATACTGTGGACTGAAGAAAGTCTGCTTTACAACAGTGATACTGTGCCATATATGAAAAAGGTTGGTATAATGTTAAAAGTGCAATTTCCAAGCATACTTTATGTGACCTGCAGAGTGCATGGCTTTCATAGGGTACAAGAAAAGATACAATACTTGTTTCTGGAGGTTAATAAGTTGATTTCTAGTATTAAGAAGATATTTGTGAATTCTGACAAGAATTCTGATATTTAAATCTATTGCACCAGATATATCTCTGCCCCCACTCCCTCCCCAACACTGTTATAACAAGATGGAGAGACATGGATCTCAGCAGCACTTTACTATGTTCAAATCTGCCGAGTATAACTAAGGTGGTGAATGCTCTGGAGGATGAGGCATTTTCAATTGTAGTGGCCAAGAAACTTCTCAACTATTCAAAAGTGAAAAATGATTTAACTTTCATTGCAGCTGAGTTTGGTTTTCTGCCACAAGTGATCTGCCAGCTAAGATTAGAATTTATTGTTTTGATTTTATTTATTATTTTATATTATTGTATAGTTATAATAAATGGGGAATTATATATAACAATATTTTTTTTATCTTGTGAATGATGCAGTGCAAAGGCTCAACAGTATGACAGTGAAACAGGATTCATTAGTTAGGGAAAAGTGTTAAAAGTGCTTTTGAAAAATTGTGATCTTGATAAATTTAGAAACATTTCAAAACTTCTAGAAGGTGACAATTCTATTACAGTTGAAACAGATTCTACAATGATTCTGTGCTTTAGATTTGCTCCAATAGCCTCTGTCGATGTTGAGAGGTCATTTTCTCAAATGAAAAATATGTTATCTGACAGGAGACTCAACATGACCCCACAGAGAACTTAAAACAGCATTTGGTTGTCATATGCAACAAAAAAGGCATTACGATACATAGATCTTTTAAAACATTTTCATTTTTGTAATAAGTACAACACCAGCATTTTGTTTAAAACTTAAAGTTCTTTAAAATATGACATTTAAGTAATTGAATAGCATAAGCGCAGGCAGTGCTTCACATGACTCCCCTGTATTGTCATAGGTGTCTTTACCTTAGTCTGGAAGTTTCTTGTTGCATAATTGGAGGTTATAAAAGGAGCCAAGCCTACAGGAAGTCATTTGTAACAGTGCATTCAGAGAGTGCAATTGACAATTGAGTGTATGAGCATCGAAGAGGCAAGATGCAAGAATCTTTCTCTATTTGAAATAAAGATATTTTGTTGTAATATTTTATGCAGAATAAAGCAAATAACCTTTATATGAAGTATGTCCTTTCTTTAAGTGCCTTTAGATATGCACCGTAATAAGTAGACTTTCATGGCTTGTGTGACAAGTAGGAACCAATCTTCTAGGCTGTTAGTCAACGATTGAACAGTTTAATGTTTCAGCTATTTAATACCTTCAATGGTGTTATCATTCTATTGAAAACAGTCCTTAAATTCTTGGCAGCAATAGTGGCCCCTCAGATAAAGTAGGTAAGCATATTTGTATGCCATTTACCATTTCCCGGTTGTCTTGATACACGATGTGATTGACTCCCAGCATCACTGCAGATCTGACAGAAACTGTTGACTGGGGATGTGTTGGTACTAGTGTTATCACAGCATGTTTTATTTTGTAATTTATGCAAGCAGGAATACCAGGTTTTGTTTAGCTGAAGATGATATTTTCTATTGAATTTGTCTGCATACCAGACCTCTACTGGTTCATGGTTTTGCTTCAGGCTGTGGGATTCCAAGGCATCTATTTTTTTCTTTTTTTTGGGAGAATACCAGTCTGTGTGGAAAATATGAAATATACACATCACAGGACTAGGTATGAACTATGTATAAGGACATTGAACACCCCAAAATTGTGCTACACATATTAAGATACTCGACATGACAGAACTGGTTCCATGTTTTATGCTCATTACAGCACAGCACTAACAGAAAGTAGTCCCCTGCAATGTTCACAACACATTGCCAACAATGTGAGAGGTGCTAAATACCATCTGCATTACCATTTTACTCTAATATGAGAATCTGCTTAACTGTGTTGCACAATATTTCAATACTTCTGATATCCTCTGTGTTGTAAACTGCCTACCACATAATGATTCCTTTATCTTATGTGAAGTCAAAGTCATATGGACAGACCAGGAGAGTAATGGTGGGGGCTCCAACTCTTCTCATCTCCAGCAATGCAGTAGCCTCCCACATATTCTTTGCAAACTCTTCTTGTTGACAATCATGTATGGCAGAGTATTATTCTCAACAATGTCCACCAATTCCCTGTGACATTAGCTGGCAGTTCTCCCATGGAAAACTGCCAGATGTACAACCACACTTAAGGTGAGTTACATCCATTTGCCATGGCAGTCGCCAGACAGCTGATTTCACATTGCTCTCTGCGTTTGTGCAGGCCATCCAAGCACCATCTGATATTGTCAGCACATATTAGGACTACAGGTCTTCCCTGCAACTCATCCCATTTTGTGCTCTGATAATAATATATCCCTACCCCAAGAAAATAGTTGGCATGAGTTATGCCCCAACTCTTGTAATGAGGTGTTAATGGTGCACTGTATTGTAGCAATGTAACTTCCTGTATGTACATGTATAGTGTAATGTGCTTTATGGTAGAGAAGGGGGCACATGTAATCTTGGCTGGGTGTCAATAGATGACATGATATGCACACGTTGGATTGCATTTGCAAATTGTTTTTATATTGTGTGAGCTCTAAAACAATTTGTATACTGCATATCTAGAACATTCCTTGTAAACTAACATGAAATAACAAAACTCTTTCTTTTTGCAAGTTGGAAGCCACATCCATATAAAACAGTGAACTCTCTTTGCCAAACTTCTTCTGAGTCAAATCTTTTCTTTTTTTATTACAGACAGCAAAAGATGAAAACATAAATTGGAGATCATTAGTGACATAGAAAGATATACATAGAGACAAATAGAAATGTATACACAAAAAGAAATTTCTTATGTTATTGTAATATAATCTAATGTTTCCTTAGCAACAAATTACTTTATATGATCATTGATAATCCTATGGAGTGACTTAAAATAATGTGGCCCAAAAAAGCAATCTATCTAAAGCATTAATTCTGGTTAGAAACAATATTCCCAATATGACTGTATTTAAAACTTTTGACAAGCAATTATTGTTTTACACCTCTGTTGCAAATTTTACTAAAGCTCAGCATTTACAGAGCCTGGCCATATTACTAGACACAGGTATATTTTACAGTTCACTGAATTCAGAGGATTAGCTTAACACCAATGCTCACCTATTACTGTGAACAATTTAGGGACAATTGTTGTCTTTAATGAATGTATGTTATGTTGTTATAGAACTATGAATGTACGTTATATGTTTCCTGTTTTTAAGATTCAAAATTATGATGCACAAACATTGGTTGTGCTTGTGTTAACAAGAGAAGAGACCGGTTCACTTTGTGCTATCAATATTTAAATTTGCTAATTTATTTGCAGCTTTAAAGCTGAAATTTATGAATTTGTGTTTTCTGTTCACAAAATAATGGACAAATCACATAATTTGACACCTCGAAAAGTTTCCAAGGTAAAAATGCTGATTAAAATTGATTTTTTTTCAAATCGAGAGGTTTTTTGCAAAATGGGAGTATCTGAAACATCTGTGAGGAGAATTAAAAAATAAATTGAATTTAATATGGACCTAAACATGGGCGGAAACTGATTTTCACACCAAGAGTAGAGCATTGTTGGAAAAAAATTTGTAAAACAGGTTTGCTACTACAAAATAAATTGAATTCTAGCTTGAAAATAAATAGCATTGCATTCTGAAAGAACAGCTGGGCACAAACTTATAGAAATGGATTTTAAAGCTCATAGAAATAAATTTTAAAGCTCATAAACCACCCAGAAAACCCAAAATAACAGCTTCTAAACAACTCAGCTGGAAAGGAGCACAGGGACAAAGATTTAAACTTTTGGAAATTGATAAATATGAAAATCTTCATTATAAAAGTTCTTTATTCAACTAAACTTCACATCTGAAATGCATTATCATGAATTAAAGCTCACATATGAAACAATTCACATAGAGTTATTTTGTTTCAGGTTTGTTTAAATAATGAAAGCATTTTTGAAATTCTGGCAAAAATGTATCATCCAGATTCTGCTGTGCAGACAGTAAAACATCACACCAAGGTCATGATAGTCATTAATGGCAAAGTCATAAGTGGCAAAGGCACTGGACATGTATATGTTGTTTGTAGGCTTTTGTTTAATTGAACTCTACATATAGCACACAGCAAGACTAACATATAGTTTGTTATGTTGTGAATAATAGTGGTTAAGAAAATGTTCTTTAACAAACAGAAGAACATTTTTAAGAAAGGAAAATAACATACAGAGCAAAGAATATAAAAAGAACATACAAATAGTTTATTGAAGGCAATATCTTATGCTGCCATATGTTACTCCCTTTCCAGTGGCAATGTTAAAAAATCGGGCTCAGAATGTGTTGTGTGCTAGGTAGGCTGCTGGCTTTCTGAAGGATTGCTCAAAGGAGTAGATTGTCAATGGGGTCTTCACCAGTGGTGTAGAGTCTGTGCTCTTCAACAGGAAGGCTGGTTTAAGCCTGTTGAGTGTGATTGTTTACTACCTAGAGGTGTTTTTAAAATAAGCAATTTTCAGATCTTTTAATCCTTTGATATGGTCTATTGTGATCGGCTGGAGTAGTTTCTGCACTGCATCCTGTCAGAACAAACACAGGTGATGAAGCCCTGAGCTTTGCATGGATGAACATGGATTTTGTAACGTGGTGGTGAAAATTGACTGGTTTTAGCGATGCCATGTCTGTTTATGATTGTAGACAAAAGAATGGGCATTGTGAACTACGATGTTGGGTAAAAGAAATCACATGGGAGTTTGATTGTAACATCATAAGTAATTTCTGAGATATTACATAAGTGCAGAGCCCCATTGCATGGTGGACAGTTGGTTGACCCAATCATCTCAAGGATGGGCTCTTAATACTCTCTTGATGTTGCGGTGTCAGGGTTAAACTTGCCTATTGGATACAGGATGGTAAGCAGGGGTTTTAAAGTGAGATATCCCTAAGCTTTAGTGAAATGTGAACAACTGACAATCAAATTACTTTCCTCTGTCGGTTGTGATGATATTAGGTATCCCAAAACATGCAATCAATGATAAGAGAGTGCTGATAACAGTTTCTGTAGTGATGTCATTTGGTGGTACCACTTCTGGCGAATGTGTGAATCTATCATTGTAAGCAAGTATGTACAGCCTTGAGAGCTACTATATTACGGATATGAGAAAATCGTTCAATGATGGGCTGAAAGTTTCAGTAGCACCACTTGTGTTTGTTCAAACTTTTGTTTGTTGACAAGGGATGCAGTTTTATGCTCAGAGGTTCACATTCTATTTAAGCAAAGGCCAAATGAAACACTGTCAAGTTATGTCAACTGTACCTTTGATACCTGGATGGACCAAACCATGTAATGCGTAGAACACTTGTTCTCCATAGGATAGTGGGATATAGGATCTGAGTTTTTCTGTATAACTGTCACACACTAGTTCAGATCCATCTGGTAAAATAGTTGTTGAAAATCCAAAGAACAAGATTCCGATTTCTTTAAGTTTTCCAGTTCTGAAACAAGCCTTTGTTACTTTGCAATGTCTTCGTATGTTTCTTGGCAACATGTGTCTACAAAAATGTTATATACCCCAAGAAGGTATAAAATATTGGTAGTGACTGGGCCAGGTAATCAAGGTGCGCAGTTGTCTGGGAGTTGCCTCGTCTAAGCATTGTTAAGGCAAATGTTGGTAGCTTATGGTCTGTGAATATTGGGAACTGTCTGCTCTTTAACAAGAGTTTCGCTGCCAATAGGCTGCTAACATTTCATGCATAGATACTATAGTTGCGTCGCGGGTCGGTGAGGGATTTGAAAAGGAATGCAAGTGGCTCTGGTACTTCCTCTCTCATTTGGCGTAGCGATGCTCCAATTGCACATCTGATGCATCGACCATCAACATTAAAGGAAGATTCTGAGAATGATGAGCAAGCAGAAGTGTGTTAGCAAGATCTTTTAACTTTCTGAATAAAATTAATCTTCCATGTAATTTATCCTTTTTCTTCACGTGTTTGCATAGGTCAAAATACGGTTGTTGTACTTGTACTGAGTTTGGCAAAGAGCGACTATAAAAATTTACCAGTATTAGAAATCTTTGAAGTTCTGCTTCTGTTGTCAGCCTTGGAAAGTCCTTGATGATTTGGACTCTTTCCGCTGATGGTGACACTCCTCAGTTAAACATTGCATTACCCAAAAATGCACCTTCCCACATTAATATTAAGATTTTGTTCATCTAGACATTCAAAAAGTTGCCGCAGATGAACCATGTGCTCCTCTTCTGATGAAGATGTTATAAATATGTTATCTAAGTAGGAGAAGAAAAAAGATAAACCTACAAAACACCATGAATGTAATATTAAAATGTTTGTGCTGCATTGCATAGACCAAATTGCATTTTAAAAAATTCAGAGAACCAAAGGGAGTGATCACAGCTGTTTATGGGATGTCTTCCGGTTTCATAGGGATGTGATGGTAAGCCATAATGAGGTAGACTTGGAGAATATGGTTTTGTTGTAAAGTTGGCAATTAAAGTCTTTTAGATGTGGAAATGGGTAGCATCAGGTACTGTGACTGCGTTTAGTACTCGATAATCCCCATAGGATGCCAAGTTCCATCTTTCTTTGGGATCAGATGGAGAGGGTTCAACCAAAGGCTTTTGAAGGTCGACAGATACCAAGGTAATCTCTCTTGGAATTCCAGTTTGACCTGGGATAATTTATCTGGTGGTAATCGTCTTGCTTGTGCAAGGAGTGGAGATTTTGTGGTGCTTATGAAACCTTTTGTTGAGACTAGCATTTGCATATCGAGTAACTGCTTGATTTAATATGTAACAAATGGCCGAAAATATCTAAAAAAATCAGCACTAAAAATAAGCTGAGGAACATCTGCCACAGAAACATTCTAATTTCAAGATCAAGAAAATGTTCGTTGTGTGTATTATTCAGCTGCTGCTGTGTAGAATTAGCGCTTCTAAACATTTTTCATTCCGATACAATTGCAAGTAGAACAAATGCATCAGCTCTAGAATCTATTAAAAATGTCAGACCTGGTTTCAATCTGTTATAAACAGGTGGCAAGATAATGCCACTTCCACACTTTGTGTCGCACCAAGTGAAGCACCTAGCAGTTTTTCGATGCTACTGGATGATTGGTGAACAAATATGGAGGTGTATATTTCTTAGCATTTTGTTTGAATTTGTAGTCGTACCTGCAGATGAAGTACTTTGATGTTCACTGGGGTGAACTTGGATCTAGCTCAAGATGATGATTGGGTTCAGAGTTCCTGGCTGTAATTTGTTACCTCTGAAAGTTGGTTTACTAAGCTTGAAAGCCTATTATCTTGAGACGATTGAGCAACTACTTCTGTGCTATACATGAACTGATCACGCACAGTGATTTAGACAATTTTATCTGCCATGAAGCCATTGCATCAAGACTTACATCTTGACTGGCTGCTAGGATGTACTGTGCATTAGCAGGAAGTCATTGTAAAAATATACTCTCTACAAAATCATCTGTTACTTGTGATCCTGCAAAAAGCCCACATCCCCCTGAGCAAAGAGGATGGCTTTTGTCCCCCAATTCCAGTTCTGTGAGTAATCTTTTTGCTTTAGAAGTCCCAAATTCTTCGAATTCAGTGATAAAATGTGTCTTCAAATTCTTGTATAAAATCGCTGTGATTGTCTTGGTTATGAAGTCTGATATCAATTCTGCATCAAGAGATCCTGATATTTATTGATTGCTTCATTTGTAATATTAGGGGCGATGGATTGAGATTTGACCTGTAGAAACCATATTTTTATGTTCTTGCACCAGAACGGTAGTAATTTTCATGCCAGTGCCTGCCTGGTGATTTTCATTTGCATTGGACATTACATAAGTGTGCAATTGTGAGGACAATTATTTATTAATTGCTCTAATTTGATCACATTTGATCAGTTGGTCACCAGATGTAGGTTTTTTATTTAATTGAACTCTACAAATAACACAGAACAACAGTCTTAACATATAGCTTGTTATGTTGTGATTAACAATGGTCAATAAGAACATTTTCTCTAACAAACAAAAGAACATTTTTAGGAAAGAAAAATAACATGCAGGGCAAAGAATATAAGAAGCATATACAGATAGTTTATTGAAGGTGATATGTGCCTCCACATGTTCAAGGGACAATGTGGCAAGATTGATACAAGGAAGTGTTAAGAGAAATAAGGGAATGGTCCATATTTATGCAAGATGGGGCAAAATGTCACTTTGCAAAATCAGTGATAGCTTTTCTGAGACAGCAGAATATCCCTCTGTTGTTGTGGCTGGGGAATCCACATATTGATAATGCCTGGTAGCTAGTGAAGAAATTTGCCAAGAAGTGTGCTGATACAAGTAAAGGAAACAATCCTAAGGATCAATCATAGTGAGGATTGCAATTTCATTTAATTGCAAAGAGACAAAGAGTATGAGTTGTTTGTTTTCAAATGCCTCCCATATGATCCCTGATCTTTGGGGGCTTACCTCATTCCACCAAACCATGTATGGATCAGATTTCTTAGATGGTGGCAACCAGTGGGCAGTCATTATCTTTGATGGTAGGGTGGTGATAACCATGGCAGCAAAATGAGAGGGTCTACAGCTTTTATTGTAAACTTTGAACCATATTGGATCTTGGTGATTCTCTGAAATGAATTAGTCAGAGATAAATGTAAATGGCCTGTTATTTATGAACGCTCTTTAACTACATTGGTTCTCAGCATCCCATTCTAAATTAGGGTGTGAAAGACTGCTTAATTTTGCTCAGAGGTCTCTCTATCAGGCTTGAGGTTCTTTTATGTGCCGTAAATGTACAACACGGGACCAACAGCTTTACTTCCCTTCCAAAGAAGCCATGCTAAGGATTTTTACACCCAAAAAATTCCATTGCTTTCCGCATTAGTCAGAGATGAAGACTTGTTTAGGGCTGACTTAAAATCACCAGCTACTTTGCGGCCCTAAACACAAACAAGAGCAAGGAAATAAGACATTTGACCATGTTACCACTAAGATGTGTCATAAATAGTAATGTGAGTTGACAAAAAGTCCAGCAACAGATAACTTTGGCAAAGGAAACTTCTAAAGGAAAAGAAACATCAGTGGACTCTTATAGAAGGAACTAAGGGAACAGTTTAGTGAAGTGTTTCATGTAGACTATCACGTGTATAGTCAGAAAGCTGCATATTGCAACAAAGTAAAGAAAATAAACTTGAATAATCCATGCTAATGTACGAATCCAGCTATAATAGCAAAACAGCTCCTAAAAACTAATAAATTCTGAATTAAATGTCATGCCTCTTTTAAACATTTTAACATAATATTGATGAGAATGGACCTTGTGAAATGAAAACAGGAAAAATAAGTAATGAAGCTGCTTTAGAAACAATTGGATTTAATGCTGAAACTGATCAGGAAGAAGTCAATAAATGAGAAAAAACTGCCTGCTGAGAAATACCAATAATAGTGTTTGAGAAAAATAATAGATATATAAAAGAATAACTAATATTCAGGCATAATAAAGAAGTAGAAAACCAAAAATAAGGAAGAATGAAACTTCTGGTTTGCAGTTAAGGACCTGCACTTGATTATTTGATTTCCTATTAAAAGACCTAGCCATGATGAATAAATTTAATGAAATGATTGTGTAAATGAGTTAACTGATATTCTTTTATGCACTGAGGGAAAATCTCCAATAAAACCTTCACTGCGCAGCTTAACGCATGAAGCAAGTATATCACCCATAGAACCCAAAATTACTTTTTGTAGTTTTTGTCTCATTTGTTATTCTTTTCCTGTATATATTTTTGTATTCTATTGTTTTCCTTTCTCCAATTTAATGTTTTTCCTAGTGGCTACTTAAACTCTATGCTGGTGATCCCCATGCTGAACAAACTTAGGCACAAACTGACCAGCAGTTTTATTTTCTGATTTGCAGAAGAATACATTTTACTAAAACAAAAAAGAATGAATTTAAGAGCACTAAATCATTAGGAACCAACTGTATCATTTAAATATGGTCTAAATTTACAAAATGTTGACAAAGTAACTAAGCTGAAGGTATCTGAAGTTAAGAGTTTGTTGTTATTTTTGTGAATACTGGTTTCCTTGACCATATGAAGTTATCATTAAGGTACAACAGCAGAACAGAGTTAGCCTTGCTTCTGCTTAGAAGTTATAACTGGCTAACCCAGTAGCATCTTCAATTATCTATTTATGGAAAAGATAGTTGGTTTCCAATGAATGACAGCAGACAATGAGGCTATTTGCTTTCATGTGCTCCAGTATTTGGAAGAAAGGCCAGGGCTGACCTGCAAAGATGTTCCCACTCTAAACATTTTTTAAGAGTCCTCAGAAACTACATGTAAGAGACACCCTGCTATGCCTGTCTTGAGAAGATGTTTGTTGAGGTAGTCATGGCGTGTTAGAGTACCTGTTGCATAGGAAGGCTGATGACCTTCAATGCACTGTGACAACAGTAACACCTACCAGCCGATCAGATTAACACTAAGCCCATGCAATAGGGTTGTGTCTATCTTAAATGTTTTAAACTGTTTATTTTTATTTTTACTTTTACTTAATGTGAGTCAGAACTAACATCACTTATTTTAAGTAACCTAACATTACTTATTTTTACTAACTTAACATGTTTGAGGATACTGTTGTTCCCATCCTTAGGAGGTGTTCGACTGGCCTGTGTTGTTGGTGTTTCTGTTATGTTGGTTGTCTATTATGGCAGCATCTTGTGGTGATGACATGTACTTAAAGAGGGGACTTGGTGGTGGCAAATCAAAATTCCTTAGCTGTTTCCCAAAACATGTTAAGTAAACATAAGTGATATAGTGTTACCAGTTATGACTCCCTGATATAAATTTCCATAATGCAACCATTAATGATATTTTGATGTTATACTACAGATTTTCAAAGTGTCTGTTACATTCTACAAAGCGATGATGGTGGCTGATATGGCTTTCTTAAGGTGGCAGTAATTATAATTGCATTGTTGCAAACAGTATGTTATGAAGTTGTGCAACACAAAAGAAAATTAACATTGGATTCAACATAAATTTAGAAGCTTGCAAGATCCAAACATTCAAATTTCTCTATATCAGAAATTAGCCAATTAGAGAGGGAGAGTCATTACTTATTAGTGATCATTCTGAAATCTCCCACCAGTTTTTTAGTAGTCATATGTTGACTCGTTAACAAACTTTCTGTGCAAGATCATAGGGATGTGCATACAAATTGCAACTAAACAAATTGTGATGGTAGATAGTATTTTTTTATGAGTTCAATGAGTTTACATTGGGTCTTGTTCATTCCGATACATGTACATAACCTCTTTTGTTGGAAGTCAATTTTAGGCCATCACATTAGCCTGGCTGTTTAATGCTGCCTTGTGATTGACTGCTACTTGTTTGCATTTGTGTTGTGAAAATGATAACACATTGCTTTCACCTCTAGATTGGGACAGAGTTGACCACTCCTCTTTTGCACAAGGCAATGCTACTCTACTGCGATGCACTAAGCGGCAAACTAAGAAATTTGCAAGTCTATTTAAGCAAAATGAACCTGTACCACCATTGGACACCGATCGTATCATCTACAACCTTACCGATATCCAGCTAGACGAACCTACCACCTCGGTTCTAGCTAAAGGGCTCAACTTCGCTCCCACGCCTAGGCAAATATCAGTGGCAGACACCATCAGTTCTATTGAAGCCGCCATTTGTCAACTTCCATCAGCAAGTGCAGAAGAAATACGCCGTGAGGTAGCAAGAGCTTACAAAAAGGCAACCCTACCTACTTCAAACATCAGCCGAGAAGAAAGTAAAGCGTTACATTCCCTTCGAAAAAACGACAACTTGGTTGTTTTACCAGCTGACAAAGGGAATGCCACGGTACTCCTCTCTTCCGTGCAATACCAAGAAAAGGTTCAACAACTGCTGGACGATCCTGCATACAAAACCATTAAAAAGGATCCTACCAACTCTATAGAAAGACGCACCATCCAGCTAATTAAGAAATCCAGCCTTCCTCCTGATGTTCAGAAGACAGTCTCGCCATCTGCCTCCATACCTCCCAGATTATATGGTCTCCCGAAGATCCATAAGCCTGGGATATCTCTAAGGCCCATAGTGGACGCTATTGGCAGCCCTACCTATCGCCTAGCTCGTCATCTGGCACATCTGCTGCAACCAATAGTAGGTAAGTGTGTACACCATGTGAAGAACTCTATACAATTCGCCGAAGTTCTTGACAGCATCAAAGTGAAGCCATCGGACCTGTTAGTTAGTTTCGATGTGGTATCTCTCTTCACCAGAGTTCCCCTTGCGGAAACAATACAACTATTGTCAGAACACTTTCCACCTGGTATTACTGCACTGTTTAGTCACACACTTACTTCCACTTATTTTCTGTATGGCAACACCTACTACGAGCAGACAGACGGTGTTGCCATGGGCTCTCCTCTGTTACCAGCTATTGCCAACTTCTATATGGAGTTTCTGGAGCATGAAATACTTAACACAGCCCCATTAAAACCTAACATTTTTACAGATATGTAGATGATACATTTGTAATTTGGCCACATGGACTGCACACTCTTCCAGATTTTCTTGCACACCTAAATAGCCTCAGATCACAAATACAGTTCACAATGGAAGTTGAGAAAAATGCTTCTCTCCCATTTCTGGACATTCTGGTTACCAGAAAAGCGCACGGAACTCTTGGTCATGCCGTCTACCGAAAACCTACATACACGGATCTTTATCTCAACGCAAACAGCTTCCACCATAAGTCACAACGAATGGGCATTCTCAACACATTGGCACATAGAGCAGTTTCTGTATCAGACCCAGATAATCTGCAAATGGAATTTCAACACCTAAAATTCACACTCCAACAAAATGGATATTCAGCCAAGGACATCACATCAGCGCTGAAAAGAGCCGGACGAAAAAGAAACCCCAGCAAGAACACTCAACAAAAAGACAAGCCAGCCGCCATAGCCTATATACCGTTTACCGGCAATTTTTCGGGAAAGATTAGTAGATCACTCTACAAATATAATGTCAAAACCATCCATAAGCCACCACCTAAAATCAAAAATTTGGTCAGGCCAGTTAAAGATAATTTAGCTCTCAGAGTACCTGGTGTCTACCACATTCCTTGCGAATGCAGAGCGTACATTGGCCAAACAGGACGCACTATTGCCACACGCGTTTCTGAACACCAAAGATCAATAAGGCTTATGCAACACGAAAAATCTGGACTGGCTGAACACTGTATAGAACAGAGCCACAGAGCTAACTTTACCAACACCAAGATAGTGGCAAAGTGTTCGAACTATTGGGAGAGGAGAGTAAAAGAAGCTTTAGCCATCTCATCTGAAACAAATAATCTAAATCGCGATTCTGGCCTACAATTAAGTTCAGCATGGACACCAATGTTAAAGAGCCTTAATACCTAATCCTCTACCTGCAGTCTTCCAAGACTTATTTTCTAGCAGGTGCGTGCTCAAACACAAAACATTAGCCGAATAACTGCTATAAATAGTTTTCTATGAAGTCCGTGCCCATGTCTCAGTCATCTTAAATACCAGGCCATAATATCACGCGAACCAATCAGATGTTAACTTCATCCCAGCTCTTATAAATACCAGTCTCCGCAAGCTCAAACCATCAGTTCACCCTGAAGACAAGGAAGATGCACTTCTTCGAAACGTTGGTGTAAAGCCAAGTTTTTACCTGGCTAGAAGCCCGAGAAGATTTTGAATTAATATTGCATTAAGTTTATATTTAAGTTTTACATTGTTATGTTAATGCTTAATTTTCAATATGAATGGCCCCTAAAAGAAAAGCAGTATAGCAATCTAAAATTTATAATTGACATTTATATACAATTTATAATAGAAATTTGTCAGAGTAAACGTCTAATGCTATTAAACAGAATTCTATATGCTCATCATATAGTAAATAATACAAATATTTTAACAGCTATTTGCATACTTTAAGAAATGTTTTCGGTGACATTTTATGGCTTTAAATTTGCTTAAATCAAGGTTTTCATATTTTCTTGTGACAGTATGCTCAGCTATTTAGGCCAGGAATGAAATCTTCTGTTTCTGAGAGAATTTAGTTTATGTTTAGTAATACTTTGTATTATTTGTTTGCTAACATTGCAGTAATAGAGACAGTGACCCATTGAACAGAAAACACCACAATGTTTCACTCTATTGAAGCAATAGTTCAAACCATATTGGACTGCCATAGGATGTGAATATACAGGCTCTACAGAGAGCAGAAATGAAAGTATAATAGCTGCCAGCTTTAACATACAGATATTACTTGGCAAGCTATAAAATGGTTAAGTCAAAAATTAGATAATTATATGAGTTATGGGTTACTAAGACCATCAATTGTTCCCATTCTCAACTGGATTCGACTAATGTTATTACCCTGACTTGGTATAAATATCTGATTGTTGCTTCACTTTTTGTTCTGGAGTGAAATGTCCATTTAGATGACTGATACAAGAAGAGATGAAAACTTTTAGTTCCAATATTCTAGATAAATGCAAATATGAATATGAGTGGTGTTAGTTAAGTGAAGACATTTTATGAAAACCTCTATAGTAGTAAAAACATTTTCTTTGCTGTAGATCACATATGAACTGCTTGGTAATTTGAATGGCTCTAAAACTGCAAAACAATGAAATATGGTTTTCTGCATATGAATAGCTTGCTGCTACCTCCAATTTAAACTTTAGCTTTAATTTATACCCCTATTCTGTTCGGGTCTGTATGACCTGATATCACAGCTATTCTCGTCCTATATTTCTCATTTAATCAGGCACTTTTATGAAATTTAATGACTTTGTCCAATAATATATCATCATTTACTGGTTAACATTTTGGTACAAAATTTTGAGTAGTTTTTTTTTTAAATAGCATTTGTTACATTTGTACTGTTCAGGTCATTATGACCCAATGCAAAATTTCTGTAACACCTGACTATTGTTATACATTGTTACATGTGTTATAATGCATTGTTGAAATAGCATGATATAATTACTACTGTAAGTATTATTGCTGTTACAACAATGCACTTGTTCTTTTTACACAGTTAAAATTTGTTTTATTTCGAAGGTTGCTTGTCAGTTTGAGTTTAGACACCATGGCAAGAAGAATATTGAGTGAAGTAGAGTTAAAAGCTCTTGCTAATGCCTCCAATAGCGAGTCCATTTCCGAATTTCAAAATCACACAAGTAATGCATCTGAAAGTGATATTTCTGGTGATGATTCTAACCGTCTTCAAACAGGTAGTGATGAACAAACTAGTATTTCTAAAAATAAAGCTATTGAATGGAAGTTACAACCAGCTCTACAATGTGGTTGTCACTCTATTTCAAATGTCATCAAGAAGACGCCAGGAATTACAAGGTATGCAACCAGTAGAATATTTAACATAAAAAGTTCCTTTGAAGCTATATTTCATGAGGCACTTGAAAAGGAAATAATAGAAATGACAAATATAGAGGGACACAGAGTTTACGGTGAGCAGTGGGAAAATATTGATAGAAATATTTTTCAAGCCTATTTAGGACTTCTGTTTCTTGCTGGGGTATATCGATCTCATGGGGAGTCAACAAAAAGTCTGTGGGATAAGGAAATTGGCCGGAACATATTTTGGACAACAATGTCACTTGAAACTTTCTGTAACATAATGCGTATTTTGCAGTTTGATAAGAGGCCTACTAGAGAAGTAAGGCGACTTAGAGATAAATTTGCTCCATTTTCGCAACATTTGGAAAAAATGAGTTGAAGTACTTCCTAAATTATATAATCCTGCAGAAAATGTAACATTTGATGAATAATTAATGGGATTTAGAGGACGCTGTCCCTTCAAGCAATACATCCCTTCCAAGCCTACAAAATATGGGATAAAGATATAGTCTCTTTGTGACAGCGATACATTGTATCTTCTAAAAGCACAAGTATACACAGGAAAAGAACAAGGAGCAGCACCAGAAAAAAATCAAGGACTGAGAGTAATGTGTGATCTTACATATGAACTGAATGGCCAAAATGTAACTTGTGACAATTTATTTACTTCATATAACTTGGGACAGCTGCTTCTGGAATGAAAATTGACGATGTTGGGAACTGTACGTATAAATAAGCTGGAACTTCGACAACAAATGAACGGAGGGGAAGTACATAGTTCTACATTTTACTTCACAAATGACACTACAGTAGTCTATTACATTGCAAAGAAGAAGAAAAGTGTAGTACTCATGAGTACACTACACCGTGATATTCAAATAAGCAACAGGGATGACAAGAAGCCACAAATGATTTTGGATCATAATGCTAGTAAAGGAGCTGTAGATATTCTAGATCAAGTAGTAAGTACACATACCTGCAAAAGGAAAACAAATTGGTGGCCAATGATTGTTTTGCATGATATTATTGATATTTCTGCTGACAATGCGTATATCTTATGGACTGCCATAGACCCTAAATGGAATATGAACAAATTAACAAGATGACTATTTCTAGAAGAACTTAGGAAATCTCTGTTAAAGGAACATATCGCATCCAGAAAATATTTTACAAGGACAGAAGAATAGTTAAAAATAGTGAAGAGAATTCAAGCTCCTGAAAATGTGGTCAAGGTATCAGACTGTGTCAGAAAGAAAAACTGTAAAATGTGCACGGTGTAGGTTTTGTCCATCGAAAAATGACATCAAACCAAACATGTTATGTGGAAACACACTTGTAAAGTACATGTTACTTATTTGTGTCCAGGTTGTTCTTTCTGAGGAATAATATCTGTCAAATTTGTATTCAGTAATTATTGTAATATTATAGTTAATATTTTTGCAATAGTTCTGTATAATATAAAGTAATTTATGGTTCAGAATGGTTCAAGTTGTTTGTAATAAGTAACAATAATAATAACAAGTATAATATATTGTCTTATTAATGATTTATGTCTTATTTTATCTGATTATACTGAATTATAATACTTTGGGTCACTTTGACCCGAACAGTACATCCGTATAGTAAATTCGAACAGAACAGCAGGGTTAAACTAAGAATTAACTTAAGGAGTACATTAGAAATTAACTGGATGACTAGCTCTAAAGGGACCACAACAATACAAATCATCATTTTAACAACTGAGCGTCACCTTTGATGTAAAAATATGACACTAAACTTCATATTTACTCAAATTTTATCAAGGCATAGTAAATTTGGGTTTTATTTTCAACAATTAAAGATACCAAGACAGAATGTGTATCAATGTATATGTGCTGAACAATAAACTGTTTAACATCTTATATTTCATTAACCAGATCAAGAACATAAAAGAATCTTAGATACACACTTAGATTGATGTGTTGGCAAACTTCTACATGATATATTTAGGGAAAAAATGCCGTTATTGGGAATTCCAAAGTTTTTATGTTCTATTCTTAAGATGTTAGCCTATGGCTAATATGTACTAATATTGTAAATTAATTGTCTGTAACTATAAACCTAATATACCTTGGGTGGAATAGAGTTTAAATACTTGTATATTCAATAAAGAAATAGCTTGCAGAACATTTCACAGGGAAACCAAAGCAGATCAGACTCACAGGAAAATAAATACTCTTCTGTAAGATCCTGATAACAAAACAAGATGACCTTCATTTAAAAAGAGTGTACCTACTATGATGTAAAAGAGAATGCATATGAGAAACAATAAGTCTTATGATGTAACCCTATGTTGTTACTTCTTGGAACATTGGGAGTTAGGTTGGTTTGGGACACTGTTACCATGTCTACACTCATGTAACCTGAACTTGCTATACATAACTACAATAGTTTCTGCATTGGCTGCAAGTAAATAATATTAAAGACATGTTCTAAGCAGTACCTATCTTCAGTGAGAGTCAACACAGAGTTTTTAAATGTGTACAACATATTGGGGTGTACAACTGTCACAAAAACCAAAAACAGAGGCAAAATGGGGAGAGATCAAGGAGTTTGGCAAGAAGAGAAGTTGGAGGAATTTTCTATGAGCTCAAGTTTTTTTTATGAATTATTCATAATGTGACTGTTTTTAAATCAATATAATCCTAGCACAAGATTGAAATCTTCCAAATTATGTTCATTCCCTAAAGCGTTTACTGTTAAGGAGAAGCAGCTCTATGCTTTAAATTTGTCATAACCTGAACATAAGTTTTATATGGGTATACTTTGTCATTCATCAGGCAGGGAGTCTGTACTTGCCTGTAAACTGAGTAAGTGTGTCTGCCCGCAGACGATATCTTGGTATTTGTTCTTCCAGGAGGCTGATTATCTCGACCTCAGGAAGTTCACCTGAACTGCATACGTCTGTAACAACCACCATAAACAAGTATTAGCATATTGCTTTAAACCACATTTAAACAATGTTTTTATATATGCAAAACATATACCTTAAATATACTTTAGAAGCAGTTGCAAATATACAATTTCATTAAATTAGGTTAATTACCTCAGAATTGGTTTCAAGGAATCACCCTGGGACTAAGAGACATCAGAGGTGAGTCAACCAGTTGCAATCAGCTAATGCTGAGGAAGTGATGCCTTGAAACTCTGAGGTAATCAAGCTAATTTAATGAAATTGCATATTTGCAACCACTTCTAAATGCTAATAGTTAATAATACCATTATGTCTTCTGATTCAAATCATATATATATATATATAAAAAAACACAAGGAGCAGCCCAGATTTTTTTATTTTGCAGTTTTTTGGCAAAAAGAGTACACTGACAAGTGAGTGAAGTTGTTTCATAACTAAAACAAATCATTGCTAAGTGCTATTTAACCTATTTTGTTTATTTGAATGAAGCTTATAATATTTGCTGATGTTTTTCTTCTGTAAGCAGAATCAGTCTTGAAAAGCACTATCACACTAATGCTAAATTGATATTCTAAAAAGGCAATCATTACTAAGAATTTAGAAACATACTTGAATAATCCTGCTTCAAAAACTTCAATATCATCATTAGCAACAGCACTGAAGCTTAGATAACTGGTGTTTTCTTTAGAGGTGTTAATTTTAAGAAAACTACCATTATGATTAACAAAACTTAAGTAACAATTTCAACATCTTATCAGCACCATCAGCTTCAATAAGAAAAGCAGCATTTTCTGTAGTAAATTCACAGTCACAAACATTGTAATTCAGTTTAGAGAGTATTCTGTCATTATAACTATAGTATCTGGGATGCGCACTGACACATGAGAAAGTTACATTAATAAAGATCCATTCTATTCATTCATTTTAACATATAATTTTAATGAATTGCATTAGCTGTTCAAACTTACGTGCACTAGCTAAACACAATGATTCTTGTGGCCGTCAAAATGGTAGAACTTTAAACCACCAGTTAATTGGTGAAGCATAAGGCCCAAGAGTACCTAAAAAGGTCATTTTGAAGGACATAACATTTACAACAGTTTACAATCTAAGCCATCAATGGAAAGCTGAAGTGATAAATTATGCCAAGAATATCTAAAAATGTTTGACAAAAATTCAAATCATGTTCCATCTTATATAGAGAAATATACATATACTTTATGTAGGTTATTGAAAGTGTAAAAAAATAATAGCATAATTTTAATAATCACATTTATAGCACTAACAGAATCTGTGTAGGAAGTTAATGTCTCAAACTGTGAGACTAATTTGGGACAGGTGGCACCCAATTTCTAGTTGTTGTTGTTTAAACACTACTATCATTTTGTTATAGCAGTGCATTGATCTTTGCTTCATTATTTTTAGTGGTTAGGGATTACTTTTAAGCTTGCATATGATGAGTAAAATGTGTAAATATGTTTTAACTAAAAGTGTTCTATTTCATTTTTTGAAAAACTGAAAATCATTAAAATTTTGCTTCCTGACTGTGTGTAACATTTTTTAAGGCAAGGACCCTGCTAGACAATGAATAGTTAAAACAAATGTGCAATTAATTTGTAGACCTAGAGGTCTAAAAGTATTTGGTATCGTGGGTAAACAAATAAAAGTCCCATTTAACTGTCCCATCATTTGAAGCCAGATGTAATAAAACTTGATAGCCTTTCTGCCAAACATTAAGCAGTTTTGCAGAATGTGCACAACGGTAAACTTTTTGGCAATGTATCAAAAAATTGATATCCATTTACCACAGCATAAATTAGCACACTTTTAATGTAAACTGTTTTTCATTTAGATGTAAAAACAGAAATAAAACAAACAATCCTACACAGCAAAACAGCTCACCAGATTGCCATGCTTCTAAAATACTTTTCCTTCTTTCTTGAAGGTCATTAGACGACCTCCTCCTCCCATTCCTAGGGCATGTGATTGACCCTAGGAACATGTCCCTGCAAGGTTATGAACCCTTATACTTCAGTATCAAACAGGTCGGATGTGACCATGGACCAAACTGGGAACTGAGTGCTGATCTCAGCCTTACACAGTTTGGCAGATAAAAATAAGCATTACCTGGAGGCATGCCAAAAAAGTGGCTTTGCTTTCGAGGTTAGGAACCTTCCTTTTTATCTTTTTATTGTTTTCAAAATAATGAATGAATGCCTTTTACAGCATTTGTTTTTAATTTGAGGAGAAGAAAACAATGAGTTAATTCTTAATATTCTGAGCTTAGGCAGGAAAAAAGAAATGCATACACTAGCTGAGATTTTAGACAGAATCATTATACATATACGGATGGTTTAAGAAAAAATGCAGAAAATCCTTCAGACCATGATCTGATGGTTTTGAAATATGTGCCTTATATAATTAATTTAACAATTTGGGAGGGGGAGGAATTATTTCAATGGAGTATCCTGAAATTATTTAAACAGCTTCACCAAAATCATACTGCATAAAAGTAATATTCCCTTGGTAAAGGTCTATTAGCATTGATTTCAGTATGTGATAGGTTTTCAGCCTTTTCATTCACAAACTAAACTAATTTTTTTAGCAAGAGAGCTTTTTTTGCTTTTAGATCCATTAAACATCACAGCTTAATTTCACACATTATATAAAAAATAAGGGTCCATTACTTTTTCTGAACAAATATTTTGTGACATAACAAGGTCTATGGACAAGTAATAATAATTGTCACAATAATGTTTAAGAGAATGATGAGTGATTAGATAAGAAGCAATAGCAAACATATTAACAGTTTGAGATTTTCTACCAAAACATTAGCAGTTTTACAGAATGTGCAAAATAATAAACTTTTTGGAATATTTCAGGAAAAATCATGTTCATTTACTACAGCTTAAATGAGCAAGCTTGTAATATAGGGTGCTTTTCACTTAAATGTAGACACTAACAAGAATATGTAAGAAAGAAGTCAGTCTTGTCAGAATTCTGACTCTCTGACATATGTACAATCATTAAATCTGGTTTTTCCTTCTTCCATCTGTTGCTTTTGTAAATGTAGATGCATTTAAATTTAGTGTAACACCAAAATACATTTAGTTTGTTTTTATTTGTTTCAATCAAGATGCATAAATTGATCAATAAAGCTTATTCAGAATTTGAAATGTTTACTTTTTGAGTATTAAAATTGTGTTAGTTTTACACTTTCCACAGTTCCATATTATCCTCTTTTGTTTGTAACTGTCTTACATTTGTGTTGATGTCTTTATCATAAATATTTTCTACTGAAACTGGAATCAAAACAAAACTTCAAATATTCTTTTCTCCCAAATATTCATTTTTAAGCTTTCCAAAGATTTGGATAACAAGTGTCAAATCAGCAATGTCCAAACCTGTAACCATGTTATAAAGCTAACTGATTTAGCAAGGAAGTTGTTTGGTCAATTTATTTCTGATTAATACAGTACATCTGATTTAAACATGCATTTAGTACTCAAAGTTTTGTGTGTATTGTGTTGGATAGATGCTCATTTTGCCAACAACTGAACCAAAATAATTCCAGTATTAACAATAAGCATTTTTAGGTTAAATAAAAAATCTTTAACAAGTTTACTGAAAGAAAAATCTGATGTGCTATATTTACATAACTTTCTTTACTTATGCTGCAGTCAACTATTCCTACACAGCTTATTCTTCTACACTTACTCTTCACACTTATTAAGAATAGCATTAGCAGAAATGGTTTTATTACAGAATATTTCCTTGTAGGGTGTATAATACGCTAAAGCGATAGTCAAAACTTTTAAAAGCCAGTGCTATATGATGGTTTTGATTTTCTGTTCTCTTTGCTTGACAAGGAGAAAGAAAAACTAATAAAATTTTTCATTTGAAAAAAATTTAAGTACTGCAAAATTGAAACCAATATCAATGCAAATCTTAGAAATGGTTAATTCCACAAAAAATTGCACTTGACATAAGTTACATGTTTTAACAAGATCTACATTTTTTTGTGTAGTAAGTTTTAGTCTATCTTTTACAGTTTAGCCTTTATGCAAAAGTCATCTAGAATGAAGAGGGTTTCAGGCTATTCCCAGAAAATTCAAAATATACGTTTTATTTGTGATGAAAATATCTTAAACGTACAGTATTTTAATCAAAATCATTAGAGCCATTTTTGAGAAAATCAAAATTTTCTAAACAGTTTTCATGTAAAAGATAGTTTGGATTTCCTTGAAAATATTCATGTTGCATCCTTGAAAGATGCTGTACTTAAATACCAAGTTTAATATTTAACAGATATTTCACTTTTGAATTATGCTGTTTTCACCCAAACATTTTCTAAAATACGTTTTTTATTCAGGGGTCTCAAAAACATATTTTCTCGTGAAATCTCGACATCAAATTTTTGGGGTGAAATACAATACTTTCTGTACCTACTATGTGCACAGTATGTGGTAGAGAAAGTAAAAAATGGAACCAATGAACACTAGTATTTCAATCCAGTTGATATCACAAGACAAAAATAATCAACATCTGTATCTTTCTCATTTATGTAAAATCCTCAATAAGAAGAGAATCTATTTGAACATTTCCCTGACTTTCTTCTGAAATTCTGTAGATTTTCCTCACCCTCTGACACATTTGAAAAGTTTACCTGACTTTCCCTGCCCCTTTTTATTTCCCTGACATTTCCTGACTTTTCAATTAAACATGAACCCTGCATTAGTTTCAAAGTACTTACATAATATGTCAAACAGCAATCTTTGAATCCACCTCCAATTTAAAATATGCTGGGATAATTTAAACTTTAAATACATACTTATCTATCCAATATTTAAAAAATTACAAAATTTACTTAACATTTTCAAAATTATACTCGTGGTTCTTAATATTTTCATATATATATATATATATATATATATATATATATATATATGCATACATAAAAGCTGTATTTCTCTTTACAAATCTGTATTTAAAATATGTCTGAACCTTTTCAAGCTTCTGACAGAAAAGTAGTCAAATTGCAATAATGTATTCTTTCTCTGCAGTTTTTAGTACATTAAAACATGTTTGATGTTTATGAAGGAGAAAGTCTACAGAGAAATATTGGAAAACTTTATTTGAAACATGAAAGGTGCAAAATACTCTTGTACCAGTGTGTTCCTCTTGCTCAGGAGAGATAAAATCAAACTTATGATAGTGAACCATTGGTACTTGCTGACTATAGAATCAGCTATACTGTCACAATATTTCACCTGAATACACATAATTTTATTCATATAATATTACATTTAAAACCACACAAAAGTGATATTAACAAAACTTTTTTCAGAATGGTATTTTATTTCACCAATTTAATGCAGCTACCTTAATATCTTAATAATTAAATCAGTTTTATACAGATGAAGGCCAATCCAAGAATTCACATATTATGCAGATAATCATTGTGAAATAAAATCAAAATATATCATAGTTGCTCATTTTTAAATTTTCTAAAATTATAACTTCTGATTTGGTGATGATAAAAATGAATAAACCTATTTAATTTTATATTAGTTTTAGGGACAAAATAAGTTATTTTATATTATTTTACATTAAACATTGTTTAAGAGACTCCTGGGCAGTGAAGAGATGAAAAGAGACTTATATGCAATACTTAAATACTCTTACAATGTTTACCTGGGCTAGTTCTTATATTTCTCTTACCCAGATTTACAGAAATGGGAAAATAAATAAAATTTGCATAGCCAATTTAAAAAGTCTTCTCTAACAAAAATGTTTCAGCTGAAAAATTGTAAAATAATGCTCAGAACACTTTCTATGCTCTTTAGTATTTGTGAAAAGAAATGATGATACAGCTCTTCATTTTATGTATGTTATGAGGTAATTTCTTTAGAGATACCTTGTTGTAATTTCCTTCCAGAGAAAGGGATATTGATGTTGAGATATTATAACAGATAGCTGTAAGCACCATAATGCAGCAAATAATCATTAGACGCAGCAGTGCCCATCATCATTAATCCAGACTCAGTCATCTTCATTACAGCTCGGTCATCATCATTAGGGAGCCAGCTGGTAACCTGAAGGGAGATCTTCCCCATCCTACTCTCGTCATCTATCCAATAAGGGTGAAGACATTCTGTATCTGAGTGCAATTCCTGCTATATAATCATGCTAGAACAGGCAAAGAGCTTCAGTTGGCATCTGCAGTTGCACTGTGGGCTAGCTTCAGGTAATGTATGGAGTAACACAAACAGGTCAGTGACTCTACTTTTGCAATTCAACTGCTCTCAGTTCAATAACCATTGGTTAAGCTGTTTGCTTTAACCATTTCATTCTCAATGTATTTTAGAAATATGAATTTATTGATCAGGCTACTTTCCTTTGTGGTTTAAACGCAACACGTGTTTGTTGCACCATTGTGATACAGAATGCTGCCAATATTCATGCGCGGCAAACACCGTTTATTTTACGCGGGCCCACTCCATTTTTTACCGCAAACATGGTAGCACCATTGAGGGGATTCCAAACGTGATTTAGTAAATTGGGAAGGGTAATAATAATTTAAGGGTACGGCTAATTAACATATGTGTCAAATTTGTGAAAGTGGTTTGGAAATAAATCGAGTCTTGATGGTGAATAAACCTGTCACTGTCCTATAGGTAAATAACACTTAAAAGACCGTGTCCGTAAGAGATCGCGCCGAAAATATAGATCAAACCGAGGTAGAAATAACTCCCGATTCCTTCCTGGACGCACTAAGTAAATCTACACGCCACCAAAATACACGGGTAGCTTATTAAGTAAAGTCGCGTGAGCATGGGCTCATTTAGATTCCGAGGACGATTATTTCATAAAGCTCGGGTAGGCTTCAAACGTTTCTCAGAGTTTTGTCCTTAGCCATATGTTGCTTGCGTTTACAATAAGCATAAAACACATATACATCCTTGCAACTTTTCTTCAGGGATTTTCTCAAAACTTCTGTTCTACTATAAAATGGCGCGCAACCAGACTCTTATGCCGGGATTACGAAGAACTTAACGCAACTTGACTTACTTAACGCGACGTGACGATGTGGCGTGAAAGTCTTTTACACATTGTAACAAATGGAGCTATTTGGGTTACTTAAGGTGGCTTAACTTACCGTGACGTAACTTAAAGAGTTTGACAGTATCAACTTTTCTTAATACGTTTAACAGAATAAAAACTACCAAGCAAGAACAATTCCTGTAACGTTAAGTTAAAGTGCGTCCTAATATGTCTTCAGTTTAGCTGATTTCTTAACTTCGAGTTACGAACCGTTACGTTAAGTAAAGTTTATCGTAATCCCGGCATTAACGAGCAATGATATATATCTTTTCTGCCTCGTGAGCTGGGTCCCGACCAAATTGCCGCATTGTAGGAGAGGTTGGTGGTTCAGGTTTCTGCTTCTCGACGCGATAAATGGAGGTATAATCCAATTTAAAGATGGAACAAAATCCCTTGTATTCGATGACAGATTTCCTAGGAACCGTGATTCTTAATAGCCCATTATACATCCATTTGCCGTGGGCAACATTTGTGTTTATGTGGGAGAAGTACTTCAGTAGGCAATACAGTACATTCAATAAATGCTCTACACCACAATTATGGAATCGTATTTTGGACACCATACTCATATATAAATTTTGTTTGGACTTATTTAACGCACTCATATTTAACATAAAAATAAAACATTGCGCTCACTGTATCGCAGAAGCCATTTCAATCACCTATTATTTTATGCATTTTTTATTTTCATTTTTGCAATGAAAACATTGCTCGCAAATGCCAAATAAATAAAACAAAACAAACAAAAGATTACATCAAGAAATTACTCTTATTATGATATTGGGTTTTATAATATTTAACATAATTCATGTCCAAACAGATCACCCTGTATAACTTGTCCACTTGTGTAATGTTCGTAAGTTAATTAGAATAAACGAAAGTAATCAACTATTGCATTATTTATGTCCTAAGCGTATTATGTTTGTCTAAATGTGTAAGATGTGTAGGCGAAATTGGGGTTGGGTATTGAAGATACTGTATGAGGAGAAGTATGAAGCCATCCATGTTTCATGGATACAATCCGTGAAATTTCACGGAAAATACATCTTTTTAACAAAAATACTTAGCAAGGTAAACTATAGATGCGTGGCACAACTGAGTCGTCCAAAGTTCAACAGAGAAACAAACGTTTAAACCTGTGAGTGTCTCGGCGTCCCGACGTTGCTCTCCTGCAGACTCCAGGGCTAGCCCAGTGTTGGGTCCTGTTGGACCACTGTAGCTGCTCCCTGTAGTTGCCAGCTTGCTGGAGAACAAGGGGATGGAGGAGACACTCGGTACCTCCTCTTCCACCTGAAACATTAAACATTTCTTTCAGACATCTCGATTAAAATAGTTTAGACAAAACAAGAGTATACAACAGAGATATCCGACTTAAATATGGTAGATGAACAGTTTTTTCACCTAGCTTACATGTCTTAAGGTTTCGCGAACAATTAATGTGAAAGCTTAGTTTTATTGAGATTCCGTGTGCAAATAAGAACAACAATTTCGTGAGGGATTTGACGTTACAATTCATGTTGCCCATTCCTGAATGTTCGCTCATATATGCTGGTTACTAAATTCATTACTGTTGCACCAACTTTTAAATCCGCACACGTATACGTTGTACTGTCACTCAGTGAAGGGGAACAATGATCCTGATTGATATGCACACATACTGCGGTACATACTTTTAAGTGCCATAAGAAATATATTTAATGCATTCTCTTGTCCATAGCAACACTTTGAATTTGCCCAATAAAACGTAAAATTCGTACCTGTGCAGCAAATCGTAGTAAGGCCACTGCACCCTTAATGTTGCAGGGAAAGTGTAGAAGTTTGCTAGTATCTTATCCTATTTAAACCCTAAGAGTGCCACAAAATAACTTTCTATATTATTCTGAAATAAAGCTATTAATATGGTAAATACGGTGATCTAAGTGAATGGCATTATTAACTTAACAACTTACCTCACAGAGAGGGTTGTGGCAGTGGACAAACTTAATGAATGGATACGATAGTTGACTAGTTAATTTTAAATACTTAAAAGAGAAAGAGAAAGTCTGAAATTCAATATGCCATTTTAGTTTTAAAAACTTGAAACATCGAAACTTCATAAATTAGGAAACATTGGAATTGAGTGCGGAAATTTCAATATTGGCCTTAGATTGTGCTCTACAAGAATTAAAAAGGATATCATTTTAATCCATTCCCTTAAAGGTTTTACATAAAATGCTACACATTCTTTGGTCAGAGTCGTTAAGGGCAATATCGAGCTACCTATCGAGTTATTCCAGTCACCAAACTCTTGGTTTGTTACCAAGCATTTAGTTTTTATTCTGTTTTAAAATGTTACTATTCTACTGACTGCTTGGCAGTCGATAGTTCTAATCGCTTTTCAAGTCGCTTTCATCGATGAACCAATGCAGATATGATACCAACCCAATAACAAAGAGTATAAAGCATATAGCGTGTTATTTTCTTTGTTTAACAGTTTTGGCAACAAGACAAGGCCTAACAGCTGCCTTTAACATTCCCTGTGACGTCATTACCTGGAATGTAATACCGAACGGAATGCCGAATTGTAAGCTAGACACTAAGGTTTAACTCTGTTGGAATTTTGTAAATGGATATCTCAATTAGCATGAAGAATAATCCTTATCACAGTCGTTAGAGAATGTGTAGAGAAATCTTTGTGAATGTAACGTCAAACGGAATATGGATTTTTAATCTAGAATAACTAAGGTTAAATCTGTTCGAATTGTGTGAATGGATATCTGGATTAAAATGAAGAATAAACCCGTGTTATCATAGTATGCTGGAGAATGTGTAGAGAAAGTCATGTGAGTGAAACATAGAACGGAATATGAATTATAAGCTAGACAGCATTTTTCGCCTTGTGTTAAAAATTATCTGTGCCAAGTTTGGTCGAAATCGGAACAGTGTAGAATTCTATTACAAATACATGTGCATACATGTATATGCATACATGCATACACTGACTTCCATATATTAAGACGAGTAAAATATTATTTGTTCATATGTTTTGCGCACACAAACCAGTATTTATCATTGACGGAGTGCACGTCAATGCTAAGCAAGCGATCGCCTCTTGTACGTGACGTCACAGTGATGTCGTGAGGCCTTACCCATCTAGATTGTTTGAACTGTCTCAAACGATTCTGACTGACCAAAAAATACACTATATAGTACACATCACTCTAAACATACCATCTTTTTTTAAAAAAGAATAGCCTAAGTGTTTTTATAAAAGCAAAGAATATTTTCTAAAGGTAAGACGAGTGGAAAGACAGTCGCTATACATAACACAGGTAGACTTTTTCTCGTTATTCTTAATACACGAAGCTTTAAAACTTGCATTTCGCAGAAATTTCGGGTGGAAGCACATTTCTTTTATAGTATGAAAACCTAGAGTGATAATTACGCTGAAACGAGTTACATGACTTATCGTTATATAACAACAAATTGTTAATAAACTGCTATACGCTTCGCTGACAGGAAATTGCAATTGCGGTTACGGTTTTAAGAAATTTATGCTTATTCATTTTGATAATTAAGGCACTCTCAAACCTCTCAAAAACATTTCAGCTAGCTCAATGGTGGCTTAGCTCGGCCTGGTTGTAAACACCACAAGCAGGCAATCTTAAACTCCTTGAGCACGATCAAATGTTTGTCATACTCCAAGAGTCATCACTACCTCACAACTTTTCTTGTAAAATTGCTTTCAGATTTTAAAGTCTTAAGCTCCTTGTACATGGTCAAACTTGTTTTTCAGTTCAAGAGTTTACAAGAAAAACTGTCAAATGTTGCAAAATACTTGACTTTATTGGACAAGGTTTTGACAAGTACTGGCAAGACAACAGTAGCATAAATGTATATTTATACAGTGTCTGTTTGCTAAACTGAACCCCTTCAGACACATTAATAATTTATCACGCGCAAAGAAATTTACTAATTACCGCCACAGTATTACAATTTGCAATGAAATATTATTCTTTACGTAATTACCTGCACTTTCGCGTCTGACATCAGAACGCCCATGACAGATTACGAATGCAGTGGAAATACCGCGAATTGAAGGTTAACTGCATACATCAAATTGCATTATTGTAGCCTCTGGTCATCTGCCTGGCAATTTCTGCATCTACCGTGTCTTCATCTGTGGGGGTCCACGGAGCTCATAAGGTATAGACATGGCTAGATTTCGTAAAATTAAATTTTAATCACGTCTTGTTTACTTTTAACTTACAACCATGTTTCAGATTTCGTGACGAATTTTTAAATATCGCATTTCATTGGCTAAAACCATCAAATTATTGTCAAATGTCCTTGTTTGCTTTCAAAGACATTAAAAGTACTGGAAGCAATTGGCAAGAAAAATTGTGAGCCTGTGACAACTGTTGGAAAGTCTTATAAAACATTGGATTTGACAAAAAACTTATCATGAAAGGAGCTTAAGCGAGTCTTGAAAGCATCAGGACATGTTTTTAAATGGTCAAAGTATTGACAGTGATGACGTTGGCAAAAGTATATGCGAGCATTTGCAGTGGGTCATGAAATATGCAACATGGCTAAAGGCATGGCTGCACATTCAACAGGTCGCGAGTTCGAATCTCGCTTAGGGTGAGTTACGCGGATAAGTTTTTTTTCCGAGGTTTTCCCTTATCCTGAGAAATGTTCAGTAACTTTAAGCTTCATGGGTCCCGAGATCATATGAACATCCATCCTTTCAACAATTTCATCCATCGTCCGATATGACCAACCAGGTTAAAGAACAAAAAAGGCTGTTAGTATGCAAATTGATTAAGTTATATTATATGAAACTGCCATCTTTATAAATTTTGGATTACCACTACAGATTGAAGACGAAATCACATAAAGAAATGCCATGCAGATTTCTGAGGTATCGTACAATACTGCATAATGCAATGAATATAGTGTGTTTAACCTATCAATTCGTGTTTTTTCCATTGCATATTTTAATCATCTGATTTCATGGGCAATGAAAATGCTATGTAATATTACGTAAAGAACATTAGATTACAAAACGTTATACCGTGACGTTTACAATAAATTACTTTGTACTTACTAAATCATTATCTGTGTGTTCTGAAGGGATAGAGTTTGGCAACGAGACAATGTGTAAACACACATTTATGATGTAAAATCTTTCGAAATCTTGTCTTGTCCAAACTTGTAAAATAGTTTTCAATATCTGACATTTTTGTTTAAACTTTTGAATTGAAGGGAAAAAAATCTGATGCGTTCCATTCACATGAATTTCTTTATCAGTTCTGCAAACTATTATTACAAAGATTATTTTATTTACGTCATGCTATTCAAGATAAGCATTAGCAGAAACGGGTTATTGCCTGCTTCCTTGTAAATAGATGGGGAATAAGGAATTAAACTACGAAAAAGGGACAGACAATTTTTTTTAAAAAGCTATCGCTATGCGATCCTCATTGAAATTCGGTTTTCTTTTCCAGGTCAGGAGTAAAATAAAAGATATGTGAAACTACGAGGACTTCTCCTTTGAGAAAAGTTTTAAGCATTTTGAAACATAAACAGGGAATATCTCTACAAAAAATGTATATGCATAAATTGTGCCCTTTAACGAGATGTACATTTTTTGTATAGTACGTACATTTTTATCTACCTCCTACGGTTTACCCGTTATGCAAAAGTCATTCCGAATGAAGAGATTTCGGACTATTCCTAAGAAATTCAGAATATACTTTTATTTGCAATTTAAACATCTTCAATATACGGCATTTTAATAAAAATCGTTGAGAGCCATTTTTTTAGAAAATAAAATCTTGTGTCTCATCCTTGGAAGATATTGAACTTAAATTCTCTCACACACACGGATTTTTTTTCTAAATCAAAACATGTATTTTCGGTGACATTTCTGTAATGGATTTTTGGATGGAATACATTACCCTTTCTTCCTATTATGTATCTACGTACATACTTGGTAGAGAAAGTAAAAAGTTTAATCCTGTACAAGGGATTTAAGAATTGTATAGGACAAGCTTGAATACACTCGCGCCTACTAATGCGTCAGTTTTTTGGAGTATTCATGCGAACTTGCCCTCTTTTACGGCTGTTAATTCTGGAGAACAGCTATGCGAATTGGTTCATACACTTTATAATTACAAACCAGTGTTCTACACACCCTAGGACTTTTTCACAACAAACATTTCTTCACCATTACAATGCCACTCTCTTCTTAAGTACCTATTCTATTTTAACAGTTGAAAGTAGTTTTAAAGTAGGATTATAAACTACGCCACTTCTTAATGATAACACTTTCAAACAGAATGCCAACCAACGCTCAATTCTAATCGCACATCTTATAAATCTGTAGCAGTTTAAAATAGCATCACATCTTCAGTATCTGGAGGAAGCGAAACCTGGAATTAGCTCATCTTTCCTACACCAGCGAATCTAACTGCGTAACAAGATGGCCATTCTCACACAAAATTAAATATAGAAATAGCTCTAGACGTGTTTCTGTGGGTATTCGGAAAACTTACTTTATTTTGATTTTCTAATTTTAAATTTGGTTGGGGCAAAATCGGATGCGTTGCACTTGCATAATTTTCTCCATTCATTCTTCCACATTATATTCTTACAAACCTTTATTCTTTTGTGTATTTATGTTATCGTCATAAATATTTGTATAACTATTTTTATTTGATATTTCCTTGTAAGTATTGTATTAAGACACATACTCGAGGTGAAAACTCGACATCGAAATACTTCTAATTACATTGATCGTGGAAAAGAAAGTAGTAACTTAGATTTTAAACTCTTCTGTGAGCAAAACAAAACATTACTTATAAGAAGGTGCAAATTTCCCGCCTCTATATTACTTCGTTTATAATTTATATATTAACCTTATTTGTGTTTTTAGGAATATTTTCGAGAGATGTAATTTTGTTTGTGATCAACTGAAATGGAAAAGTACAGCTGTATATGAGCAGTGAAAATAAATCCGTTAAACATTTCAAATAACAAAAGTAAATTAAAATTCCTATTTATTTAGTCTAAGCAATATTTTCTAAACTATTATGCAATGAACAAAGTCCGGGCGGCTTCCAATCGTTCCCTGTGGTCTTGAGGTAATATGCTGGGCTCTAATTCCCAAGCTCTGGGTTCAAACCCGGCACAGATCAATGAACTTTTCCGGGCTATTTGTAAAATGAATGCAATTCTAACATCAAGAATTAAAAAAACTTGTTGCAATTAAAAAAATCGTAGGAAGAGAGAACGTAACCGTGAAGATCGGCATGGCATCCTTCGGAAAGGAAGTAAAGCCAGTGGTCCCGTGGCGTAGATATACGGCAATAAAAGAACCTCAAATCTGATAGAGCCTCTGAATAAAATTAAGCAATCTTTCAGGCTAATAATCACAGGAGTTAAAGAGCGTTCACAAATAAAACAATTTCATTTAGGCGGCTTTGATTTTATAACTTTCAAAATGAAAACACTTGCGTGGCATGTAGCATTAAGGGTGTGTTAGTTGCAGATTCAGTATCACTCACAAATAAATTCACATTTCGTACAGAGGCATTAAGACACGTTTTCCTTTCTTAAAGTTGATATTTGCTGATACATCGCGAAATAATACAACAATGAAAATATAGGATAGCCTAATAAAAGTTAGTATCAGCGATGAGAAATCCAACAAATAAAATGTCCATAAATATTTCTTTTTCATGATAATTGTTTCGCATCAAAATGTTACATGTGTACAGAGATTGGCAATTTAACTACCTATCTTACATTTGTTGGCCCATAAACATAACTATGTTCATGCAGGATGGAGCTACAGCACAATGTATTTTTCGTGTATTCCTGCATGTTCCTTAGAACAGCCTGTTCTAGTTTGGGTTCGCGCCAGAGAACAGCAGAGTATTTTCTTACGTCTCGCAAATATCAGCCTATAGCGTGCAAAACAGCTCGGAATTTGGGATAAGCAGTCATGACAATGAAGTGGCAGGAAGCAGAAGCACAATCACTTGTGCTTAACCAACGCTCAGTGACGTATTGGCTATAACTCTCGTCCTACAACCGGATTCTGAATTATGCTACGTTTGCAAGTACACTGACTCAGCCGAGCAGGGTTAGAACAGACTGCCCTAGAAGATGTATCGGCCAAGATTGGCATGGGGACAAGAAGAATGTGAACAGTTTCCGAGTTGAAAATTTAGGAATAATGACCGCATATTAACTACCATTAGGTTTAAAAAATCCCAAACAACTCGACCATTACTGACATATTGTGCTCTTGGCATGCTCTTAGAATAAAACCAAAATTTTTTTTTCGTTCTACACAAACAGTATGTATGACAAGAGTTGGATAAGTCGGGACAGTCTGAAAAATTCAATGTCATAACCGGGATTGGAACCACTGATCTCCCGATCTCCATCCGGTTGCTCTGACCACTGAGAAACTCTGAGAAAAGCGAGTCATTTGGGAATTTCATGTCAAATCGGCATGCTGCCATTGTAATTCAGTGGTCAGAGCAACCCGACAGAGACCGGGAGATCCTATCCAAAATCAAGGATCGTTGAGAGGTTTGTTCGTTTTATGCTTCAACGCTGCTATGACTACCAGTCAAGTCGTCTCTTCTGATATAGATGATAAAAATTATTAGTTGAAAACTTAAGTTTCTCCCACATGGCAACCTCCTCCTAGTATACTACAACGGCTTCGATGTTTCAATATGAGCAACTAAGGCTTTATTTAGCAGGCAGCCGTGTACTAAATGTTCACATTTCATTTCATTTCTAATATAAGCGCATATATTACTTGCTCTACTACATGTAGGTAGTAAGTACGGAAAATATTACATTCCGCCCAAAAATTCAATACCTAGATTTCACCGGAAATACATGTTTTCGGATTAGCTGAATAAGCAAATAATAATAATAATATTAAAACAAAAATAAATTGGAAAAAAGTGTATGTATGTGAACAGCATAAAGCAAGAATGAAAAGTCAGATAAATATCAAAATTGATATTTAAGTTCAGTATCTTCTATATATACCAGACGAAGATTTTCAAGAAAATAACACACCTTCAGCTAATTTAAATACCATATATTAAAGATATTTACATGACAAATAAAATGCACGGCTTGAATTTTCTTGAAATGACTTGCGAAATCTTCTTTTGGAAGGAATTTTGCATAAAAAAAATAATGCTTTTAAAACAATTAATTCCAAAAACTTTTATGTCATAAGCACTTTTGGAGATATTCTTTATTAATGGTTCGAGTTGTTGAATAATTTGAAATTCTTTGTAACTCCTTTCGATATTTAGCTGTTTTTCACGACTGCATGGTAACAGAATGGTAGTTAAAAGGCAAACATGCAGCGTTCAATTCTTCAAAATTGGATTATCGCTATTACCTTTAATATCTATAAAATCTGATGTTCTCCATTCATATGGTTTTCTACTAATTATTTCTAAAAACTTATTCTAATTCATGTTATCGAGGTAAACATTAGCAGATTTATTCATTTATTTTTTCAGTAGTAGAGGACCCTTTAATTTCTATGGTCATATATGACTTATACTCGTGAAACAACTCATATTCACTTAGGTTATCGCCATTAGGTTAATAATTTCATATACACTCACTCTCACATGCATACTTACAGATTATGTGGGGAACAATGAATGATTCTGGTTAAAGAAAACTATTCACCCCAGTCGGAGATCGAACCTAGGACCTAGGGTGAGAAGTCAACTCGCTGACCACTCGACACGGAAACAGTCTAGGCTAAACCGATAATCATATCTTTTAAAAGCTAGTTGCCATGTCGTTAATATCCATTTCTTTGCATGGCCAGAAATTTACAAATTCCCCTAAATGAGAAAAGCAAGTATTTTAAAACTGAAACCAATAAATCTGGGAAATGGTGAACTCCAAGAAGAAGAAGAAGAAATGTATGACATAAATTGTGTGTTTTGAAGAGAAAATACCCTTAAATATCAAACTTGTTATTTAAGTTTAATATCTTCCAAGGATGCGACACGAAGATTTTCAAGAAAATTCCCTACCACAAACTAACCTTTACATGAAAAAAAAAAAAAATTAAAAATTTTGTTTTTCTCAAAAGTGGCTCTAAAGATTTTGGTTAAAATTCTCTATGTCAAAGATATTTATATCACAAATAAAATATACATTTTGAATTTACTTGGAACAGCCTCTGAAGACCTCTTTATTTTGAATGAATTTTATTGATTTTTGTATAACTGTTAAACCGTAAGAGATAGACAAAAACTTACCACACAAAAAATGTAGATCTACTTAAAACACAAATTTATATCAAATACATTTTTTGAGAGTTAGCGTTTTCGAGATATTCCTTCTTATTGGTTTCAGTTTTAAAATATTTAAAACTTTTCTCATAGAGAACTTGTCAACTCCTGGCCACACAAAGAAACGGATTTCAATCCCTTAGCAATCAGATTTTAAAACATTTGATTGTCGTTTAGTCTAGTGTATTCCATTATTTCCCTTCTACTTATAAGGAACTAAGTAGTAAGACCTTTTCTGCTAATGTTTATCTGGATTAGCAGGAAGTAGATAGAAGAACAAGTTTATGGACAATATTTTGTTACAGAGATGTAGAGAAAGTCATGTGAATGGATCACTTCAGATTTTTTTGGTACAGGGGATCTTAAATGCTTATTTACGGTGAAATCTCGGTATAAAAATTCTGGGTGGAGTGCAATACCTACTCTACTTATTTACTATGTAGAGAAAGTAATAATGAAATGTGTAATGTAGTCATTTCTGCAAAGGTTTATCCCAATTAAAATGAAGTAGATGCAAAACCACTTTCGTAATAGACGCTAGAGGGTGGAGAAAATCATGTGAATATTATATATTAGAACGTTTTTCTTTATCAAGTTAGCAATCTTCATTAATATTCTGTGTAAGAGAAGGAGACAAAATAATAGAAAACCTTGGATATCAAAACCACTAATCCTATCGGTGGAGAATCTCACCACCGTTTTGCTCCGCCCTGTTTCATCCCTTCTTTCCACGTCAGGCAGGAAGGTAAACATTGGCGGTCCGGGACAACGGAAAGCTAAGATTGCGTTTACACAGTAATCTATATTAAAACGCGAATTTGTATGACCTCTGACCTTTCATATCTTACTGTAGTCAGTGGAATTCCATACTCATAGTAAGACTCAAGCTAAATGCCACCATAAAACATTAGAAACACTTTAAAATAAAAAAAAAATCTGATGTGTTCCATTCATATGATTTTCTCTATATCTCTGTAACAAATTATTGTTAATAAGCTTATTTTTCCATCTACTTCATACTAATCGAGATAAACACTAGCAGAAATGGTCTTATTACTTAGTTTCTTTTATGTAGAAGGAAAATAAGGAAATACACTAGGCTAAACCGACAGTCAGATGTTTTAAAATGTGGTTCCTATGGTATTGAAATCCGTTTCTTGACGTGGCCAAGCGCTCACAAGTTCTTGTGTGAGAAAAGTTTACATATTTTAAAACTGAAATCAATAACAAGGAATATCTCGAAAACGGCCAACTTCACGAAAAAAAAAAAAAAAAAATGTATATGACATAAATCGTGTGTTTTATCGGGATGTACATTTTTTGTGTAGTAAGTTCTTGTGTATCTCTTATATTTTGCCAGTTATGCAAAAATCAATAACATAATATACAATAAAGAGGTCTTCAGAGGCTATTTCCAGAAAATTCAAAATTTACATTTTATTTATGATATAAATATCTTTGACATAGGTAATTAACGGTATTTTCGTTTTTAAGCTATGCTGTCCACAGACACACCAATCACCCCCCCCCCACACACACACACACAGGCGCGCGCGTGTTCGGACGGATATTTTTCTATAAATGTTTTTATTTGATTCAGGAGGTCCTAAAACATGTATTTCCGGTGAAATTTCGGTATCGAATTTTTGGGTGGAAATCAATACTTCTATTCACTTTGTACATAGTACATGTAGAGAAAGTAATAATAAAAGGTTCAACAGAAACGGTAAAAACGACCAGGCAATAAAAACACTTCTATTCATCATCGTTTTATTACTTTCTCTATACGTACTATGTACATAGTGTATAGAGAAAATCATACAAGAATTTGTCAGCTCCTGTCCATACAAAGGAACTTCAGTCACATAACAACCAGTTTTTGACTATCACTTTAACTTACGGTACTCTCTTATTTCGCTTCTACTTACACGGAAGCAAGTAATAAGACTATTTCTGCATTTTTCTCAATTAGCCTGAAGTAAATAGAAGCATAAGCTTTCTAACAATAATGTAATGTAGAGATGTAGAGAAAGTAATGTGAATGGAACACATCAGATTTTTTTTTATACAGCTTCTACAAACTATTCTAATGGATATGTTTGTACGCAAATGTTAATTAAAAAAGTAGTATGCATAAATGGTTTTATTTTACATTTCGCTCAAGGGCTAATAATATCTTTGAAATTCCATACTTTTTCCACAACTTAGCGAGAAACAACTAATAACAATAAAACAAACATATCAAAGTATTGAAACATTCAAAACGATAAGAATAAAATTCTGGGAAATTGCAGATACCACAAAAAATTGAAACGAAGTATGTGTTTTCAGAGATCTATATTTTTGTTAGTATTTCTTATGGTCTACAATAAAAGTAATATAGTTATATAACATTCGTTCCAAATGAAAAGAGTTTCAAAGGACCCCAGAAATATATTCTTTGGTCAAGAGTAATTTGAAATAGCCTAAAGGGTAAATGTAGGAAATATTTGTTCGTGTTCAGATCGGTTATTTGGTAGCCGCCGAGTAGCCAAGTGACGTCATCACCCGCCCCCTTCCAGTGTCTCAAAAGACTGACCAAAGAATACATTTTACTTGTCTGTAAATATCTTACATAAGGTAAGAACCAATTTTGAGAAAATACGAAATAAAGACCCCTAGGCTCCAGTTCGTAAGTCCTAGGGGAAGGGTGGACAAACTACGAAAAAAAAAAATAATATTATGGTATAGAAGGTTTATTCCCTTAAAAATCTTTCTTGGACGACGCTGATATGCTATATGCTATTCTCTCGTCTCTCTTTCTCTCTCACACGTAAATGCCTTTTTATAAAAATGTCAAGCAAAGATCAACAAACGAAGTGAAGGCAACGGTAACAATGTTCAAAGAAAATTATGCTTCTAAACTTCACTTCAGAAAATCTGAGAGATTTAAGGAAAATCCAAGATGAATCACTGGAAAACACATGTACACTATTTTAGGAATATTCATGCTGGAGCTTTACCACACGCTGTGACTCACGCACTGGGGTTCATTTCTGTTACTGGAATCAAAGAGGAAGTGGGAGACTCGTAACCACAACACTAGCCTCAGCCGCGTGTTTCTTGACCTAATTTGCTTGATTTTACCATATGATCTTCTTCAAACTGCATTTGTACAGTTATGAGCAAAAAATATTAATGCCCCACCCAGATTGTAAATATTGGTTTTTTCCTTCAAGTTGCACAACGTTTTAACTTTCTCTAGCACGTATTACAATGTACATAGTAGATAAAGAAGGTATTGCATTCCACCAAAAAATTCGATACAGAGATTCCACCGGAAATATGTTTTGAAATCCCATAGATAAAAAAAATATTTTTAGAAAAAAGTCTGTGTGTGTCAAAAACGTGAAATATCAAACTTGGTATTTAAGCTAAGCCCCTCCCAAGGATGCGACAGGAAGATTTTCAGGAAATCCCCCAACTCAAACTACCCTTTACATGAAACATTTTTCGAAAATATTGATGTTCTCAAAAATGTTTCTTAAGATTTTGATTAAAATGCCATATGTTTAAGACATTTTTATGACAAATAAAATGTATAACTCGAATTTTCTGGGAATACCCTCAGAAGACTGCTGCATTCGGGATGACTGCTGTATAAATGGTAAACCGTAAGACAGACAAAAACCCAGGACACAAAATACGTAGTTTTTGTTAAAACACTCAATTTATGTCATATACCTACATTTTTTACTAGAGTTGACCATTTTCTTGATATTCCTTATTACCTGTTTCTATTTTAAAATACGCATACTTTCCTCAAATAGGAAGTTGTCCATGTTTATTTTGTTTTACTCCTGCCCATGCAAAGAAGCGAATTTCAATAACAATCGCATATCGACAGCTTTTAAAACTTTTGTCTATCGTTTTAGCCTAGTGTGTTCTCTCAGTTGCCTTCTACTTATAAAATAACTAAGTAAGACAATTCTGTTGTTTATCTAGAAAAAAATTATATTATTTTATTTGCTAACGACAATGTCAACTGCCAGGATCAGATGGAAGCCGCCGGTGTACCGGAATTACGTCCCACAGGAGTTTTAACATGTCAGTACATCTACTGACATGGGGCCGTCGCTTTTAAACACACTTAAAAACCATCATTCTGACCCGGGTTCGAACCCGCGACCTTAACTCGATTAGAAAAATTAACTTTTGTATGAAGTTTGTTTGCAGAGTAGGTAGAGAAAGGAATGTGACTGGAACACATAACTTTTTCGATATTAGTACTTTTTTATCCTCTTCCCATTCATGCTGCCATAATAAAATCAAATTCCCCGCATTCATTGCTGTGTATTCTATTGTACCTATATGCTTGAACTAGATATATTAAATTGTTTTAACTTTTTATAAGTGTGTCATTTTAGGCAGGAAATATAATATGACAACTGAATTTTACTATTTTATTATGGGATTGTTTCTTCTTTTATTTGTTAATATTTACTTAGGACTTATACAGGTTAATTAATTTTAGGGTTTTAACAATCAGACCACTTCAAAACCAATGTTTCATGCCAGCGGAACAAAACATACTTAATGCCTTTAGAAATTAGTTTTATTTTCGCGTAAGTACTGTTTGTATTTTTCACCATCTTCGAAAATAATATGCAATATACATGCGTTAAACACACTGGAGAATCTCAGAAGTCGAAAATACTCGATATTTTCAATCTTACTTGTTCTATACAGTGCAGAAGTTTAAGCGAATGTGGGTAGTTTTTTTATTCAAGCGAATGTGGATATTTTTATTTTTCATTTTTTTTTACTTCTTAGAGCGTAAGGTGTTAGGTTATATTCATCTTCATTGTCTATTAAAATTATTAATAAATTAATACCTCTTAATACCCTAAAATTATACCTTTTAACTGGTTAATATTATTTTTATTTTTCTCAATTATAAGTACCAAAATTTTGAATGAATTATATACGTAAATATTCATTTCAACAAATTGAAAAACACCAATAGGACTCTAGTCAAGAGCCCATGACCCCTACATAAATAAATAAAATGTTAGAAAAAGGACATACAGCATTAATCCAATTCTATACAGGTCAGATTCTTTCGAGGCAGCGAAAGAGTAAGGACGTCACGTGCCTCATCGGCGGTTATCACAAAGTATACTGATATAGTACAATAATCGATCTGAGCATACGAGCAACCTGTTTGCTACCTTTATCCGTTCCACAGTCTCAAAAGACTTTGACCAAAGAATAAGTGCTTTCAAGAGGGAAGCATCTGACTATGAGAAGTGTTTATAGTCCTTTTACTGCATAATATTCCATTAGAGCGACCAAAATTACACTTCTGATAGAAATGCATAGTATACCAAATTATATACCAACAGTTTCTTCTTCTTCTCTTCCACCTATTTATCCTCCTCATACGGAGGACTTAAACCCTCACGACTTACAAGTCAATGTCTGTGGTTAAAAGCCTGTTGCCGAGCAGACAGGCTATGGATCAGATAAAATCTCCAGAGATGGAGGAACAGCCTAATGCCTGGCATGAACTTGGAAGTGTATGGTATGAAATATAGACGAAATGGATGATAGGACGAAATTCGCAATTAGTGGAATTAATGGTGGGGAAGAAAACCTGCCAGATGCCGCTTCTTCCTGCATGCGTTTCCCTGGATCTAACCCGGGCCGTCAAGGTAGGATGCGGGCTGCCTAACCACTCCGTCTTGGAGCCACTGCAATAAACGAAAAACCTTTCTTTCAGCAGTTAAAGCTATTTTGTAAGCATTTCTTGGAATAACACTGTGATTCATAATGCACCTGGCCTATGCGTGTGCTTTTAATCAGTTACCGCTTTTCTCTTAGTATATAGTTGAGTACATAGTGATTTTCGTAGTCATAAATATTAATGGTCTCAATTATCATCTCTAGCTTAATGTGTTCTAATAATAACCATGCTGTTGTACGAAGAAAATAAAGAAATGGATGTGAAGGTAACAAGTAATGTACCCGAAGCAGTTGGTAGTGTACGGGTTTTAATTATTACGGAGCACTTAGCCGGTTGAGAAAGTGCGAGCCAGTGAAGAAGCAGCTTCCAAACTTCTGGCATTCTCATTAAATACCAAAGTGTAATTTCAAACTTACGTTCACATCATTCAATCGTAAAGGTAGACACAAGCTTAAATGTTATTATTTTTCCTAAACAACATTTCACCGGAAAATACACGTTTTAGAGTGCCTTGTAAAAAATGTATGTTTAGAAAAAGGTCCGTGTGCGTGTATGTGTGTGTGTGTGTTTGTAAAAAAAAACGAAAAATCAGTAAAATATCGAATTTAGTATTTAAGTTTAGTGTTTTCCAAGGATTGACACGAAGATTTTGAGAAAAGTCACCCCACTCCAAACTATCTTTCACATTGAAAAAAATTCGAAAATTTTAATTTTCTCAAAAAACTATTTTGATTAAGATATCGTATATTAAAGATATTTACATTACTGAATTTTCTGGGAATAGCCTCTAAAGACCTCTTCATTCTAAATTAGCTCTGCATGACAAAAACCTTACAACACAAAAAATGTAAATCTTGTTAAACACACAATACATGCCCTATGCATTTTTTCGTGGGGATGACTATTTACAAGATATTCCTTGTTATTGGTTTCAGTTTTAAAATATTTGAACTTTTACGGAAATCTGTCACTCCTGGCCATGCAAAAAACGAATTTTAATCACAGAGCAACCAGTTAGATTTGACTAGGTATCTTTAGCCTAATGTACTCACGTATTTCCCTTCTGTTTACAAGGAAGCAAGTAATAAGATCATTTCTGCAAATGCTTGATTAGCATGAAATAGAAGAATAAGTTTTTTTTAAGAATAATTTGTTACAGAGGCGTAGAAAAAGTTATGTGAATAGAGCACATCATACTTTTTTTACGCATTTTCTGTATCTTTGAAGCTAAAGACCCCTTTGGGCCGCCTGCTCACTGGAGTACATGTTCAGCCCATTCCAGTATCCTATTTCCTCCCTGAAGGAGCCAATCTCCGCCTGTTCCACACAAACTTCGTTCTCCGTGTATGTCTTATCGTAAAATAAAGCTGTAGTCCTTATTCTTCGTTATTTAATGTATTTTTGTTTTAGCCCCAATCCAAAAAAGTTTTGTTCGCTTGCAATTTATCTCCTCAGTGCCTGTTCATTCAGGCCTGTCACTCTGATTATGTTATCCCTTAACCAATCATATAATGTTATCATCTTCCCCTGCAATGGCGGGAAACAGTATTACTGTCGTAGTCACAGTAATCGCTGCTTTATCATCACGTGTCGAAACTGCTTTAGTCTACGTTTTTTGATTTTTTCAAAGTGCATTTTTTACACGTTTGAACCGCCTATTTCCTCTCTTGATTTTCTCGTTGCTCTTTGCCAATCATTTGTCTGTTTGTGGCCCGGCTGTTGTCCAAGACTCTGCACCATAGCATACCGCGCTGTTCGAATAATTTATTAGGTTTCTTAGCCCTTCCCTAGTTCATAATAAATTTTGCTAGTTCAATACATTATTATCCCGACGAGTTTTCGCCTTACACATGAGTAAAGCCAGATCTCCTTATTTTGCTGCACCATGTGTTTGAATACATTACTGATGCACGCGTTCAGTTTCGTAGAAGCCTTTCTATTTCTTTGCTGTTGATTGAACCTGAAGATGGACCTTTTGAACAGTGGAACTGCCATTCTATAACTTACTTTTGGTACACTGAGTTTCTTGTAGGTACATTGTTGTGTCCTGCTCTTCCTTTCCTATATGTATTCGGCACGTGAAACTTTATTTAGGCAAATTCAAATTAATCCTAGTTTTATTTATGGATGCTCTTTGCTACTATGATGCTCAGTGTCCCATCCATGCTGGGTGTAAAACATAGCTTATTTTTCTCAGAGGCCTACCACACTTGGGATTCTTTTAGTGCCACAAATCTACGATATGGGGCCACCGGCTTTATTTCCCTTTCGAAGGAATCCATGCTAAGGATTTTTTACGTCTGAAAAAAATGCATCACTTTCTGCCGGATTTGAAGCCTCGACCTCAGGAGCCACATGCTAACAGGTTATCCCACACACTTTGAGCAGTGTATTAATTGATCTAGTATTTACCTGGTGACTGAGCAAAACCGCGGGGGAAAGGAGAAACGAAAGAAAACAGTTGTTTAGAAGGGCAGGAAAATTCATTTCAACCCTTAATCCGAAATGCAGACAAAGATGCTAATGCCTAAAAATTTCTTCCCTATTTGCTTTAAGATGTCCTTACTCAACAGAAGTGAATCAGTGCGTCATTCCTTTTCAAATGTGGAGGATTCGGATTTTAGGTTCACCAAACTTTATTTCAGGTTTTTGAGCCAATACTTGGTCGTTTAGATATAACTGGCGGCTTATGCCTAGATAAAAGCATCGGTCTATAGGATGCACACATATTGCTTCGCTCATAGTATCTTTGACATGTATTACAAACGTATAACACTGTCTATCGTTAATGAATTCAATTGTGAAATCTTTTTGCTTCTTTGCACGACGGAAGTATGTCTGAGAACGCATATTTCATGTGTCTGTTAGAACCCGTGCTTATAATTGGATAATTCTCTTGAGATCAATTTCTCCAAAGATAATAACTTTTAACTGAGGGACATAAAAATACAATTTATCAAATGCTTAAACATGTCATTTCCCACATGTTGCTCATTATTATAATTGCATTTACCTTAACGGTAGACGACATGACCTAACTCATTATATAAAAAGTTTTAGGCGGTGGATTAATAGCAACTTCTTTAATAGCAAATGTCGGAATTTGTACCCGTCAAGGAAGCATTTGCGTTATGGAATCCCGTTGATCGTTTAGCTTGAATAAATACATCCCGGAGGGAGATGAAATGTTCACATAATTGCATGTACCATATCAAACTCCGCCAGTTAAATAAATAGATTTTTTTTTACTTCATGTGTGACAATGGCCATTTTACAAACCCTTAAGTTCATAATTTAGATTTACTTGTTGCTTAAAACGGGACAAGACATTAAAAAGTTAAGAACGTATCCATGTAAATATCTCCTTATTCGGTTTGAATCAATACGTGTGGAAAATTCGATGTCATTGAGATGTTTCAAGAGTAAGTTCGAATGAGTTAAGGTCCTATGATAGACTTAATTAAGATTTGGGACTCTGTAATCCAGTTCTTCAGAAATTATATAATTTTTCTTTGCCATTTTTTTTGGGGGGGGGGGAGCTTTGCGTTTGCGATTTTTACCTCATATACCAATTTGATACAAATCATTTGTAATTTGATAACGGCAATGTAGCAAAATTTACATTGTAAATAAATGTAACATAAATTTTCAGGTGACGAGATATTTTCTATTTCTTCACACATTTCTGCATTATCTGAAGTGTTACAGCTGCCTATATAATTATGTGAGCTTAAAATCGGGCATGGCTAGCTTTATGTATTCAAGATTACGTTTTGATCCTAGCGAGGGAGTATACCTACACATGGCATATACTAGGATCGGCTGATAAGTCCTTTGTCATATCGGTGTTCTAATTTAATTAAACCATCTCTGTAGTCCAATTTATCAAGGTCCTCAAAATAGTTGTTTACCCATTAATGACATCCTCGTTGCTGTGAAATCTTCGCCCTCCAAGAATTTTTTTGAGGTTTGGGAACAGGTAATAGTCACTGGGCACTAGATATAGCGAATAGGGTGGATGTTCCAGTAATTCCAACTTTAATTCGCACACTTTTCCCATTGTAATGACTGAACGATGGGCTGGAGTATTGTCGTGATGAAACAAGATTTTGTTGTTGTCAAATGAAGTCTTTTTCTTTTCACCTTATCACTCAAACGTTGCTGTAAGCTTGTGTAGTAATCATCAGCGACACTTTTCCAAGTAGTCAATAAAAATAATTCCCTTGTGTATCCCAAAAAAACACTCGCCATAACTGACAAAATTGACTTTGCCTTTTTTGGAGTTGGTTCACCTGGCGCAATCCACTGTTTTGACTGTGATTTACTTTCTAGAGTGTAGTGATGTATCCACGTTTTATCCATGGTAATAAGCTGTCTCAAAAATTCATTGGGATTTTTACGGTAGAGTTCCACATTCTTAACAGAAACAGTTTTTCTTTGCAACTTTTGATTAGGTATCAACAAACGCGGCACCCATCTTGCACAGACCTTGTGAAAGCCCAAAACATTACTTAAAATATTACTTCCACGTTCTTTTGATATATTTACAGTCTCTGCTATCTCAAATAGCTTTAATTTGCGGTCTTCCAATAGTAAACGATGCATTTTTTCAATGATCTCTGGAGTTGTCATTTCTACAGGGTGTTCAAAGCGAGGATCAGCACTGGTGCTCGTACGTCCCATTTCAAACTCTGCAACCCACCTTTTAATCATTGAATATGAAGGGGCAGAAACTTTCAATGTACTGTCCATTTTCTCCTTGATTTCTTTAGGCATTAAGCCTTTCAAATGGAAGTATTTAATCACTGCTCGTTTTTCCAAATCCTCCATTTTGATGATAACTCTAAAGATGTCTTGTTTAAAATGCTGTCATTCGTAAACTAAACAAGCTATTGACCTGTAACTACGGATACCAGCTAGTCTAAAACTATACGATGCTACCGTCTAACTGGCCTAATGGTGCCATATCTGTATGAGGCCCGGGTAGCATGGTAGCATGTCTGCCTCACGTTCAAAAGGTCGTGAGTTCCAATCTCGCTTAGGGTGAGTTACCCGGGTAAGGTTTTTTTTCGGGGTTTTCCCTTATCCTGATAAGACGAATGTCGAGTAACTTTAAGCTCCATGGACCCCGAGATCATTTGAGCATCATATCATCAATTGCATTCATCGTCCGATATGACCAAACCAGGTTAAAGGACGTTAAACTATAAAAAAAAAAAACTGACAATTTTAATCGAAGACAATACTGTGAATTCACGAATCTCTCTTTTTGCCTTACGCATTATTCGAAGCTTTAGAGAGCTTGGAATTATTTTTCAAATTAATATTATATCCAGGTTCATAATTTTTTTTTAAGAATTCAGGTTTCCCTCATAGCTTCTGATAAAATCTCGGCAGTGAATTACTTTGAGTCAAATGCAACAATTTCTATACGTTTTAGGTGCCCAAACATGAGAGAGCAAACGAGGAAATACAGTGCATAAAAGCTAAAAAAAAAAAACCCTTGACCTTATGAATGAGTTTCTTTTCCATCAGCTTCTAAGAAAACCCTTTTTCTAGCTTCTTAATATTTATGTTCTATCTCACTACAGGAATATTCCAAGATTCTTTCTTACCTTTCATTCTCCTTAACTCGTTAAATAGTTGAAAATTCTAATTACTTCATTAGCTAATTGGAAATCATCTGCCACTTTTTTATTCCTTTTCAGCATCCCTCTCCTTGAATTTCCTCCAGGAGTGAGGACTGAAGTGTGCCAGAAATGATCGATAAAATATTGCGGGAAGAGGCCACCATTTGAGGACATGGCTTCATTCCCAGGAACATACAGAATTACGCACCTGCGTCGTTAATGAACTGCTGGCTTTTGAAACGGCGTCGAAAGGAAACGTAATGATGAATATGCCAACTAGTGAAGGTAGAGCAATAGTGATGCGTGTGTCTATATCTAAGAGAACAAAAGATCTAGAACGCAGGTGAGAAAGGTTTGGATCCCTGAACCATTTACGATGTGACTCGTAAAGCTTTTATCGGGAGGTAAAGTAAAGCAACGCATTCATCGGAGAATTTTGGTTTTTTTTTTAAGCATATTATTTCACAAAGTGCAATCAGGAATATTTTATATTTCAAGTTTCCCAAATTTTCTCCCAGTTGATGGAGAAATAGAATCTAAAGTGTAGAGTAAACGCTAATGTAATATTTATTTCACCGTAACATTGCATCCAGAAAGTTTTAAAAGCCCATCTTTGTTATCCGATTGCTAGCTTCCAAATTCAGATGTCCAGGGTTTGATTCCAAATGGGTGTACGTGACTTAAATTCTTTGTGAATGCGCCTAAGACATTAACGATAACGTAAACCTAGAAGCTTGTTTCATGTTATCTTAAATAACGCATTATATTGATATAAACCTGACCATAAGCGTATAATGTAAACATAGAAGTTTGCAAAATCCAAGTCTTCATATTTATGCGTACGTCAAGCACAAGAAACCACATAATCCAGCTCAACTCTGCTTACACGTCAAGTGATCATTCTGCCATCTCACATAATCGCGCACAGGAATTCCCAAGCATTAAGGGATATTGGGAGTGAAAGCTTGATAAATGATAAAAAAGCCGAAAATTGATTTTTATTACAAATAGTCGCTGGAAACTTTGGTTATCCATAAAGGATCAATATTTAACTGTGCCCCCTTTGCTTCGGGCTATACATCCATTTAAATATGGTACAATACACATGTTTCCTAACATACATACTATTTCATTACAGATAGTTCTTCTCAAAACTACATTTTCACACATTCAGAATGCTTAAAGCGTCTTTGTTTTGTTTAATTGCAACTAAAATTTCCCAGAATGTGCAGAAGTATGTTGTAATATTACAAAGGAGAAAATTACACCAGCAGCAACAGTATTTTTTCAAAAAATATATTTATATGAAACATTGATTAATTTTAGAGATTAAAATTTCCAGTTTTTTAAAATATATATATATATATATATATATATATATATATATAGAAATTCAATAATTAAATTTATTGAATATACCTCTTTACAGTTATGTGTAGAGTTGTTATGTGCAGTTTAAAACTTCAATTCAGAAAATGCCAAGCAATTTTATCAAATTTTGAGGTGCGACATATTTACATAACATTTATGAAATAAACTTCTTTCAACGTATTTATACAATTTGAATGAACTTTGTATTCATAATAACCATGCAATCACAGAACTTTTTTTTTTAATTTATGGACGCTATTTAACTGCTGTGGTTCTCAGCGTCCCATTCTATAATGGGCGTGAAAGACCGCTTAATTTTGCTCAGAGGCCTCTCTATCAGGACTGAGGTTCTTTTACATGCCGTAAATCTGCGTCACGGGACCAACGACTTTACTTCCCTTCCGAAGAAAGTCATGCTAAGGATTTTTACCCCCGAAAAAATCGATTGTCCTCCGCCGGGTTGAACAAGCGAACTTGGGTATATGAAGTCAGCATGGTAACCATTACACCACGGAGGGCGATCAGAACACGTTTAGAAAAATCTATACAGACATATAGCGACTCGAAATTTACTCCCAGGGTCCCTTAAAACCAGGACGAAAGGAAATTGGTTGAACTGTTGCCGCACTTTACGCAGTGATATAGATAACAAACCATCCCCATTCTTCGTACAGTGTTTTCAGTCCACTTCCGAGACCGTCCACTAATCTCCGTTAGTGATAGCTGTTGTGTATGTCCTATGGATTAAGGTGCTTTACATGTAGGCAACTTGAAGCTAACTGCTTAAGAATTCATATTCCTGCAAATCATTTTTTCCTCCTGTAATTAACATTTAATTAACTACAATTAATTAGAAGTGAGGAATTACAATGATTAAACGGATCCCTAATAGTGATGTTGCCTGTAGTAAAACCAGACGCGTGCTCATTTATACGAACAGATGATCCCTATATAGCGTTAATAGCAACAGATGTTTCTGCCTGCCAGGGTAGTGTGGAGATAGCATGTCTGCCTCACATTCAACAGGTCGCGAGTTCGAATCTCGCTTAGGATGAGTTACCCGGATAAGGTTTTCTTCGGGGTTTTCCTTTATCCTGAGAAGACGAATGCCGAGTAACTTTAAGCTCCATGGATCCCGAGATCAGTTGAGCACTATTTCACCAATTTCATACATCGTCTGATATGACCAATCAGGATATAAAAAAAGCAGAGAGAATTCCCACTAACATCTTAGTAACGCCATTTTCCGAGGCTATGCTGTCTTCAAAACATCCTTCAGCAATACTGCACTCTTCAATTCACAGCAATGATTTAAGTCTGCTAGCAGGGTTGCTGAATTCGTCATAAAACCTAACTCATAATTAATTAGGAGAAAAAAGTTTTAACCTGTTCACCTAAATGCTATTTAATATTATCCATGGGGTTTCTTCATAAATGCTTATATTCCTTATTAATATACACATGCCTAGCTTTCACTGGCAGTTACATACATCCATAACTCATTTGACTTTAATTACAATTTTCACAGAGACTTCTCTGTTTTGTTAAGAAATAAATGAACATTGTTAATTAAACACTGTCACTGGATGCATTTGCTAGAAAAAATAAAACACATGGACTTTTTAACTTAGTCTTTCTCCAAATTATTTATTTAGTAACTTCAATGCATTAGAATATGAATTAGCCATCATTTATTAACGATTACTTATGCTCTCAGCTTTGTAACCCAGTCATATTTAGTGCATAATCATTAATAGAATACTCTTGGTACACGAATATCAGCCTAAACGCATATCAATAGGGATTTTAAAATATCGGTAAAACATTCTGTCGGAAAGTGGTTTGTAAAACTACCACCGAAGTAAAACAACCCACAGAGTAATTGCTGGCTAAATATACCAAGCGGATAGGCTGAAGTCTTCTAACCATCATTTGCAGTAGCAGCAGCAATAAGAATAACTGACACAACACATTCAAAATTGGAGTGTTGGCGTCACTTCTTGGTTCTCAGTAATGCATCTGTAAACTAGATTTGTCGACAGTTACTAATATTTTTGAATGAAGAGAGTATTTTCCTTTTAGGATCCAAGAAATACAACTTTCCCCGTTTAATATGAAGCGCATGTACGAGTCATTTTGCTAGCTTTAGAAGCATCATGAAGACTCCATCTAGAAGTCCCCCAGCTACAGCTTTTGGCTTATACGTAAATACGGATGGACCAGCTGAGCGATGGTAATTTTCAACTAAATCTTGTGGCGAAATAAATCTGGACTAAATCTAACAGTGGGGAGGTTACCCCTTTGATATGCAATCCAAGCCACACAGGTAAGAGGAAAGTAGGCTAGAAATGAGAACATGCTGTTCAGGGATATGCCTATAAATTAGGAGGACCTCGGTTCGAATGTCGCTTTGATATTGTTGCGTGACCAAGGTCGGTGTGTATGACCATGACCAATACCCGGAGAAAGCAGTAAAACTCGCACTATTCAGGGTAGCAGGAGATCCGATGCCATATTTAGATCTGGTGTTATGCCACATCTCAGTTACTTCAGAAGAAATACTGGACCTGCCTTTCATTCAGAGGTGTCATATTACAACCAAGAATGTCTATGTAAAACTTTAGTGAGACTTTGTATGTGTATTTAGGTATACCTTCTCTATAAAGCTTCACTTGAATATCCAATATATCAAAATTTGTTTAAACACGCCCAGGCCACTTCAAGCCCAGATTCCTACATTCTTGCCAATAATAGAATGCAACGTTATATTGCATACTTGTATATAAAATTATATGGGTTTTTCAACAATATCATATCAGGCATCTATGGCTCCGTGGCTTTCAACCCTAATCGGACTATAATATATGCTAGAATAAGATAAGTTGGATAGAAAGGGCAACAATTAATAAAACTGTTTTCCAAATCTTTTACTTAAATTTGATGAAGTAGTTTTTCTATTACTATATATTCAGACATATCACCAAACTACAGGAATTTTTAATATTATATTGGAGTTTTACTTTCTCTAAGATATAAAGTAAGTAGGGAAGTACTGTATTTCATCCAAGAAGTCAATCTCGAGGTTTCACCGGGAATACACGTTTTGAGGTTCCATGAATCCAAATTAGTAGATTTAGAAGCAGATTCAAATGCAACATTTAAAAAAAAAAAAAAAAAAAAAAAAAAAAAAAAAATGAAGTCAGTTAAATACCGAAGTGGGTATTTAAGTTTTGCATCTTCCAACGATGCGACACATTTTCAAGATAATCCCCCAAAATTACTCTTTATATGGAAACTTGTTCAAAAAGTAAATGATTTTCTCAAAAATGACTAATGATTTTGATTAAAATAACACATGATTAAGATATGTTCATGAAAAATCTTGTGTTCCATTATATGACTTTCTCTACTTCTGTGTAACAAATTATTAATAAGCGTATTCTTTTATTTACTTCAAGTTAATCGAGAAAAAATCAACAGAAATAGTCTTATTACTTGTTTCCTTGTAAGTAGAAGCAAAATATGGGAGTATCATAGGTTAAAGTGAAGTCAAAAGCTGGTTACTAGGTGACTGAAGTTTTTTTGTGTGGACACGAGTTGACTAATTCCTGTATGAGAAAAGTACAAGTTTTTCAAAGCTGAAATCAAAAACAAGGAATATCTCAAAAACGATCAACTCCTCGAAAAAATTTAAATAACATAAATTGTGTGTTTTAATGTGCTCTACATTTTTTGTGTGGTAAGGTTTTGTCCACTTCTTACGGTTTAGCAGCTATGCAAAATTCCTCCAAAATAAAGTAGTCTTCAGAGGCTATTCCCAGAAAATTCAAGATATACATATTATTTGTTAGGTAAATATCTTTGATATACAATATTTTAATCAAAATCGTTAGAGCCATTTTTGAGAAATACAAAATTTTCGAAAAAAGTTCCATGTAAAGGGTAGTTGGGGGTGGGGGATTTTCTTGAAAATCTTCGTGTCGTATCCTTGGAAGATACCAAACTTAAATACCAAGTTTGGTATTTAACGGTGTTTTCGTTTTCGAGCTATGCTGTCCACAGACACAAAGACACCCTCCCCCCACACACATACACGGATCTTTTTCCAAAAATGCTTTTTTTTGGATTTAGGGTGACCCAAAACATATATTTCCGGTGAAATCTCGGTATAGAATTTTTGAGTGCAATACAATACCTTCTCTATACACTATGTACATAGTACGTGTAGAGAAAGTAAAAATGAAATGTATATTTTGAATTTTCTGGGAATTGCCTCTGTAGTCCTCTAGTCCTATTCAGGCTTTTGCACAACTAGTAACCCATAGCAGATAAACAAAATGTTACTGTACCATAAACGTAAATCACTTAAAGCGCAACAATTTATGTCAAATACATTTTTTGTGGAGATATTCCTTGATTTAAATGTTTTAGTACTTATAACTTTCTCAAGTGGGAGATCATTTACTTTTTTCATTCTGGTTAAGTAGGAGAATGGAATGGGTTGTCATTCGCCCTTTTTTCATTCTAGCTTTGCAAGGAGAACGGAATTTCAACACCATAACATAACGACTTGCTCTTAAAAGATTTGAGTATCGCTTTAGCCCAGTGTATACCCCTATTCCACTTGGAAATGCGTAATAAAACCATTTCCTTTAACGTTTACTCCTTAACATGAAGAATACGCTTTTGTAAGAGTAGTTTGTTGCAGAATAGGTATAGAAAGCTATGCGAGTGTAACGATATTTTTAGGAAGTTTACTAACTCAAATTTTAAAATGTAAAAGTCAAGCATTTATATAATCTACTTCACTAATAATTATTTATTAATCTAGTTTACTTTATGTAGCATATGAGTATAATTATGTTGTATTTCAGCCCTGAAACTTCTATTTCTCGCGTATGTATGCGATTCGCATTCAGATGATCTGGAATTCAAACCTCCATGGCCGACCAACCTCATCAAGGATTTTTTTCGCGTTTTCCTCGATCAGGATGCTAATGCTGCGTTTGATAATTTGATTCGCGAGTTTTCCTAACAGACCTTAGTTCATTTCATGTCTTCTTCTTTACCGCCATATTAGGAAATGGGCTGATCGCCCTTACCGGATATGCTGTGATCCAAAGTTTGCTTACTCCTTGACAGACACTGCAGTGTCTGTTTTGGGGGGATAATCTGTTGAAGAAGATTTAAATATCTTAAAAGTAGTATTTTAATCACAATATTGGAGCCATTTTTGGAAATATAAAAAATGTCGAAAAATCTTCCGTATAAAGGGTACATAGTTGAGGTGGGGGATTTTTCTTAAAAAATCTTTGTAAGATACTGAAAAAAAAAACAAAAAAAACTAGCTTTTGTAAGTTTCTGAACTTAAAATGCCAAGTGTGGTGTTTATTCAGTATTTAGTTTTTTTAGTTATACTGTTTATATACACACATATCTTTTTCCAAAAATGTTTTATCAAGGGGCCTTAACATATGCTCTTCCGGTAAAAACTCAATATCAAATTTTTGGGCTTCTCCACTACTAGATGCGTGTCACAGAAAGCATAACCGAAACGTACATTAAAATGTATTTTGGAGATACATATCTACTTTCAATTGTAACAATAGAGAGGCGATTCAAATTAATGCATTTCAGTTCGCATTCATTGGTTGCATACTTCGTTGCTCTGTGTTTACGTAGAGCTGTAAAACGCTTTGTGATCAGAAAAAATATATTCTGATCCGTGGCATTCACATGACTTTCGCTAATCATTCAACAAATTATTGCAAACGTTTATTCTTCTAGTTCAAGTTATCTAGATAAACATTGCCAGTGATGGTCCTATTGCATAGTTCCCTATAGATAAAATGGAGAATAGGGGAGTACAGTAGGCTTAAGAGATAGAATCTTATGATATTATGCTATAGCTTTGAAATTCAATTCTCTTTGCATGAATTCAGAAAAAAAGAATCTTATGATATTATGCTATATCTTTGAAATTCAATTCTCTTTGCATGAATTACAGAAAAAAAGAACAAGACTTCCGCTCTTGAAAAGTTAAACCAATAACAAAGAATATTAAGGAAATGGTTAATGCCGCAAAAATTCTGTTTGATACAAGCTGTGTACTTTAACGAAATCTACATTTTTATGTATAAGATTTTGGCTCACTCTTACGGTTTACTAATTATAGAAAATGCAGCTCACATGAAGAGGACTTCACAAGCTATTCCCATAAAATTCAAGATACACACCTCATTTGTAATTCAATAAAGGAGAACGCAAACAAATGCATTTCTGCGAGGAAGCCTACATCACTGGAACAAGTCTTGTCCCCTTTTGGTTCCTATCGATTGTTCCATGACCTATTTCTGAGTGAAGCAGAGAGAGTGTAGCGTTCTCATCTTCAAACCATTGCACCTCGTTTATCAATAAATCGTTTACGCATCATGTAACTAAGTAAAATATCAATATAACAATTTAGACAATTACAGCAGAGTAACCTGAACGGAGTAATTAGGCACTATAGAACATTTTTTTTTTTTTTACGTAATACCTGGCAATGACCTCCAGTATGATTTTAAGTGAAAGTGAAATAAATGCATAAAGTAAACACTAAGCGTTTTGTGAAACTTTGATAAATATTATCTGTAACTGAGCATTTTGTCTTCCGCCAGGTCATTACCTCTTATTCTGGCGTTATAGAATATCTATTCTACGAAATGCATGTCAATTCTATAAACTACACAAGAAAAAGTTGAAACGTCGGTGCAACTTAAAATAAGTAAATAAATTAATTAAATTAAAAATGTTGAAAAACTTTAAAACAGTAAATTGTATTGTTGTTTGTTCTTTCTGCTTAACAAAATGATACTTTTCTCTCCGTTTATTTGTCTGCTATACTTACTTTCTGACTAGGTATTACGTAAGTAGAGGTCGTTTAGCACTGCACCCAACAATTTTAAACACAGATTTCACCCGAAATTACATGTTTTGCGATTCTCTGAATAAAGAAAATGCTTTTATAGAAGCTGGTCCACACGAGTGTGTGTCTCAGAACATAACTGAAAAGAAAAAGTTTTATAGGTACACACGCACACACACACGCAAAACATTCGGTGTTAAGTTAATATGTTCTAAAGATACTTAAGAAACCCCCCCCCTTTCAACTACACTTTACAAGTAGCTTTTTCGCTATTACTTTCTCTAGTACGTAAGTACAAAGAAGACATAAGTTATTGTATTCCACCCAAAAATTCAATTTCAAGATTTCGCAGGAAATATAAATTTTGAGTCCGAAAAAAAAATAGAAAAAAGATCCGTGCTGTGTGAGTCTGTGTGTGTGTGTGTGTGTGTGTGTGTGTGTGTGTGTGTGTGTACAGCATAGCTTAACAAATAAAATACCAAACTTGGCATTTAAGTTTAGCATCTTCCAAGGATGCGCAACGATTTTCAAGAAAATCCTCCACTTCAAACTATTCTTTACACGGAAACAGACATTGAAAATGTTATTTTTCTCAAAATATTTATATTTTGCTCCGTAAGAAAAAGATAAAAGCTTTACATTAGCGGAAATTGTCTTTTCACTTAGTTCCTTATAAGTAGAAGGTGAATGAGGTTATACACTAGGCTAAAGCGATTGTCCCATCTTTTAAAAGGTGATTGCTATATAACTGAAATTCAGTTTTTGCATGACCAGGAGTAAAACAAAAAGAAATAAATCACCTTTTGACTGAAATTGAAACCAACATGGAATATTTTGGAAATGGTTAATTCCATAAAATATATTTGAAATTTATGTGTCAACGATATCTACATTTTTTGTGTAGTGTTTTTTTTTTGTTTTTGTTTTATTTTTTATCTCTTTATTGTTTACCAATTATGCAAAATCACTCAGAATTAAGTCTTCAGAAGCAATTCCCAGAAAATTCAAGATATACATTTTATTTGTCATGTAAATATCTCTAATTTACATATTTGAATTCAAATTGTTAGGGTAATTTTTGAGAAAACCAACATTTTCCGTGTAAAGGGTGATTTGGGTGGAGGGATTTTCTTGAAAATCTTCGTATCGTATCCTTAGAATACACACGCATATACACACGACCTTTTTCTGTAAAAATCCTATTTTTGAATTCAGGGTGCTCAAATATGTATTTCCGATGAAATCTCTCGGTTTCGAGTTTTTGTAAAATAGAATACCTTCTCTACTGAATGTGTACGCACACAGTGCACAGTATAGGAAGTAATACGGATAGTGGGTAAACAAAAGTCATCTGAATATAACACCTTAAAGTCGAGTTATATACTTTCTGGTGTCACTGTACCTGTGAGAAGCACGTTTTATCTAACATAAGCCATGTTTTCATCTCTCACAACGTACATATCTGTTATATTTCACACGGTTTACGGAATACAGCGACGCCTTTGTGTGAAGGGAGTCGTCCCTAATGCACAACCCTTCTGAAATGTATACCTTCCACGTATCAGGGAACCCTCCTTTCTTTTCCTCACTCAGTTTAAGAAAAACACTTGTTCAGCTTCAAGCTTTTAGGGATATAAACAACCCACGTACTTTAACAGAAATACCACTATCAACATTTCTAATTTTTGTCATATAATATCTAGGTAGCTACCACCAGTTTCGTGTTTTGGCCGGAAACAAATTTATTATAGTTAAAAAAATTATTAAATATTAATAACTTGAAGAACATTCATTCCGCACTAAACAAAGCTTGAGCACCGAGCGGGATGACTCAGAGGTCACATGTATCTGTGGCCCGCATATGGGAGGTCCAGGATTCAAATCTCGTGGGCCGACCGATGTGGGTGGGCTGCTTCGTGCTTTCCCTCAGTCGTAAAGGTAAATACCGGATTGAATATTTGATACCGCGACTCTTAAGTTCCAGCTTCAGTCTGAAACATTAGTAAAACTGAAAATAGATGGCAGTCATCTATGGATGGTAGAACAGCTAGACTGGACAGCCCTCTAACACTTATGCTTGGCGCGAAGCCAAGGTGGTATGGTTTGGGGATGAGACCATAAAAGGCTACTGCCCATCACATACCGTTCAAGAGATATAAACAGTTCCGTCGAGATCAAGCTGTTAAACTGATGTAATATAAAACAGAATTATATAAAAAAATGAGCTTATTTTATCTTACGTGAAAAAGAAGTAAAGTAAAATAAAAGAAATACATGTCAGAAGCTTTTCTCTCTATGCTACAGTAAGGACATCAGTAGCAATTGATTTCAAATTCTTAGACGCGCTATATTTCCAAAGCATCTACTTTATTTTTGTAGCTCATTTAACTTTTCTTTTATTTAACCTGATAGTCATATTGGACGATAAATGAAATCGATGAAATGATGTTCAAATGAGCCCGCAGTGCATTGAGCTTAACGTTACTCGTAATCAGTTTTCTCAGGATAAAAGAAAACCTCGGAAAAATCTTATCTGAGTAACTCACCCTAATCGAGATTTGAACTCGGGACGTCCTGAATGTGAGGCATACAAGCTATCCCCACACTACAGAGGCAAGCTCATTTAACGTAACTACGGAGAATAATACTGCATCAGGCGATGTTCAAAAGCAACAGTCGGTGCTACATATTGACAAACTAAAATGTCTATTCTCCGTCCAACCTTACTTCCCCGGTAATATAAACAAAAGCAACGACTTTGATTTATTGTTGAACGTTTTAGCGCTGTTTTTCCATCACAAAATAGCTCCTCTTAAATTGCCGAGAGAACAGAAATATCGTAATAAACTAAGCAATGTTGTCTAAACAATAGTATGAACGGACAAATAAAATTTACTCATCAATAAATCATTATTTCTTTATGTAGCAATGCATCAGCATTGTGCAGTTCATCTGTAAAGGCTACTTCTAGCCAGCAAGTAATGGCGGAGACAAAATACGTGTAGAGAAACAAGGAAACCATAAAAAAGTGGCGAATAAAGAATTATTCTTAATGTATATACATATTAAGTTTTGTAAAAAGTACCTTCCTTTTGCATAACATTATTCTCAGCTTAATGGCAGAATTTACTGGTGATTCCGAAAGCAGCATAACACGTGCAAAACTTTTAAATTAGTCGAGGTGCCACATCTTGTGCAAGCAGCTTTTCAACAAGTGACAGCAGAAAATCTAGTGAATGTGTATCACACATTGTTCAGAAAGAGCAAATATAGTGAGATTTGAAGGTAATATTGGTTATTGTCGTTGACCGACTAATTGTCAATCTCGGTGATGATTCTAGCAATTCGATGCAACAGGTAACTCATATCTTGAAGGCTCGGACCACTTCCATCTTCAGATTGCTTCCTCTGGGTAAGCCACTGAATTATGACAGTATATTAAAGAAACATGCAGTGTATGGTTGTACATATGCGAATGCTAACATTCAGAAAAAAGCGGTTTGAGTATGCACATACACAATACTTGAGAAAAGTTCCAAAACAGCATGTCTGCATTTCGTAATTTTACGGAAGCATTTTACATCTCGTAATTAATAACGACTCGCCTCTCTGTTTTATTGTGCTTAATTTATTATACACTTCATTGAGTTACTTATTATCTGTGAACAATGAAAGTAGGCAGCTATATCTTTACCTGACAAACAAAGGTACGAGGTTTTAGTTGCACAACAGACGAACACAGCTTAGAACCACATGGTGCGTGCACGTGTGTTGGCAGAATAATACGTACTGGTTTATTTACATCGCCAGTGAAGTACGATTGGACAGATATACAACAAATGTTGCAATACTTGCATTATTAATGTATGTTAATTGTATAATAAAGTATAATCAAGGCATATTTTCACCAAATTGTATTAGAAAACGCGATAGACAAACTGGCCATTTGTCTGCTTTTCCGTTAAATACCCAATCACTATTTACCTAGTAAATGAAGGAATTTTAACACTAAAGTTCAGTTATTCCTAAATATTTCGAGTATTAGAAACACATCCCCAGAAAATACCTACTAGAAATTAAGCAGACACTTATATTGAATAGAAACACAAGTCAGTTCACAAGTTCAGAAATTAAATCGCGGTCATTACTTTCGTTCTTCATTAATAGTTGCAAACGAAAATGAAATATAACATTCTCAACTAAGGCTCCCAGCACTAGCAGAACAAGAATTTTTATATTGGCGTAAAAAAAAAAAAAGAAAAAAAATCCTGGATATTTTGGCAAAATTTTATACTCTCTGAAATCTTCTCATTATATATTTTGTAAACAATACAATTAAACAGTCTTAAGTAGATTGAAGTTTCCACAGTTTTGCACTTTTTTCTTATTCTTTTATGTTTTTCAAGCACAACTCTTCATAGCACTCAATTATAATGACGCTAAAAGGCACGCTAACCTTTTCAGCAGCACGATAATGCCTTTCCGTTGACACACCTATGGCATCAGCCACTCCGCGAACTTCTGTTGAACGATCAGCGAGAATAATAATGCGGATTTTTTTCACTGATTTTCACGGTAACCACATCTGCCGGGCGTCCTGGGCGGAACGGAAGTTCGACCACTTTTAAAGGCGTCAATGGCGGCGGCTGACCCCACAAACTGCATCCAATTTTGCCTTTATCTCCTCACAAGCTTTCCCACCCAAAAAATTATAATAAAAAAAAAAAAAAAGCGAATCACTAAACGATACTAAAGTTTTTCCATTTTAGCGAAAACGCGTTGAACGGCTATCTATAAATCGGTACACCAAATTTGTTTTGGTGGAGTGAACAACAGTACAAATGGTAACATCATTTGTCTTAGCAACACCATCTATTTTATACACAAAAGCTTATTTAACCGCCCTCGTAAACGCTGTATGTGTTGGGCAACATTAGAGGAAAATTAAGATATATTTTGAAAGATAAGATCTAAAATGATTTGTATAAGTTAAATTTAAAGTTGTTCATAACTTTTTCTCTCTTTTCAGTGATCTTTCTCTTGGGCACAAGTATTCACTTGAAAAAACTAACTGCAAATCAAATATATTCAAAGTTTACATTGAATTCCGTGCACATTTCATACACGAAAGGAGGCAAGAGAGGGGGAAGAAAATAAGTTGTAAATAACACTATACAACGGCTTAGATTTATCTCACGGTAAAAATGTTACATTTAGAAGAAAAATATTGAGGTGAGCAATGTGTAAGTTTGAGTGCCGATATTAAGATCTTACAGAAATGTTTAATTAGAAAATTCCCATGAATGGTCCATTAGGAAAACAATGCGAACACATTGTTCAGTACCAATGCAGTTCTTTACTTACTAACATAGTGACAATCTGATAATTCATTTCTGTTTGCTTATCTAAACTTTAAAACCGTCGGCTTTGATGGCTGTACTTTGGAGAGCCAGTTTTTCTGATCATGCCAATAAGCTTAATCTTCTCTGTCACTACAACCTGCTTTTAGCATCTAAGCCCAGGCTGTTCCAGCTTCAGTGCGCACCAAAAGGGCAGCGGCTAATTCGCGATTCACAGGAGTCTACCTGCAACATGAAATACGGCGCAGCATTGAGGGCAAGGTATTGTCACGGCTGAATCAAGTATTGGATATGAAGTATCAGGAAGCAAGCATTGTGATATGATGTTTGCCCAGTGACATGGCTTTTGCCTTTTTAAAGCAATTGCTCACGACTATGATGTTCATTCGTTTATGTATGCATTCCATTTTGTGTTATCTTTAAATTCATATTCAATCACACTCTCTTTCATGCTTCTAGATTCGAGACAGGAAATTATCCTAAAGAAAAATTAGGAATGGAACACGGAACCTCCGGATTTAGATTTAGCATACTACCCACCAGGCCACAGAGGCAGTCATTTTGATTCAATGATCAAGTATGCATGTAGTTGATATATTTTACACAAGGTCCAGTCTATAACTTTGGAAAAAGAAACATGTTAACCGCATCTTTATTCAGGTTGGTTAGTCCCATGTCTGTGTTAAGTAGTGCGGGCAAATTTTGTCTTTGTAAATCACAAATACATTTCTTACAAATCACAACCTTGTAAAAACTTACATAACGCTAAATTATAATACTGACGAAATCGAAAGTCAGGTATCGTAACACAGTGCGCCACTGCTTCTATAATATACATTAATTTCTCACGCGCGCAACACCGTCTAACACTGCATGAGACATGCCATACGTCAGCACTAACAATAGACGCTTCACCCCGGCCTGCATCTGCCTCTTGATGCTTCATCCGTTGCCGACTGTATGATCTCTTGCATGTCAAATCTCTTAAGTGATGATGATACTCTTTTAAATAACATTTTAGTAAGAGAATTTCATTAAAGAATAACTATGTAAATTTTCATTAGTGCTGTAGCAGGTAGGTATATCAATTTGAAAGGGCAAGGAAGGTATTATTAATTCTAGTTTCACATTTATTTTCATTTCTTAACATCTATACAATATTTTATTTGTTTCAAACTTTAATGAAAACTATAAAGCTGACAGAGTGGTGTGATGCGAAGTTACAAAATTTAATGTAATACATTCACAAGACTTTCTCTAACTACTCTACAACATATATGAAGTTTTTTTTTTGTTTGTTTAATTTTAATTTCTCATCTTTGTGCGAGCAGTTCTGTAATTTAAAGAACGGAAGTGCAAATGTCTACATGTTGGTTTGCTTTATATATTTGTTCAACAAAACAATATTTAAATAAAGCATAATTATGACTGTTCAATATTTTAAGTTGAATCCTGAATATACTCTGAATCCTAATCAGATAATGTATGAAAACAATAACTATGATTACGTAGATTGAAGCTTCAGTGAGATCGATAATTCGTCCCTTACATCGCATCACATATAGTCGGGCAGGGCAAAGGCAAAGGATAGCAACCGTGTTACCTGTTACGTAAACAATCATCGAACGTCTTGAGACAAGGAATAATAGCCATCCCAAAAACATCGTGAAATTTTCCTCATGAACATAACCTTAGAAATTAGCGAAAAAATAAAAGAAAACGGCAAATACTGGATTATCAAATCGTCCTCAAACGTTGATACAAATATTTACAATTATTCACTTCGCAATGCGCGCGCGATATGTATAGTTTTTACATTAATGTTTTCTTGAACTGATAATATTGGAATTAAGGCATAGATAGTTTAATAAATGATTTTGGTACGAGATAGATAGATAGATAGAAAGAGAGAGAGAGAGAGAAAGAGAGAGAGAAGAGAGAGAGAGGGAGGGAGGGAGAGAAGGAAATATAAGAAAAGAAAACACTCACATCTATTTTGCACGAGCTTGGTGTCTTACATGTGCTAGTCAAACTTCACTTTTGGATTCTATGCAATAAATACTGTTTAAGGGATTTCATTCGATTTAATCTCGCATTATATGAATACGCGTTTAATTGGGTTTATTACCTCTTCCAACTTAATGGAGTGGGATTATCATAGTGTGACGTTCAATTCCTCTGAATTAATATCTACGCAACATTTTGAAAATGTGTATGTTGTTAACATTAAGAAAAGCATATTCCATTAACAAGAAATCCATTAGCTTCTGTAGAAATATCGACATGGTTCTCATTTTGTTAACTGCACTAGAACAAGAAGAACCATGAATCAGATATGACATTACGAAAGCTAGTTGCTAAGCCTATTTTGTGGGTGGAATACCGAAATATTAACGTTTAGTCTGTAATATTATCAAATTTTAGCACTTATTTAATTTCATTCAAACGTAAGGTCTTTCTCCTTATTTTGCCCACTAACAATAATTTAAAATCAAATACGTTAATTTTGTTGGAACGTTTAATATCAGGTGCATGAGGACTAGGTACAGCAACAGCGTTACTTTGCAGAAAACAGTAATGATTCCGCAGTCCCTGCAACCCTAGCAAGTGTATGCACGGAAATCCGCTAATAATTGAAGACATTCGTAAATGTTGGATTATTTCAATGCTCTAAATGCATATCCTAGGTGAGAGAATGAAAGCAAACAGTTTTCTTTATCAATTCAAATGGACAGATACATGGTGATGAAAATGGCACGTATTACTGAAAATGAAATCACTTGTAGATACTTTTAACTTTAGATATACATCGACAAGTGACCATAAATTGAGCATTTCTGATGCAATTCGACACAACTTTAAGGAAATCTTAGGCATCATTCGAGTTTAGTAAATTTCATTGTCACACAGTTTGCACATACTACAGTTAGAAATGATCAGTTTTTCTAGTCGTTTTGATCAGGCACGATAACCTACAGCTAGATTTGTTGAAAGAGAAAATGCTCAGTTGGCCTGGATTGACCAATATCAATATTCAAACTAATATATTCTAAAGCGCCGTAGTTATTGCGGATGGCGTTAAGTTTCGGATAATGCATCTCACTTTCGTTATTTAGGAAGCATAATCACTGACTACATAAATCAGGGAAAAGATTGCAATGACCAAAACTACTTTCAATAAAAAAAGAAGATCCCACTGACAGATAAACTCGATTTTCCATTGAGGAAAAAGCTACATCTGGAATGTAGTTTATATGGAGCTGAAACATGAATACAAAGGAAAACAGAAAGAAAGCATCAAGACACATTTGAGATCTGGTGCTCAAGTAAAATGGAGAAGATTCGGTAGCGAAAAGAATGACGACGAAGAGCTTTTAACATAAGTGCTCGTTGTACAGAAGAGAAAATCCAACAGATTAGGATACATCATGAGAAGAGGAAGATTTCTACTAGATGCCATTGAAGGAAAAACAAAAGGAATGAGAAGAATGGATAGAAGAATTGAGATACTAGATAACATCCAGAAAAAGAGAAGTTATGGAGAGTTAATATATGCAGCAGAAATTTGGAGTTGGGGGAATAGTGTATCACATGGGATCATAGACATGCCGTAAGGCGGTAGAAGAAAAGGAAAGAAAAAAAAAACGCTTATGCAATGATCTTATACTTGCTATTAAATGGGAGTTTGTAAAAAGTGTTTTGAATATTACTCTTGATCTATTCAGTTTCCCCTAAACAAATGCACTAAATACTGGCATAAATGAACTATAAAGAGCGTAATTTTCTAGGAACTGAATCAATATGACGAGGTTGAAGCAATGAAAGGGACAATACGATCCAATAAAAATAAATAAAAATAAAAAAAAAATAAAAAAAAATCTGACGTGTTCTATTCACATGACTTCGTCTACATCTCTGCTACAAATTATTATTAAAAAAACTTATTCTTCTATTTACTTCATGTTAATCGAGAAAAAAGTGGCAGAACTAGTCTTATTAGTTGTTTCCAATTAAGTAGAAGAGAAATAAGGGAGTACTGAAGGCTAAAGCGATAGTTAAAAGCTGGTTGCTCTGTACTTGAAGTTCGTTTGTATGGACAGGAGTTGACAAGTTCGCGTATGAGAAAAGTATAAGTATTTTAAAGCTGAAACCAATAACAAGGTATATCTCAAAATGATCAACTATACGAAAAAAATGTATATAACATAAATTGTGTGTTTTAACCTTATCTAAATTTTCTATCAAGTAAGTTTTTGTGTCATCTCTTACGGTTTACCAGTTATGCAAAATTACGCTAAATTTATCCAGAATAAAGGTGTCTTCAGAGGCTATTCCGAGAAAATTCAAAATATACATTTTATTTTGTCATATAAATATCTTTAATATACAATATTTTAATCAAAACCATCAGAGCCATTTTTGAGTAAATAAACATTTTCGAAAAATGTTCCATATAAAGGATAGTTGGGGTAGGGGGGATTTTCTTGAACATCTTCATGTCGCATTACTGAACTTAAATACCAAGTTTGGTATTTAACAGACTTTTCGTTCATGAGCTGGGCTCCCCACAACACACACACACACACTTTTTTGGATTAAGGGGGTCTCAAAACATTTATTTCCGGTTATTTGCGTTAATCTTTGTTTGCAAGAAGGAATTTTTCCTGATTTCCTGAAAATTGCTAAAGTAATTCCTGTGTATAAAAAAGGAAGTGCATATGAAGCTGCAAATTATAGGCCAATATCTCTCATTCCTGTTATTGGAAAAATTTTTGAGCACATTATGTTTGAGCAAATAAATACTTTTTTCAAAAACTTTGACTTGTTTAACAAAAATCAATATGGCTTTTCTAAAGGTAGAAATACTACTGCAGCAATACAAAGTTTGGTCGATATAATACATTCCTCATTTGAAAGTGGTGGATATGTATTAGCTAATTTTTGTGACTTGAGTAAGGCTTTTGATTCCATTGATCATAATATTTTATTAGAAAAGCTTTCTTATTATGGCATACAAAATACTCAATTGAATCTCATTAAATCTTATTTATTTGGTACAAAACAATTGGTTTATGTAAATAATGAATGTTCATCTATGTCCCATACTTTTATATCAAATGGAAATGACCCAAATGAATTGAATAATCACTATAAAGCCATAATGTCTAAAGCTTCGGAATGGTTTGAAGCTAATAGTTTATTTTTAAATAAATCCAAGACTATCTCTGTTTTATTCACTTTAAAAAGGATATCAGATAACTTAGCATTACAGTATCAGACAAGTACAAAATTTTTAGGTGTATATATTGATAACCAATTATCGTGGACTACCCATATTGAATATTTAAAAAAGAGACTGTCTAGCATTATATTTTTAATTCGTAATTTGAGAGATTCTATCCCAATTGAATACGTGAGAAGTATGTATTTTGCTTTCTTTGAGTCTGTAATCAGATCTGGCCTAATTCTTTGGGGTGGTGCTAACAAAGTAAATGACATTTTTTGTCTTCAAAAGAAAATTATTAGGATAGTTAAAAAAAGTTCCTATATAACCCCATGTAGACCCCTATTTATTGAGTTAGGCATTTTAACTATTTATAATCTTTATATTTTAGATAATTTAGTATATATACATGCTTCTTGTCATAGACATATTTTGAGGATGGATATTCATAGCTATAGTACTAGATATAGGTCCAATGTAAACATTCCATATTATCGACTAACAAAATCTCAGAATAGTTATCAGTACTTAGGTATTAAGCTGTATAATAACTTGCCTGATAGTGTTAAATGTTTAAACATGCAGAATTTTAAGTCCAGAATATATACATGGTTAGTCAAACATCCTTTTTATTCTATACATGAATATTTTAATGATAAATTTTGTGATCTTGTTTTGTAATTTATTATGACAAGGTTATTGTACTGCTTTCAACAGACTATGTCAATGCCTGTATAGTACTTTTAGACAAATAAAAAATGAAATGTGAAATCTTAGTATTGGATTTTTGGGTAGAATATAATACCTTCTCTATACACTATGTACAAGTACTTATTGAGAAAGTAATAAAACAATAGAAAACGCAAATTTACCTTAAAATGAGAGGTATATTTTGCTATTTGGTGTCGCAATTTATGAAATTGAAAGATAAAGCTATAATTCATACTGTAAAATAAAATCCACTCTAGGAGTGGCGCACAGTTTAAGATAACTACTCAGTTGCAATTGTATTTTAAGACGAACCCACGTACAAAAATCAATTAACGTTCTCGTTCGGGAGAAATAGTACGATATGACTCTTGATATTTTATACAAATAAGAGAAATAAAAGGACGGTAGAGATATGCACTTTTCTTTAAAAATCAAAGGTTAACTAAGAAGATAAGATATGAGAACCATTTCCTCTGCTCCTATTACCCACGAATTCAGCAATGTGTTTACCATAAAATCTTTGTTATCAAGTTTCATATCTCATTTTTATGAAAGGCAATTGTGCTCTTGGGTCTAGCATTGAACCGATTTTCCAATATGCAGTATTACTAAATGTTCAACGGCAACACGCCTCGTTATCTTATCTGCATCCTCTTTTATGTATATTGATTTTTTCTACACTCACAATTGCACATTTTTCTTCTCAAGAAGGAGTGAAGATAATTTATGGCTGCATGCACAAAACAGCCTCTTTCTCTCTCCTCAACACAAATATCATGAAATGTTTTGGTATTTAACGGTCAATCCCATAGCAACCACATTTTAAAATAGTTGACTATCGCCTTGGCCTAATGTATTCGCTGATTTCCCTTCTATTTAAAAGAACTAAGTAATAAGGTCATTTCTGCTGACGTTTATCTCGATTAGCATGGAGTAGGTAGAAGAATAAGCTTTTTAACAATAATTTGTTACAGAGTTGTAGAGAAAGTAATGTGAATGGAACACATATATTCTGTTTCCCATATTTAGGTTTTTATTAACATATACCTTTGAATTCAAGTATCGTAATGCTGGAGTGACGTTTTAAACACTTGTTCTACAGACGTTATAATTCAGAGAGTTTGTCAAAAACTTAATGCATACGTATTCATTTTTATGCATTATAAAACAATTCTATAGTACATGAGGTGATTTCCCGTCCATTCAGAACCCTTCCCCCCACCCCTTGGGAAAGTAAATTAAACAACTTGAATTCTTAATATGTTCTTAATATATTAAGGATTGACAACTAATTTATTTTCAGTTATATAGCCCACTTACTCTCCGAATAAGACCTAAAGTAAGCTACCAAGTTTCATAAAAAGTTTCGCCATACTTGAGGAATTAACCAAATAAATTGTAAAATGGCATTTTATCCCATTTTATATGTTAAGGTACTCCGGGACTGAGATTCTGGTAAAAAATGGAAAAATTGGCGAATTCTTCATGTTAACCCTTTGTTTACTGTGGTTTCACTATGAAACTGGGGAAAAATGTCATTACCGCTCTTTGCATTCCTCTATTTTTTAAGATATAATATGCATTTTCGAATATTGTAAATTGTAACTGTAGTTCGATTGTTATTTAAGAAAACTATTCTTGATCTTCACGATATGTTTATTGTTTTTATTTATTGTTATTGGTATGACTCAAGCAGTATAGAATTATATAAAAATGTTTTTGTTAGAAGAAGGTCTTAAACTATTAATTATAGCATGAATTAAAAACTAAAGGTAGTACTATTCCTTTAATCTTAAAACAAATAAAGACAAATTTTTATTTCGCTACAATGTGAATTATGTTGCAAAGAGCGTACGCTTAAATATATGTTGTACAACACGTTTATAAAAATAAATTTCTTGCAAATTTGTATATTATAAGAGAAACGTATACAAATGTTGAACATTATAGCTTCGAAATTACACAACATGATTCGATCTTAGTCTCTTTACACCTGTTATTTAAGCAAACTCGGAAATTAATGCAAAGTTTATGCGGCAGTTTTATTATCTGTGTATTGCTCCTAAAACAGCAGTTCCTATAATGTTCGCACGGATGAGGGAATGCGCGGAGAATGCCCCTCTTAACGACCCTGAGCCGTGATCCATAATTACCACGTATGCTGCTCGAGCTATTCATCACCGACGCCTTCTCTAAAAGACCCTTATAAGGCAGTATCCAGCCTAAAGACGGACTCGTCGCCAACCGAGTCATTCATCTTCCTTGTTACGCTTTCTCTAATATGAAGCCTGCCAAGTTTTGAGCGCGAGCTGTCGTTCAATTTCACCTGACAAATTACAGAAAGTAACACTGAAAGAGGACTTTCATTTTTATTTACTTTCTCTACACCTACTATGTACATAGTGTATAGAGAAGGTATTGTATTCCACCCAAAAATTCGATACCGACATTTCACCGGAAATACAGGTTTTGGGTCCCCCTGAATAAAAAAAACAGTTTTGGAAAAAGGTCCACGAGTATGAGTGTCTGTGGAGAGCATAGCTCAAAAACCAAAGGACCGTTAAATACCAAACCCGGTATTTAAGTTTGGTATCTTCCAAGGATGCGATACGAAGATGTCCAAGAAAATCTCTACATCCCTTTACATGGAAAAAAATTCGAAAATTTTGATTTTCTCAAAGAATGGCTCTAACAACTTTGATTAAAATCTCATGGCAAATAAAATGTATATCTTGAATTTTCTGGGGATAGCCTCAAGACATATTTATTCTGAATGAATTTTGCATAAATGATAAACCGTAAGAGATAGACAAAAACCTACTACACAAAAAATGTAGAGCTCATTTAAACACACAATTTATGTTATATACATTTTTTCATGGAGTTGACCGTTTTTAAGATATTCCTTGTTATTAATTTCAGTTTTAAAATACTTAATACTTTTCTCATTCCGGAACTTGTCAACATGTGATCACGCAAACAATCCGATTTCTATACCATAGCAACCACATTTAGAGCATTTTATTGTCGGTTTAGCCTAGTGTATTCCCTTATTTCCCTTCTACTTATAAGGAACTAAGTAATAAAACCGTTTCTGCTAATGTTTTTCTCGACTAGCATGAAGTAAATAGAAGCATAAGTAAGCTTTTTAACAATAATTTATTGTAGAGATGTAGAGAAAGTCATGTGAATGGAACATATCAGATTTTTTGTCGACGTCTGCACACATTTCGCATTTTCTACTTTCATACCTGAACAAACATGTTGGAAAAGTAGAATTAAACTAAAAAATGCAATGCCACAGCCGGGATTTGAACCATTGATCTTCCGGAATTATGTGCCGCATGCTGCCACATAGCTCAACTGATTAGAAAACCGGGATATCTGTGGTTCAAATCCCGCTTGTGCTATTAAAGTTTTCAGTTTTATTCTACCTTTCCAGCCTTATTCTATACAGAGATGCGTGAAAGAATAATTATTACCAGCAATATGCTACTTACGATTTAGCCCTGTAGAGATGATGAAAACAATGCGTTTAAAATTATATTCAGATACTTTAATTTTCTGAACTAAATTCAGGCACGTCTTTATATTTATTACCATTTGCTGCCAAACTTCTAAAATATTTGAAATAACTGAATTTATTAAAATCCCTTCATCTACCTGATTTATAATTGAGTAGGTATAATGTAACACAGCGAAAATCAAACGGAAATATAAGTTTGTCCCCTGTTTTTCTAGTATAATTTGATGAACAGACACATTAGATTAATCTTCATTGTATATCTAAACAAAACAATGTTTCCGGTTCAGAGTACGAGTAAGAAATTGTTAAGTCGCATTTGGGGTATTCATCTAAAAATAATTCAAGATCTCCTTATGGTTTCCGAGAAATATGCGAGTCAGTTGCGGCATTTAATTGTAGCATGTTGATAGAGTACCTCGGTGGTAAAAGGCAAACGGGCGGAAACCGGGAGATCCGTGGTTCAAATTCCGGCTCTGGTATGAATATTTCAGCCTGATTCTACCTTTCCAATTAACTATTTACTTTTTAACGCGGTACGTATAGTTGTGGTACCTGAAACATTGTCAGATGCGTGATATTTCTCTGCGGCAAGGTTAAACTTCGTCTAATAAGATCTTCCAGGTTAAAGTACGTTAACTTATTTAAAATAGGAGCTACCCAAAACGCAGAACTCGGAAAATAGAAAACATTTACGAATATGCCCTTGCTTTGGCAAAGAAAATTACATTTGCAGAGAGAAACATTTATGTGACTTGTATTCCAAGAAATGTTTTTATTCTGCTTTACGTCATTTTCAAAACGGTAGCCAGGCTCACTTTGGTATGGTAATTTTTCTAAGCGTAGTGAAGGTAATATGATTTATTAGGTATGAAAAAGCAATCGTAACACAGTTTAATAGACAATACGATATAACAAATGTTTCTGATATTCGGATGGAGTACAGTGCAAAATGGACAAGAGATCATTTCTTAAGAAAAAACTCTTCGATTGTTGATTGCCGTGTACTTTTACTGCTAATTACTACCTTTACGAATTACCATTTTGTACTACTGTACGACAACTCGCTATACCCGCGTAGAACTCAAAGAAAGACTACAGTACTTAAGGTTTAAGCTGAAACATGACCATTTTTCTGCCATCTGACAGCCCAGAGGATGGAGTGCATTAAAGACGGTCCGAGTGGTATAAAAAAACCCTGTCATAATCATCCTTCACTGCCTATTACATTCTCAGTATAGGTTGTAATTGTGTTGTTATCAGTTGTACTTATTTTCTGGCAGTGAGATATGGAAAATATGCTGATATCTTTCGCCGTCCTTGCTTCGCTGGCTTTCGTATTGCTCCAAGCGGGTATTGCAATCAGAGATTGAGATTAGGCAGTTAAGCATTGCCATGTTGAACGTATTGTTATCTCTTTCTACTTACCATGTTTCTAGTTAAAGCAAACACAACAAAGGCAATTTATTTACAATATTTATATTGTTTTTGACACTAAAATGCGCTAATAGCGGGATTTGGAAAATCATGTAGTATTAATATGGAACGTCCCTGGACTTAACGAAATGAACGGGATAGCGTTATAATCGGGAGCATAATTACGGGGTTTTATTGTATATATCCTGTTTAGATAAATTATTCATATTCAGTGATAAAAATAAAACTGTGCTATAATTGCAAATATTTGTGGCTTTAATTTTGCGCATTATTATCTACTAGTAACATGGACTTCAAACGTTAGTAACAGAACTAATTTCGATTTGACATTTTTAATTTCTGAAAATATCTTTTCACACGTGTACGTTGATTACAATCAATCTTGCATTTATCTTTAGAAGGCGATTGCACTGTTCAATTAAAAATCCGAGCGCTTAATTGCATTTAATCATTCGAATTTTATGAATAAACTTATCTTATAGACGTGCATGGTTTTTTATTTATTTATATTTGTTGAAAGTTATAGGTGGGTCAATTAATGCAGCTTGGGGGCCGGGTTCGACCCACAGAAATTAGTTTGGCAAACTCTCCTCTAAATCACTATGATAGCTACTAGCTATTAGTATAAGAAAAGTGTTTTATTTCGCCGCAAGGAGGCACTTATCTACTAAAGTAGACGAAGACGAGTTTTAAACACCAATAATATAAAAACAATTATTTGTCTGGACATAGAGGACAAATACTTCTCTCTTGCAATTTTACTTACTTGTAAAAGAAAACTCCAAACCGTTATAAACAAAACTCGTACGGTAGTTAACCAAAATGCACAATGTAATATTTTTCAAACACTGTACTAACACTGAAAGGAACATCACCTATTAAAGTGATTCACCAACTGAATGTTTAGTCCTATAAACTCCTCTTGTGGGTCTGAGTGGCATATACAAAACCTGATTTTATTTTGGGAACTCAAAATCGGCGCCCTAATGAGCGCAAAGCTGTGACTAACGGACAGCAAAGTTCACCCCACAAATGACACACTGTTGAAGTAAACAAGTTCCCCCATTGCCTGCCCTACAGTAATTGCGATGATGGCCTTACCGAAGTATAACTGTGGGATGTAGGTTAAGGTTGAAGGGGAGAGTGACTAACACCAATGGACACAGCCAATGGGCAATTGTTCTCTGCTAAACTTATCCAGAAAAGGAATTCTACTTCCATCTACTTTATTTCTGTGCCTTACAATTAAAATCTGATGGATTCCTTGGGCTGAACTTCAATTTTATAGTCACGCTAATTTATTTTTATAACAGCTTGAAACTTCATCGATACATCCACGAGCAACGAGTCAAACACTGAATTTATCTTGAGAGCATTTGCAGCTGAAATTGTTTACTTTGAATATTTTAATAAAATGGTATGACATAACATATCAACAACCCATCATGGTTTATTTTTATACAACGTCTACAAACTATGCAAAAGGTTATTCTTCTCTCTACTTAAGGTTGAGATAAACAATGGCTTACATAGTCACATTGCAATTTCGTTATACGAACAAGGAAATGCCGATAATATTCAAGCTGGTTGTGTATACTGACCTTGAAATTTTATTCTATTTTCAGATTTTGCCAGAGAAAAGTCTTGGTCTTCGTTTCTGCGTAGAAACATTTTGTCTATCTCCCGAATTTACACAATTATACAAAACTCTTCCGAAATAAGAATTCCCAGAAAATTCAGATATACACTTTAAACTAGACACTATATCATAATCAAAATCATGAGACATTTTGAGAAAAAAAATCTGATGTGTTCCATTCACATGACTTTCTCTATATCTCTGCAACAAATTATTGCTAAAAAGCTTATGCTTCTATTTACTTCACACCAATCGAGAAAAAATCAGCAGAAATAGCCCTATTGCTTACTTGTAAGTAGAAGCGAAATACAACGTATTAGATAAAGTTCACAATATGGTAAATTTGGGGAAATATATACTTGTTTTTTGTTTTAGTTTTACTAATATTAATACCTGCTTATTCTTTAAGGACAGTTGCCTATAAACCAATTTGTTATCCCTATGAATTTGAACGAGTTTATTCGAAGAACATTTGCATGTTTCTCAAAATCTCTCTGCTCCACTGTCTAAAATTTGCTAAAAATTGTAGCAGTTTACCGTATGCATGTTGTACTGTTTCTGGAAATAAGTACGTAGTTCTCAGAAATTAGACATTTTTAGGCAGTTGATAACGCGTTTTAGATGCAGCTTATCTATACCATTAATATAGATATACCGGAAATGGCTTAAATCTCTAAAAAATTATTTGAAACAAAGTGTGTGTTTCTCTAAAGGGATCTTCTTATCTGTGTAGTGCGTTTTTGTCTATCCCTATTACCAGTTATACAAGATTATGCAAAACTCCTTCCGAACAGAGATGGCTTCACAGACTACTACCAGAAAATTCGAGATATACGAGTGTTCCATGCAAAGGATAGTTAGGGGTGGGGAATTTTCTTGAAAATTCTTCGTGTTGCAACTTACTTACATGTGTACCTAGTTTGATATCAGAATTTTCGTTTTTGAGTTATGCTGGTCACACACAAACATTTTGTCTAAAAATACGTTTGGAATCAGAGGCCTTAAAAAGTATTTCTGACGAAATCTCGGTGTCGAATTTTTGGGCTGAGCACAATGCTTTCCCTACTTAATTTACCTGATAAAAAGATTAATTTTTACTAAGAGGTTATCAAAACATGCATCTCCGGAGTAATCTAAGTAATCTCTGCAAACTATTCTTACAAAGCTTATTTTATCTACATCATGCTACTCGAAATAAACATTAGCGAAACTTCTCTTATCACTTGATTCCTTCTAAGGAGGAGGAAAATAAGAGGATAGGACTAAGGCAAAGCCATAGTCAAATCTTTGTGTCTTTGAACAAGTAAACAAGTGAAGTTCGGTCCGCTTTGCACGGCCAGCAGTACACAAAACAGAGATCAAACGAAAGGTGACTTACGTTTGAGAAAATTTGCATAGTTTAAAATTGAAACCAATAACAAGAAATATCTGGGAAACTGTTAATTCTACAACAGCAACAAAAATGTATATGACAAAGTGTGCGTTTTAACGAGATCAACAATGTTTTTGTAGAAGTTTTTCTTTCTCTCTTACGGTTTACCAGTTATCCAAAATTCATCCAGAATGAAGATCTTCAGAGAATATTCCCAGAAAATTCAAGATATACATTTTATTTGTCATGCACATGTCTTTAATATACGGTAGACATTTCAATCAAAATCGTTAAAGCCATTTTTGAGAAAAAGAAATTTCAAAAAATTGCCCATGTAAAGGATGGTTTGGGGTGAGAGGATTTTCTTGAAAATCTTCGTGCCGCATCCTTGGAACACACTAAATTTAAATACCAAGTTTGGTATTTAATGTTTTGATTTATGCTGCCCACACTCATTTTTAGGGGATCTCAAAACAATATTTCAGGTAAAATGTCGTTTTTGGGTGGAGCACAATACCTTCTCTATCTACTATGCACATTGTACACATGCGCTATAGAAAGTAAAAATTCAACATCGTGATAGCCAAAAAGGTTTCTTAAATGAGTTTTTAATTTAGGTGCCTTCCAAAGATACAAGGCGATGATTTTTGGAATTCACATCAACTACTCCTTCATTAAGAAAAAATAGAGTATTGTAATGCATCAAAAAATTCGAAATCGGAATGCATATTTAGGACCTCCTGAATGAAAAAAAAAAAAATATTTTGTAAAAATACCTCTGTGTGTGTGTGTGTGTGTGTGTGTGTGTGTGTGTGTCAGCATATCTCAAAAACGAAAAGTACGTTAAATACCGAACTTGGTATTTAAGTCCATTATCTTCCAAGATGCGACACGAAGATTTTCAAGAAAATCCCCCCACCCCAAACTCTCTTTACATGGAAAAATTATCGAAAATTTTGATTTTATCAAAAATGGCTCTAAAGATTTCGATTAAAATATCGTATATTAAAGATGCCTACATGACAAATAAAATGTATATCTTCAATTTTCTGGGAATAGTCTCTGAAGACATGTTTATTCTGGATGAATTTTGCATAACTGGTAAACCGTAACAGATAGACAAAAGCTTAATTCACACAAAAATGTAGAGCTCGTTAAAACATACAGTTTATGTTGCATACATTTTTTTCGTGGAGTTGACCGTCTTTGGGATATTTCTTGTTATTGGTTTCAGCTTTAAAATACTCATACTTTTCTTATACGGGAATTTGTCAACTCCCGTCCACACAAAGGAACATCATTCACATAGCAAACAGCTTTTGACTATCACTTTAACCTATGGTACTCCCTCATTTACCTTTTATTTACATGGAGGCAAGTAATAAGACGATTTCTACTACTTTTTTCCCTATTAGCATGAAATAAATAGAAGAATAAGCATTTTAACAATAATTTATTGTAGAGAAGAAGAGAAAGTCATGTGGATGGAACAAATCAGATATTTTTTTTTTTGTATTTGATTAAAAATAGCGACGCCAAAACATTACACTTTCTAAATACCCCTTTTTGAGGGCAGAATACGATACTACCTATATCTACTATGTGTAAGCGGTAGAGAAGGCATTGTATTGCTCTTTGTAGAAACTATTCCATTCATACGCTGTATGTCATGTTGACTACCGCACTATCTGGTATATCGACCAATCATACGAGTTTGCAGGAATGTTATTTTGGCAGATAAATTACTGAACCGTAATAGGATTAGTATGCAGTGATTAAAAGGCTACGTCAACCAATTGTTTTTTAACATTACATGTTAAAATAGCGTCATTTCAAAATAAACTTGAGCTATTGAGGAAAAAACAAAAAACAACGAGAGAATGAAGCAAACAATGAGAAATAAATAAAAATAAGTATTGAGCTTTGGTTTTAACTTATTTTAATCTTAACTATTTTCGTCTTCCCACTCCTGGTAGCAGTGCCTAGCATTCGTTAGTACATTTGCTTGTTTATTCATTTAGTATTTCGTAATCTGAATGCTGAAACAATGGTGATTTGATTTCAAATAAAAGAAAGTAATTATATTTACATAATCTGTTACTTTTATTCACGGAATAGTGTTAATAAATCGCATTGAAGGTACGAATTTTATCTAGGTAAAATGCAAGTCCTTTCACAATTCCATGTATTAATATAGAGTCATGTATTCAATAAAGGAGGTCTGTCTGGGTTTTTGACCTGGGTATGCACATACTTCCAAGGACCTATACCTTGCCGTTTGAATATTGATAAGATTCTAGCTCCCTGAGGAAACGGGATCTCCTTTAAGATATTCCGCTAAGAAATTCCATCGACCGGAACAGAGCTCGCGACCCGTGGACCAGAGGCAAGCGCACTGGTGTCAGTCCGTGGGCGCCGAACATCTGACCTCTTTGTCAGCTTCCGACATCGCAAAAAACAATGATGCAACTCTGAAAGTGCATGCATGTTTCTGAAATGCTTGCTTTGGCACATTTAAAATGCGTCAATTTTTAAAATAAACAATTCTTTACTAAGACTGTAAAGGGGGAATACTTTTAAATCATCTAATATTGGCCATTACCACCCACAGCTACGCTCAAAGTATCCTGATATCTACCGAGGTCTATCTTTCTTTTTCCTTATGCCCTCTCCTAAGGTATTTTACTCTTTTGCACAGCAGAAGATTATGAATGTAAGTTTTACGCGAATGCGCAAATGAGCTTGGAGATGTAAATCACAAAGCTGCTTGATATTCATCCTAAAGCGCGAGGAAAACGTTGAATAATGAGTATTCCATTTGACAACGAACTTAATTTCACTGTGTTATGCTTTCGGAAGGAATGAGCGAGATGGCGCTATGTGCGACTCGCATTTGGGAGACCCCAGGTTCAAAACCTCGGGAGTCGACCAACCGCGGTTTTTATGGTCGCTGGGTAAATGGTGGGTTGGATAACATGGATCTGCGAATTTTCATATTATCCCTTTCATCACATTTCATTTCCTTCTTCGTTGCCATACCAGGCATTAGGCTGAACATCCATCCTAGGTCTGGTATGATCCCAAGTTTCCTTGCTCTTCGACAGGCTACTGACCCACGAGATTTGTTTGTTTAGTCCTTAAAGGTTTATATCCTGCAAAGAGGACGGTAATCTGTTGAAGATGGGGGGAAAAAAGTTTTCGGAAGGAAATCTGCAGTTTCAGAGCGGCTGAAAACAGTCCAAAGAGTTTAATTGGTGCAATTGCTTAAATGTCTATCATATCGGATTGGTTTAATTAATCACCTGCCAAAGACTGTCTTATAAAACTTATAAAAACAACTATTTCTAACATGCATTTAATGGATAGAAACATTGCATTCCACCTAAATATTGGCAGTTCAGGTTTCATCAGAAATATATGTTTTGAGGTTCCCTGAATAAAAAAAAAACAAACAAAAAACAATACCAATAAAACCACCATATAAACAAGACGTCTATATGCATGTATGTGTGCGCCTGTCGTGTTTTACTTCCTCTATCGTAAGTTCCAAGCAGACGAGTAAAATATTCACCCCAGCAAAATATTCGGAACAGCGGAAAGAGTGAACTTTATTTCCTTAATCCCTCTTTCTTAGAAGGTAGCTTTGTACGAATGACGTTCAATAAGTCCTTAAAAAATCCAAGAATTTATCTCGTAGCATCGGAAAAAGTTTGTATTTAGTAACCGTCGTCTCTTGCTAGATGGCAATTAAAATTTCAGTTATATCCATCACGTGGTTTAGTTTCTATAGGTGATTGAAGCAACAATCTTGTGCTTATTTAAAAAGACGGGGAGGGGGGGGGAGCAGTTTCATGTTGTGATTTAACACTAGTATTTAAAGGAATTAATATCGAAAGAGATAAAAGCCGAGTTGGATGAGGTTCATGGCACATCTGCTTCTGTGTTTACAACAATTTACAATTAGACAAATGAATTTAAACGTGGCCGCACATCCACAAACGACGAACATCGTTCCGGACGTCCAGTAGAAGTGACATCCTCCGAAATGATTGACAAAATCCAGAATATGATTTTTCAGTGATCGACAAATCAAAGTTCGCAAAGGTCCATAGGCATATCACAAGCTAATGTTCGCAATTTTGCACCAAAAATTAGATTTGACAAAGGTCTCGGCAAGATGGGTGCTGCATTTGCTCCCAATAGAGAATAAATGGAATGGTGTGATCGATTCGGAAGCTGTATTAGAATTTTTTCGTCGCAATCCGGTCGAGTTTCTGCGTCCATACTAACTGGATGAAATATGCATACATTACTACACTCCAGAGACCAAAGTACAGTCGAAACAGTGGGTTTTTAAAGGCGAACCAGCTCCGAAGAAGGTAAAGGTGGTGAAATCTGCAGAATAGGTTATGGCCCGGATTTTTGGAATGCACGCGGAATCATCTGCATTGATTACTTGCAGAAAGGAAGAACGATAAATGGAGAGTATTATGCGTCGTTATTGCACCGTTGAACGGAGACATCAAGAAAAAAACGCCATCTGGCAAAGAAAAAGATTCTCTTCCATCAAGACAATGCGAGGGTGCACACCTACACGGTTCGATGGCGAAAATTGCAGAATTAATTACTACAATATCCACCATATTCAGCAGATTTGGCCCCCGGTGACTTTTTTACTTTCTCAATACGCACTATGTACATAGTGTATAGAGAAAGTATTGCACTCCACCAAAAAATTAGATACCGAGATTTCACCGGAAATATATGTTTTAGGGTCCCCAATAAAAAAAAAAAAAAAAAAAAAAAAAAGCATTTTCACAAAAAGGTCCGTGTGTGTGTGTGTGTGTGTGTCTCCGTGTGTCTGTGAACACGATAACGCAAAAACGAAAAGTCGGTAAAATACCAAACTTGGTATCTTCCAGGGATGCGACACGAAGATTTTGAGAAAAATCCACCCACTCCCAACTACCCTTTACATGGAACTTTTTTCGAAAATTTTGATTTTCTCAAAAATGGCTCTAACGATTTTGATTAAAATTTCGTATATTAAACATATTTACCTGACAAAATGTATATCTTGAGTTTTCTGGGAATAGCCTCTGAAGAGTAGTTTAATCTGAATGAATTTTACTAAATTTTGAATAACTGCTAAACCGTAAGAGATGGACAAAAACTTACTACACAAAAAAATGTAGAGCACATTAAAACACACAATTTATTTTATATACATTTTTTTCGTGGAGTTCATCGTTTTTGTGACATTCCTTATATTTGGTTTCTGCTATGAAAAACGTATACTTTTCTCATACAGGAACTTGTCAACTCCTATCCATATAGACAAAGGAACTTCATTGACATATCTACCAGCTTTTGACTATCACTTTAACCTACAGTTGTCCCTTATTTCGCTTCTACTTACAAGGAAGCAAGTAATTAGACTATTTCTGCTATTTTTTTCTGATTAGCATAAAGTAAATAAAAGTATAAGCTTTTTAAGAATAATTTGTTGCAGGGATATGGAGAAAGTCATGTGAATGGTACACATCAGATTTTTTTTTCCAAACTTGAAAAAGTGGCTGGGCGGAAAACGATTCACGTCTAACGAAGACGTCATCTCCAAAACATATGCCTATTTTGAGGACCTTCCAAAATCCTACTTTTTGGAAGGCTTAAAACAGTTGGAGAAACACTGGAAAAAGTGTATCGAGCTAAAAGGAGATTATGTTGAATAAATAAATACAAAAAACTTTACCATTTTTTTTATCTTTTTCTAAGGACTTATTGAACGCCTCAGATTGTATCGACATCATATTCAGCAGTAAAACATTTTGACTGTTTCACGAATGGAACTATAAAAATAGACATTGCTATGAATTTCTAAGGTATAATTTTAACTTCCTTTAAGAGACTGATTAAGGTTGAAAGTTTTGAAGTTGCATTCATTCCAATTCCAATTAACAAACATGAACTTTAATTACAGAAAAATATATTTTGGCAATTTATTTGTTTTAACTCATAAATAATGAGTATATATCCAATCAAATTAAAAATAGTTTATTGTAATACAACCGTATTACACTTGTCACTGGAGACAGCTCAGTGGCAGTCAAATCACTGCAGCTACGTGAATGAAGATAGCCAATTCCCGTCGATACCGCCCAACACACCTCCATCCCCGCCAGCTATAATCTACATTTTAACCACATTTCCACTGTTTACAAATGTATTTATATTGCTGCCACGGGTTGTCAGATCTGTCTCAAGGGACAAGTTATAATACGGAGATTATAATGCAAGTAATGGATATGTATTTTCATTGAACATTCTTAAAAATTGCTCATCAAAACTGGAGAGAGCTTCCTTTTGTTTGGATTACTCCGCGATTCACAAGATAAGTTGACGATACTAACATGAATATGATACTAATAAATGCATGAAAGGTGGTAAATGAAAACAAAATTTTAGCAGGTTAGAATGTTGTCTAATTCAACTTCAAGGCACTGCTATCTGGGACTCATCACTTGATGCGTGAGTGAAATACTAAAACTATACATACTGTTGCTTCGGTGGTCACGTGGACTACCTAATTGGAACAAGAATGTTATAGTAACGTGCGTAAACGAAAAGATAGACACTGTCGCTGAATGAAGGCCCGAAACTTGGCAACGAGAAGGTCCAAGTACTCCCACGCCCTGTCCTGTTTCGCCATCTCTGTTATGTAACAGAGGGCGCCAGATATCTGGTTCAATGAGAGAGGCCATTGCTCTTTCCTATTGGACATTTCTTGCGGGAACAGACATATTCTTAGCTACAACTTCATCGATCACATAAAGGAACAGATGTATAGTGCAATGTACAGTTTTACTCCACTCTAAAAACTTCACTAAAAACTTCACGTTTTCACGTTTTAATGAACTGCTCATCTGCCTGATGAAAGTTAAAAATGAAATTTGACATAACGTTGATAACATTCTTTCCCAATCTGTAGGACCTCAAAGATCTCTTTATATATATATATATATATATATATATATATATATATATATACACACACACACACTTAGCAACAGTACATATCTCTTTCCTATGCGCTTATAAATATTACATCTTATAATATTCTGAAAATTAGATTAAACATAAAAAAATCTGATGTGCTCCAATCACACTTTCTCTACATCTCTGTAACAAATAATTGTTAAAAACTTGTGCTTCTATTTCATGCTAATCGAGATAAACCTAAGCATTTTTGTAAGTAGAAAAGAATTAAGGAAATACACTAGGCTAAAATGATAGTCAAATATTTTAAGAGCTGGTTGCCATGTGGATAAATTCAGTTTCTTTGCATTGCCAGGAGTTGACAAATTCCAGTATGTGAAAAGTTTTAAGTCTTTCAAAACTGAAACCAATAACAAGAAATATCTAATCAAAATCGTTAGAGTCATTTTTGACAAAATCAAAGCTTTTTTTTAGCATAATCTAAAACTTCTTCGGGAGTATGCATTTTCATTCATTTATTGGTTTATTTGGTGCTGTTTAAACAACCAGAATTGAAACTATTTATTCCGGCGGGGTTACGCAGCAACGAACAAACAAAACACTATCTACTACTAAAATTCATTTCCTCGTAATGACTCTAATAATATTAATGTTAATAAATATAAGACCATTTAGTTAATATTAGGATAGGATAAAACGTTGTATATCCCACATGGCTTATTAGACTATTATTTGCTCACGCGAAATTAGAATATACTGCGCTTACGCGCTAGTGTAATAAACATCCCACACAAAATAGTTTATTTAAGCCACTTAAATAAATAACTATTACTATCGCTTTAGCCTAGTGTATTCCCTTATTTCCCTTCTATTTATAAAGAAGCAAGTAATAAGGCTATTTTGTTAATGTTTATCTCGATTGGTATGGACTAGATAGAAGTATAAGCTTGTTAACAATAATTTGTTACAAAGATATAGAGAAAGTATGTGAATGGAACACATCAGATTTGTTTTAAAATTTCTCTTTTATATTTAGAAACCATAAAACCTAAGACATAATTAATTTAGTAATGCAACAAGAACGCTTAACCCCCTCTGGGGTGTGGGGTAGCGTGTCTGCCTTACAATGAAGAGGTCGAATTTGAATTTCTGTTAGGGCGAGTTACCCGAATAAGGGGGGGTTTCCTTTAACCTGAGAAGACAAATATATAGAAACTTAGCCTCCATGGACTTTTTTTCAGGCACACTTGAGCATCATTTCACCAATTGTATTTATCATCGATATGCCCTGCCATAAGCTGTACATTTTGTCACAGTGTGAGCAGCATTCTTTTTTGTGTGTATGTGTGTGTAAGGTATCTAATGTTAGAACTTCGCTCGCGCACACGAACACACTCACACACAAATATTTGAACCATGTAGTTCAAATCTCGCCTATGGCATTGAATCAATCCAACTCCTGCCATACACACGGCTTGTGTGGGGGGAAAGAAAAACTAGAAATCTGCAATAATCGAATAGAGGAAATTGCAATAATTCTAAGACCCTGACTAAAAAGTGCAGTGCAAGGCTGCAAGCATCACAGAAAATAATATATGGCGCAAGGCACAACAATAAGCCCAAAACCCAATTAATATTGATGTTTTCTTAACCTTAAATCTCACTGTTTAGAGAAAAATAAAAATATAACAGAATGTATAGTGTCTTAAAACGTGAAGTGACGTTATATATCCCATCTATCTGAACACAAATATTTCTTGAAGCGACTGGGTACGCAGTAGGCTAATCAACTAGGTATTCACAAAACAACATGATGTATATTAACATCTACAGTGGCAAAAGAATCGACACTTAAATATTTTCAATCTTAAATATCCAAATAATTCTAATTATAAAAGCGAATATTTAATAATTTTGCCATAATCTATATTGGTGCGTTTTAACGGAAAGTTATTGTAATACTTGTTTGCATCTCATTGCTTCGAATCAGCTGCAAAGGAGTGAATAACAACTTAACAAGCACCATACAGAAAATGCAATGCTATTTATTTGTTCTGTTATTTTCTCAAACTTTTGTTGTTTTATTCACAATTTTTAGAACGCAACCGGGTGGAAGATGTATAAAGGTCATAATTTTCTTAACAAAAAGTACAAACGAATAGACAAGAAAATATAACACTTGACGATTAAGATCAGATCCACCGAGGATTAGAATACGTGCCTTTATTTCCGATACCAGGAACAAATTTTACTGTGTTGCTGAAACTATGTTAAATTTTATAGTGGTGTTTAATTTTCAAGAAGAGATCTTTTGTGCATTTTCATAAAATATTTGATATTAATTAAACGAAAGCAGCTAAAACGGAAACATACCTGTTTAGGTTTGAATGAAATAAATAAATAAATAAACCTCTGACAAACTCAGTTGCTGTAAAAACCAAACATGCTATCGGATACAAAAAATAAAAGAAAAAAAAAAAGTTCACATGGTTACGGAGACATACGGAAAAAAAAAAAGTTTTAATTAATTTAATGAAATGAATAAAATAAATATTAAATAAGCTGCATATCCAACTGAGCTATGTTTATTTTTATTTAAATATTCAATAATTAAACTGACAAATAACAAAATTGATGTAAAGTATTGGTAGCGCTCTTGACACCAAGCTGCGCACGCCTGATTTCAACAAGATGTTTGATATATGATATCCTCTTTTGCGGAAGGCCTTTCAGCATTTGTCTAGGATTAGGAACACTTCTTTCAGGATACAAACTACTCTCGAGGGAGTGAGTATTTGGATACCCATTATCCTCTTCAGGACTTTCAACCTTCCCAGGTCGACAGGTCTTTCTTTTTTTAGGTATTCCCGTAGGATTGTATTCCAAATGTTCTTGTATTATAGATAGTGCCCGGCATGTAAGAATGTTATTGCTGTCTGTAGGGAGATTTCTTGCGGGTGTTTGATTTCGTTAATGGCTCTGGTGACGTTATGGCTCTGTTCCTCACGTGTATGGTGTAGGTTCGCTGTCGACTGCAGCGAATCACGGAAAACACCTTGATGTATGTATATTTGAAGGGGTTTACCGTATTAAGTTGTCTTACTTCATTGAACATGAAACCTGGGGCTTTACTTTTCCTCCTTTCCTAAATATTATAATTTACTTAATTTGTTTACCATAGTTTACATAATTTATCACATTTAATTCACCATAATTACGAAGTTTTCTTCATTTATTGCGAGTTCATTAGCCGATGCTATTAATTCTCGAAGCTGTGTTTTAGTTCCTATGCACTCGCTGGATTTTGTTACGGAAAATCCTCCGTTATATCTGCTGTCGCTATGTTGAAAAGAACAGACTTAATAGTTCGCCCTGCAGAAAGCCGTTGGTCTGGAATAGTATCATTATCCTGATTTGGTTGTGCTCCAATATTGCTGTATTTATTCTTGTCAAGTAACCCGATCATTTTAAGTAACCTTACCGATTATTTGCTCCAGTTTTGTGATTGGGATGCTTCTAAGGGATCGAAAACCTTAAAATTAATGAAAAGCGCTTACAGTTTTCCTTTTGGAAGTCTTGAAGAATCTTTTTCCTCTCCAGTTAGTTTTTATTGTATCCGCGTCAGCGTTGCCATTTGTAAATTCGAATTGTTTTGAGATTCTTTCTGCCGTTTCTTGAGTTAGTCTCTGTATGATGATTTTTGTGAGGAGCTTAAATGTCGAATTTTCCACTGCGATACCCCGGTATGAGTCTTGTTCGGAGATGTCCCCCTTCCTATTACAAAATGATTTTGATGGTGAAACGCCTCCAATGAACTTCATGCATTTATTAAATAGATCAGTCTAGAATTTTTTTGACATGTGCTGCGACTCCACGAGATTTTAATCGTAGATAGCAGCTATACCCCTGTCGCCCTTAGAAACACACTTTTGTACGATTAATTCCGAGAGCAGCTCCATGTTACCGCTGTGAATGCTCTCATTGGTTTGAGAACGAAGCACTCAATTTTAGGAGAAAAATAGATCTATCTTTACTAAATATTGTTGATTGTAAAATACGGTAATCGATAAGTTAATTGTAACATTACAAAGCACTGCATTTTTTCAGCTGTTTGGAAATACAAAATGTCAGCGAGAATATAGCGGCAAGCTTGCGTGATTTCGGTACAACTAAAAATGAGTGATACGAATATAAAAAGCACACTAAGGGTAAATGCTAAAGAGTGGCGAGAAGCAGATTCTTTTAAATGTGTTTCACAGGTTAATGGAGCACAATTCGGATATTTTAAGGAATGGGCTGGTAAAAATAACGGTAGAGTACACCGGTGTGTCATAAGCGAGTGTTGTCACGTTTGCAAAGAATTTAAAGAAACTGGTAATGTTAAAACACCTTGTAAAAACATATTTAAAACAAGTGGACGACTTTTTAAGTGTGCAATTCCTTCTAAAGTACATCATTTGTTGTTGTGGCAATGAGCTACCTACAATAAACAAAGTGTTAAGTGCTGCCAACGGTGGCATGATTTGCCAAATTTTAAACAGGAGCTTACGTACATTACTTTTATAAATGGGGGTTTCGTTTGTGAAACGAAACAATGTCAACATAATTGTAGATAATATTGCACTTTAGAAGCAATAAAACTTTCAAACTGTAAGAGGTGCGTCAGCTTTTAGACAAATCACTGGCTCAAGCGACGGCGGGAATGTGGCAGGCTGACATCACACATGCAAGCAAGAAGTAGAAAAACTGTGGCAACTGGACTTCTCACTGATACCATCGTCGATAATTTAGTGATAACTTAAGTGATGACAGTTCAGGGTCATCCTCAGATTCCGATCTGGGAATTGCAGCATTACCTCAAGCGATGACGGATCTGAATCTGACTAATATAAGTACAAAAGTGCTTTAAAATCACGGCTTCGTTTGAATATATTCACCTTTAATATTATGTTCTTGACCTATTACTCAACATCATTAAATAGGAAAAATAGCAAAACCTACTAGTAAGCAATTCTTGTTCATACAACTTGTTTTGAATGTACTATGGCGTAACACATGGGCGAAGGTGACACTGTCGTCTGTCACATCGTATGGTTCTACATGTAGGCGCAGAGTAATACAGAAAGTGTACTTCTAAGAACGGATAAACTATAGTTTCGCTTCATACTATTTATTCCCGCTGAGATTATTCTTGGGAAGTCCATGTGGGTGTGTATTCTGTTTATTTTCGCCCTTGGTTCTGATCTTTTGGTTCAGGATTTGTGCGAAGTGAGACTCCCAGGAGTGCATCTGTGTATCATCTGTTCTCGGCATCCCCGGAAAGGATTTTTCTTTGCCGCTTCTACAATACTGTCAGTTTCTTCCTCTGTGTGTGCCGATCTTTTGGTTTCTAGTAGTTACTTATACTGCTCCCTAACTGTGTTGTGTTGATCCTTGAACCCGCTTGTTTATTGTTTTGTGGAGTAGACTTAGTACTGGTTTCCGTTCTTCGCAAACATCCTTTCGATTTTCTTGTTGCCATTTTAATGCGTTGGACTGATTTGATTACATTTCGTAGTTCGTGTGCTGCTTCGTCTACATGACCTTCTTAGGTGTAGGAATTGATATTTGCAAGTTGCGGGGTGCATCTATCAGTGTACTTGGTATACTCAGTTGCAATGCGCCTTATGCGTCCTGGTATGCCCTAATGTTGTCACCATCTGTGCCAATCATTCCTAACAACCACTGCTGCGACGTTTTAATTCCCAGCATAAGACAAAAATGTCAGCCAGTTATGGCGAAACGAGGCGTTTAAGAAAAAAGTTTAAGCTAACAAAACTTGTAGGTTAATTGCTGTTATTGTATACTTATGAGTCTTGCCTTAAACGCTTTATGAATTATAATCCCAGATTATGTACGATAAATATTTTCTACTAATATAAGTAAAATGTATTATAATTTTTACATTTAAACAACACAGTAACTTGTTTAACACAGTTTTCTTAGTGAAGAGATACTAAAATTGGTCCTGGAAATTCAAAGAAAATCTTCGCTTCCCATTTTAAGATGATGAGCTTCAAATGTTAATTTGCTAATTAAAAAGCTAAACGTTTTCAGATAATACGCCGACCTCAGAGACGCGCTAGGCTTTCTCAATTATTTTCCTTTCTTTCGTTTTAATACATTTTTAGATAAATATGCATATATCTTTTTAGGTTGAATGTGCTATTGTTTTACTGTAGGTTATGAATAGAGAGGTACACATGAACTTTCACATAAGGCTTATATATCTTTAATTTACTATAACTAATTTTATATTCATTTTTTTTTTTAATTATTAGAAGTAATACATGCTATTAGAATTTAACTGTCAAATATTTAAGGCGATATATTTTTTTCCAAAACATGATTGCAAAATATCTGCTAACGATTGAACTTTAGCCCAAGGAAGGTAAATGAGCAAATCAAATAATGAACTGACCATTTTCACTTTAAACACACACACACACACACACACACTAGCTTATACTCTACTCTACATTTTAGCTATATAGGCAGCTTCCTTCAAACTTAGCTCTGATATAAGTTGAACAAATTCCATAGATATTTGAGGATACATACCATAAACCTTTTTATTCTTCTATCAACAGTTTGCGCTTTGTTACGTTATATGGCGTGTCTGAAGCAGGGGGAATCGTAAATTTAGCATTGCATAATAGGCATGGATGTTCGTGAAAGCTCTAATGTGCTACACTGGTGATAAAATGCAGACCTGTTAGGTATTCTCTTTGAACGTATAGGGCGAGCTAACACCAAATAGGCGATTGTGGCGCTATCTAAGGCTCTGTAACTAATATCTCAAAATCTTCTTCATAGTGATGAGCAAAGCGAATTACTTTTAAGAATCGAAAGTTTCATTCGAGTACAAGTTCTTGAATATCACAAGCACCCACTTATGTTTTCGGTAATCGAAATCAGTCTGTGTTCGTATGGAAGTTCTTGGATGCTACATCATCGACACTCGAGTGATGTCCCCAGTTCTCACCGTGGTAGTTCTCGAATAATGCATTCAGTTCAAATGATGGATGAGAAATACAGTTAAGTGTAGACAACTGAGTGCTAGGCATGCTTATTTTTTCAATACGTTGGATAACAAAGATAAACGACCGATATGTATAGTGTATAGTACTGATATGCTATTCATCAAATTGTAATCTTGGAACGTTTACTTCTAAATAATTCACTGCAGCACACATGGGCTTAATTGTATCGTTTTGCTCTGTATGTGTGGACGCTGTGCTGCAGTGATTTCAAAACTAATCATGCCTGAAAAACAGTTTATTTGAACAAAGTAATGTTAATATATTTTTAGGGCAGGATTTAAGCACGAACATACTTAATTTTAATTTGTTTACATGTACTGTGGTTATTGTCAATGAAAGTCGTAACACAAACTATAGGACCATGGATTTGAAAATTCTTTTACAAAATAAAATGGATTATTCATGATTCAGGATGTATCACTCAGCACGCCCCTCCGGTCTTGCCAGCAAGTGCCCAGGCATATATATGGACTTAAAGAATAAGCACCAACCAGATTTAGGTGAAGCTATGCCAGCAACACCGTGACGAGATCTCGATTCAGTTCGGTGCACCTGCACCTATCCGAGAGCAGAACTCACGACATTCTCAAAAGAGAACCGGTGCACTTATGTCCATCCAAGTGAAGGATTCCAATGCTGTATTCAGGATTAGAAACCTCGAGAAAATCTAAGAATCGAGTACACTGACATTTTGCATTCGAATATTCCCATCACTAATTCTTCACATACAAACATAATTCTTGTATAATTCAAATGGCCGGCACGTGAGTGACTAAAAAAATTAATGGATACCCGCTGATAGCATTTGCTTTATGATTATAGAAGTTAAATGGGATAACACAAAATGAAACGATATAAACGGCAATATTATCCAAAACATTCTTTTACTTTTAAAATGGCTTACAAAAATGTGATTTTCTTTAAAATAGCATGTTAGAGATAATCGATCTGACAGAATGAGGTAGAATAATCTCGAATATGGTGCAGACATACAATGATGCAGTTCTACTCCTATGACATTTATACCGGGTCTTCAGATTTATTCGGCTTTAACGCCAGTGGGTTTAAATGCATGACGTCATTATTAGTTCAGCGAGCCCCTCGTCTCATAGGGAAGGTGCGCCATTGAACTTTGGACTTTATGCATTGTCGCCTTTGAAAACAGCTTGATGTACTATGTAGTACAGAATTGTTTTTCATCACGACATTTTGTGCGTTATTTTCACACCAGATAGTGATCAATTGATCAGAATTTGCATGGTTGAGTGTTACTTCTGAACTGGACGAATACGTTATCTATCAGCATGAATGCTGTGATTGCGAGTTTACGAGACGCAAATGTAAATATTGGAAAGGTACGATACAAGTCTTATTTCACTAAGGTGGCCTCGAAACTTTTGACATTCACCCCCCGCCTTCTATTCATCGTTCGCTAGTCCTCTGCAAGAAACAATGCCTGATAAACTCGCCACCTAGTACTGACGTCATGCGCGGGCAAAGGATTGTCGGCAAAGGCCTAACAAATCTGAAGACCTCATATGAAAGTGAAACAATTTAACAAACCAATGCCTTGAGTCAGAAGCAAACAAACTTTAGATCATGGCTTATCCAGGATGCTGATCACCCCAATTCCTGATATGGCGGCAAACAAGAAAGAAATTAGATGCAGTGATATAAGACATGATAGGAAAATTCGCGAATCAAATTAGTCAACCCAGCATTCGCCTAGCGTCTCGGGAAAATCGCGAGAAAACCTTTGATGAGGATGATCGGCCCTGGAGATTTGAATCTGGCACCCACCGAAAGTAAGTTGCATGGATTACCACGGCGTCAGCTCGCTCGACAAATTGAAAGCACTAAGGATATAAACTCGACTGAAGTATTCAGTGTATGTTAATTTGTTCCATAGCAATAACAATTTCTGAAACACTTGTTTTTAACACTTTTTAAGTACCTTCCTCATCACCCCAGTTTTGAAGTTAACTTTGGTGCGTAACATGTTTTAAAATGTACGATTCGTTTTATCAGCATGAATTCTAATCGATTTTTTAAAAATCCATTTCATGTTACGTGGCTTTAATTTCTCAGCCATATCGCGACGAATTTGTTCGGTAGGATACCTTGTTGGCAGTATGTGTAGGAGAGGAGTCTTTTAGAACTCATCTCCGTACCATAATATATTCGCTTTGTGCCAAGCAGATGGCGATGGGCGCCGCAGACTACCTGCTTTCACTACAGCCAGTCTTCAGATCTCATCCCTGTACATCGTACAACTTTGTTCCGCGACAAGCAGATGATGCCATTCAGTCTAGCTGCTTTAACTATCGGTGGAAAGACGGCAGCGCAGTCGCTATTTTCAGTTTTACTATTGTTTTAGACTGAAGATGAAACTTGGGTTGTGTCATTAAATATCCAATCCGATATTTACCGTAGCGACTGAAGAAAACCATGAAAAAGCCAGGCCAGATTGGTCGGCCAGTAAGATTTTAACCCGGGACCTTTCGAATGAGACGTAATTGTCTAGGTCATTCCGCTTGGTTCAAATAGATTTGTTATGCAGACTAATACTACTTCAGCTTCTTCATGTAACCAATTGCCTCAAGAGTCCGATTTGAAAGCACTTCTAAGATTTAGCGTGATTAACATAAAGAAGAGAATGTTTTGTATGGACATCACATTCCATTATGAAATGATAGAGGTACAGAAATTCGCGTTACACATTAAGGGATTTTAAGTATTTTTAGGCTCAACATATTCGAACTATTCAGTAACTTCCTCATATTTTGGGCTTACAGTTCAACAATTAACAATTCAACAGGTTCCAACAGCTAACATCATTGACGATATGCTCAGGTAAAAGTTTGGTGAACTACTGATCAATCGATATTGTCCGACCGTACATAGTTGACGTCATAGAGGCTGTGTTCTATTTCATCTACCTCTCTTTCCTGTAACTGCCCAGAAAATGTGCATCAATGACATCTGAAAATTATCATTAAACAAAATAATTAGCATTATTCCATGTCATAAAAGCATGTTGTAGGTCCACTACTGCTGAGATTTCCTATGTCCCTACACGTTAGTACTTATTAGCATGAAGTGAAGTGGAGAAAAAGTGTAAACCTAGAAATTCGAAATACACATTTTCAGCCCTGCGATTACTAAGCAGCGTGCAATATCTCAGCAAAATTAACACAACCGAAAGCAGAATCTATGGGATGAAGGAGTCTACAGTTCCAGCGATGCGCAATCAAGTTGAACACCAATTGGTGAGTCGCGGAATTGAGAACGCAAACTAGGATATTTGTTGCGATTTAAAATAGTACTTAACGAATTTGTTTATATCAGTAATCGATTAGTTAAACAGATATACATATATCGGCTTGTCGAAAGGCCAACTAATTATAAAAAAAAAAATCTGAAGTGCTCCATTCACATGAGTTTCTCTAGCTGTTACACAAACAGCTTTCCTTACAAAAGATTATTCTTTTATCTATGATATGCTAATCAAGATGAACATTAGCAGAGATTGTCTTATTAGTTGCTTCCTTGAAAGTAGAAGGGACATAAGGGGGATGCACTAGGCTAAATCGATAGTCAAATCTTTTAAAAACTGGTCCTATGTGAAACAATTGAAGTTCAATTAACTTTGAATGGCCTCTAGTAAAACAAGAAATGAAACGAAACGTCACTTCCTGTTTGAGAAAAGTTTAAGTAGTTTAAAGTTGAAACCAATAACAAGGAATATCTCAGAAACGGTCGACTCTACATAAAAAATGTATATGGCATAAATTATGTGTTTTAATGAACTCTACATTTTTTGTCAATCTGTTACGGTTTAACCGTTATGCAAAGTTCGGCAAAACTCAACCAGAATAAAGAGGTCTTCAGAGGCTATTTCCAGAAAATTCATAATATACATTTTATTTGTGATGTGATATACGATATTTTAATTAAAACCATTCGAGCAATTTTTGAGAAAAACAAAACTTTCAATTTTTTTCCATACAAAGGGTAGTTTATGGTGCAGAGAGTTTCTTGAAAATCTTCGTGTCCCATCCTTGGAAGACATTACAGAAAAATACCAAGTTTGGTATTTAACGGTCTTTTCGTTTTTGAGCTATGCTGTTCACAGACACACACGCGCACACAAGGGCCTTTTCTAAAAAAATGGCATGTGTTCTATTCACATGACTTTCTGTACTTCTCTGTAACAAATTATTGTTAAAAAGCTTATTCTTCTGTCTACTTTATGCTAATCGAGATAAACATTACAGAAATTGTCCTTTGTAAGTAGAAGGAAAAAAAATCTAATGTGTTCCATTCACAGGATGTACTCTAGCTGTTCGACAAACAAACCTAAAATTCAAAAGATTAATCTCTTATCTACATTATGCTAATCATGATAAAATTAAGCAGAATTAGTATTATTACTAGCTTCTTTGTAAATAGAAAGGAAAATAAGAAATTGCACAGACGAAAAGTGATAGTCTCGTCCTTTTTAAGCCGGTCGCTATTTGAAACAATAAATATTGCAATCTCTCTGCTTTCCTGGAATAAACAAACGAGAAAGGAGAAGAAAGATATCTTCCTGTTTGAGAAAAGTTTAAGTGGCTAAAATTGTAACCAATAATCCGGAATATCTCGAAAACTATTTAAAAATGCATATAATGTATAAGACATAAATTGTATGTTTTAATGAGATCTAAGTTTTTTGTGCAGCAAATTTTTGTATACCTCTTATGATTTGCCAGTTATACAAAAGCCTTCGAGAATGGAAAGGTCTTCAGAGGCTATTCCCAGAAAATTCAAGTTATACACTTTGTAATAAAAATATTTCAAACAAGGTATTTAATCAAAATCAATAGTAAATTTTTCGAAATGTTCCATATAAAGGGTAGTGGGAGATGGCGGGATTTTCTTGAAAATCAAGTTTGGCATTTAAGGGTCTTTTCGTTTTTGAGCTTTTTTTATTCGGGGGGGGGTCTCAAAACATGTATATCCAGTGAGGCCTCGGTATCGAATGTTTGGGTGAAGTAAAATACTTCCTCTATGCACTATGTACATAGTACGTGTAGAGAAACTAAAAATAATTTTTCCGAGCTCAGGGACCTCAAAACATATATTTCGGAGGAAATCTCGACATCGAATGTTTGGGTCAATATGGTAATTTTTCTATCGACTATGTAGGTACATTGCTCATAAGGGCTAGAGAAAGAAATAAAAAAGATATTTCACAAATAAAACGAGAGCGCTTGGGTGGAATATAATACCTTCTTTATTCACTATGTAGGTACATTGTACATACGGGCTAGAGAAAGTGATAAAAAGAGATATTTCACAAATAAACGATAGCGCTTCTTCATTCTTTCTTCACATTCAACTTCCCTAGTACGAACGGAACATCCCGCTTTGTTTGCCACAAATTAGCAATAATGAAGAAGTTATACTAGGTGGACCAACTACACCGTATTTGACGTTTGCAGATATCTCCTCCTGCAATAAAAGAGTTGCAAGAATCAACCAAGTCAAAACCGGCTAATGGGGAACTCGCGTGAGCAACTCTCATTTAACTCCTCTCAATGAGTGCGACCAACACTGATAAGCAAGAGGGGATAAAACAATGTCGCTTACGCCAGTTCCTCACTGGCAGGTTTGAACTTGAAATAGCCCCGTCGAGTTCTCAACATTTTTAACACACAGGGAGGTATCTGTACACGCCATCTGGTATAAATTCTAAGAATATAAGGTGAAATATAGCTTCATGAGTAAGTAAACTAATCAACCTATCATCTGTAACGCCACTCCACATATGTATCTTGAATTCCAGATGGTTTGCTAGTGCTTACGAACATCAGAATGACATCTGACTTAGTTCACGAAGCATATAGAAGAGTCTAGAGTACATTACGAAATAGACTCCCTGACTCACTCTCTCCCTTTCTCTCAACGAAAATGACTACAACTGACGTATAACTGACAGCTGATGCGTTATCTATGGTTGGTTTATCTCTCAAAGCACACCTACATAATGTCTAAATGAGTTTGCAGCACTTATAACCAAGGTCATGCAAAGCCAAACAAAGAACATAAAAGTTAAGCAGATAATAATTTTACTATGAATGCATGCTAAACTTTACCTTGCGCTCTTTTAATGGCGGATGAAATGGAGATTTACAGATGCGACACATTGCTGCGGATTCTCAAATCACTAGCCTCAAATATTCGCGCTGAGAAATAACGTTTACGTGTCACACTAGAGAGTCCAACACAAATGTTTCATGTTTTAGTAATCAGACACACCTGTCAACGGATACACTTATCAATAAACAAAGTCAATTACATGTAAAACTTTGCATTCGACGACTAAAGAGCACAGAATCTCGATGACTACAATCCTTCCAGGAGGTGAAGGGTTTATAGACTGTGCAGGTATTTCGCGGTTTGTCAACAGAGGCGGTGAATCGGAACACAGGTTCACGGAGAATGGAGGTGTAATTCCCTTTTACAGGCACCAACCTACTTAAACGTGTTAAGCGGCACGTACGCCACCGTCAAACCCGCCGATGATCACGTCCCATATTTACTAAACAAGTTTCACTTTACCGTCCGCTGCCCCCCCCCCCCCGCCCATAAGATTCCTGAAAAAAATATGGGGAAAATATGCCTCTAGCTGTTTTAACAGAGGCGACTTTAAATCAGCTGACTAATAAGTATATAGCTTTGATTAACTGCCCATGTTTCAGATCGTTTGTGTTTACGTCCTAGATGCAGGAAATACTGAATGTTTGTTCCAGTACCGGAGTTTGAGACTGCAGGGAGTTCGTGGAAGCACTCACCATGCACAAGACAAAATGCAGAAAAACGTGATAAGTGGCAGAATGCCAATGTTCCTGTTTTTTCCTTGGACAGATGTGCAAACCACTGCACAATAAAATAACTTGAGGCAGGGAGACGCACACCTATGTTTATTATTGTTGCACCACGAGTGTTGTATCAAACAAAAAATTCTTAAGGCCTATAATCCGCTCGAAAACTACATAACTGCATATCACATTCCTATGAGTCTTTCAAAGTCACAATTTCAACTTCCCATTCAAGACGAAGAGCCTTTTCTCATTGGTAAAATTTAAAGAATCGGTTACCTATTGAGCCAATCGTTTGTAGAAATATCAACTTTTTATTTTCTTTACTACGCACTTACAAAGTTGATATAGGATGTTCCACCCCCATAAATTGATATCGAGATTTCATTGGAAATGCATGGCTCGCTTAAACCCTTCCTCTGAAATAAATATTTAGACAAAGGTCCAAGTGTGACCTGTGTGTGAACAGCGTAATTAAATAAATAAAGAACGAATATATACAATAGATCTAACACTGGCTAACGATTTTAATTGAAGATTAAATTTGATTAAAATTGGAAATTTGTTTAAACATTTAAAATATTTACAAGCCAAATATATGTATCTCGAATTTTCGAGGAGGAACTTTCTGTGTGTGCGGTCATCTTCATTTGGGAAAAATTTAAATACTTTCATATAACGAGTCAGGTACATGATATAGACAAAAGCTTACTATATAACAAAATACGAGGCACGTCCAGAAAGTAAGTTCCGTTTGGTATTAACATTAAATTGTGTACATATACAGAATAATTATTTATTGCACAAAATTCTACGACTCTTAAACTACTTTTCCACATAACTGACGAAATTTTGCAGGTATTTGTCATAGCGTGGCACAAGTTTTTGTATACCTTCTTCATAGAAGTTTGCCGCCTGTGTCTTCAAAAAGTTGGAAACATTTTCTTTCAGTTCTTCGTCATTGTTGAAGTGTTGACCGCCAAGGGAAGACTTGAGATGTAAGAACAGATGAAAGTCGCTAGGAGCGAGGTCAGGGCTCTACGGAGGATGGTCAAACACGTCCCAGCCAAATCCCTGTAGGAGGTTTTTCGTCACATTTGCACTGTGTGGTCGCGCGTTGTCGTGAAGAAAAACTACACCTTTTGACAGCAATCCTCGCCGCTTATTCTGTATTGCGCGGCGCAATTACCTAAGTGTCTCGCAATAAACATCTGCTTTGATTGTTTGACCACACAGTAAGAAATCAATGAGTAAGATGCCTTTCCAATCCCAGAACACTGTGCACATCATTTTTCGATGTGTCAAGATTTGTTTCGGCTTAACCTTTGCTGGGGATGAAGAGTGCTTCCATTCCATTGATTGCCGCTTACTTTCAGGGGTGTCGTAAGAAACCCGTGTCTCATCTCCTGTGACTATCTGTCAGAAATTCTTCGCCGTCTTCATCATAACGGGTTAAAAACTGAAGTGCACTACCCATCCGTTTTGTTTTGTGTTGCTCAGTAAGAAACTTTGGTACCCAACGTGAGCAAAGTTTACGAAATTTCAGTTTTTCGGTAACAATTTCATGAATTAGTGATCGTGAGATTTTGGGAAATTCCATAGCGAGAGCACTAATTGTAAACTTGCTGTTTTCCTGGATCTTGTCATCAATCGCGTGAACCAGTTCTTCTGTCACCAAAGATGAACACTTGAGTGGGCACTTCGTTGTTCATCGTCCACTTCACTACGTCCTTCATTGAACTGTCGGACCCATCTTCTCACCATTGAATCACTCATCGCATTTTGTCCGTAAACTTCGCAAATTTGCCGATAAATTTCAATTGGTTTCACTTTCCCAGCATTCAGAAAACGAATCACAGATGTGATTTCACAAGCGGCGGGATTTTCAATCAACACCGACATTGTAAACAAGCACAACAAAGCGTATGTGGCTGACAGCGATCTCAAAATGGCGCACGTTTCTTCTCCTTGATACAGAGCGCCTACCGCGCATGTGCGGAACTGCGATCGCAGCGCTGCAGCGTAGATAAATTGAAACGGAACTTACTTTCTGGACGTACCTCGTATGTAGATAGATCATAAAAATACAATGCATTTCAAATAACTTCTGTGGCATCAGCCATATCCCTCATGTTCGTTGTTATTGCTTTAAATAATTGTGCTTCGTAATTTAAAGTGCTGCCGCTATTCAGTTTTATCTCGCAATTTCATGGAAAGAGCCATGAATTTTATTTAAGTCAACATATTATAGAATTACATGAATACCAATTGCGATTTCTGAACTACCTACAAAATATGTAATAAGGCTATTTCCACAAAAGTTTATTTCGACTGATATGAAGTAGATAGAATGGTGTTTGCGTCGTGGGGCAGTGCGCTAGAGCGTGATGTTCTGATTTCTAGCCACAGAATGAGTACAGGTTCGATCCCACCCTTGCGGATTTTAATTCTCAGCCAAGAAAACCAACTTTTCGGCCGGAGGAAGCGTGATGATAACCACTTTCTCCTATCTCTTAGGTGATCGCCCACCTCTGACGGCAGTCGGGTTGGTAGGCCCTAGCTCCACAAGGGCTGTGGCAGTATGTGATTTATTTATTTCGCTAGAAAAACAATAGTGTGTAGTATCTATATAAAATAAATGTAAAGTCATGCGAAAAACTATTCCAAACCTTTAAGATTGCTTTGAAATTCTATTCTCTTGACACCGCAGGAAAAACAAACAACGCCTTGCGTTTGAGAAATTTAGTATCAAGAAATACAAACTAATTACAGGGAATATTTTGAAAATTGTTACCCCCACTCCCAAACAGTTGCTTTAATAATATTTTCATATTTTGTGTGGTAAGATACTGTGCATCTCTTCCGGTTTACCAATTGTTAAAAGGTAATGCAGAATGAAGAGTAATTCAGAAAATTTAAAATATACATCTCATTTGTCATGTCTGTTCTGCAAACAAATCACTCTTACAAACGCTTATTCTATATACACCATGCTAATCGAGATAAACGTTAGAATAAATTGTCTATTACCTGCTTTCTTCTTAGCAGAAGGGATATAAGGGAATACACTAGGCTAAAGCGATAGTCAAATCTTTTAAAAGCTGGTAAATATGTGAAAAATTAAAGTCGGTCCGGTTTGCATTGCTATTAAAACAAAAGAGAGATGAAACGAAAGGTGACACCGTTTGAGAAAAGTTACATAATTTAAAATTGAAATTGAATTGAATAACAAGGAATAACTCGGAAAAGGTCAACTCTACAACAAAAATGTATATGACAAATTGTGTGTGTTTAGCGAGATTTACATGTTTTGTGTAGTAAGCTTTTATGTATTTCTTACGGTTCACCAGTTATGCAAAATTCACCAAAATATATCAGAATGAACAGGTCTTCAGAAGCTATTCCCAGAAAACTCAAGATATACATTTTATTTAGATGTGCATATCTTTGGTTTATGGCAATTAAATAAGAACCATTAATAATTGTTGAGAAAAACAAAAACTTCAAAGAATTTTCCATGTAAAGGGTAGTTTGGGTTCGGAGGATTTTCTTAAAAATCTTCGTGTGGCATCCTTGGAAGATACTTCACTGTATACCAAGCTTGGTATTTAACGGTCTTATAGTTTTTGAGCTATGCTGTCTACAGACACGCGCGAATATTTTTCTAAAAATACTTTTTTGGACTCAGGGGACCTCAAAACTTATATTTCCCACGAAATCTTGTCTACGAATTTTTAGTGGAATCCAATACCTTCTCTATACACTATGCACATAGTACGTGTAGAGAAAGTAAAAAAAATAATCAAAAGTTGTTTAAGATGCGGAGATTTTCTTGAAAATCTTCGTGTCGTATCCTTGGAAGCTGAATTTTTTACTATTTTGGTATTTAACCGACTTTTCCGTTTTTAGTTATACAGTGTACACATGCAGACACGTAAAATTTATTTTAAAAAAAATGCTCTCTTTTATTCTGGGAGTCTAAGTATCTAGCAATGTATTACCGATGAAATTCAATATTTAACTTTTGAGGTGGAAAATAGCACTTTCTCTACTAATCATAGGTAAACCGTAGAGAAAACAAAATAGTTCTACTTGAAGGGTAAAACTATTGAAAGTAAACATTACAATGTATAACAAAGAATGTAGATAGTGTTACGAAAATACTACGCAGGATAATTAGAACCTGCTGAATCTGAATCAATAATTGCACACAAAAACAAAATAATGTCTTTTGTAGTTGTAAGTGGATGCTTGAAACTGTCATCTCCTTTTATTGTATGCCTTTCCAAATTTGGTATTAATTGTTGTGCTTAATATTTACGTTAACATATGCTCCTGTGCAATATAGCAGAGAAGTTTTCAGAGACAACCTATGGTGTGACCCAAAGTATTTTAAAAGCTGCACTTATATTAATGTGATTAATAGCAGCACGTGATATCAATACAATTTTAAAAACAATTTATTGGAAGAAGTGAGCAAGGTTTAGTAGCAATACCGGCTTAATATATTGACTCATGCTGTACATTTCGTGCTGGGATAGCGAACGGTAGTTTCACGTTCGTTACCATGAGAATCTTCAGGCGTAACTTTTCGCTTTCTTTTAGTTTAAGAATTATTTGCCCAATTTATCTCAACATTCATTTTGGTATCAGTTTCATTCATCCTGGTCAAAAAACGCATAATAATAATAATAGTAATAATAATAATAGTAGTAATAATCGAAACACGTAAACTTCTTGTTTCACTGATACTAAGTGTATTTGCAGTTAAATAAGGCAACATAACTGGATTCTTGAATGTTACTAAAATTCACAGATTATTTTGAAATATTAAATTACATACTATGTGTGCATCTTTTCCTGGGCACTAGTTTTATGGGGAAGCGAGGACTACGGGGAAGAAGAGAGAACTCGCCTGCTTTCTGCAGTATCGTCTTTCTTTGAGGCCCTCTTTCATTATGGTGAATAGTAACCATCTAATTTACCGCGAAATAACGATGGTGCATGTGCGTGAACTCTGGGATCCACAGACAGAATGAAATCTTAGCATTGAGGCCACTTGATATCAAGGAGAATAGCATACCTACTTCATGTCTCAACTTTGTCGCTCTGTTCTGCTTCTGAAATTCCGCGAAACTTGCAGAATGAACACTAGGGAGCCGAGCACCCAAAGTTGCTCTCATGATTTGCAGCAAACATTTGCTAGGTATGGAGGAGAAAATCATAACTTAATTTACGATGGCCACCGCCTTTGCTGCCGTTTTATTGGTTCCAAAAAGCCAAAAAAGCAAAGTATTTGAAAGTCTTTCATAAAGCACTGTTTTCATTGATGTGTTATTGTATTGTTCAAATTATAATTACTCATTTTTATACGGGCTAATAAGTTTAGAAATACGTGTCATTTCTTAGTAGTGATATAGAAATATTAGTTTTGTTTTTTCAGGAGCTGCTGCTTATGTCATTTCCAATTTTTCTTTATGTTTGTACACCTTGGAAATTATGTTTGAATGAAAAAGAATAAGGAAGTTAATTTCATTCACACTATGTTTAAGTAATGCGGGTAGAGGAAACCAGTGTAAGATCTGCGGTAGAGTCTGTTCACTCAGTTTTTAGAAAATGCTTGTGTAGCTGTCGGCATGCTTTTCTGAAGAATCAAAAAATGGCTCATTAATGTAGAACCATCCTTCCTCTAGCGTTGCAACCTCAATATCACAGTGTTTTCCAGACTGTCTGACACTTTCACTCGCGCTCTAAATGGGACATGACGTGAAACAAAACCTGCAATACTCTGTTACATATGAAACATCTATGCAAACACAAATAGTTTAATCATAACTAATTCGGTAGGTTATAAATTGCGACAGCACTCCACTATTCTACTGGCGCTTTTGACTGGAGCCGAGAATTCCTTACAACTCGTTTTCGTAATGAAATTTCAGGCCAAATTTGGAGAGGCTCACCAGCTGGTCAACTTTAGTTGTTACCTTTCTCGGCTTTTGGTCCAAGACTGAGTTCAACAGGACAACGGAAAAACGCGACTGTAATTTTCAATCAAGAGAAATCAGAATGCACGTCGTCGCTTGTTAACAGTACAAGTGCGTTCAACATCCTCGTCTAGAGTGCAGAAGATTGAGCAATAGAATCGCTGCTCGGAGCAAAACATTTCTGTTAACTCATTCAAGTGACAGTTAAAACAGCTCGTCACATATTCCTGATTGGTTCTTCTCTTGGTCTTTGGTTTTTCTTCTGTTGCTCTGCTAATCCATAACCTATAGCTTATCTCTATCTGCACTTTTTAATGACTGATAAGCTAGATTAAGATAGTACATCTGTAATTTAGTAAGAAACAACTCATTCTTAGACACATTGTCTGGTAGTTGGCGATTACGAAAGGTAAGGTCCCAGAGTTCAATTTTATGGAGATGTTCGGCATTAATATAATTCTTTAATGTGAACAGGCAACCAAAAGCTACTAAAATGCCAAAGTAACATGCGTTTACATGATCCATTCTCAAAACCCTAACAGTTGGCGGGACGCTGTCCCACTAACCTTCAACTCCATTAACAATACAGTCAGAGTATGAAGGTGAAAGGTAAGACCTTCATGTGAATAAAACTTGAAGGTACTTTAAAATTTAATGAGGCATAAAATTTCCGGAGTTTCGGTTCGATGCATAACTATCCTACCGGTAGAAAAGCAAGGTGAATCGTTTATTTCACTGCTCCAATTATATGATGCGGTTCTCGAAACAACGATCTGATAATCTAGTCTAATATGCCAAGGCCAGACGCTACATATTAGTAGGTACAAATAAAGAAAAACAAATGATCATAGCCTGTAAAATTCTAAATCGCCTTATATCCTAACGGCAATTGAAACAAAAGCACAAAACCCTTCTAAGTGGGGTGCTAGCATATTTGACTCACATTCAGGAGGTCTCGAGTTCGAATCTCGGTTGGACGAATTACTCGCAAAAGTTTTGTCTGGGGTTTCCCTTATCCTGAGAGGCTGATTCGAGTAACTCTAAGCTCTATGCACCACCAGGCTTATTTGAGCAGTATTTCACCCACTCCATTAATCGTCCGATATGGCCTGCGTTAAACTAAAAGAACACAATTGTATAATGTGGCAGCTTCTCAAGAGGATCTATCGCTAATAATCTTTTATACTAATGAAACGAGCCTACTTTCCTCCAACAATATTTTTGTATTTTTGTTGTTTTTTAAAATGAAATACATATTATACTTTACAATTTAATTTGACAAGTTCCATTCTACATGCCCATGTCACTTAACATACTGGTTATAAAGCAACAGTATTTTAGTATTTTTTGTGTTACCTAAATATCCGGCTTTAAACACCTAAATGTAAAACATTGCAATGGTGTTTAAAATATACAAATATACTGTCTATCATTTTGCAGTATTTTTTAAAATAAACTAGCTGACAATTTAAATCAAGGGCATAACTATAAACCTGCAAGAATTTGATTACGTTTATTCAATCTTCCAACAGCTCTTTCAATATATTTTAAACGATGAATCACACTTTTAGCTGAAACTATTTTCTCGATTGGCAATTAACAATTTGTAGAAAAATAAAACAAAAATATTGTAAATTTTGTTATGCATTATCTTAAACCTAAAATAGGTATTACACACATCCAATTTTATGAAGTGTCCTTAGTACGTATGGAGTTGATAATGGCTGAAGTTGCATTCAGATACTGTTCTCTATCCACTATCGTTTATTTTTATGGAGCTTCTGCAAACTATTCTTATAAAAGCGTATTACTTTCTCGACTTAGCACATAGTACATAGCTAGGGAAGGTATTGCATTCCACTCAAAAATTCGATACCGAGATTTCAATCCCTCAGTTTTACTTTCTCTACTTTGCCCATAGTGCTTAAGTGCATTCCACCCAAAAGTTTGGTATTGAAATTTCAGTGGAAATACACGTTTTAGGCCATTTGTAGCAATTCATACAGTTTAGAGGCGACATCTACGATGACTGAGCTGATGGTTGTCGTGGTGAAGCAGCACTTCCTTCTGCGCCAAATGGGGCCGTATCTCCAACTTTTTATTGAATCGGGCCAATAACTCACTGTAGTATTGCCTAGTAACGTTTTCGTTTTTCTAGATGCACCTTCGCAACCCAAAAAATTATCGTCATCACCTTTGCGGCCGGTGGGACTGTCTTTGCCTTCTTTGGAGCAGATTCACCGGAAGCAGTCCATTGTTTTGATTGTTGCTGGTTCCCGGAGCATAATTATGAATCCAGTTACAACTCGATACAAAAAGTCTTTCGGTTTTTGCTTAAATAACATCAAACACAGCTTTGATGTTGAAAGCCGACAACTTTTTCATCTACAATTTATCATGCAAAATATGAATTACCGTACTCGTCGACACACCTAAGATGTTTGCTACTTCGCAAAATTAGTTCGATGATCAGCAAGAAGAATAATGGATTTTTTGCTCAATGATTTCCTCGGTAACAGCATCTGCCGGGTGTCCTTGGCGTTCCTCATCAAAAGCGGATGTCCCATCATGCTTAACGTCTTTGAATCAATATCCAACTGTTGTCATAAGTCACCAACTCGCTTGATTTAGTTCCAAAGCAAATAGTGTATACAGTGGGTAAATAAATGATGGCAGATATAGTCTCTCTTCTTTGTATAGGGGCGTCGTATGTCAGTTATAATGTCGGGAACAAAAAGCAATCCAACATGCAAGGCTTCGACTCCTATGTTTATGCTTGCCTAAGAGGAGCATTTTTTATTTATAGAAAGTGACGGAATCTGTTTAGCTTTCGGCAACGTTCTGCACTTAATTTGCAGCGTCATTACACAACCCATGCAAGGTAGCATACGGAGTTATGGGGAAGAACCGTGTTCGATTCCCATTGATTACTATGATGTCTGTTCACATTCACTGCTGTAAATATGAAAAACATTTTCGTTACAGTTAATTCTCGTACTGCTGGCGATACAAAGTGATTAGAATGGTATTATCCAAGTTAAGGAGCTTGTTGCTTGTTATGTCAATACTATTTATTATAATTTTCACTATTTTTTGCAATTATTTACGACTACCAAATGTGATCAAACCTTTTTATATGTAGGTAGGTATGTTGCATTCATATCCGAAGTATATAAAATAACAATGCAAGAGACGTAATTCGACGAGTAGAACAATTGCACAATCATGAAACTGCAATAGGTATAAAAGGATTACTTATTTCAAACGCAAAATATTGCATACTGCCACAGCTCTGAAGGATTTATCTGTTTCTGCTTTCTGCGCAGTTGGTCGCGCAGTGCACAATAGACGATAAAATTTCCTCTTTACTTTATTCAAAGGGCAACCAGTTGGCGATCCTTGTCATAGACGCGAAAGGTCCTCATAAATACAATTTCGCTTTAATCTCCTCGCAAGCTTTCCTATCCAAAAGTAAAAAAAGCAAATCACTGAACGATACTGCACTTTTTGCATTTTAGCGAAAACAGGTTGAACGACTCACTGCAATGTCTGACAAATTCACTTTAGCCTATGAATCAGTACCTTTTTTAAATTGTTTCATTTATATACATCTTTAACATCTATGGCCATATCGGCGACTTTGCCTTAAACAGCTCGTTGGCTGTAAGTTCTTAATCAATAGATTTTTAATGAAATACATATTTCTAGATTCTGTGGGGAATAGGGAAGGATATCAGTTAAAGAAAAATGTTCCGCCCCAGCCGGGAATCGAATCGGGACCTTCAGGTGAGAAGTCAGCTCAATGATCACTCGATCACGGATACACTAGTATCTAATTTGTTTTGGCGACGTGTAACAAATGACAGTATACAATGGTAACACAAATTGCCTTAGGAACATCTATTTTGATCCTCGTAAACATTATATTCATATACATGCTATAGTATCACTATTAGGATCTTCACACTCGCTCAATAAAAAACGTCATCAGTCGTGAAGTTTTCAAGCTTTCATAGGTCATTAGGTTGACCTCAGGAAACGTAGTTGCTGCTTCGTTGTGCTCAGGATTCTATCATCCCGATATTCTGTTGTCAGTTTGAGTGTTTTCAAAGACGTCAGACTTGACTGGTTCCAGCCAGAATGTGTGTTTATACTCGGGCACAAAAGTAGCAGTGTTTTACTGAGAACTACACCGAGTGTTACATTTTTCCTGGCTTGTTTTCTGTAAGTGACTAAATTCTCTTGGCAAAGTAAGGTTATTTCAATGGAGTAAGCTTCAGATTTGTTGAAAAAGACCACGCATGGCTTATTTAAAATCGATTTTCAGAAACTATCACGGCGATGTCTAATTTATTTGGTACCCATTGGTTGTTACATGCTAGGCGTTAGTTGCATGAAGACCTTCCTGCACTAGTCGAACTTTGGAACTGCAACTCTCTTCGATATTGCAACATTAACTTGGCATCATGCATTAAATATCCTTATTTAAGTACAAAGTAGGTGTAAATACATTTTCTTTCTTCAGATATCTAGTTATATGCAATTTCATAAGAATATCTATTCATCGATTATCAAATGAGAAATTATGCATGGAATGAAAGTTTGGGATACAGAGAAAGATTGGAGAATGACATTCCTAGAGCAATTTGAAATGATTATGGGATTACTTAGTGCAGCGTTTAATGAGGTGAATTGAGAAGAGTTGGTAGAAAATGCGCAGTAGATAAACGTATATTGAAATATTAGCATAACATCGAATGAAGGGAAGGAGGAATTATTGCCAAGACTATTTAATGATACAAGAGAAATTAAATAGCATTTGGCCTATTTAAATACAAAGAATATTCAGAAACTGAATGGACGAGTTAGACAATAATTAGTACTTGATAATATAGGGGAGCGATAAGAAATAAAGTGACACTCGACGGCACTGAAAAAAAGAAAATATACAGTAGTCTAGGAGATAAGGGCACCTTGAAATATACTGGAAAGTCTAATAAAGAATGGGATCGAGAAAAAAAATTATGGGTGTTTGTAATAAAATAGTAATAGAAGGATTTGTCTGGTGTAGAACAAGAATAATGTGGTTAAGAGGATTAAAGCTGACATAAGGATGTCCATTATGTGGAAGTATGGATAAAAATTTGCATTGTATAATAGTGTGTCAAGAAACTGAAGTAAGGAGAGATGGAGTAACTGGGACGACCTACAGATAGACATTTTCGCATTAAACTTTCTTGGTACCATCAACAAACGAATTTTAGAAGAATTTGGTGGAGGAAAGTGGTTAAGGCAAACGAAGACTTTAATGCCAGAGATAATGAAGAAAATAATAACGGGGAAGGAAACGCGATGTCAACAGGAAAACTAAACTAAATGTACCAATTTTAAAAGTTTGTAGAGTGAAGAAGGATCCTTTATACACAATAACTCAGTTTATTTATAATATTTTTCTTATTAATATTTTGTATAACAAATTGATTCGTAAGAGCGAAGAGGACTTAACTGACCTCTTATAGACATATTTGGTTATTACGTCACACCCTTTCGCCCAGCTTTGTTATTTAATCAGTTCGTTTGTTATTTTCGGTAAAAATGAATGTAATAATTTTTCAAGTAAAGGATAGTTGAGGTGGAGACATTTTCTGAAGCATTTTGTCTACAAGAAAATGCTCAGATTTTGATATACAATTTCTTTTGAATTAGGTTATGCAGTTCTTTCCCTCCTTCTCAGGCATGAGCTATTATAGGTAAGCGTTACTTCGTTAAACACTGCTAATACCATTAATTTCCTCAAATTCGTGGAAGAGAGTGTATGCTGTAGAAATAAAAATCAGTTGTCATAGGGAGCATATTCACGCAAGCGTTGACAACAGAAATTACAAGGACGGACATAGCTTCTATGAAAACAATAACTGTTATGTATAATTTATTTCAAAATGTGTGGACATATAGATAGATATATAGAGAGGGGCAGAGGAGAAACTTTCCTCAAGTCTGTAAAATGAGCATTTTTACTTCACCTATTACGTTGCTACCTATGATAGAGGTGCCATATTTAGTGTAAAAATTCGATATACGATAGATATTTTCCGGTAAATATATGTATGAAGGTCCACAAACAAAAACTATGTCAAATTCGCATGCCTTTCATTACTCATTCCATAAACTATTCCAATAAAACAGCATATTCTTCTAAGTACATCTTAGCTGAGCTCAAGCATTTGCAGAAATGATTTTATTACATAAACTTTTTAAAAGCTGGTAGCCTTGAAATTCCGTTCCTGTGATAAGGTAAATAACTACTTCTCACTTGAGGAAAATTAAGTAGGTATTAGAAAACTAATCCCACAAATATAGAAGTCTTCAGAGGCTATTGCCAGAAAATTCAAGATATACATTTTATTCATGATGAAAATATCTTTAATATACGGTGTTTTAATCAAAATCATTTTGAGAAAAACAAAAATTAAAAAAAAAGGAAATCCTTCTAAAGGGTAGTTTTGGGGTGGGCGGATTTTCTTGTGAAGATGCTAAACATAAATACCAAGTTTGGTGTTTAACAGTCTTTTCGTTTGAGCTATATTTTTGTCTAAAATGCTTTTTCTGAATTCTGGGGACTTCAAAACATATATTTCCAGTTAAATCTCGAAATTGAATTTTGGGTGAAATACATACAATACCTTCGAATATAAGTATTGTGTGCTTTAAGCAGATCTATATTTGTGGTGTAATTTGTTTTTGTCTGTTTCTTATGGCTTCCCAATTGTGTAAAATACATTGAGAATGAAGGATTTCAAGGTTATTCTCCGAAAATTCAAGATTTATGTTTGTCATGAAAATATGTTATAATATTTCAATCAGAATTATTAAGGGCATTTTTCAGAAAATCAAATTTTCGAAAACTTTTCCTTGTAGGGTGTAATTTTGGGGGATTGGGGATTTCTTTTTTTAAATCTCATGTCGCATTGTTGGAAAATGGAGAGCTTAAATATCGAAGCTTGGTGTATAAACGACTTCATGCTGTTCCCTCTCCCGTCACACACAAGATTTTTTAAAATGATTTTAGGGGCTTTAGGTAAAATACAGTGAATACAATAATCCCCTACTATATGTAGTAAAAGAAAGTCAAAATGATAAACGTGTGCTTGTGTGTCAGTCTGACTATAAAAAGCGTAATTCAAAAACGAAAAGACCGTGCGCCTCTTTTAAGCACGTATACTAAATATGTTCAAGGAGTTTGTTTCCCTATATAGGTAATTATTTTAGATGGACTTCTCACTAGCTTTTATTTTCTCGGAAATGGCTCCAAAATTAACAAATTATCGTGTATCTGAGATACCCATAAAAAAATCTGATGTGATTCATTCACATGACTTTCTCTACATCAAATTATTGTTAAAAAGCTAATGCTTCTATTTACTTCATGCTAATCAAGAAAAAATTAGCAGAAATAGTCTTTTTACTTACTTCCATGTAAGTCGAAGCGAAATACGAGAGTACCATAGGTTAAAGTGATAGTCAAACGCTGGTTACTAGATGACTGAAGTTTCTTTGTCTGTATGGGCACGAGTTGAAAAATTCCTGTATGAAATAAGTATGTTTTTCAAAGCTGAAACGAAAAACCAAGAATATCTTAAAAATGACCAATTCCACGAAAAAAATGTACGTGACATAGATTCAGTGTTTTAGCTTAAGCTACATTTTCTGTGTGGTAAGTTTTTGTCCATCTCTTACGGTTTAGCAGTTATGCACAATTCCGTAAAATTCATCCAGAATAAAGTAGTCTTCAGAGGCTATTCCCAGAAAATTCAATATATACATGTTATTTGTCAGGTAAATATCTTTAATATACGATATTTTAATCAAAATCGTTAGAGCTATTTTTAAGAAAATCAAAATTTTCGAAACTTATTGCATGTAAAGGGTAATCTGGGGTGGGGGATTTTCTTGAAAATCCTCGTGTCGCACCCTTGAAAGATACCAAACTTAAATACCAAGTTTGGTATTTAACGGTCTTTTTGTTTTGGGGCTATGCTGTCCACAGACACACACACACACACACACACAGACCTTTTTGTAAAAATGTTTTTTTTTGACTCAGGGGGTCCTAAAACACGTATTTTTGGCGAAATCTCGGTGCCGAATTTTTGGGTGGAATACAACACTTCCTCTATACACTATGTACATAGTACGTATACAGAAAGTAATAAATCACATTCATATCGTGAATTTTCTGCAAATATCCTGTCAGATCCCGTTGATCCTCATAGGATCTTACATTTATGAAATGATACAACAAAAACTTACAATTGGAAAAAGGTAGCTCTCTTTAAATATTCACTTCATGTCAACTAATGTTTGTGCAATAGCCATTTCCAAAATATTCGCTGTTATTCGTTTACTAGTACTGTCTTCTAGTATTTATCATAACACTTTGAAGCGTTAAAGGGGTGGCTCATTCCTTCCTAATGAGCCTGTGCAAAGTACATGCAATATCGTGTTTAGTGCAATAATGATTGTTTTCTGTTTGCTCTAGTATACTTGTAATAATATCTTATCTAAATTATTTCTGGCAAATTTATCTTGTTTCTGAGGAAGGAGAAAGGAAAATAAGCGTTCGTGTGAGCATTTTACAATAGATATGGAAATAAATTGTAAACATAGGGTGATTATTACATGTCAAGAGTTTTCTATTTAATTTATCAAATATGCTGAAAATGTGGACTTTTCAAAATATAACCATAAAATTTCCGGGGCGGATAACAAAAGTCACTGGATGGATGGCGTGTGATGCTTCCTTGGGTGTGGCTGTTTCATGTTGTAGCTAGACAGTGTTTTAGTCCTCTAATGGGGATAAAAATAAAATGTTAAAACAATAGAGGTGCAAACTATGAGGAACGATCAGAGAAGCTTCAACAAGCTAAGAAAGAGATTAGCGAGAAATTAAAAGTAACGTTTTGATCCAACAATGTGGGATTTTTACAGATTGGCCACGTAAATTACCTGTTTCTCGAATTCATCCAATAAACACATACAATTTACCATTCTTCACAAAACAAATCGATAGTTAACTATTGATTTTTTTAACTAAACTACATAAAATAACAAATCTGATGTGTTCCATTCGCATAACTTTCTCTACATCATTGTAACAAATTATTGTTAATAAGCTTATTCTTCTGACTCCTTTATGCTAGTCGAGATAAACATTAGCAGAAACGGTCTTATTAATCAGTTCCTTATTAGAAGGGAAATAAGGGGGGGATACACTAGGCTAAAACGACAGCCAAATGCTTTAAAATGTGATTACTATGGTATAAAATCCGATTCTTCGCGTGATCAGGTGTCGACAAGTTCCGGTATGAGAAAAGTATAAATCTATAATAAGGAATATATAAAAAATTCTTAGTTTATACATGTATTTTTTTTCAGGAAAAAAAATGCATATAACATAAATTGAGTGTTTTAACGAGAACTACATTTTTTGTGTAGTATGTTTTGTCTATCTCTTACGGTTGACCATTTATGCAAAATTCCGCAAAATTAATTTAGAATAAAGATGTCTTCAGGGGCTATTCCCATAAAATTCAAGATATAAATTGTATTCGTAAATATCTTTAATATATGATATTTTAATCAAAATCATAAGAGTCTTTTTGGAGAAAATAAAAATAATTTTTGAAAATGTTTCCATATAAAGGGTAGTTTGGGATGGGTGGGGGGATTTTCTTGAAAATCCTCGTGTCACACCCTTGGAAGTAACTGAACTTTAATACCAAGTTTGGTATTTCACGGACTCTTTGTTTTTGAGCTATGCTGACCACATACACACAGGGACATTTTGCTAGAAATGTTTCTTTTTTTTTTTTTTGGATTCAGGAAGTTTCAAAACATGTATTTCCGGTGAAATCTTGGTATCGCCTTTTTGGGTGCAACACAATACCTTGTCTATACACTATGTACATAGTACGTGTAGAGAAATTAGAACCATAAGTACAAAACACATATCCTGGGGACTGATTTATTTATTTATTTTATAGTTTTGCATCCTATAAGCTGGTAGGTCATACCGGACGATGAATGATATCGCTGAAATGAGTCCGGGGTCCATGAAGCTTATAGTAGGTCGACATTCGTCCTCTCATGATAAGGGGAAAAAAAAACGTATCCGGGTAACCTCCTTTCACCATATTCGAACTCAGGACCTCTTGAGGCACTAGAATTATTTAAACAGCAAATTTAATCCACAAAAATCCATAACCATAGGTATTAAGTTTGCCATGTTTCAAAATTCTAGGTATGGTTATTTAAATAATAATTTTTATTGTACAACAAAAAAAAATTGATGTGATCCATTCACATGACTTTCTCTACATCTGTGCAACAAATTATTGTTAAAAAGTTTATGCTTCTATTTACTTCACACTCATAGAAAAAAAATTAGCAGAAATAGACTTATTACTTGCTTCCTTGTAAGTAGAAGCGAAAAAAGGGAGTACCATAGGTTAAAGTGATAGTCAAAAGATGGTTGATATGTGGCTGAAGTTCCTTTGTTTGTATGGACAGTAGTTGACAAATTCCTGTTTGAGAAAAGTATGTTTTTCCAAGGCTGAAACGAAAAAAAAAGAATATCTAAAAATCGATCAACTCCACGAAAAAATATATATAACATAAATGGTATGCTTTAATGTGCTTTACATTTTTTGTTGGGTAAGTTTTTGTCGATCTCTTACGGTTTACCAGTTACAAAAAATTCGGTAAAATCCATCCAGAATGAAGTAGTCTTCAGAGGCTATTCCCAGAAAATGCAAGATATACATACCTATTGTTTGTCAGGTATATATCTTTAATATACAATATTTTAATCAAAATCGTTAGCCTATTTTTAGAAAATCAATATTTTCGAAATTTTTTCCATGTGAAGGGTAGTTGGGGTGGGGAGATTTTCTTTAAAATCTTCGTGTCGTATCCTTGGAAGATACTGAACTTAAATACTAAGTTTGATATTTAACGGTCTTTTCGTTTTTGAGCTATGCTCACAGACACACACACACAAACACAGACGGACAATTTTTCTAAAAATGCTTTTTTTTGGTTTCAGGTGGTCCCAAAACATGTATATGTGAAATCTCGGTATCGAATTTTTGGGTGCAATGCAATACCTTCTCTATACACTATGTACATAGTACGTATAGAGAAAGTAACAAAAACCCTCCACGATGCATTTAAAAAACTCGCATAAAAACTAAAGTTTTACAGAAATGAGTTTAAAAAAAATCTGATGTGTTCCATTCACAAGACGTTCTCAACATCTCTGCAGAAAACTTTAGTTAAAAAGCTTATGCTTCTATTTACTTCATGCTAATCGCGAAACATTAAGAGAAATAGTCTTATTATTTGCTTCCTTGTAAGTAGAAGCGAAATGATGGAGTACCATAGGTTAAAATGATAGCCAAAAGCTGGTTGCTATATAACTGAAGTTCCTTTGTTTGCATGGACAGCAGTTAACAAATTCCTGCATGAGAAAAGTATGTTTTTCAAAGCAGAAACGAAAAACCAAGAATATCTTAAAAATGATCAACTCCACGAAAAAAATGTATGACATAAATTGTCTGTTTTATCGCGAGCTACATTTTCTGAAGAGTAAGTTTTTATCCATCTCTTACGGTTTAGCAGCTATGCACAATTCCGTAAAATTCATCCAGAATAAAGTAGTCTTCAGAGGCTATTCCCAGAAAATTCAAGGTATACATTTTATTTGTCAGGTAAATATCTTTAATATACGATATTTTAATCAAAATCGTTGGAGCCATTTTTAAGAAAATCAAAATTTTCGAAATTTTTTCCATGTAAAGGGTAGTTTGGTGTGGGGGGATTTTCTTGAAAATCTTCGTGTCGCATCCTTGGAAGATACCAAACTTAAATACCAAGTTTGGGCTTTAACGGTCATTTCGTTTTTTGCTATGCTGCCCACAGACACACATACACACAGACAGACAGACACACGGCCATTTTTCTAAAAATGCTTTTTTTGGATTCAGGGAGTCCCAAAACAAGTATTTGCGATGAAACCTCGGTATCGAATTTTTGGGTACAATACAATACCTTCTCTATACACTATGTACATAGTTCGTATAGAGAAAGTAATAGATCTTTCACATTAGATTTTTTATATTAACCACTAATTATTGTACTCTTAATATTACTTTTTGTCTAATACTTCGGATTGTTCAAAAGTTATCAATTTATTTCTCAAAATTTAAGTATTATTTTGAAAACGTATTATAACATCATTTTCTCTAACATAATTTTGAGAGGCAATACAAACATTTTGAAACAAATTAGTAAACATCGTATGGGAAAAAACATGAAAAATTCTCAGTAAAAAGTTTTCTAGAAAACAAGGTTAGACTTGTCTATTAATAAGCATTTTCCATTTATACCTTCAGTTAATTGGTAGTTTTAATGCACTTGGTGGAAAACCTTGTATTCTCTTCAAGTTTCGAATTCATACAATTTTATTATGAAAAAAATTAAATGTTCACAGTTTTTGGTCAAAATTGGAATAATTCGAGAATGGGTGTTATTAAACATTAATTCAATTAATATCCTTATTTCAACGAACTTTGTTTTTGCTGTAAGTTCTGTCTATATTATGCTTTAGTAGTTATTCAATATAACAATATAGCGTCGCCCGCCTGGGTAGTGTGGTGGTAGCGTGTTTGCCTCACATTCAAAAGATTGTGAGTTCGAATCACGCTTAAGGCGAGTTACCCGGATAAGGTTTATTTCGGGGGTTTCCCTGAGACGGATTGTCGCCCAGGTGAATAAGCGAATAGCCTATATCTTAATTGATTAAATTGTTTAGGTTAATTAGTAAGTAAGATATCATGTATTTACTGTATATTGGATGTTCAGAGAGATTGTTCCTGGAAAGCGTTCCAAACTTCAGCCCGAGAGTTCTCAAACGACGAATTCAGTTGTTTACGCTAGTTCTTTGTATATTGCAAGAGGGGAAAGACGCTATTGTGTGGTCACGTCTCCGCAAGAGAAAGTGAAGGCGACATATAAACCGGGGAACCCCGAGGAAATTTAGGTCAAGAATCACGTGAAAGACGCATTGACCAATTAGAACTAATAACGTCATGGCAGAAGCGCAACCCAAGCCACTTTCGGCACCAAAAATGGGCCAATGAGATTACAAGTTCAGAGCTTTGCGCGTGAGTAGAATTTGTTATAAATACTTATAGAGTATTCGCCGCAATTTTCACGCAGTCGGAATGTAACTACACGGGGAATCTGGGACGCCCAAAACAAGAATACGCAAAGTTACTATAGTGATTCACGCAGTTGGAATGTAACTACACGCAGAATCTGTGATACTCGAAACAAGAATCCTCGTACATATAGTAAAGTTTTTAGTGATTCACACAGTTGAAATAAATGTCACGCGTAACCTGCGACGCCGGAAACAAGGAAGCCACGGCGGAAATTTAAAGTGTCTACACATATTCTGCACGTAACAGTTGTACTCGTCGCCGCATAAAGCTTAGTTACCTTTATGCGCGTTACGCCCTTGTTCGAGGGAAATTGTCGGAACTCAATCGCGCCAGGAACATTCTCGGGAACGCTTGTGAAGAGAAATAAACCTTGACTGAACGGAAAGTGCCAACGTTATTTTAAGTTAATTCCCGTACCACTCCCTGGAGGCCGCCGTAGCTAAATACTTGAGCTAGATGTAAATAGGTCTCAATTGCTCGTCACTGAGTCCACCAAGGGCCGAGGAGCTTCGAGAACCGACTTTAGCAGCTGCAACGCCGGAGAGAGGACCAGTCGACGCTGCGCAGCCCAGCACCACCAGGTGCACCACCAGCTCATACGCCTACATCGCTTATCCTGAGAAGACGAATGTCGAGTAGCTTTAAGCTCCATTAACCCCGGTATCATTTGAGCATAATTTCACCAATTTCATTCATCGTCCAATATGACCAAACAAGGTAAAAACACACACACACACACACACACATATATATATAAAACGCCATATTAAATTACAGAATTCACAGGCATTAACAGAAAATGTCAGTAATGCATTTTGATATTCATCCCAAATTTCGTTTTTGAGCTGTGTTGCTCAAAGACATGAACCTTTCTCGAAAACTTATTTAAGAGAAGAGTTTGAAAAACCTTAACCAAATTTTTGGGGAATACAATATTTCCTCTACTGCCAGAAAATAAAAATCATTACAAATTCTAAGTTCGTAAGTGTGTTAATTTCAGTGAGTTGTAAAATTTGTTAAAGCTCTTCAAGAATCTTTCAAAACTGAAATACTTTTATAGCTTAATTTTCAGGTAAAAGTAGGTTAAGAGGATTACACACTGGCACTAACTTACCGAATATTTCATCACAAGTCCAAATAATACAATGTCGACATGTTCCTTGCCGTCGCTTCCAGAGAGCCTTGCAACAGACCGAATTTACCTTGGTAACTACAGTGTTTGTATAGGCAGCATGGGTTGCTAAAGCATTCAGTCTGTTTACTCAGTATTCGGTTAGTGACGTCTCGCTATCTAAGTAACAAACTCCAAGTGTAAACCCAATCCTTTACATGCAATTACATGTACACGTTTTACGAATTCTTAAGCTTGTTTCAGTTAATTCTGGTGTCGAAACATTATGGATATTGGCGTGCATAAAAAGTTGCCCATTGTGGAAAGCTTATGCAGATCATCATGCTTAAGACATTTCCACGCATCAAAGTCAGGAGATGGGAAATTAGGTTGAACTGATCCAGGACTTAACACAATGACGTCAAAGATAACTACAACCCATCACTGTTCAATCTACTGGTGTATGGAGACCAATCACGAGACAGCGTTTTACCTTCCGTCAGTGAATCATAGTCGCTCTTTTATACATTCTACCTGTTAATGATGGCTTGAGTGTAGTTAACTTGAAGCAAAATGTTTGATAATTACAATCTCTGCCAGCGCAATTCCTGAGTTAAAACTGCCCCGAACTGCCGAATGGTAACATTACAATCATATGCTCTCAGTTGCAGACTGCCGTTAAGGCCATGCTTCGTTGATTAATGCGCAAAAATAAAACATAAAGACGAAAAATGTTTTGTAGTCGCCATGTCATTGATGAAAGCTTTCACATAAACGTTGTACTAGCAGGCCGAATTATTTAATATTATTTTAGCGTTTCCCTGAGTAACAATTGTCATTAAACTCTTTCATAAAGGCGGTATTTAAATCACATTTTCATTTCATATAGATAATATCGTTCATTGGTTCGGTTTTGTCCCGAATTGTTTCCAGGTCAGTCATACGTATAACTGATACCGGCTGGGTACAGCAAAACTTTATTTACATGAATTTTGTCTTAACACATTAAATTATATTATCCGATCATGGCTATTTTTTTTTTTTTTTTTTTTTTTTTTATGTGTTTCATTTACATTACTTTCTTAGCTGTTCCGAAAACCTTTCTTTAAAAATATTCTTTTATCTACATCAAGTTAACCAAGATATACATTAGCAGAATTGGTCTTATTACTTGTTTCCTTGTAAGTAGAAGGGAAATAAGGGAACATATTGCGCTAAAGCGATAGTCAAATCTTTTAAAAGCCGTCATTAAACAAAACAATTGAAATTCGTTTCTCTTTGTTTGCTGGAAGTAAACAAAAGAGAGACAAAATAAAGATATATCCCGTTTGCGAAAAGTTTAAGTGCCTTAGAATGGAAACCAATAACTCTGAATACCACGAAAACGGTTAACTCTACAAAAAATATGTTACGAACATAAATTAGTGTTTTAATGAGATCTACATTTTTTGTGTGATAAGCTTTGTCTATCTTTTACGGTTTACCAGCTATAATATAAAAAAGTTATGCAGAATGAAGAGTCTTCGGACTATTCCCAGAAAATCCAAGGTATACATTTCATTTGACATAAAAATATCTTAAACATATGGCATATCAATCAAAATCGTTAGCCATTTTTGAGAAAATAAAAGTTTTCTAAAACGTTCTATGTAAACTGAAGTTAGGGGTAGGGGGATTATCTTTTAAGATCTTCCGTGTCGCATTCTTGGAAGTTCCTGAACTTAAATACCAAGTTCGGTATTTAAACAACTTTTCGTTTTTGAGTAGCTGCCAATAGACACACAGACCCTTGTTTCTAAAAATGCTATTTCTGGATTCAGGGGGGCTAAAAACACGTATTTCTGGTGAAATCTAATTTTTGGGTGGAATACAATACCTTCTCTATCCACTTTGTATTTTATACATACGGGCTAGAGAAAAAAAATTCTCTCACATCTTACATTGCTGAATTGGAATGTTAATATATTGGGGGAGAAGAAATAACCCTCACGGCTTCCATACACCACCATCATTGCGATAAAAATGCTCTGCGCACTAAGCAAAATATTATAAGGAATTAATGTATCTTGTAGTGTTAATGTACATGAAGATATAGTGTACATTCATTAACTGAGGGAAAACAAATTATTGAATGGAAGAGTACTGCGATGTTTCAACATTTGATAGCGTGCCACGAGTCACAAACTTGTAATGTAAGAACATGACCACAACAGTGGTTAATATACAGAACATTTGGCTTCATGATAGGTGTTTTCTTCCACAATGTCACCACACACAGCCACGCGCGCAAATGGATAAGAGAAAAAGGAAAATCACCACTACATGCTATCACTGAAATGCAAATATCACATTGCTCTAAAACATTTATGAGTGACAGATTATGTGTAAAAATACTCTCATTTTCTTCTTGAAGTGTTCAAGTTCACATCTTCTATTGTACAATTTAAAGTACAGAAAATTATACGTTAATGAGTATTATACTAAAAATCCAAAAACAGAATGTTCCTAATTGCTGAATTAATGCACTTATACAATTAGCTACATGTTCTATTCTTTTAATATATAATTATATAATATAATATCTTAAATGCATGTAGCGAGAAACTGCGAGGAAATTGTTTATTTATTTACTTATTTTTTGTAAGTTAATGTCCTTTAATCTGGTCTATCATATGGACAGTGAGTAAAATCGGTGAAATGATGCTCAAATGATCTCGGAGTCCATGGAGCTTAAATTTATTTGATATTCGTCTTCTCAGAACAAGGGAAAATTCCGAAAATACTTATCCCGGTAGCTCACTCTAAGCGAGATTCGAAATCGCGACTTCTTGAATGTGTGGCAGACACGCTACCACCGCAATACCGAGGCGGGCATCATTGCCTTTAATGTCATAAAGGAACGCGATGAGGTATTGTGTTTGTGTATTCTGCTATTGCTCTGTAAATTATATTAGGTCTGGATGTTTGTATTTAGACGCGAGAAATGGATTATTATTTAAGTGAAATATGGTTACCATTTCAAATTCCAAACACATCTCTCTCTCTCTCTTCCTCCATCTTGGAGTACCGTACAGAATATTAACTAGTAACTCCGAACCGCTAGCACAATAGCCAGCTCTAGCACATTATAACCATAGTGTCATGATTTGTAACAAACAAAAACAAAAAGTATTCGTTAACTCGAATAATAAACTATAACGGAACGAGCACGATGAAGTTGGAATGCATGTATAAAATGCAAGCGTTCACAATTAACGGGAAGTATTGCCAGTTCCCGGGCTAAGAAAACAAGTCTAAGTCAAGTTTTAACTTTTTTGTTCCTGTTTCCGAGAACGATATACTAGATCAGGGTTAATCAGGGGGCATGCGCCAGTATACACACGAGATACACGAGAGAACTTTGCTAGATTGACCTTTGTGCAAACCTCCACTCTTCGATTTTGAGCAATAGCGTTGCCACTCCGTACCTCTGTTTGACGCGTGACAATTTATGCGTTTGAGAAAAATTGTTCACTCTTCACTACAGAAATTATTCTAGGCGGCCTTGGCATGAAACATTCGCTAAAGCTCTCTTGCTCGCAAACTGGGAAAATTAAACCAGGAGAAATTCCAGAAAAGATGCCTCCCGACTCTCTAGACCAACGGTTCCCAACCGGTGTGCCCCGGCACCCTAGGGTGCCGTGTGATTGGCTAAGGGGTGCCGCGAGATATTGAGATAAAAAAAATACTTTCTACTGACGCCTTAAGTCTTGCAAGGTCTTGAAATAAAATAAGTCAAATCAATTACCCTCATACACGGCAGATGGTGATAGTAGTCGATTCATTTCAATAATTCAGTTATACTAGTATCCCACAGATGGCATTACAGCTATACCCTGCCGAACATTCCCGAGACTTCGACAGATGAATATATAAAAGTGTACGCCGCTTGGCGCTTTCAGTTGCCCTGATGCTCTATGCCTGCGAAGTATGGGGTATGGCAGCAGACTCCTGGCTTCTCTGGTTACAGCGGGTGCAGAATAGAGGACTCCGGTCCATATATTCTTACCCTCTGAACGCCGAAAAAGGCGGTTCCGGGTTCCCCGCATGGCTTGTGGGCACCCCCGGTAACGGCTTTAAACCGGCCAACAGCGTAATAGCTGAACAAAGCACTCCCCCCCCCATAGGGAGAGGTCTATCAAAATTCACCACCATATTTAAAAAATAAACACCAGCGGAGCAGAGGAAAGGATGCTGCTCCTGAAAATGCAACCGCTCGAGGAGCCTACCAGCGCTACCTCCTTAACACCAACACTCGAAAACTCAAACAAAACCTTAACCATCACCTCATTCCTGTGGTTAAACCCTTACCAGGGTAGGTACACAGCAACAACACCCAGGCTCACCACGAGCCTACCAGACACGCACGCACGCTTTCAGTTGTCTTCCTCGCGTTGATTCACAGTGTTTAGCTATGGATAAGTTCATTGTTAAACGTAAACGCCAGGACAGTGAAAGTGAACAGTCGGCTCCTACTGCTTGCTTTAAGAAGCCAAATCTTACAGTTTCTCCCGGACCGTCGAATTCACCACATAAAGAAGACAAACGAAGGAAAAGAACATACCAGGACAGTTACTTAGCGTATGGATTTAAGTGGAATAACGAGGAAAACCCTATCCCTGTGTGTTTAGTTTGTGGCGAAACACTTAGCAACGAGGCCATGGTACCTAGCAAACTGAAGCGGCATCTTACAACAAAGCATCCTAGTGTGTCACAGAAAAGTGTAATGTATTTTTCACATATATTAGAAGGGGAGAAGAAAACAGCTGTGCGAATGGTAAAGAGAATGACCATAGGTGATACTGCTCTTGAAGCCTCATTTAAAGTAGCAGAACTGATAGCTAAAACATAGCTCATACTCTTGGAGAGGAAATCATTGGCCCTGCATGTCAAGTTATAGTTTCAACAATACTTGGCGAAGGAGCAGCTAATCAACTTTCGAAAGTTCCTCTGTCCAACAACACAATCAGCCGCAGGATATCTGAAATGTCATGCAATATCAACGTACAAGTCACGGAGAAAATAAAAACTTATAGAACATTTGCTTTGCAAGTAGATGAGTGTCTCGATATTGGTGACAAACCGCAACTCCTTGGTTTTATCAGATATATTGATGAAAAGGATATTAGTGAACAGTTTCTGTTCTGTAGACCACTGGAGACTACAACCACAGGCCATAATATTTTCGTTTCTATTAATTCCTATCTCAATGACCATGATCTTTCATGGAAAGACTGTTGTGGTATATGTACAGATGGTGCACCATCTATGTCTGGGAAAATTAAAGGTTTTACTGCCAGAGCTCTCAATGAAAATCCATCCATTATTATAACTCACTGTTTTCTGCATAGAGAGGCATTAGTCGTGAAAGCGTGTAATGAAGATTTTGCTGAAGTGTTTAACCAAGTTGTGAAAATGGTGAACTATATGAAGTCTCGACCTTTAAAGTGCAGAATTTTTTAACAGTTATGTCGCGCAACGGATGCAGCTCATACCTCTTTGTTACTTCACACAGAAGTAAGGTGGTTGTCGCGGGGTCGTGTATTGAACCGGTTTCTCGAACTTAAAGAACAGCTAAAAACTTTTTTTTAAGGATGAAAATCAAGACACATTTCATGAGCTCTTACTAAGGGATTCTTGGTGTTTTGAAATGTCGTATCTGGCAGCTATTTTTCATAAGCTGAATTAACTGAATGTTTCGATGCAGGGTCGACATGAAACAATAATCTCCTCAACCAATAAAATGAAAGGTTTTAAAAGAAAACTTATTTCTTGGAAGTCTGCAGTTCAAAAAGGAGATTTGTCGAACTTTCCATCTCTTCTTAATGTGGCAGGAGATAAAGATCTGGGTAAACTGAAAAACCGCATTTGTGATCAGTTATCAAGATTGCAAGATGCAATAGATGCGTACTTTCCAACTATTTCCACTACGAACCTCGACTGGGTTCTCTCAGCATTTGATTTCGTAGATAGTGCAGAGGAAATAGATTTCACTGCTTACGAACGAGATGAATTTATTGACCTTTGCGCTGATTCCACACTCAAAGGTAAGTTCACCAAGAGTGAGGCGTCGGTGGCTAGTTTTTGGCTTCAACGGAGAGAGGAGTACCCTAACCTAATGAAGAAAGCAATTAACGCACTTTTGCCCTTTTCAACATCCTATCTATGCGAGCAAGCCTTCTTTGCTATGGTGACAATAAAATGCAAAGCAAGGAATAGACTGAATAATCTTGAGGATGATTTGCGTGTTTCACTGTCAACTGTAAGACCCGACATCACATATCTGTGCTCTAAGCATCAATCACAAGTTTCACATTAATCATTAATCGAACAAAATTTATTGATGTATTTTTACTCAGTGATTGTAGTCAAGTTTACAGTATTATGTTATGGTGTATGTTATTATTATATAATATTTCAATAAATTAACATATTAAGCTTAATTTTCTTTTAATTCAAGGAAGGGTGCCCCTGGTGTTTAATGTTATTCCCAAGGGTGCCGTGAACTTCAAAAGGTTGGGAAACACTGCTAGACTCTCAAAGTTTTTTTAGCGAAAGGATCATTTGTAGTTTGTTCACATGTAACTCAAAATTGACTTTTGTCTACAACGCATCAGCAAATTTAGAAACAATTGCAAGCATTTGGTAGAAATTAACAAAGCAGAATAAACAGTTCATTAATATATGCTATTAATGAAAGAAAGACGACTGGTTTGGCTCTTTCGCAACAGGAATCGGAAATGGTATCTGGATAATGGATTTGCGTTTATAACATTTTTATAATCTATTACATTTTGACTTGGTTAATCTGTATTATTCGCATATAAGTTGAGTATGAGACAAAACACAGTGCAATCCGTCGGTTGCAATTGTCGTTCCAATGCGCCAAATCGATTTTTCACTTTGCCATCAAAATGGTCATCGATAAGCATTCCCGTTCTTAATATATTGCGAATTAAAATGTTGCACATGTTTTCTTCCTATTCTGGTTTATTGTAGAGCAGCCTTAACGATTTTCATATGTGTAAAAGATTTAAGCAGCGAATTCTATAACACTGCTTAGTTCACTGCTTATAGTCACGCCTAACCCCAAAGAATAAATATATTAGTACAATACAGCATTAAAATTATAAAGAAATTTATTACAAAATGTATAACGAATAATGAGTAATTTTCCCAAATCATCAAAACACAAATTAAAAATCTTAATATTTAAGTTCATGTTCCCGAGTTCAGGGCGAACTGGATAAACAAGAAATGTCGCATATATTTCACACACTTGGGTGAATATTTGCAAAAAATCATGTTCACGTACAGAGAAATCACAAAAGTAACAAATATATCTTAACGGAATCTCCACACAACGCAAATATTGTGTAAAAAGAAATATAGAAATACTTAACACACTATTGCCACAGTGAAATTATTACGATCATCACGTATATTTCAGTTAACTCATAAACTTTGATTTTCAGGATTTTTCCAATATCACCAACTCATATATTCATTGGCTAACTAATGAGAAGGTAGGTAGTCTTTTATCATTACAGGAAGATATTCAACATTTGATAGTTCATGGATAGGTAGAGCCAGACTGAAAAATTCAATGCCAAAGGGGGATAGAGTAGTTGGGGAATTTAATGTCGGCATTTTGCCATGGTAACTTAGTGGTTAGAACAACCAGCTAAAGACCACGGGAGATCCGTGGTTCAAATCCTGACTATGGCATTGCATTTTTCAGGTTGACTCTATCTATCCAACTCTTATCCTACATACGGTTGTGTGAAAAAAAAAAATATATATTATTGCTGATTTTTCTTTCATGCGAGCTGTACGGACACCAACAATAAGTTAGAAAACCTAATTAGGTTGAAAAATTCAGTTCCATAACCGGGATTTAAAGCAGAGATCTTTGCTCTCCGTGCCGATGCTCGTATGGCTGAGCTACTAGTGATATGCCTGTACGCGCATTAAAACTTGATTCACGTACTACGGCAAACCTTTAAGGAAATCTTAAATGGTATTTTAATTGCGAGCTTTATAGTTATCTACCACTAGGGTTCATTTATGTTTGATCATTGTTCTTTCGCACTATAGTTAAGTCGGAGAGAACAATCAAGAGTTGAATTCAATGCCTGAACTCGATTCACAAATCTTCGTCTCTGTCCCGATGCTCTTCCTAGGCTAATATGGCGTAATGCCCGTACTATTTGGAGACAGTGGTGAACGTTTACGAGTAAACTTGAATCATACAGAGGTTTAATCCGCCTACGCCATGTCAGCATCAAACTGCATGATGTGAATCCTGGCGATGGGATTGGAATCTCAATGTTATGAAAATATCGTCTATTTTAACACTAAATAAAACATCACACGTAGTATTCAGATCTAAACGGTGATTAAAAGTGCATATAATGAACTACATATTCTTCAATGGTTTAGGTTTTTGGTAGCGGGGAGGAAGACCATTAGTGAAAGACGCAAATGTCTCCCCCACAAAAGAGATAGGAGTTAATTGGAACAGTAATAACGTGTACCCAAAAAACGTAGACATTTTAAACCTTCACATTAAAGGGCTATTGCGCTGGTTACCTAAGTTGTTTACACAATGTCACTAAAAGCTGGTGGTTCCATTATGTGCATCTGAGTACGGTAACCATAAGCATTGCCCCTTTCCATCAACCACCTCCACCGTCAAGTATATTTTCTATTTCATCAACCCTCATCCTACCAATAAAAGGGCGATTCAAGTTCGACCCTGCTCTAGGAGCAGAGTGACCTTCCTACGACATCTAGGATAATCGGGGATTCCCGCAATACATTGGAAAAAAATCTGATGTGTTACACTCGCATGACTTTCTCTCGCTGCTGTACAAAACTCCTACAAAAGATTCTTCTTCTTTGTACACAACGCTAATCAAGATAAATGTTAGCAGAATGGTATTACTTAGTTCCTTATAAGTAGGAGGGAATAAGGGAATGCACTATGCTAAAGTGATTGTCAAATGTTTTAAAAGCTATCGTTATGCGATTGTCATTGCAAATCACTTCTTTGCTTGGCCAGGAGTAGAACAAAAGAAAAACAGACACTTCCTGTGTGAAAAAAGTTTAAGTATTTCACAATTGAAACCAATAACAAGGAATATCTCGAAAACGGTTACCTTCTCAACAAAAACATGAAGGACAAAAATTGTGTGTTTTGTCATGAGGTACATTTTTTGTGCAGTGCGTTTTTTTCTATCTCTTACGGTTTAGCAGTTAAGCAAAATTCATCCAGAATAAGTTTGGTATTTAACGGTCTTTTTTGTTTTGGGGCTCTGCTGTCCAGACACACACGGATCTTTTTTTCAATTTTTTTTCGGACTCAGGGGACCCCAAAACATATATTTTCGGTGAAATCTCGACATCGAATTTTTGGGTAGATAACAATACCTTCTGTATCCCTATGTACATTGTGAGAAAGAAAAAATAAAAAAAGTGATGCCGATTTGGTTGACACATGATTACCTACACCACTTTTATAGCAACAAAACCGAAGTCACTAGTTTTATCACAATATACCTCTTTCAAAAACAAAGGAGTTAGATTTGCAGTTCGTCGCTAGCGTATATACTTCATCAAAGCTTGCAATGTTGGCAATATTGCTTGTTCTTTTATTACTCTCCTCCAGGCACTTTATATGAAATTGCAGAAAATTGCTCAGGCACCATTTTGGTCACAAGTGCAATTGAGATGGTAAAGTTTCTACGATAGCCACACGCACATACTCAGGTCTCTTCACAACCTATTTTCTGTTTCATTCGCTCCGAAAGTATTTGCATTCCACACTCTTTAAAGGAGACCGGCACATATCGCTGAATATTGAACACAGGCATTCTCTACGCAGGACTTCCGACCTTTGACCTTTTGATGGGCTGAGAAACGTGATGCAATAACTATATGTTTTTAGCGATTTCTACTGCACTACAGTATGCACGTGGTGAAAACACATAGAGAGGAAATTTTATGATATATTTTCCTCATATTTCATTAGTCTCCAATCTTTAGTTAATATCTTTATATTTTCCTATTCTTAAATTATTTTACAGTCTCTTTCTTCGAAAGTTTTACTTTTAAGGGATCACAGACGAGCCTTTTCTAAACAATAAGAACACCAATTTCTAACATATTTAAATCGCCCAGATTTGGGAAATAATATGCCCCTTCAGGGATTCTCCCTTGTTACAGTGGAAAAATAGCCAGCTTCTAGCGCAGAGCTGCATTTAAAATGCATTTACACCAGTCCGGTGCAGGTGAGGGCGAAAAAAATTGCGTTATTTATCGACGCTCTTTAACTACTGTAGTTCTCAGCGTCCCATTCTAAATTGGGTGTGAAAGACCGCTTATTTTTGGTCTATCAGGCTTGAGGTTCTTTTACGTGCCGTAAATCTACAACACGGGACCAACGGCTTTACTTCCCTTCCGAAGGAAGCCATGCTAAGGATTTTTACACCCGAAAAAATCCATCGTCCTCCGCCGGGTTTGAACCCGCGACCTTGGGTATATGAAGTTAGCATGGTAACGGAGGGCGACAAGGGCGAAGATGAATATAGAAAAGATATGCTATTGGAGCCCTAAAGAAATCTAGCCCAACCAGGCAATCGTAAACGACTTGCGGTCGGTTTGTAATCCGGAATATCGAAACACGTATCCACAAATCACCAAGCCCAAATTGGTATTAATGTCGCATACAATGACCTGCAGAACCAACTAGGGCAGTCTGTCGCAAATTCGGCGACTACCAACTTTTTACGTTAATTCATTTCGGTGCTGTGGCACTGATGAATATAGGCATATAGGAGTGGATACAGTGTGATCAGCACGAGTATTTGAGTATAGTCTATAGTTCTATACTAATTGGCTCATATAATATTAAAAGCAACTTATTTCAAGATTACATTTTTCACTGCTTGTTATCAATTAAATTGCTCCTTGTAAAAGTTTTAAGCCAAGTATCCGGTCAAATTTGGTAATTCCATACTTCATAAGAAATTAGGCTTACGCTTTAACCAGATATTTATAATACATCATTGCAAAGTTCCAGCTTTCCAAATCAGTTCCTAGAGCAGTTCATGAGAAAAAAATCGGGTGTTTTCCATTCACATAACTTTCTCCACCTCTCTGTAACAAATTATTGTTAAAAAACTTATTCTTCTATCTACTTCATACTAAACGAGGTAAACATTAAAAAAAAGTGATCTTATTATTTGCTCCCTTGTAAGTAGGTGGAAAATAAAGGAGATACACTAGTCTAAAGCGGTAGGCAAACCTTTCAAAAGCTGGTTGCCATACGGTTCAAATCAGTTTCTTTGCATGGCCAGGAGTTTACAAATTCCCATATGAGAAAAGTTTTAAGTATTATAAAACAAACGAATAACAAGGCATACCTCGTAAATGGACAACTCCATGAACAAAATGTATACCTATGACATAAATTGTGTTTAACCAGATGTACATGTTTTGTGTAGTAAGTTTTTGCCTATCTCTTGCGATTTACCAGTTATGCAAAATTCGCAAAACTCATCCAGAATAAAGAGGTCTTCAGAAACTATTCCCAGAAAATTCAAGATATATACATTTTGTCATGTAAATATCATTAATAAATGGTATGTTAATCAAAACTGTTAGGGCAATTTATGAAAAAATCAAAATTTTAGATTTTTTTTCATGTAAAGGGTAGTTTCGAGTGGGAAATAAATGTAAATTGCGTCTTATTTATGACGCTCTTTAGCTACTGTGGTTCTAAGGGTCCCATTCTAAATTGCTTAATTTTGCTCAGAGGTCTATCAGGTTTGAGGTTCTTTTACGTGCCGTAAATCTATAACACGGGACCAACGGCTTTACTTCCCTTCCGAAGGATGTAAAAGGGTGTAAAAATGCTAAGGAGTCTTACACCCGAAAAAATCCATCGTCCTCCGCCAGGTTTGAACCCGCGACCTTGGGTATATGAAGTTAGAATGGTAACTATTACACCACGGAAAATGTAAATGTAAATGGCGTGTTATTTATGAACGCTCTTTAACTGCTGTAGTCCTCAGCGTCCCATTCTATACTGGGCGTGAAAGACCGCTTAATTTTGCTCAGAGGCCTCTCTATCAGGCTTAAGGTTCTTTTACGTACCGTAAATCTATGACACGGGACCACCGGCTTTACTTCCCTTCCGAAGGAAGCCATGCTAAGGATTTTTACACCCGAAAAAATTCATCGGCCTCCGCCGGGTTTGAACCCGCGACCTTGGGTAAATGAAGTTAGCATGGTAAACATTATACCTTGGAGGGCGACAGTTTCGAGTGGGGGATTTTTGGGTAAAATGCAAACATCTTCTCTACCTATGCACTATATAGAAAAATTAAAAAGCTTGGCGGGCGTAGTTGAGGTGCAGTTCTCGAAAGATGGCTCTTTCCATTCTGTATATCAAACACATTTACTTTAGAAACTCCTATAGGTATAAATTACTTAAGTAATTAATTTGGTATTTTAATTATTTTGGGAATCACATTTAAATATATGTTTTAACTTATATTAATAACATTATTTGTTAAAACATGTACTTCAACATATTTACTTTCCTGAAAATCATATTTAGACTACTTGGTGAAATTTTATAGCGGACAAAACAGTATAAAATGTGCGAAAGGTCCCCATAAACAATATTCAGTTTATCTCATCGCAAGTTATCTCACTTCAATATCACTGAACGATATTGCACTTTTTCCATTTTAGCGAAAACACGTTGAACGACTAACTGAAAACTTCCCAAATCAAACTAATCTATGAATCACTACCAAATTTGTTTTGGTGACGTGTAACAAATGGCACTACAGTATGGTAACGCCAACTAGCCTTAGCAACACTATTTTGGAAACACGGGTATTTATTGAACCACCCTCATTTAAGTAAACTAAAATTTAAACAATAACAATGACTAATCTTAGAATTTATTTGACATAAATTGTATGTATTAACGAGATCTTACTTTTGTGCAGTAAGAATATGTCTATCTCTTGCGGTTTACCAGTTATGCAAAAATCTTTCGGAATGGAAAGGACTTCAGAGGTTATTGCAAGAGAATTAATGATATACAGTTTATTTTTCATGAAAATATCTTAAACGTATGGCATTTGAGTTAATTATGTTTAGAGCTATTTTCGTAAAAATCAAAATATTCGACAAATTTACCATGTAAACAGTGGTTTCAGGTAGGGTTACTTTATCGAAAAGCTTCGTGTAGGAGGAATCTTAACTTAAATACAAGTTTGGTATTTAACTATTTTTCGTTTTTTAATTTTATGCAGTTCACAGATAATACATACACATTAACGGATCTTTTTCTAAAATGTTTTTTTTTCTTTTTTCTTTTTATTAAGGGGGCTTTGAAACAACTATATTTCCGATGAAATCTCAACATCGAAATTATGGGTGGTATACAATACTTCCTCTATTACTACCTCTGCGAAATAAATAAATTAATAAAAGAAAGTAATTAAGTATAAATGTAAAATTAAATATTTTAAAACTAAGATGGACCTTCACAACGAACTCCCACAAACGATTTATTGTAATCAACAGAGAGTTACAAATACGGAAGTGATGGGCTCTTCTGAATACATTGCTAGCTTGCACCGTAATTAGATTTCTTAGCACCAGGTTATACAGACTACCTCTTGAATCACAAGGCGCGTCTTGGCATTCACATCACGTTCACCTGAACCTAAAACAGAGAGAGCTGAAGATTCATAAGTTCCATATGTCTTCAGGTAACACAGTACGCTTCTACAAACTCACAAATTAGTATATATATATATATATATATATATATATATATATATATATATATATAATATATATCCACATAATATACCGAAAAAAAAAACATCTGATGTGTTCCATTCACATGACTTTTTCTAACTATTCTTTAACAGATTCTTATCAAAGCTGATCCTTCTCTCTACTTCGTGCTAATCAAGATAAACAGAAAATAGCAAAACTGGTCGCATTAATTATTTCCTTATAATTAAAAGGGACATAAGGGAATACACCAGGCTAAAGCGAGTCAAATCTTTAAAAAGCTGTTGTTATGTGACTGAAATTCTTTGCATGGCTGAGAGTAGACAAAATTCCCATATGAGAAACGTTTAAGTATTTTAAAACTGAAACCAATAATAAGAAATATCTTGGAAATGGTCAAATCCACGAAAAAATGTATATGGCAAATTGTGGGTTTCATCGAGTTCCATATTTTTTGTGTAGTAGGTGTTTGACTATCTTTTTCGGTTTACCAGTTATGTAAAATTCATCCAGAATGACGTGGGCTTCAGAGGCTATGAGATTCTAAAACGTGCATTTCCGGTGAATTTCGGTAAAGAATTTTGGGTGGAATACAATATCTTCTCTACCTACTATGTACTTTGTACATACGTGCTAGAGAAAGCAAAAAAATTAAAAAATGGCGTGTTCCATTCACATGGTTCTCTACATCTCTGTAACAAATTATTGTTGAAAAGCTAATTTTCTATCTACTTCATGCTAATCGAGATAAACATGACTATAAATGATCTTTATTACTTGCTGCCTTATAAGTAGGAGGGAAATAGGGGATACATAGGCTTAAGTGATAGTAAAATCTTTTATAAGCTGGTTGCTATATGAATGAACTTCGTCTCTTTGCATAGCCAGGAGTTTACAAATGCCCGTATGAGAAACGTTTTAAGTCTTTTAAAACTGAAACCAATAACAGGAAACATCTCGGAAACGGTTAGCTCTACGAAAAAAGTGTATATGACATACATTGTGTGTTTTAACGAGATCTGCATTTTTTGTGTAGTTAGTTTTTGTCTCTCCCTTACAGTTTACCAGTTATGCAAAATTCATCCAGAATAAAGAGGTCTTCAAAGGCTATTCCCAGATATACATTTTATTTATCATGTAAATATATCAAAATCATTAAAGCCTTTTTTGAGAAAATAAAAATGTTCGAATTTTTTCCATGTAGAGTACCTTGGGGTGTGGGATTTTTTCTCAAAATATTCGTGTCGCATCCTTGGAAGATACTAAACTTAAAATACCAAGTTTAGTATTTTACCGACCTTCTGTTTTTGAGTTGTACTGCTCACAGACACACGGAAGTTTCTCTAGTTCTTTTTTTTTTTTGAAACGGAAATATATTATGTATTTCCGATAAAATCTCGAGATCAATTTTTGTATGGAGTGCAAAAGCTTCTCTAATGTACTACGAAGAGAAATTAAAAACTGCAGGAATATTTTATAACCGCTGTTTTATCTTCATGATAAAAGTGTGTGCCTAAAATTGACTTTACCTTGAGTAGTACGGATTCCGTGGTTTGCGGAAACAACATTCGGCTATGTATATTACAAGTACATTTTTGTCTGTCTAACTTCATTTCCATTTAATAGATGGCGAATAAAACGCATTTCAACCTGAGAAGATTTAAGTGCATCTACTGCTTCTTTAACGGAATATCCTCCTCTTCGCAGGATTTACACTCCCAAGGACTAGCAAGCCAATGTCTTTGGACAGAAACCTGTCGAGCAGGAAGCAAACTTTGATGATAGAAGGTATATATAGGATGGGTGATCAATTTTAAGCCTGGGTGGTGGAGAAGGATACAAGAGAGATGGGAAAATTCGCCAATAAAATTATCTGCAGCATTCGCTTAGCGAACAAGAAAAACCGCGAAAAAAACAACTAGGATCAAGTTGGTGCATCCCAGGGATTTGAACGGAGTCCTCTCGATCGCAAGTCGTACCTGTTACCGTGGCGTCACCTCGCTCGGTTATTTAAATATTGAACTACGGATATTCCGGAAGGTTCATTCGTGGTGACCAGAGTAGGCCTAAAACTTGGAAAATGAAAATTAGGAAGAGTATTTCGGAAACAGTGTTACAATAAACATACAGAGTGATTCAATAAGTGCCTACCGTGTAAGGAATGAAGACACCGCTTTATTCAAACACAAACTATTTTCAACATAGTCCTCATTTAGGGTACAGACCTCTCCCAACCTTCTGTCCAGTTTTAACCACCCCCCTCCAATGGAAAAAAAATCTACTCCTTTGCCTCGACGATGACTTCATTTAATCTAAATTTTGTTCCCGTGAACCATTTCTTCCGATTTGGGAAACAAGAAGAATTTGAGGAAGCCAGGTTGAGCGAATAAAGATGTGCGGCAGCAATTCATGCAGTTTGGCAGCGACATTTCAGCATAAATGTGTCAGTGCGTTGTCGTGCTGAAAAACAACTTTCTTCTTTGTCAAATGGGGTTGCCTCTCCAACTTTTCAAATCGGGCTAACAGTTCACTGAAGTGTTGTACAGTAATGTTTTTTCTTTTCACATCTAAAAAGTCACTGCATGAGAAACCCGGGTCTCATTGACGGTGACAACTCGACGCAAAATGTCCTGCGGATCTCGCTTAAATATCTCCAAATACAGCTTCCAAATTGAAAACTGCACCCGGTTGTTGTTAACTGTGAGACATCGGGCAGACAATTATTTCATTTCCAACTTATCATGCAAAGTATGACTTGCCGTTTCGGTCGACACATCTGTCACTTCGCGAATTTTCGTCCGACGATCAGCAAGAATTGCTGTGGACTTCCGCTTTTATTACCTCAAAAGTTTTCCTATTCAAAAGAAAAAATCGAATCATTGAACGATAATACTCTTTTAGCGAAACACTTGGACTAACTTAAATGCCTGAAATTCCAAGCTAAACAATGAATCAGTGGTGATGTGTAATGAGAGTACACGTGGCAACACCTTGTATTTTGAAACATGTGTACTTATTGAACCGCCCTCGTATTAATTATCAAATTATATTTTTTAAACGACATCTATATTTTTGTACCATACTTTTACGTCTAGCTCTAGCTGCATGATTCTGTGAAGTTAATTTGTGCGATTAACGGTTTATTTTTAGTATTTCACATCCTTCTGGAGCTGCTGAAGTGGTAACGTGCGTGTTGCATATTTGTGGTTTGGAGGAAAAAAATGAAATTTTGCTATTCAAGTCTTACGTTGTGCAAGAAATCGACGGAAATGAAGACAACTACACGTTCACCTTCATATTTTAATGTTGCCCACGCGAGTTCAAACTCGGCAGAAGACGATGGGCGCAAATACCCTTAGCCTACCTTTCTTCGGAAGGGAGGTAAAGCCGGTGGTCCGCGTAGATTTATGGCACGAAAATGAACCTCCAGCCTGACGAGTCCTCTCAACACAATTAAGCAGTCTTTCACGTTAAACAGCAGTAATGAATAAAACTCAATTTCAATTTTCTCACATTTAAGACATGAAATCTCGCTGTCGAATTTTCGAGTGGAATGCAATACTACTTTAGATATCTAAGCGGTATGAAAAATGAAAAACAGGTAATTAGGGTAAAACATGCAGTTGAAATTATAATGAATATAAAGAAATTCGTTTTTCTACGGTTGAAGAATTATCGAGATCGAATGTGCAAAGTGCAATAACGCAAACCGCATAGTTCGGCTCAGGTATACCTTCTCATTCTCAGATTCGTGATCTTTTCTCGATTGGATATAGTAAAGTACTGAATGGTATTTGACATAGTTATTTGGAAATGATTATTGGTCTCCTTGACTCCCATAAATAAAATATCCGGCAAATCTTAACTCTAGGTACCCAGTATATTAACTATTATCCAGAAACTAAAGAGATTGACGTATAGATAGATAAACATTTCTTGCGAGACATTTTTCTGGCAAATAAAATCCGTTGAGTCTCTGTTTTTTGAGATGCCCGGCAACCTTGTGCTTATGTTTAAGATGTGTGTGTGTGTGTGTGTGTGTGTGTGTGTGTGTGTGTGTGTGTATAGACAAAGAATAATGGTAAGGGAAACTTAACGGTTGCACAAATCGACACATTTTGCCAACTTTGCTCATGATGGCACTTTATTTAACGTGATGGGACGTAACGAAGTTAAATACTACTAGCTAAACTTACGGTCTATATACGGTCTTTATGTTTCAACGTAAAGAGAATATCTCTGATTGTGTTTTAATTACTTCTGCTACTGCTTCCTACCGATTGGTTCTGATATTCTCGTGTTACTTAGCGTAATGGGAAGGAAAAGTGACATTGTCAGTTTCATAAGTTGTCTCTGACACGTTAACTCAACCCTAAATAGTTCCTTTGAATATAATGTGTTGAACTAATACGTTAGGTCGCGTTAGGTTACGTTAAGTTCATCATAATCCCGGATTGTTTCGAATGGTGGTGATAATACAGTATTTCTATTTTTAAAAAAATCTGATGTGTTATATTCGCATAACTTTCTCTAGGTGTTTCATATACAAACTATGCTTACTAAAGGTTATAATAATAATAGTAATTATTATTATATCTACATCATGCTATGCGAGATAAAGATTAGCAGAATTGATCTGATTACTTGCTTCCTTGTAAGTAGAAGGGAAATAGCGAATATATTGGGCTAAAGCGATAGTCAAATCCTTTAAAAACTGGTCGCTATGTAAAACACTTGAAGTTCGATTCGCTTTGCATAGTTCCGTTTGAGAAAAGTTAGACACTTCAAAATTGAAACCAATAGCAAGGAATATCTCGAAAACGGTCAACTCTACAAGAAAAACGTATATGACATAAATTATGTGTTTTAACGAGATCTATGTTTTCATGTTTAAAGTTTTGTTTATCTCTTACGATTCAACCGTTATGAAAATTCTGCAAAACTCATCCAATACTCTTCAAAGGTTATTCTCAGAAAGTTAAAAATACGCATTTTATTTGTGATTTAAATATCTTTAATATACGGTGTTTTATCAAAATCATTAGAACCATTTTTTTAAAAAAGAATTGTCAACTTTTTGCATGTAAGAAGAGTAGTTTGTGGTGGGGGATTTTCTTGAAAATCTTTGTGTCGCAACCTTGGAAGAACTAAACATAAATACCAAGTTTGGTATTTAACGATCTTTTCGCTCTTGAGCTATGCTGTCCTCCCCCCCCCCCCCATACACTCACACACATTATTTCTAAAATACTTTTTTTTTTCGGACTCAGGGTTCCCCAAAACATATATTTCCGGCGAAATTTTGACATCAAGTTCTTGGGTGAAATACAATACATTCTCTAGCTATGTGCATTGCATGCCCATACGTGCTAGAGAAAGGAAAAAAAGGTCCTTTAACTTAGTAGGTCACATCGGACGTGGATAAAATTGGTGAAATAATTCACAAACGAGCCCAGGGTCTATAGAGCTTAAAATTACTCGACATTCGTCTTCTCAGGATAAGGGGGAAAAAAGAAACTTTATCCAGGAAAATCTACTCTAACCGAGATTCCAACTCGGATCCTCTTGAATGTGACACAGACACTTACCCTCACATTAATATTTCTATTGTCTGTGACACAATACATCCCCTTTTTAGTTATTTATTATGGAGTATCTAATCATAGTTTCATTTGTACGTATGAAACAACCCATGACTCAATGTATCAATGGAATTTAAATTTTATACACAAAGAGTTCTGTTGAAACGATTACACAATTAAGGGTAGTCTATAATTACAGCCACCTAATTTTAGCAATTTAAGATTATTTTCCAAAACATTCAGAATTCAATACAAAAACATATTTCGAAAGCATCGTTATTTATGCACTAGCACTTTAATCTGGAGGTTCGTCTTCATCCGGTATATCGTAAATTAGTTTATTTTATTTCTCGTCTCAAAGAACTATTTGAATGTCTATGTTTGCTTGCAGAATTTTCCTTTCCATACTGAGTTGAGGGCTTTCTGGTATGTGGCCTCTAGTGAGCCTCACACGTTTTACAGACAATGACGTCATAGAAACAGATGTTTTAAGATCGCTAACACGAGTGTGCTAAAGGTGCCAGAGTGTATACTGCAAGATACTTGGCCGCCAAGAGATCTTCACATCGTTAAGTCTAATTTATTACAAGCGTTTATTTATTTCTTTAAAGATGCTGCATCGTCAGCAAGGTCATGGTCAATAAAATGATAAACAGGTCTGGCTGGGCTCGGTTTTGCGATCCTGTCATCTCCCCGAAAATGTATTAGTGGGGGAAAAAATATCTATCCTTAAATATAGAATAACAATTAAATGTGACAAGATAATACTGTAAATCAACATATATTGCTAACCAATTTTCCATATATTTTAAAGTGGCTGGTACCATTACCATTTGATTTGGCTATAGAATGTGGACATTCCGTACTAGTTTATGATTGGGCTTGCAAGACATAGACCAGGTCTAAAACTTATAATGGAACCCATGTTTATGTGCGTCGATTCAAGCATGCAAGGCACATTCTGTCCCCCAACTTTCGGAGCCAGGGGCAACGCCCCTCCCCCCACACAAAATTTCATTGAATATGCACGCGCACCACCTACGCTTTTCAAGATGGATCTCTGGTTAAACAAGTAAAATACAATAAAAAAATGTATTATGTTTACATGGCTTTCTAGACCTGTGTGTGTGTGTGAGAGAGAGAGAGAGAGAGAGAGAGAGAGAGAGAGAGAGAGAGAGAGAGAGAGAGAGAGAGACAGACAGACAAACTACCCTTACTAAAGCTCATTTTTCTATTACATGTTATCGAGGGAATACACTACTACGCTATGCCACAGTCAAATCTTTTAAGAGCTGATCGTTATGTGACGACTTTGAAATTTCGTTTTCTTTGATTTACCAGCAGGAAAAAGAAGAATAACAATTTCCCATTTGAGAAAAGTATAAGTATTGAAAAATTTAACGAGAAACGCCTCAAAGTTAGCTCAGTAAACAATATATAAACCCATTGTGAGCTTTAATGAGAGTTACCTTTTTTTCTGTAGCAAGATTTACCAGTCTCTCACTATTTACCATGTACGCGAAAGTTATCCAGTATTAAAAGAATACTTCAGTGGCTATTCCCAAAAAGTTCAAGATATTGTCATTCAAATATCTTAAACATATGGTATTTTAGTCAAAATCACTGGCCATTTTTAAGAAAACAAAATTAATAGTGCCTCCATTGTCAAGTGGTCAGCGAACTGATCTCATTCGGAAATCCCGGGCTCGATTCCCCACCTGGGTAGAAGTTTTCTTTAAATTTAAGATTCCTTAAAAAGTGGGTGGAGAGTGAATGTATGGTTAGAAAAGCCTGCAATTCAAAGAGTAAAACACCAACGTGTAAAAGGAAGGAGTAAAAACCCGATATGACTGAAGTAGTTAAGGGAAGCTATAGAAATAAACAAAGATTCGAAAAATGTTCCACATAAAGGGTAGTTTGGGTGTTTTGTTTGTTTATTACTTTTCTACATTGTGGATAGAGAAGGTATTGTATTCCACCCAAAATTCGATTTCGAGATTTCAGCGGAAATATGTTTTGAGGTACTGAGTCCGAAAAAATATTTTTAGAAAAAAGATTCTGGTGTGTGTGTGTGTGTGTGCAGCATAGCCCCAAAACAAAAAAAAGACCCTTAAATACCAAACTTGGTATTTAAGTTTAGTATCTCCCAAGAATGCAACAATATTTTCAAGAAAATCCCTCCGCCACAAACTACCCTCTACCCTTTACATGGAAACATTTTCGAAAATTTTTAGTTTCTCAAAAATGGCTCTAATGATTTTGATTAAAATGCCGTACATTAAAAATATTTACATCCCGAGTAAAAGGAATATCTTAAATTTTCTGGGAATAGCCTCTGAAGACCTCTTCATACTGGATGAATTCTGTATAACCGTTAAACCGTAATAGACAGATTTACTGAACAAAAATGTAGATCTCGTCAAAACACATAGTTTATGTCCTTTACATTTTTGTTATGGAGTTAACCATTTCCGAGATATTCCTTGTTATTGGTTACAATTTTGAAGTATTTATACTTTCCTCAGACAGGAAGTGTCCGTTTTTCTTTTGTTCTACTCCTGGTCAAGCAAAGAAACGAATTGCAATGATAATCGCATAACGACAGCTTTTAAAACATTTGACTAACGCTTTAGCCTAGCGATTTCCTTTAGTTCTCTCCTACTTAAAAGGAACTAAGTGATAAGTACACTCTGCTAATGTTTATAGGCACTAGACACTGATGATACACGAAATAAATTAAGGAAACTTGGGAAGGAAATCTTCCAGGTCTAAAGTTTTGTTGAATAGTTGGTATATTATCTGCGTTAACGTGCGCCTTCGCTCGATGATTGGTATCGCGTACGGTAATAGCAATTTGGCAAAACCCTCAGGCAGTCACTCCACGTGGAGTTGGGACGCAGCGTCTCTGCATATGCTACCATTGGCTATAACAGGAACGCCTTTGGGCAAACAGTAAATGAAGTGATGCCTTTCCTTACTTTCCACACGATTTCGGAAACGGTAGCTGAGTCCAACTCCACGTGGAATCAAAATGAAGCTGTCTCGAAACAGGTACTCTATCACTGGTTACAAGTGGAATGCCATTGGACAAATATTAAATGGTGTCGTTAATGCAATCTGCTACCCTCTCAGTACAGCAGCGACTTCTGAAAGGTGGTTCTGTCGGCATGGCTTTGTTCTCAGACGTTAACTAGACTTTTGCAGAAACTATATGATCCAATATTTGTCAGTTACAAAGACTGAAGAACACCCGGAAAAAAAAAATCTTCAGGCAGGAATGAGGGTACAGATCTTCCTTTGAATCCATGTCCCAAGGACCCTGGTCACCCATGAACCGGGGAGCAACACTTTTGCAGGAAAGCAATAAGGTAAGACTCGCAAGTATATTTTTCTTCAAATTTAAAATTAATCAATCATTTAATTTTCAGGCAATTGAAAACATATGTACTATAGTATGACTAAATAATTTTTACTTTTGGAATTGCATCAAATATTTATTGCTCAACTCCTGGCTCCCTGCAAAATGTTGGTACCTATGCCCACATTTAATCATTACACTTAATTTTAGTGAAATATGAACGTTCCCTGTTAGTCATGCACTATCTCATCTCCATATTAGGGCATACTTGAATTTTTAAATTGTGAAAGAGAAAGCAGTGCGTGGAAAGCAACTATATTTCTTTTTCCTGGAAAACCTAAAAATTATAGAATGATGTATCTTTCCATGCTTATATTGTTCATATGTAAAGACAAGATAAAGCTGAAAAGAAGCGTAACTGAAAAACAAAAAAAAAACAACTGTAGACGACTGGTTCATTTTGCAGTTGATAACCTTCTATTTTTCACAATTTAAGCAACTATACGTGCTCACAAGAAACTGGGATTTGTTCATTTCCATTTGAAATGTAACTAAATAAAAAAGGATGGAGGCAAGTCCACTGTTATGTCACAAATCTTTCAACAGAAAAAACACTAACAGCAATAGCCAACAGGTTGTTAGTGTATGGACTTGTAAATGGGAGAAGCATAGTTCAAATTCTGGCTGTAGCACTTCTCCTGGCTGAGCATTTCTTTTTCTTTTTTAACAGGTATTTTTAATCTAATTTATGTCCAGGTAATTTAGTTAAGCACTCTGGCAATGGATTTGAATTTTGCTATCAGAATCCTTTTAATGCACATTAAATTTATTCTGAAAAATCTAATTTCAAATGTCTTTCACTTGTTTTATTTTATTAAATAATGAATTAGTCTACAGATGTGAATTTATCCACATTCTAAAAGCGATGAAGGTGAAATATATGGATCTAGAGAAAAATCAAAATTTGAGTAACATTAAATTAACTATTTTAAAATGAAACAAAGTATTTAAATATTGTATAAAAAAAAAACCAACAACAACAACTAGTAAATTGATAATAAAACAACAAAGATTCATGGGTATTCAATGTTTCTTTATATTTTATTTGTGTCATGTATTCATTGCATACTACTAAAGTTTGAATAATCAAGTACAATCTTTATTAGCTACCAATGCTAAACCAGGAAAATATTATTTGTCTATAACTCCTTAGCTGTGGATTCAAGGACTGATTGCATCAAGCTGATGGAAAGAGATTCTTTTTTTCAGTCATTCCAAAAGAGTTATTGATAGCTTTAGCATTTTACATAAAAAAGCACAGAATGCATTGCTATTAAAATGCTGAAACAAATCCGTGAGGTTGAAAGTAAACATGAAATTAACTTTTAACAGAATAGATTGTAATTAAGAATATTCATAAAATATGATGCTTTGGAATACATTTTTACATTTATTATTATTATTGTTATTAAGAACATTGTCACATTAAAATACAAAATGTGTAGCCATTAAAAGCAAACTTAGGACCACTTGAGGTGAGAGGTCCAAAGTTATATGACTCAAATTTAAACATAATGTTATTACTTTGCATTGGGTACCAGAAAAGCTAATGCCCTATTTTATAAGTGTGAACATCTTTTTGAGTAACCTGAAAGTTTACAAAGGGGAAAACAGTCCTTCAATTTAATATTTTCATATTATTCTGTCTATTTACACATTTTTAAACTGTCACATAAAAACTTGATTACTACATCATTAGATACTGCACCTCGTGGGATACTTGATTGCATAATATCCTATTTGTCATATGAATGTAAATCAATTTGTTCTGGAGTCCGGATAAACTGTAGTAGATCTTTCTGATAAGAAACAAATGCTGGCATGTACACAACATTAAAACAGAAAACGTGTATCCACTTAAACCAAACTCGGGAATGTCCAGACCACTTGAAGTGAAAGGTCCAAGTCAAATAACCCAAGTAATACTAGAAATAGTAATGTCCTATTTTATAAGTGTGAGATTCTTTTTGAGTCATCAGAAAATTTGCATGGAAATGGTCTTTCAATTTAATATTGCCTTTTCATTTTATTTTTTCTGTCACAAAAAGCTTGATAGTAAAGATGCTGCACCTGTGGGATATTTGGTCACAAATATCTCATTTGTCATAGGCATGTAAGTCACTTTGTTCTGGAGTCTGAACAATTGTAGATTTTTCTGATAAGAAACAAACAAACACTGGTACAGGTATAGGTAGCTATTCAAACTAAATGACATTAGAACTTATAAATAGATAATAAATTGGTACTAAATTTAGATCTGAATTAAGCTGAAAATTTAATGCTCCATTATTTGCATAATTAAACTTAACAGAGCTGTATAACACTTTCAATAATGGTAGATACCTATTCATTCTGCAATACAGTCAAACATGCTAAAATATCCGGTAGATCCAGATGTAAAAAGGCAGATGTGCTATTATGTTACTAAACATACATAACATGTGCTGAACATGCTATGGCTAATCTTCAATTGCTAATATAAAGGGTATTATGGGAAAAACACAAAACAAGGTTCTCTCTTGTATAAAAATGTTTGATGTACAAAAACTACTAATTTTAAATATCTAATCTAAAAATTAAGTTTTGACCGCAAAGCTGACTTGAATATGCAACAAAATTATATCCACTTGAAAAAAAATGACTAGTGCACAGAAGTCAATATAATTGATGGAGACTAATGTGAATATCTGTTCCATTGATTGCCATTCCTATGCAACATTGCACAGACCTATTCAGACGGATATTCTTTAAAAACCAAGGATTTTTAATACATATCCATGCCAAAGTTAACAATACCCCCTACTAATTATCTTACTACAACATTTATCTCACTACAGTCTCAAAAATACTTGGCAGTTAACATAATACTAATTTGTAACCAGAAAGGAAAACAATTATAAGTTAAAACTTTACTTGAAGTGCTGATAGTTGAGTTTTGCAGAAATTCACTTCAAGCCATTTATTCCAAGAGATTTTATCTCAAATATTTTCAAATGCCTTTAGTACAGTATCTGTTCATGCTTGTTTGCTGCACACAATAAAATAGAGATATGGAAACACCAGCCCAAAAGAACAAACTTTTTTTTTTTTTACTTTAACGAGTAGTAAGTATTGCTTTGTGAAGCATCCTAGTTATTCCAAAAAACGGGTTCTTTGCATCTACTTTGCAAGCTTATCTGACCTTTGGTGTGTACACATAGTGGAAAAAGTTTACCCATTTATTCAATTTTTTGTTTGTTATAACTACAGGATATATATTTTAATGTTAATGTGTAGTAATAAACTTCTACATCATTTTAGCAACATCTAAATAAATTTTACATTTTTTCCCTAAAGCTTTTGCTAAATTTTGTTTTATGCTATTCTATAATAAGAATTCGCGCTTACCTTTCAAATTTCACTAGGATGGTCCTACCACGAACTCCAAGAGTAGTTACAGTTGGAAAATAAAGATATTCCTAGAAATGAAAATAAATCCTCAATCAAATATATCTACTTTACATTTATCAACTATTGCAAGAAAAGGAAATTGCTAATTAATTATTTCCAGTAAAATAACATAAAAGGAACAAAATCAGAAGTTTAATGAATGACATCAATGAGATGTGAGAAAATTTTTAAAAAGATTGTATACATAAATTAAATTATCTTACTTCTTTGTTTTTTGAGGGACATAACTGAGATCATTTCTTAAAATTAAAGCACCACTAAGATAGCACTCACACACATAACCAACTGACACAACTCAATCACAGCCTTCTCTTCGTGCCGACTGTTCGGCATGCACGTATTATAATACTAAAATGCACAAACTGCATTCATAATAATTTGCAATTTAATTATTCGCAAAACAAAGGTTCTATTTTATTTCAGATGTGCCGGATTTTAGCCGAAATGCAGTCCTAATTTCATAATAAATTTGCGAATAATATATTTCCATTTCAGATGAGGAAGGTTTTTAGTAATTGGAAGGCTTTGAATTCCCCAATCCCTTTCGGTTCTTTCAATAGATGGCAGCATTTTACCATGCGTCAATAATAAGTAAAAGGGTATAGTAATTTAGTTACCGTGTTTTATAATTTAGAAAGAAAATATCCTTACGCAGATTTTTAAGTAGTTTTTTAGAAACCAGTACGGACACAAATTTAGCACTAGCGCGATAGTTTTGCCGTTTGTTATTATGCAACTTTAAGATTCCTTTTTAGACGATATTTTGATAAGGTAAATCTTGGTTTCATTAGTGATCCTTTTTTATTAATCTTTAGGTTTTGTTGGTGTATGTTGTTATATTTCTGTAAATTGGCATCTTTACAGCAAGCCGCCAATAGGAATAACAAACTATCCAAAATAAGCATATTTTAATTAGTGAAAGTGATGTAATTAGAGTATTCCTTTCAGGTTTTGAGCTGTATAACATGAGCGAAGAACAGCAGTTTTGCTTACGATGGAATAACTTTCAAGCCAACATTACATCACAGTTCGAAGCTCTGAGGGATGAAGAGGACTTCGTTGATGTAACTTTGGCATGTGATGGGCAGAGACTGAAGGCTCATAAAGTGGTCCTCTCTGCTTGCAGTCCTTACTTCAAAGAACTCTTCAAAGTATGTAAATAAATGTACACGGTAATTGTAGTTCTTTGAAGATCTGCGTTAATGAAAGCTCAAACGTATTTTCACTAAAACATAATAACCTGCTAGTTTTTGCTAAATTGGATTCTCTCTTTCAACAGTGCCAAACTGAAGTGTTACTTTTGAGAGGAAAAGATAACTTGTATGCATAAGATGTTCATTGCTTCTTTACTATTTCCTACAAGTCCAAAAGTAGATGAGAGTGGATCATACTTCTCTCTCTTATTTTACAGCCTTCAAATTTGTATCTTAATTCTTATCTGGCCATTGGCAAGCTTTTACAACAGAAAACAATGCATACCTATTTTGTAATTGAGCTAAGTCTCATTGTTAGCACCTGTGTACCAAACAATAGGTCGCTGAAATAAAAGTTGTGTTTTTACCTCTCATGTGCTATTTCATTCTTTACTTAATTTTAAATGACCATTTCAATGTCCATATTAATAAAATAAATATTAATGTTCCAAAATTGAAAATAGGAAATCATACACTCTGCTACAGTGAAATTTCATTGAATAAGTCTAGAATACCAGGTCATTTCATTTTTGCATTACACTGAAGGCACTTTTTTTTCTCTCGATGCATATTACATTGAGACACAAAAGTAATTTGATAGCTTGGTTTATAATGACTTTGTTTCGCACGGGCTACTAGCATTATTTTAACCATAACATTCAGTGTGTTTAAGCCTTATTTTAGTTTTAAAATGAGTAGGTGAGCATAGTCAATCTGGTTTGGTGTGCAGCAGCTTAAGGTCTGTGATTTTCAGCTTTACATTTAGTTAATCATATTGTAGCCTAGCGTATATACCTATGTATACTTTCTCCTATCTGGGCAAACCCTGCACAATTGAAGAGTAACATAAGTTTTAAACCACATTATTCTATATATCTCTCCTAAATTTTAATGAGGTTCAAAGTATTTTAACCTTTCAATATTCAGTATGTTGTATTCATATAGTTGCCCTCTTTGATGTAGTGGTACCATGCCTCTAATACCCAAATTTACGAGTTCAAATCTGGTAGAGGGTGTTGGATTGTTTTGGATGTAAAAATCTTTAGCATGGATTTCTTCAGAAGGGAAGTAAAGCCATTGGTCTTGTATAATGTTTATTTGTAAATAAAAGTTCCCTGAGCTAAATTTGCCATGTTTCAGTTCACAAGTCGTGATTTCATCGTATAGTTCCATCTATGGGTAGTGAGTTGATCCATTGTCACCCTGTGCATATAGATGCTGTCCCAAATATGCCAGCATAACATGGTTGAGAAATAAAGTTCAATCATGAAATTTATTTCTCATCGTGTTTAGGAAAACATGTAATTTCTAAACCACCACCATTTCAAGATTGATCAAGATTTAGGTAACCTGGATAGTTGTTATACACTTTTATTGCAGAATAGTAACATCCTTTTTAGAGCAGTTTTAAGCTATTATGGTCTAGGTCTTTTATTGTGGTCAAGCACAGCAAGGTTTGTTAAGTTATCTTAATAATCTACAAGATAGCTTTAGGTAGAATATGTGTGATCATAGCAAGAGTAAGAGTTTATGGGGTTTTAAATAAGAAACTTGGTGAATAATGCCACATATAATATATATGGCCTTTTTACTTTCTCTATACGTACTATGTACATAGTGTATAAAGAAGGCATTATATTGCACACAAAAATTCAATAACCAAATTTCACTGGAAATATATGTTTTGAGACCCCCTGAATCCAAAAAAAAACATTTTTAGAAAAATCTCCATGTGTGTTTGTGTCTGTGGGTAGCATAACTTAAAAATGAAAAGATTGTTAAATACCATACTTGGTATTTAAGCTTGATATCTTCCAAGGATGTGACACAAACATGTTCAAGAAAATTCCCCCACACCAAACTACCCTTCACATTGAAAACATTTTTAAAATGTGATTTTCTCAAAAATGGTTCTAATGATTTTGATTAAAATACTGTATATCTGAGATACTTTTATGACAAACAAAATGTATATCTTGGATTTTTTGGGAATAGCCTTTGAAGACCTTGTAATTCTGGATGATTGTTTTATTGGATTTTGCATAACTGGTAAACCTCAAGAGATAGACAAAAACTTACTTTACAAAAAATGTAGATCTCAATAAAACACACAATTTGTCATATACCTTTTTTCGTGGAATTGGTCGTTTTCGAGATATTCCTTGTTAGTGATTTCAGTTTTAAAAAACTTAAAAACTTTTCTCAAAAGGGAACTTGTCAAATGATAAATAGGAGGAATTCATCAATACGTCATACATTTGAGTGTTGGCATGAACATTAGCACGCTTTTCTCTTTTTAATACTAGTTTAAATTTATTAATGTACTTTATTGATTATTCTGTTTGTAATTTTACTTTCCTATTATCAGTGCACCAATTATTTACTAGGACAGGCACTAACTATACCTGAGAATCATAATCTGACATGCCATTTACAAAATGGCTTACAATATAATTTGAAATCGTTTCTGAGCCTGGAAAAACATCTTAAGCTGTTCCAGTGTTCATATGAAATCTTGTGGGGGAGTTAACCACATATTCCAAATTAATTGTTTGTGACAGTGAGGTGAGATTAGTCTTCATTTCACTGCTGTAATGTGTGTTAACATTAACATTTTCACAAACTTTAATTTTTTGCATTTTCAATGTAAATATATGTAATGTTACATATATTTAATGATATTTAACTCCCAAATTCTATTCTTACTGTCAACATTTATGCTGGTTAACCTTGTGCTTTTAGCAAATATATTCAATCCACCACAATTTGAACTATTAAACAAAAACTAATAGTGTTTATTTACTGAAGTTAATAATTTTTACTTTATCACACATGTACAATATACATAGTAGATAGAGAAAGTATTGTTTTCCACCCAAAAATTTGATACCAGATTTCCCAGAAATACGTGTTTTGAGGACACCTGATTAAAACAATTTAGAAACCGTATGTGCATGCACCTCTCTTCCAAGAATGTGACATGAAGATTTTCAGAAAAATCCCCCCCCTCTCCAACAACCCTTTGTATGGAACATTTAAAATGCCATGAATTTAATATACTTCTATCACAAATTAAATGTATATCTTGAAAAACTCTACATTCTGGATGACTTTTGTATAACTGGTAGACCTTAAGAGACAAAAATTTACAACACAAAAAATGTAGATGTCGTTAAAACACGCAGATTGTCACATATCTTTTTTGTGTAAGGTTAACCATTTCCAAGATATTCCTTGTTATTGGTTTCAGTTTTAGATCTTAAGAGAAAATTTTACAACACAAAAAATGTAGATGTCGTTAAAACAGGCAGATTGTCACATACCTTTTTTGTACAAGGGTAACCATTTCCAAGATATTCCTTGCTATTGGTTTCAGTTTTAGACCTTAAGAGACAAAAATTTACAACACAAAAAATGTAGATGTCGTTAAAACATGCAGATTGTCACATACCTTTTTTGTGCAAGGTTTACCATTTCCAAGATATTCCTTGTTATTGGTTTCAGTTTTAGACCTTAAGAGACAAAAATTTACAACACAAAAAATTTAGATGTCGTTAAAACACTCGGATTGTCACATACCTTTTTTGTGCAAGGTTAACCATTTCCAAGATATTCCTTGTTATTGGTTTCAGTTTTAAACTATTTGAACTTTTATTCTTTTTTCAAATAGGAAGTTATCTTTGGTATCATCTATTTTGTTTTACTCTTGGCCTTGGAAAGAGCACTGAATTTCAATGACAAACGCTTGGCGACAGCTTTTTATAAGGTTTGACTGTCACTTTAGACTAGTGGATACCCTTATTTCCCTCCTACTTATAAGGAACTAAGTAATAAGACCATGGATTTTTTCGGGTGTAAAAATCCTTAGCATGGCTTCCTTCGGAAGGGAAGTAAAACCGTGGGTCCCATGTCGTAGATTTACGGCACGTAAAAGAACCTCAAGCCTGATAGAGAGGCCTCTGAGCAAAATTAAGCGGTATTTCATGCCCAGTATAGAATGGGACGCTGAGAACCATAGCAGTTAAAGAGCGTCCATAAATAACATGCCATCTCCATTTGCATTATGTAGATAAAAAAATATTGTTTGCAGATCAGATAGTTATGTGAATGGAGCACATCAGATTTTTAGCTCTGCTTCTGTCTTGTGCAAGGGCAGCTCCTGTGGTAGAGCCTGAGTTGATGGCACTAGCTTAATGAAATGAAGAAATACGTGTATGATAGTTATCTCAAGAATGCAGCCATATTATTTTTCTTCGAGGTGCTATGAAATGGTTTGACTGACAATTGAAAACCATAGTAGCTCAAGCAGTTGCAAGCTTGCACTATTATGTTACTATTCTATGAATTCATGCCAATACTGGCATGAATTTACAGCATACCAAGTTTCAGTGTAGACTTTAGCAGGGAATGTGTGGACAAGAAGAGAGACCAAATTCATGCCAGTTTGAACCTGTCATGGCTTATCATTGGCAGCATAGCCAGACATTAGAGCCGGCATTATCATACTTTTATAAGACAAAGGATGCTACTCTAAGAATGCAGAAAAGCTCAAATTTACAGTGTAAAAATGGTAAATCGTGTCTTGATATATCAAATTTATCAATTATTTTCCATTGTTCATACTTAACATTAAATTAATCATTGCATTCTAATAACATTGTCTCAATGTAAGGCAATCAAAAATGAGGAATTTGCAGTGTAAAAGTGGTTAATCACGTCTTGATATATCAAATTTATCAATCATTTTTTGTTGTTCATACGTAACATTAAATTAATCATTGCCTTCTAATAACATTGCCTAACTGTGAGTAGTGCAGCAGACAATAAAATTGAAAAAAAAGGTGTGCGTATGTGCAACATGCTGTTTTCTTTATTTAAATAGCATGAATAAATAAAGTACTTTACTAAGTAGATCATTTTCTATAGTGCCTTATTTTTTACCCTTGGCCAGTAATTGATTGCAAGCGGTTTGCCAACTGTCCCCTACCAACAGACCAGCCTAAGGTCTTCAACTAATACAGGTGAAAGTGAAATGCATGGGAGGAAGATTTACTCCTAATCTGCACATAAATGTACCATGTTAGAATATTTAATAGGGACATTTTCATGAACAGCAACTAGATAAGTTGTGGTTCCTTAGCTCAGTGTAAGAGGTCCCATGTTCAATTTTTGGCTGGGAGGTGAAAATTTTTCTCTAATCAAGATTGTTCCCTATCCTCCACAGATTAGAGAATGTGAGAGTGTGCATATGCACACCACGCAATCCAAAGCACTAAAACTCGATGACAACTCTGAATATGTTAACATCATGCTCTCAAACAAGATGTTCCGGAAGTAAAAGGCCTCTGATACGACCATTGCAGTTAAAGACAGTATAAATGAAACAATAAAAATAATTAATTAAAATGGATTGGTGGATGTGACATCCAAAATACTTTATGTTACTTCCCAAGCAATCTGTTCGGTGGTGATAAACCATCCTCCAAGTATTAGTAGTAATACATATTGTATCATAAAAAACAATTTTGAGGAAGTAACTTTGACATTACCAGTGTAATCGTGCTTCAGCCACCACTGGTCTTGTAGTGCTCTGATGTGCAAGTCACAGTAATATCATTTAATTTCTCTACTTTATTCTTTAACCTTATTATGTTTGAAGATTAAACCAAATGATACTGAAGGGGAGGCATCAGTGTTTACATATGAAACAAATTTTACCTGAGTGAACCTCTTTTTTACATTCTTCCTAAAGAAACAGATATGCACCCAAAATGACAGGAAAATGCCTCTTATGATTATTATACATCAACTCCTTAGCCAAGAGACATGCAAGTGCCTTCTTGCCTAAGAAGTTGAGATGAAATTTGTGCCGCGTGAAGTGCTCTCGATGGAAGCTAAACAAAAAAGGCAGTGCTTCTCTTCCATAGGTCCTCCTTCACTCTGGCTATGATATGAGTGCTGGCTTATTATATCTCTAAAACAGCTAAACAAATTTGACATAAGTGCGTGAGTTACCTTGTGAATGCAATTCAGATTTTTATACACTGATTACCCATAATCAGCATCAATGCTGTTGCTACAACCTCATTGATCACAATGTGATTATTTTGAGACTGACAGACTGGTTACGTTCTCAAATTGTTAAATATACATTCCAATTTATAGTTGCTCCCAAGATGTTCCTAAAGCAAGAGTTCCATCCTATCAACATGGCTGCTGCATAGTAGCAGCACTCTTTTCTTGTTAGTCTTCCTGCTGTAACATCAGATTCTGCTTTCTCCATCCTTGAAATAGTATGATAAAAAACAGAAAATGTCTCATTGAAGGTATGCCACCTGCCAAGATCTCTGGTGACTTCACAAAAGAATTTTCGAATGACTTCTACAAAATAATTATATAAATGCCTTCCATCCCATCCTTCAGCTTTGTCTTCAACACCCATATATCATCCTGCAACATGTTAAAGAAATCTTTTAGTTGTTTAGTAAATTCAGAAAACCAGGCACTGTTCAGAATCATCCTCTTGTTTATTCCAATACAGCTGAAGTGCATTGAATTCCCTCTTCCGCTTGTTTACAACAACTATAACATAATCCTTCCTTTCTGTAAATAATGTGATGTGTTCCATTCATATGACTTTCTCTACCTATTCTGCAAACAAACCTTTTGCAAAAGATTATTCTTCTAATCCATGTTAATTGCATAAACATTAGCAGAATGGTCTTATTACTTAATTCCTTATAAGTAGAAGGGAACTAAGGGAATACACTAGGCTAAAGTGACATTCAGATGTTTTAAAAGCTGACGCTATGCAATTGTCATTGAAATTCTGTTCTCTATATATGGCCAGGAGTAAACAAAAGGAAACAATGTTGTCTTATGTTTGAGAAAAGCTTAAGTATTTTAAAATTAAAACCAATAATAAGGAATATTTAGGAAATGGTTAGCTAAAGCAAAAATATATATGATATTAATTGTGTTTTTTGACAAGATATACATTTTTATGTAGTAAGTTTTTGTGTATTTCTTACTGTTTACCAGTTATGCAAAAGCCATTCAGAATGAAGAGAACTTAAGAAAACCAGAAAACTCCAGATATAAATTTATTTGCATTCTGAATATCTTTAAGATATGGCATTTTAATCAAAATTACTAGAGATATATTTGAGAAATTAGAAAATTTCGAAGAATCTTTCATGTAAAGGGTAGTTTCAGTTGGAAGGATTTTCCAAAAATCTTCGTCTCACATCCTTGGAAGATGCTAAACTTAATACCAAGTGTGGTATTTAACTAACTTTTTCTTTCTGAGTTATGCACACAGACACATACCACAATTATCCTAAAAATGCTTTTTTAGACCTAGGGTAGGTACCTCAAAAATGTATATTTCCAATGAAATCTTTCGATCATCTATGGACATGCCGGCCTCTCTTGCCAAAGTCTGACTGATGATCCTAGAGTAGTGGACAGGTTTTTAAATTTTTAGTGCAAGTTCCTTTTACATTGAAGTTTTAAGTGTTAGGTAGCTGTATGCTGTGATAATGGAGCAGATTTTTAACTTTTAAATAGATGGTTTTTCATTTTTATGTTTTAATTGTTCTCATGTGTAATTGATTGATAATTTTGTTGTATTGTGTTCCTCCTGTTTAGCCCTTTTAATGCCATAGTTTTATCACCAGATCTGGTTTCAGGGCTGGACAGTTATTTTACCATACTTTTATACCCCTCTTAGCTCTACTTTTACCTGTGCTTTATTTTTATATTGCGCTTTATTACTGGTTATTGCCAAGATTTTATCATAAGGGTGCCATTGAACTTGGTAGTTGAATCCCCTTAATCATCATCATCTAGTGAAATCTGGGCATTAAATTTTTGGGTATAATACAATACCTTCTCTACCTACTATGTGCATAGCACAGAGAGAGAATAGAGAAAAGTAAAAAGAATAGAAGCACATCACAAAGTTATAGAAAGTGAATTATCTTATACATACTGAGTAAAAACAGTATCAAAGGATCACAGTTAATTTATGTGGCTGCCTTAACAATAAATCTTAACTTCTGAATTAAAATATAGTACACTGAAGTACTGTAATAAACTTAGGCACTATATCAGCAAAATAGTGGCTATGTTATTTTACATGGTGAGTCAGTGGCAATGTTTTACATGACTCAACAAGCGCTCTGTGGACAACTACTCAGAGAAACTGGAATCAATACCATCCAACAGTAACAAATGTGTCTGGAGCTGTTTATTTCTCTCTTGGCAAGAAAATCCAGCTTCCCAACTTGCATCCCAGGAGTCATCTACCACTGGACCAGTTATTAAAACAAGACCTTTTATAATGTGAACAATTTAATTTATAAATGAGGAACCTATCGTGTTTACCTTGTCACAATGTTTTTAAATGCTTTGTACTTATTAACAATGGTTTGTGGAGTGCACATGCACATGCTCAATAAATTAAAAAAAATCTCAATACTGTTATCTCTAGCTACCTTTGAGTTTACATTAAAAATGAAAGCCAAACAAAAAGCTTAATACTGCAAAATATTTGTGTTGGGCTATTTGTCCTAACCTGCGAGGTTCTCTTCAACTATAGAAACATTTAGTGGCACTTAGTAATGACTTTAGAAAGGGGCCCTGTGTCTTGACTTCCCAGGCATCTCAAAATTTTTGAGCTATCAGGCTTACCACAGAAACTTGCCTTTTGTATCGTAGCTTTCTCAGTTGTAGAAATCCACGCTGTAAACTTAAATTTCTATTGCATGCATAACGAGCCTTGTGTGTTGTTTCACTCATTTCAAATTTGTCAGCCTTTTTGTGTTGACAAATATACAATTCTTCTTCTTCTTTTAATTGTGTCATAATGGCATCATAGGAATCGCACGACCCCCTACCCTCTTTAACCAGATAATGTGAATAAATGAAACTATGAAATGTTATTCAAATGAGCTCAAATTCCACAAAGATTAGATATGCCCAGTATTTATTTGCTTAAGATTCAAGGAAAACTCTGCAAAAAAATTGTATCCTCCACTAACTGAAATTCAAACTTGGGACTTCTTGAATTTGCGGCACACAGTGCTACCCCACATCATGGAGGTGGATAAGATTCCAAGTTCCACAAGCTTATATGGTTTACTACAGCTGGGTTGTCTGCAGTTTAAAGTAGAACACTCTTGAATTTATAAGAACAAGTTGATAGTATGTATTTGAAAAACATATTTAAACAATAACAGCAAATGTATGCAGGTGATAAAACAAATTATACACAAGTTTATATCTTTTGTTAACATCATTAAATGCCTGGTTGCATAAACTTCTGTGATTATTTGTTCGATAACTCTTTATCAGGGAGATAGTGTGTATTTGTTTCTGAAAAAGCTTCAGTTCCTTCGATAACAGTTTATTCCACAGCTTAGTTCCAAACTCAATAACAGGGTAGCAACCTGCATTTTTTCATCACTTAATTGCAGTAGCAACTGCATTAGCACTTATGGCTATGAAATTATGATTTACCAGGCACACCAGTTTACATATTTGTTTATCATGGTAGCCCACCTAAATGAATAACAATACATCCAAATAATGTGAAACAGAGCTCAACACATGTGAAACTTAAGCTCAACATTGAGGAAAATGAGTATGAAATGCAGTAGAAACTTCAACTTTTATTTTTTGCCATTCTTATGCAGGTCTGCTATAAAAATGCAATGAAATGGGTAACTTTTCTGATTATTCTGCATATTGAAGCTGCCACACATATAAAACCTTAACTAGAGTAGCAGTTAGTTAACCTCGAAATAGCCATATGAGTTGTTTCTATCTGATGCAATGGTCAAGTACATTTTCATCATCAGAGGATGAACATTTAAGGATGATGAAGATACAATTTCCTTACTGTAGAGAAAAATTGAAAAAATAAAACATCTGATGTGTTCCATTCACATGACTTTCTCTACTTCTTTGTAACAAATTGTTAAAAAGCTTATTCTTCTATCTACATCATGATAATCAAGATAAACATTAAGAGAAATTGTTTTATTACTTGGTCCTTGAAAGTAGAAGGGAAAATATCTAATGTGTTCCATTCACATGGTGTCCTCTAGCTGTTCGGCAAACAAACCTGTTATTCAAAAGATTAATCTACATCATGAAGAATTAGTCTTATTACTAGCTTGTAAGTGAAAGGGAAATGAAAATGCACAGCTCAAGCAATAGTCTCATCCTTAAAAAGCTGGTCACTATATGAAACAATTGAAATTTCAATCGCTTTGCTTGTCAGGAGTAAACAAACGAGAAACGATAAGAAAGATGTCTTCCCATTTGAGAAAGATTTAAATGGTTAAAATTGAAACCAATAGTCCGAATATCTTTAAAACTGTTAACTTGACAAAAGAAAAGTGTATATGACAAATTGTGTGTTTTAATGACATCTACATTTTTTTTTGTAGTAAGTCTGTGTATATCTCTTATGGTGTGCCAGTTATACAAAAGTTATCCAGATTGAAGAGGTCTTCAAAGGCTATTCCTAGAAAATTCAAGGTATACATTTCGTTTGTCATAAAAACATCTTAAACATTAGGTATTTTAATCAAAATTGTTAGAACCGTTTTTGAGAAAATCAAAATTTTCAAAAATGTTTCATGTAAAGGGTAGTTGGGGATGGGTGGTTTTCCTTGAAAATCTTCGTGTCACATCCTTGGAAGATACTGAATTTAAATATCAAGTTTGGTATGTAACAGACATTTTGTTTTTGAGCTATGCTGCCCCCCTATACCACACACACACACACACACACACACACACACACACACACACACACACATACACATACGCATGCACGCGCGCACACACATACACACACACACAATTTTTTTTATTTTGATTCAGCGTGTATTTCTGATGAAATCTCAGTATTAAAATTTTAGGTGCAATACAATACCTTCTCTATTAAGTAGATTGAGGTCCGGGCTTCTGCTAGGCCAGTCAGCAGCAGCGATGGAGCATGGGATTTTGATTGCTAAATCACTGCAGCGTTGTTTTTGTTTTGTGTTTTTGCTCTCCTCATATGTTAACAAAGCCTCGGATCAAACCCGACATATCTGCTTTAATTTTTCAGTTAGCAAATGCCCTGTGTATCTTTTGTATGCACTAACATGTAAATCATCCTTCAAAAGAAAAAAAAAATATCTTACACTGTTCGTGAAGAGATGTTCATTTTACGAGGCAAAATTGTTTGTTTATGCAAAGGATTGTGTTGAATCCTTGCACGAACAACATTCACAACTTCTTTTGTGCATACACACCTAGGATGGCCAGATCTGATGCGATCAACAGTTGCACCTGTTTGTTTAAACCATACTATTGTCTGTTTATTGATGCCAAGAGGTTTCAGCACCGAAAAAAATTGTCTGAGTTCGCTTTCCACAATGAAATAATTCCAATGCAGCGATACAATTTTCATACGCTCCCCACTCCACCTTTTTCTCTTGCTTGTTACTGGCACACTGCAACCTGGTTACTTGTGGATGACAATATACAGTGCTGCCACATTTCTTCGTTCACAATTTCCATACTACAGCACGTTTAAATTGTACTGAAAGAACTTGTGGCAGTACTGTTTATACTAACCTGTAGATTAATATCAATGCAATACAATGCTCAGAGTGTCCTACAGGTATTAAACAAATGCAGAAAATTGCAAAATGAAATCATTTCATACACGTATGTGATCTGCCATAATAGCTAAAGTCAAACATCTGAGAGAGAATTTGGCCATTTTTGTGGGGATAAGTTATCCAGGGACTTATCAGATTGATAACAGCTATCCTAGCTTTCAGAAACAGATATCAGCTAGATAGAAGGTTCACTAACAACACACCTTACTTTTTGACATAGTTTCCTTTGAGGAATACAGATTTAGTCCAGCAATCATCCTGCTTTTTTATCCTTTTGGAAAAGTAGGTTCTGTCAAACTCGAGTATACTCATTGACTGCAGCTATCACTTCCTCATTTCATAAAAACTTCTTTCTACCAAGCCAAAGTTTCAAATTAGAAAACAGGAAGAACTCATTTGGGGCTAAGTCTGGTGAAAAGGTGGATGAAGAACCAATTCAAAGTGCAATTTATGTACTTTTGCCATTGTTATCACTGATGTGTGGGACGGTGCTTTGTCCTTGTGAAAGAGCACATTTTTGCATGCCAACTTTTACCTTTTTTCAGCCCAATACAAGTTTCAAATCATCCAACAATGAAACATAAGGGGCCAATTATGGTTCTGCCTTTTTCCAAGTAATCTGTGAGGATTTTCCTTGGGAATTCCAAAACCAGTGGTCATCACCTTACCAGCTGACAAATTGGTCATCACTTTCACCAGCTTTTGTCCATTGTTTTTACTGCAGTTTTGTCTGGTGTATAGTAATGGATCCAGGTTTCAACAGCACAAAAAGTCTTGCAGATGCAATTAAATATCAAGACATTGTGTTGAATGCACTTGATATGCTTTTGGTCCACTTTGAACAATTGCAGCACCCACCTCGAACACAACTTCTTTATAGCTAATTCTCCATGCAGGGTATAATGTACCCAATCAGTTGAGATGCTTACAGTTCCAGCAATTTCACAAAGTTTTAGTTGGCAGTCTTGTCAGTGGTTTCCTGTGAGGTGACCTCAATTGGATGGCCGGAGCGAACTTTGTCTTTGGTGCTTGACCAATCACAATTAAATTCATTAATGCAAAAGTAAATGGTCTTCAATGATGGTGCAGAGTCCGTGTGAACTTCATCCAATTCTGTTTTGATTTGTGCGTTCGTCCAAATGTTAAAATGAAAACATTTAATAGTAGCACAAAGGTCAGTTTTCTCCCTTTTCAATCACAGACAGTATATTGTCCAGTTCGATGACTGTCAACAATGAACTGTATGCTGTACATTGCGACATTTTTTATACAATCTTTTGAATAATCAAGCTTACCAACCATGAACCCATATTTTTTCATGGAAATTTACCAGACTTATCAAACCACCCTCATAGCATATTGTGACTCCCTGCAGCCATAATCGCGAATGTGTGTGAATAGCTTGGTTGGTAACACATTCTTGATTGTTGACATCCATTGTTACAACTGCATTAGTGGACACATGTGTCAGCGGTGAATTCTTTTGGCATCAATGCTGATATTGTTAAACCCGTGCAAGTGAATACATGTTGTGCCAGCAAGTTTTTTGAGGCTAGGCATTGTTACACTTGGTTGAGTTTGTAACATATGTGGTGGTTTGGACGTGCAACTGTATGTTGAAGTTTCTTTCCATGTGGCCAACAGGTTCAAAAAAGGAAATGAAGGCTCCCCAGAGTTGAGTTTCTGTTGAGAATGCTTAGCGAGCAGCAGTTAAGCCAGTTTTGTTGGGAAATTCTGTACAGTGAATGTTGAATGGAAATGATAGGGCAGAATCATTATCGACGCATTGAATTAACAGCTATTTTTAACAGATTTTAATTTGTAATCAGAGGAAGAAATAACGAGTTGTTTGTTTGAAAAAGTAAAAGAGCTTTCGGTAGAGTGTTTAAAAGATATCTGACATGGCAGAAACTGGTCCTAAAAGCAACTTATGAAGGGTTTCTTTTGTTGTAGAAAACATACATATTATAGTGCAGAGATGGCTTTTGGAAGATCACAAATGTCGTGGGTTAAATGAAAACCCTGCAACTCCTCAGAATATACATAGATTTGCTGGATATAATATAACTAAGATTCCATTTTTAAACAATGGAAACAGCCGTGAGAATTTTTATTAATCTATTTGTACTAATCTGTTTTTAAATAAAGAAAAAAATCTTTGGATAGGATTTGTAGATTCAGTATCAGTCGTCCTACAGTCAGCAAGAATCCTTGGTTTATTCACTCCTCCACCAAAACTTAATATTTGTATCAATTATGTCATAACTTAGGTTAATTGGTTGTGTTTAAAGTGCAAGTAACCAGTATGCTGCTATGCAGATTATTGGTAAACATCAAAGAAATATTTTTTTTCAGGTTCATTTGTTTCACATGTGCTTTCACTCTCACTCCTTATTACCAGACTATGGGGGGAGGGGTGAATAATCCTAAGTAAATAAAATTTACACCCCCTGGTAAGGAATAGGACCCAGAACCTAGGGGTAAAAAAATCAGCTCACTATTGTTTAAAATGACTGGAAGAGAAGGAAAAGTTACTGAAATAATTTGATTAAGATTATCCTGCATTTTCCGGTGAAAATGACAATTTACTTCAATTGCATACTGACGTTTAGTGCCCGCATTTAAAACACGGTATCAAGACAATAGTCACTGATGATATTTGAAGTGTAATGAAAGGAAAGGAAATTTTGGAAGATGCATTGCTTAGATACAAATAGATGTCTGGGTTATTTTGCTGTTAAAGTATGGTTATACAAGAGGTGATTTTTTTAGTTCTGGCAACTATTTTATTTCTCCATACATAGCATGTGAACATGGTTCTAGTTTAATAGGCATGAGATGTAATCATCAGCATTGCATACAACCTGTTCCTGGTGATGCAGAAGCTGATCTAATCTCTTGATGGTGCAAAGAGAGTGATTTGTTGTCTGTAAAACATCTTCAACTGTATGAAAGAGAATCCCATGAAGTGGTTCCTTCACTGTAGGGATGAGATCAAAGGATTTAAATTCAGAGATCCAGTGGGTGTAAAAAACACAAAGTGGCTGCTTCACCTTATGAATAAGATCCAAGGACTTAAAATCAGAGAATATGGAGGGTGATTGAGCTCAACTTCAGCGAGTTAACAATTGACACAACTGCTGTATGTAAATGCATTGTAATGTAAAACAGTAGGTGGGTTAATCCATGAAATGCAGCCATTTTCTTCTCAGAGCTGCTAACAGATTGCTATGCAAAAACGAATAGTAGTACTTGTCATTAATATTCTGCCTTGGGGAATGATATGCTTTAATATCACATTATCCTAAATAGGAAAATCAGCATTGCCCTCACATTGGTGGAGATCTGCCAAATTATTTGTGTTTGTATATCCTATTAAGATGCCACTGTCTAGTTGGTATTTAAGCTATTTTTCATAAGATTTGTCTCAAATCTCACCAATGGTAATGACATGCTATAAGAAATCCTTTCCTTTGTGCTCAAAGCGCTGCAAGTGCTTATGAGAAGCACCATTGCAGCCATTTGTGAATATCTGTTAACTCATTTGGAACTCATTTTTTGACATAATTTTCCATGTTCTACTTGGTTCTTCAGTATGTGAAGCATAATTGAAGGTGCCAGTCCTGTAATGTGTGCTAACTTACAATTAATTTTCTTCCAATCCATCTGTACCAATGCAAGTAAAGTCTATACAGTTTCGTCACTTACTGGTTGGTAACCAGATCGATGCATATCCAACACACTTTTGCATCTTTGTTGGAAGGCTGCAACCCTATTTGCTACAGCTCTGTAAGGTGATGCAGCTGCACTGGAAGCCTCCTGTAGTCTTTCATGCCATGCGACCTTAGGCACACCTTAGGCACACCTTAGGCACACTGTTTTTTAACCAACTTCTCTGTTCTCTGCTTTGAAAGCTGTATCTTGTGACTGCATGGTCTCAGCTATGGATGTGGAGAGTGGGAGGTGAGTTAATGTGTTGTGAGGGAAGGGAAGCAGGTAAGCAACCTGTGGTAAAAACAATATTGGCTGACTCACTTGTATGGTATAGCTACAGCATGGCTGCCACTTAAATATCATCCCATGTATAATAACCTATGAACATATTAAGCATTTGAAGTAAAGTGCTTTCCTTTTAAACGCTAAATTAAACCACCTCCAAGCTTCAGTGAGTACTCATTAACAGACTAGCTCAAAGCATCTGAGTGTGAATCTCAGAAGGATTGAAGCCTAATAAAGTTCCATCACAGAACACAAATGTGAGATAACTTTTGACTCCAAATTCATCAAAGTAATAATTGTTAAAGTTCATTGCATCATATAAAACAAAAAATGGGTGTGTTATATTCTCATGATTTTATGTAATATCATTTATTTTAAAACAACTTCTACACACTGTTACAAAAGCTTATTTTTCTGTCTACTTTGTGCTGAAGTTAAAATTTTGCTGAAATTATTACATTACACATGGTTTAGAATGTAAGTAGATACTTATGTATAGATATAAATAGATATAAGGGGGAAAGAAGAAAATGGATTTGTCGACATTTAAAAGTCAACTTTAGTATACTGGCCTTGAAATTCCAGGATCTTTCTATGACCTCACAAGAAATAACTGACAGGGCATTGAAAACTTTATAGCAATAATAATATATATCTGTGAAATTGCTAATGGCACAAGAAAAAATGTATTTGAAATAAGATGTGCTATTAAAATGCTATACAGACATGCACACGCACATGCCTGCGTGCACGCACGCACGCATGCACACACACAAAAATACACACACACACAAAAAACACACATGCACACCTTTTTCTGAAAATGCTTTTTTTGGATTCAGGGGGTCCTAAAATGTGTATTTCCGGTGAAATCTCGGTATCAAATTTTTGAGTGCAATACAATACCTTCTCTATCCACTTTGTACATTATACATATGGGACTAGAGAAAGTAAAAATTCTTTTTTGCTTTATTTCTCCAGAAAGGCTAGTACATTTGTCATATCAGTGTTGTAATGTAATTAAACCATCTCTGTAGTGCAATTATCAAGGTCCTCAAAATAGCTGATTACTGCATCAATGACCTCCTCATTGCTGTGAAATCTTCTTCCAAGAAATTTTTTGAGGTTGGGAACAGGTGGTAGTCACTGGGTGCTAGATCTCGTGAATAGGATGGATGTTCAAGCAATTCAAACTTTAATTCACATATTTTTCCATTTGCAATGACTGAGTAATGGGTCAGAGCATTATCGTGATGAAACAAGATTTTTTTTCCAAATGAGGTCTCTTTCTTTTCACCTCATCACTCAAATGTTGCAGTAAGCTTGTGTAGTATTCACCAGTGATACTTTTACCCTTTTCCAAGTAATCAATAAAAATAATTCCCTGTGCACTCCAGAAAGCACTCGCCATAGCCATGTTAGCTGACAAAATTGACTTTGCCTTTTTTAGAGTTGGATCACCTGGCACAATCCACTGTTTTGACTGTGATTTACTTTCTAGAGTTCAGTGTTGTATCGAAGTTTCATCCATGGTAATAAGCTGTCTCAAAAAATCACTGGGATTTTACGGTAGCACTCCACATTCTTAACAGAAACAGTTTTTCTTTGCAACTTTTGATCAGGTGTCAACAAACGCGACACCCATCTTGCACAGACCTTATGAAAGCTCAAAACATTACTTAAAATATTACCTGTATGTTCTTTTGATATGCTTACAGCCTCTGCTATCTCAAACAGCTTTAATCTGCAGTCTTCCAGTACTAAACAATGAATTTTTCAATTATCTCTGGAGTTGTCGGTTCTACAGGGTGTCCAGAGCGAGGCTCATCACTAGTGCTCATACGTCCCATTTTAAACTCTGCAACCCACCTTTTAATCATTGAATATGAAGGGCAGAGTCTTTCAATGTACTGTCTTTCATTTCCTCCTTGATTTCTTTAGACATTAAGCGTTTCAAACGGAAGTATTTAGTCATTGTTCATTTTTCTAAACTCTCCATTTTCGTGAAAACTCTAAAGTTGTTTTTTTTAAAATGCTGTCATTTGAAAACTAAACAAGTTATTGACCTTAACTATGGATACAAGCTAGTCTAGAGTGAAACTATATAATGCTACCGTCTAACTGGCCTAGTGGCATCATATCTGTGTGAGGCTGGGGACTTATCAGCCGACCCTCATAGTTAGGTCACCCAAACAAGGCTGTAGCACCTGAAATAATTGAAACTGCACAAAGGTTGCTCAACTCCACCTACATTGACATTCAACATTCCCTTGTATTGGATCAGCAGCATTGAATGTCATTCATCATGATAATTTTTAAATAGTCAAGGATTGTTCTTATTGTTTGCAGCATTCTTTAATGGATGAGCTAAAAGCAGCTCACATGGAATGGTGCTATTTGATCTAGAGAAATTTAACATTCTGAGAAGCAAGAACATCTTTATCATTGTTATAGGAGATGAATTCTGAATCTTGAAACAAAATGGACAACGATATGAATAAGCAGAAGAACAAGATTGAAACAACAGCTTCCTTCTCAAATCCAATCACCCTGCCAACCCAAATAGCATTTACTGCCAAGTGGTATGTAAATGTTTGCTATCACCAGTACTTCTAAGATCAAACATTACGTAGTTGTTGTTTCCTAAAGACAATGCTTCTGCACACCAGTGGTCAAATATATGACTTAGCGCTCCTTTGTGTGGTTGTGGTAGCACATTTACTTCGCATAAGGACATCCCTAGTTCGAAGCTTGGTTACGGTGAGTTATCTGAATAGTTTTTTCCAGTGTTTTCTCTTATGCTGAGAAGAAGAATAACTGGTATCTCTAAGCTCTAGGTACTCCGTGCCCATTTGAGCATTTATTTTGTAATAGTTTATTCAAATATAGCTTCCTATATACGAGGGCAGATCAAAATGTATCAGACAATATTTTTTTTTACAAAAAAGTTTAATAGTTAAAAAAAATCACAAATAAAACTTTTTACCTACTTTTCGAAATAGTCGTCAACTTTCTCAACCCATTTGTTCCATCGTGATACCAATTTCAATATGTCCTGTTCGCAGAAGTCCATTTCCCTGGAGTAGAGTCATCTGTAGATTGCTGATTTCACTTCTGCATCTGTTGCAAAAGCATTGGCCAGCCAGGAATTTCTTCATGGGACCAAACAGTTGAAAGTCCAGGGTGCAAGGTGTGGACTGTATGGTGGATACTGGAGCACCTCCCAACCAAATTTGGTGATTTTCTGATGAACAGTGCAGCAACCTGGGAGCGATTGTCATGAAGTTTGACATTGTCAGCATTGATGTTGTCCACCAATAAAACACTAGGCATATCCTATAGGGCCTGTCATAAGCACTTTCCTAATAGATTAAGTCACTTTGAATTTTTTCTTTATTGGGGAACCAGCATGTTTCCACTTCATACTTGCCTGTTTCGTTTCGGGCGTGAAGTGGTATGCCCACAACTTATCACCAGTGACGATTCCTTTCAGAAAGTCATGCCCTTCTGCAGTGTACTGTGTTAAGTGATCCAAGCTTGTCATCATTCACTGGCCCTTGTGGTTGTCTTGTCAGGTTCTTAGGTATTAAAATATTTAAAAGTGTGCAATTTTACTTCCTCTACCATGTACTGAAAATATGATGTGCTGTATTCGAGTGACTTTCTCTATTCACAACTTGCCTTACAAAAGATTGTTCTTATATCTATGACATGCTAAACAAGGTAAACATTAGCACAAACTGCCTTATTACTTGCTTCCTAATAAGTAGAAGGGACATAAGAGAATACACTAGACTAAAACAATAGTCAAATCTTTTAAAAGCTTGTCCTATGTGAAAGATCTGAAGTTTGGCTCGCTTTGCATGGCCTGCAGTAAAAGAAGAGAGATAAAATAAAACATCACTTCCTGTTTGAGAAAAATTTAAGTAGTTAAAAATTGAAACCAATAATAAGGAATATCTCAGAAACAGTCAGCTCCACATAAAAAACTTAAATGACATAAAATGTGTTGAATGAGATCTACAAGTTTTATGCAGTAAGTTTTTGTCCATCTTCTATGGTTTAGCTGTTGTGCAAAATCACAGAAAAGAGGTCTTCAGAGGTATTCCCAGAAAATTCAAAATATGCAGTTTATTTGTGATGTAAATAACTTTAATATACAGTATTTTAATCAAAATCGGTAGAGCCATTTTTGAGAAACATAACATTTTCAAAACTTTTTCCATTTAAAGTATAGCTAGGGGTGGGGGAATTTTTTTGAAAATCTTTGTGTCTCATCCTTCGAAGATACTAAACTTAAATACCAAAGTTGGTTGTTTCTTCATTTTTGAGCTATGCTGTCCACAGACATGGTACTTTTTCTAAAAATGTTTTCATTTTTTTTTGGCTTAGGGGACCTCAAAACATATATTTATGACAAAATCTTGTTATAGAATTTTGAGTAGAATATAATACTTCCTCTATACATTATTCGAAAAAAACCTCTTTATTCTGGAATAAAAACATATAACAAACTACTTTCCAATATAAGAGAAATAAAGGATATTTAGCTGTTCAGTAAAACTGTTAAAGATATCTTCTTTAATACATTTATTACTCGGTAAAAGAATATGTGGATGATGATATATAAATGTAAATAGCAAGTGTAATTCTTTGAACTTGTGGCCTCTGGCCCAAATTATTTCTAAGTTATTGATCTGTTGTATTTACTGTATTATAGCTTTTTCTTAACATATCACCAGTTTACAGAGCTACTGCTTAAAATCTTGTAAATGTATGTTATGAATAAAGTTATGTTATGTACACAGTACGTGCAGAGAAAGTAAAAAGAATAGGAATTTTAGAAAAAGATCTATGTCCATGCTTGCATTTATGTGTGTAGGGGATGCACACACTTATGCTTTTGACAAACTGCCATTAATCTCAATTGGGAAATCTTCAGAAAAGATAAAAAGGTTGTTTTGTTATATATATATATATGGACTTTTAGTTCATTAACATGAAATAAAGGAACTGCCTGCAAATTTTCTAACTTATAGAGTGAAATTATAAAAGACCAAGTGCCAAAGGACATATCTTCAGATAAATAAGAAGCATTATGTATGCATTAGTCAAAGGTAAAACTTTCTTTTTTAGCTTAGGGTAATTTCAAGAAATTATAAACCTCTATTTGAATTTGAAGTATGATTATTTCAAGAGATTTGAAATAATCACGGTTAGTTTTTTAAATGTATTACTTTTTTCTTTCTCTGGCACGTGTGTACAATTAACATAATAAATAGAGAAGGTTTTGTGTTCCACCCTAAAATTTGATACCTAGCTTTCACCAGAAATACATGTTTTAAGGCCCCCTGAATTAAAACAAGATTTTTGGAAACATATCAGTGTGTGTGGTGTGGTTGGGTACTTGTGCTCAAAAATGAAAAATCTGTTAATTACCAAACTTGGTATTTAAGTTCAATATCTTCCAAGGATGCAACATACTTTTCAAGAAAAAGCATCCACCTCAATTACCCTTTACATGAAACATTTTTAGAAAATTTTGATTTTTCAAAATTGGTGCTTAAGGATTTTAATTAAAATGCTATATGTTTTAGATAATTGTATATCTTGAATTTCTGGGAATAGCCTCTGATGAGCTCTTCGTTCTGGATGACTTTTGAATATCTTGTAAACCTTAAGAGTCAAAAACTTACTTCACAAAAATATATATCTTATTAAAACATGCAATATGTCATATACACTTTTTTGTAGAGTTAACCATTTCTGAGATATTCCTTGTAATTGGTTTCAATTTTAAACTATATAAACTTTACCCAAGCAGGAAATCAACTTTCGTTTCGTCTCTTTGTTTTACTTCTGGAAATGCAAAAGAGAACCTAATTTCAATTGTTTCACATAATGATGGCTTTTAAAAGATTTAACTATGGCTTTAGCTTAGTGTACTCCCTTAATATAAGTAATACGACCATTTCTGCTAATGTTTATCTCAATTAGCATGACTAGATAAAAGAATATTTTATAACAAAAATTTGTGCAACAGCTAGAGAAAGTCATATGAATGAAACACATCAGATTTGTTTATTTGTTTTAAGCTAATACATTCTTGAGCATGATGGGCATTCAGCCCAAGCTCTTAGTTTGTCATACTCACCCATATAACTACATCTACACACATTTTAGTTACCTAAAACTATCAAAACATTTATAGCTAACTCTAATTCTCTTTGCACACACCAGTTCCATTTGTTCTTAACTTTGTTTAAAAACTGACCTAAGCTTCTGTCATCCTTTCAAAAAAGTCTCCACTGTTCTCTCTTGTCCCACTTCTGCTCCAGGAATTCTTTCCTCCATAACTATTACAATATGCTGTAGATCTTCCTTCCATCCACAAATGGGACATTGACTCTGTGGGATGCCTTTTCTTATCCCTCTTAATCTCCAAATACCCATTCTTAACCATACTATTCCCTTCCTTTGTTTGCTATTTACCTTTTCAATGCATGACTCCCATTCCTGTGTTTCCTTCATTGATACATCATATACCAGAGACCTTTTTTGCATTAGCCCATCAAATAGTTCTTGAATTTCTATATCTTCAAATCTCTTCCTTATTATTTTCCAAAATTTATTATGATTATTTTCTCTTCTGCTCCAGCATTCCTCCATCCCATTCACTTCCAAGTTCATGTGGATGTCCATCTGGAGTTCCTAAGACTTTTCCTGATATTCCACACACTTCCTTAACAAATCATTCTATCTAGATTCAGGACACTAAACCAATATTTCCATGTTCTTTCCATGATCAAAATCTTCTCGGGACTCTTCCCAGCACCATCTGTGCTCCTTCTTTTGCCATTGTACAAAAATCCCATGGACCATACCATATCATTGGACTCCTCCCCCCCCTTCCCAATTCAGCTCCAAATACCTATCTCTATTCCAAGCATTTTGTAACGCAAAACACACAAAAAAAAAGTTTATATGTGTGTGCTAGGAGCTGAATAATCATATTGTTGATTTCAAATACAAAACTAAGGCAGTTGCAATGCTTCCATTGTATAAAAATCTGACATCACATTCACATAACTCTTTCAACTCACTCTTCTTTAAAGTTTTCTTACTAAAGCTTTTTCTTCCATCTACTTCTTGTTAAGAAATAAACTTTAATTTCATATTTACACATTTGTTATAAGCATAACAAAGATACAGTAGGTTAAAGCAAATTATATTTTTAAACAATTTGATGTATTCCATTCAGTGACTTTCTGTATCTATTCTGTAACAAGCTATTCTTACAAAAGCTTATTCTTTTATCTACTTTATGCTAATCAAGATAAACATTAGCAGAACTATTTCTTTTGCTTACTTTTTTGCAAGCAGAAGGAAAATAAGTAGATACTCTAGACTAAAGCGATAGTGAAATCTCTTAAAAGGATGTTGCTATGTGATAGAAATTCGGTTCTCTTTGCACAGCCAGGAGTATAACATAAGGACAAGTGACAAATTTCAATTTGAATATCTTGGAAATGATCAGCTCTACAAAAAGGTTTATATGACATAAATTGTGTTTTATTGACATACACATTTTTTATTATGGTTTACCAGTTGTGCAAAAGTAATTCAAAATGAGGATTTCAGACGCTACAAATTCAAAATACACATTTTATTTGCCATCTAAGTATTTTAATATATGATATTTTAACCAAAATTGTTAAACCCGTTTTGGAGAAAATAAAAAATTTCAAAAATCTTCCATTTAAAGGGTAGTTGTGGGGGGGATTTTCTGAAAAATCTTGTGTGTTACATTCCTAGAAGATACTAAACTTTAAGTAACGAACTTGCTATTTAACAGATTTTTTATTTATGCTGTTCTCTCACAAACACATCTATTGGCTTTGATATCTTAAATCTTTTGGAATGAAGTGAACTTTACAAGCTATTTGCATAAAGTTCAAGATAAGTATTTTATTTGTCATTGAATTTTAATAACATTCAGGACTAATTTTAAGAAAATAAAAAAATGTTTCATGTAAAGGATAGTTTAGGTTGTGGGATTTTATTAAAAATTGCTGTATTGCATCTTTGGAAGATGCTGAACAAATACTAAGTTTGGTATTTAACTGGCACAGGTACATACACACACATCCATACATACAACCTTCCTTTTTATAAATTTATTCAGAAAGCCTCAAAATGTTTAGTTCTGGCTAAATCTTATCACCATTTTTGGTGGAATGCAATGCTTTCTCTACTAACTATAGGTAAGAATAGAGAAATTCAAAATGCATTTTTACTTGAAACAAGTTATTTTATTTCTCTTTGGTTAAGCAATTCAGAAATTAGTTAAAATTATCAAGTGTTTATCGGTTCACATAAACTCACACTGTCTTTTGTTGTCAATAGCATACCCCTTTGATGGGCATTCATGACTGCTTATCTATTTCCTATATCCTTTAAATAAAATACAAAATTAAATCCAACCAATAACAAATTACACTACTGTTAATCAGTGTATTGCACATTCATATTTAAAAATTAAGAATTTTTATTTATTGACTTCCAAGAAAAAACATTCTATACTGTATATCCATAGCAATATGAAATTGCTCTTCATAGATTAGTTATGTGGCAGTTGTTCTACTATGAATATTATCCGTTGCAAAAATGTTACAAACGTACCAATCTTCAACTTTCTGAATGATTACTGATCATTTTAATATAAAATTCCAGAAATAATGCATGTTTCCTTTAGGTGGTCAAAACATGATGGAGATAAATTAATTACTCTGTTTGAACTGCATTGAACAACCACAGCACAAATCAATTTTAAAGGATAAGGATTGTTGGCATTTAGAACATTTACAAAATAAATGTTTTGACTTATGGTACTTAGCTCAATTAGAACTTCTTTTCCATATACACCAACACATATGAGGCTGTAAGATGATTGACTAAGAAATAACTATAAGAGGTTCAGTATATATAACATAAAAGAAACGCTGTTGCTTGAAATTTCACCATGGATTTCTGTCAATTATTTCAGAGTAATCCCTGCAAACACCCAATATTGTTCCTACGAGATGTGGCATTTAATCATTTACGAGCACTGGTGGAGTTTATGTATGCTGGGGAGGTGAATGTGGCACAGGCTCAGCTTCCAGCATTCCTCAGAACAGCTGAATCTCTCCAAATTAGAGGACTAACAGAAGCACCACAGAAACACAAACAGTCAAATCCAAGGGTATGTATAGCTTTGTTAATTTGGTATAAAACTACAGCAAACTTAAAAACTTTTCTGCATTTGATTCATTAAACTGAGAGTAACACAGAATATAACATAATACATCAGTCACAAAGTTCCAGGACTGACTACTACTACTAAAAAAAAAAAATTCTTTTTGCAAAATTTAGGTTTATTCATCAATATGGTCTGTTTTAAAAGTGATACATTCAATCCAGTGCTTCTCAAACATTTCAATCATTTGTTTCAAATCTCTTTTCCTGGACCTCCTTTTGCGACTTGTTATAGTTGCTAACAGTCAGATCAATTTTGCCATTGTAACCATCAACTTGTGTTATGGTACATTACCTTTGTGAAAGGGCAACTGATGTGGAGAGAGGACAAGCCCTAATGAAGCTCCACATAGTGAGGTGAAATGTTGGCAAGAAATTCAGCCGAGACGTGCCCTTGCCAGAAGACCTAGACACAACAGTCCTGTTTGTTCTGCTGAAACAGTTCCAGCAATGCTCTGAGTCATCAACACATTGTTTCTGTTCCACTGTAAGCACACATTTGGAAAATGGTTTTCTCATATCGAAATATTTTTGCAAAATATTCTGTACACTGCCTTTTGATTTCTTTAAGATGGGTATCTCTTGCAATTTTACATTGTGATTATCCAACACAATTTTGAGGATTTTTTAAATTGTTTAATGGTGCTGTCACCTCATTTGAACATCCTGAGCATTTGTCATCAGTGTCCATTTGGCTCCTTTGAAACTGAACAAACTACACACAAATTGTTGATTTTAAGGGAGCCTGGATTTAGGTCTAGGCAACATAGGCAGTTTCCTAGGGTGGAAATTTTCAGGGAGGAGGCATTTTCCCTATCTTTCTGTTCCCTTTTATCGCTGTAAAATTTATTTGTAAAAAATGTTGGCAAATCTTTTCTGTAGTTTGATCTTGAACAACTTGTGGAAGTCGAATATTGTTTTATCGCATTGACGTGGGCTCACAGCAAGAGTAAAGGGAAAGACTGCAGCTGTGTAATTTTACTGCAAAATGTGTAGAATTGGCGGGGAAGGAAATTGTCTTTTTTTTTTTTTTTTTTTTTTTGTAGCCGCCTTTAACATCTAAGGTCATATCAGGGGCTTTGCATTAGAAACAACTCATATGTAGGTTTTTACATTGAGTTTAAATCATTTTATTTTCCTCAAGCACGCACGCATGCACTTCCAGACTCTATGGGGGATAGGGATTAATTCTGTTTAAAGAAAAATTCCCCACCCCAGCCAGGAATCAAACCCGGGACCTCCAGGTGAGAAGTCAGCTCGTTGACCACTCAACCACCTAGGCAGTCAGTTTATTGTTTGTTGCTATAATACAACACAATTAGTTTTCAAAAATAGCCCTATATTGTCATTAATAGCTTAAAAATAAATCACAGCCAGCCTTTCAGAAATCAGTTTTATTTCAGCAATGAATATTTTTTTGAATATGTTTTGAACTGTTAACAACTATAGTTTAGTATTCAATGGACTTAGGTAGTGAAAGGTTTTAAACAAGAGTACAAGAAATTGTGAGTACTCATTTTGTAAATCACACTTCCAAATGAATGAACCTGAAGTTAAAAAGTTAAGTGCCCACAATATAGAAAAAATGCTAGAGTAAAACAAGTAAAAAATAGGGTGTTAATCGGAAAGTGTAAAATATAATTTCTTTCTACAACATTGTTCAACATAAGAAAAAATTGAAGATGCAATTGATTCTGCTGTTTATACAGATTCTACTAATAAAGAATTAATGGAAACAAGTATATTTGGACAGTGTAGTGATATGGGTGAAAGTACCAATAAGGGTGATGATATCAATAATTTCAGTGCATATGATTCAAGAGGATATGAAGATAATGAATTTGTTAAACCATTTAATGATCATGCTAAATGGGTTATAAACGATGCAACATGAGACTACATACTAAGGTGTGGCATAATACAATATATCGATAAAAATGTTGTGCACAAGACGACAGTATTCAAATACTGCCAGGTGCCTTTCGCAATCACTATTCAGCCGAACTTTAATTAGTGCTAAAACACTGTCTAGATTGTGGTTAGTGTTTCCTAAAAGTAAATGCCGAGTTTATTGTGCTCTCTGTATGCTCTTTGGAAAGATATCTACCTTAGCTACAGAAGGTTACAATGACTGGAAAAGCCAAAAATCAATGTAATAAAAGAATATGAAAATTTCTATGAACATAAATGTGCAATTACAACAATATTAGTAAGAAAAATATAGCTGAAAGAATTGATAGGGCTTTGCTACTTTTAACAGAAGAGGAAATTAAATATTGAATCTAAAGCGTATAGTAGCAACAGTAAAATCCCTTGCTAAGCATGTTTTGCCATTTAGAGGCACAGATGAAAAGTTTAGTTCTAACAATAGCAGAGAATATGTCATTAGAACTGATTGCACAGTTTGACCCATGTCTCGCCAAGCATATAAAGAGATATGGAAATATAAGAAGTGGCACATCGTATATGTCATTACAAATTTGTGATGAGTTCATTAAAATAACGTCCCTGGAGGTGGTACATTTTATAGTAAATGAAATAAAAGCAGCTAAATACTTACCTATAATTTTAGATTCAACTCATGTCATTGCATATACTGATCAATTAGTATTCATCATTTGATATGTTGCTCACCAGTAGAAAAGTTTGTGAAATTTCTCCTAATTGTGATCATAAATATGAAAGCCTAGCAACAGCTGTGATGGAAATTTTGAATGAGCTTGATCTTGTTATTATAAATAGCCATGCTCAGCCCTATGATAGCGCTAGTAATATGTCAGGTACATACTCTGGTCCTTAAGCACAAATTAAAAATTTAAATCCCCTTGATGTTGTATGTTCCATGCTTGGCTCATTCTCTCAATCTTGTTGGTTCTGCTGTGGGATGTTGTATACCGCAGTAAACTTCTTTGTGTTGTTCAGGAGCTATATAACTTTTTCTCAGTGTCTACAAACAGGTGCAAACTTTTATCATCTCATCTGAAACCAAACTCTATGATGTTGAAAAGTCTTTCACAAACAAGATGATTGGCCAGGTATGATGCATGTTGTAGTTTGTGTTCTCCATGATTGGAGATCCAATCAGCTCTAACTGTAATATCTGACGACAGCAGAGAGAAACCATTTGCTCGTTCTGAAGCTGCAGGACTTTGTGATTCGCTCCAAAATTTAAAGACGTACTTTACTACATTATTTTGGAATGATATTTTCCAAAGGTTTAACAGTGTAAGCAAAACGTTACAATTGGTTGAGGCTGAGTTAGAAGTTGTAATCAATCTTTACAATTCATTAGTAACATATTTTGAATGCAAAAGAGGTATGTTTGATCTTTACAAGGAAAAAGCTATGAACCTGTGTGGTACATACATTTATAACAGCACCAAAAAACATAAACCTAAGTCGCAGCACGGTGAACAAAGAGAAAATTTTGCATTTTCTGGCAGATACAATTACAGAAAAATAATTTCAATGCTATTATTGACAGGCTGTGTCAAGAATTGAAACATAGATGTAATGCATATGAAGGATTGTTTGCTAATTTTGATTTTTTTACTAGCTCTGTGAGTTTGACACAAAACAAATCTTTTAACGGGCTCAAACTATAGGAGCAACTTACTCAGACGACATAGAGGATAAATTTGACAATGAGTGCATTTACCTTCAGTGATATATGAGTGAGGACAACTTATATAAAGAAATGTCATTGTTGTGTCTACACAAAACACTCCATAAAAAAGACCTCTTGGACAATTATATTACTATTGGTGTAGTGCTACGTATATTTTATGTACACCTATAACAAATTGTTTGGCAGAGAGATCATTTGCAGTGCTCAAGAGAATTCAGAATTATCTTGTTCAACAACATGCCAAGAGAAAATGACACTATGTCAAATCTTTGCAACTAGTCTGATGTGCTTCATCAGATCGACTTTGTTGACATCGTCAATGCTTTCTATATGAAGAAAGTATGAAGGAAATCATAATTTACAAGTAAGATGCACATATTTTTATTTCAAATAATTAATTTTTTTCTGAATTGTAACTTTCATTTAATGTCATCTCATTTAAAATTAATTTAAACTCATAATGACCTGTATAATAGCTGTTCATATGAGGGTCAATATGAAGGTTTTGAGATACACAAAAACTAAACTGGATGAAATCACTATGTCTGCTGGAGCTTTTCAAAGTATTCACCACCACGCTCTATGCACTTTCCCATTCTCTCAAACCATTTTTGAAAGCACTCCTGCCACTCATTTTCATGTAGGTGTAAAAGTTCACTTTTTGAATGCTACAACAGCTTCCTGCATACAATTTTTTTCTGTGAGGAACAAAAAGAAGTTAATGTGGACCAAATCTATACTGTAGGAGGGATGAGTCATCAACTTCACCTCTGTGGACTCCAGAAACGGATTATTGCATTGGCTGTGTGCACAGAGGTGTTGTGATGGATCAGGATTCCTCGCAGTCCTGTTTTTGGCTGCAATTCATGAAGCTTCTCAAAAACTTGTGGTAAGCAAACTGTTGGGTACCAGTGTGCAGTGATTGTCCTTGTTCCACGAGAGGAATAGTAGTCACATTATGAGATTTAGAGAAGAAAGTGGCCACCATTTTCTTCCTGATGCTGCGCGGCTGCTTCACTTTCGTTGGAAGATCATCTGGAAAGCTCCACACAGCTGATTGACACTTAGTTTCAGGGTCAAACTGGTAAATTCAAGTTTCATCACCAGTGACAATGTCAGAAACCTGCCAAGAATTGCCTCCATTGAGTCTGGTCAGCATTTCTTCACACCATTCAACATGGGTGCACTTTTGCAGATCAGTTAAATTGTGGGGCACCCAACGTGATGACACCTTCCTCATATGATGACAGTCATGCAACATTTTCGAAATTGCTGGCGATCCAATCTGCAAACTTGCCTCAATTTCCGTAAATGTTTTCGCAGATCATTCTTTCCACAGCAGCTACATTTTCTTCAGTCACTACCACAGACAGATGACCACTCCTAACCTTGTCCTTTAATGAAGTTCAGCCTCTTTTAAACTCTTGAAACCACTGAAAAATTGTGGCACAAGACGGAGCAGTGTCCCCAGGAGCCTGTTGTAAGCACTTAAAACTTTAAACACATTTTAAAATCATGCAAAATCACTGCACAAAAGTGCTCTCTTTCCACCTGCAACTGACGCCACACTAAAGATTGTTAATCTTACGCTGGACTGCAAGGAGGGAAGTAGGATAAAAACTGATCCATGTTTACATAACAAAGAATGTGAATATCCAATGGAGCAATCTGTTTAAATTGATTCAACAATAGTTTATGCATATCTCAAAACTTTTGTAATGACTCTTGTATTGTTTGGGGAAAATTGAGGGCATTTAGCATTACCTAGCAGCAGCAAAATATCTAAATCCGGCACTGGAGGGACATTCCTTATAACTCTTTTCAAGCCATTGCTGAGCTTGAATAGTATTTTTGCCCATCAAAAAAACAGTGTTTAATCAGTACAGTTATTGTCACAAGTAGTCTGAAACTTCAATACTTTGATATGCATTGGTCAAAATGTCATGAAACTGTGACATATATCTTTTGAGGGTTACTACTCTCTGACTCACATACTGATTTTTGATTTATGGTGTTATCTGTGGTTAGTACTGGGAAATTTTGATTGATGTGTCGCACAACTTATGTTTTCATCTCTATAAAAATATGGGTTATCTAGTTATTTATTTATAATCAGTTTACAATGTAAAAAGTATCCTCCTGTATCCAAAGTTCAAGCTTTTATCATCTTCCTCTTCTCTATCCTCCCAATCTAATTCCTCTAGACCCAATTCCCTCATTTTTCTTTCAATATTCTTCATCTATTTAAGTCCAGGTCAATCACATCTTGCTCTTTCAGGTGGGTTATCTATTGTATTAATTTTAATCTGCATAAGTTTATCTAGGCGTGATTCAGCTACTGAAAATTTTGTGTATGTATAATCAAACATTAATGTCTTAAAAGGGAAATGTTTCTTTAATATTGAAACTTAATTGGCAGCAAATACAAATTTGGGAAGCCATTCTACACTAGACTACGCTATTGTTTTTATAATGGGTTAAACATTTTTGTGAAGGTCATGTTTTTATAGAAGACAGTCAATTCCTAGAGTTTAGCCCTGGAACATTTCTCTTATTGGTTAAGGTTGATAGAAATTAAAACACCACAGGTATGTCTTACACTAATTATTTATATACTCCACATATATGATATATAATATCACTCAGCAATTTAACTTCCTAGCACATAAATAAGGGTGCTACTCGGAGACTTGCTGTAAGTACACTGCAGGGTTTGCTTTGCAACCCTTAGTGGAAACTGTTCCTTGTCACTCACTATCCTATTGGTGTTAGAGAGATGCTGTCCTCTGAAGTTATGACCTCTGTTGGAAGTTGGGTAGAGGGTTGTAGCTACAAATTCCGAGGGGCTGTTCTGTTGCAACTATTCTGTTAGTGCCAGTTGAACTGCTACATCACATCTTGGGAGAGATGCATAACGCCAATAATAGTCCAGAAAAGAGATAAGTTGCCCTGAACAGGTGGTTGCAGATGATGTTGACACTATTTGATATTGTGGATGATGGAGTTTTAGGAATAATGGCATCTGTGAGAATGAAAACAGGTTTCATGTGATCAGCGGATACAATAATACTTTGTTCCTGATGGCAATACAGGTTTTTTTGTAGTGATCAAATGTTTTTTAAGGACCAGTGTAAGGTGGTTTTAAGGCTTGACAGAGTGAGTGTGATGAAGGAAAACTTGAAATGTCTAAAGACAGGGATGGTGAGCAAGAGCAGGTGGCTGACTTTGGTTACATTTCTCCATCCTCCTCCTTAGGTTTCTGAGGAATTGAGAAGTGCCGGCCGATTGGGAAGCAGGCTGAATGAACTGTCGTAAGGTCAGAATGGTTCTCTGCCACCGGAGCCTGAAGGTCCTTTTTGGAGGCTACATCAAGGAGAATTAGGTGAAGTACATCACTTCAGTTAGCATCTCCATGGAACAAAGGCAGCCTTGAAAGATCAGTGTAAGAGACCGTTAGACAGGGTGCACTTTTGAAGATGCACTTGGCAGGGGTAATGTTAACTCCAAATTTTCTTAGCCTGGTGAAGAGTTTGTTCCAAAGTCTGGGAGAATCTAGAATTTCCAAGAAGGTGTAACAGAAATGTAACCCAATTAGAACTTTGTTCATAAAGCTTTGAAAACTCTGAGCTGCATTTCTAAGTCCAAATGATATAAAGAGGAATTTAAATGGACCAAAAGGAGTAGTGGTGACTGTAATGGGTATATCATCTAAATGTATGCTCAGATGAGATTGATTCTGGGGAAGATGGAAAACCGTAAAGCGGATGGGATGTGTATAGGATATTGGTCAGGAATAATGCATACATTAAGACTGTAGCTTTTTTCTGATGTGATATACGACCTAGTGTTGTACAGTTGTTGGCATTCTGGTAAGCCAAGTGAGCTCAGGAAGCTATGTGAGGATTATCAAAAGGTGTACCTGTGAAGATCGCCTTTAATACTAAGAATTGCAGTATTTGTGGTAAGGTGGTGATTGACAATTTTGTTGGGCTATCCGTTAAATTTCCATGACAACAATAGACTAAGAGGTTGTAGTGAGACAGAAAATCTATACTAATAATTGAAATGCTAACATCAGTCACCATAAAGCATCAGACAAATGCAGGCCAAATTCCAAAATTTAGACCAGATGCAGCCAAAGTAAATAATGGTGTCATTGGTGGCAAATAGTTGGTAATCTAAGTACGCTCTCCTACCAGGACCTAACATTTTAGGAAGTGTGCAGATATTTGAACCCCTGGTTTTATAATTTTATAATGAACATTTTATATTGCATATGTGCAATTTTTATATATACACAACACGTGTATATTGATATATTCACCATGGGGGCATCCGCCATGGTCTAGTTCCTTTAGTTCCCAAGGATGCAGGTCCAAACCCAGCAGAGGGTAATGTATTTTTTTTTTTAGCAGGGTTTCCTTCAGAAGATAAGTAAAGCTGTTTGTCCCATTTCATAGATTTACTACACATAAGAGAACCTCAAGCCTGATACAGAGGCCCTGGAACAAAATTAAGCAGTCTTTCATCCCAATATAGAATGGGACACTAAGAACCATAGCAGTTAAAGAGCATCTGTAAATAAAGCTCAGTTAAATTTTTGCATCATGGTAAGTTAGTACAGCAGGTAATACAGCAGCCTTCAGTTGAAGGAAGCCAAATTTTCAATAAATTCTTTTTTCTTAAAAATTGATGCTTGTTTATGCTGTCTATAATAAAACTACTGATAAAGGGGTCCATCATTTGTGTCACTAATGGCTGCTGCAGTTGGAACATGATGACGTACACTTCTTCCAGCATCACCAATCTGCTAGTGATACCAACATTGCTTTTAGCTGTCAACAAGTCATGTGAGGAGTGTGGTAATGGCATCTTTGTTGGTGACTTCACAAATGCGGATGGGTTGTCAAGGTTGTAACATGCTTGGATAACTCTTTAACTCATTGAAGGAGCAAGGTTAGTTCGGATAAGGGGTTGATGCTCACCATGTAGGGTGACGGAACAGTTACTTCTTGAATTTTGGCTGCTAGCTGTGAAATAGCATTAAGACTAGCATCCATTTGGCAGGCAATAATGGAAGTCACCTGAAACAGCAGTTGCGAGGCTCCTGAGGAACCTTAAAAACTGGGATGTATTGCAATTCCCTGTTTCCTCACATGTTAAAAGCTGTCAGATGTGTTCTTTTTGAAAATAGACTTGACTTCAGGTTTGTGTATGGACCACTGGCTGATGAACTGGTGATAATGTCCTCCACTCCCATGGCATATTTGTGGTGAAGCTGAGCAATTAGATGGTTGAATTTTGATCTATCTGTTGTAATCCACTTTGTTTGAATTACCCTTCTGCTTGAGCAAACCACTTGTCAACCCTGGAGAGAGGCAACTTCGCCACCTCTTTTTTTTTTTTTCCAATAGAGCCTTGTCACCTTTTGCTATAATATCATAATCATAAATGTTGGTTAAAGTTGATGCATATGAAAACATCACAGCTAAACTAGAAATTACTGAGTTGGAATTATAACATGGAAATATGTTACCTGGACATGTTTTGATGTGCATGCGCTTCATTTTCAACAGATCCCAACGTGCAGTATTTATCCTTGTGGTATTTGTAGTGGGAAGCTTTGATGTGCTTGTAATGTATTTCCAAAGGTTGCTGTGTGGTGGGCAAATCAAAATGCATTTGTCTTGTTTCTTTATATGTGGATTTTCTCCCAATGTCTAATTCTGCTGTGTATCTTGCAGATTTTATAAATGTTGTGTTCTGATTTATTTCATGATTTGATGAGCAAAACTGATGTGCAATGGAGATTTTTCTGTTTGTTTGCATTTTATTGCTCAAGATGTTCTTTCAGTTTTGTTTCTAAATTTCTCTTGGTTTTTCCTATGTAAAGTTTGTTGCAATCTGTATATTCTATTTTATGAATGCTGGATTTTTGGTTTTGGGGTCCTTCAGGTTGGGCACAGTATTTTCTTTAAGCTGAAGTTATTTTGCTTGTACTTCCGAGGGACAGAAGATATTTTAAAAACATCCAACAGTAACTTAGAAGTGTAATGGTATTTGTGTTTCAGCACCAGCAGACACAACCACCCCCTTCAAGTGCTCCTCCAAGTCTGACCTCAGCGACACCTGCACCAGCAACTCAAGAAACTGCTGAAGAAGCTGATCCCTCCTCCCCAGAATGTATAGGTATCGAGGATGAGGAAGCTCTCAGTATGAGTCCACAAGTAGTAGCATCTCCTCCTCCTTCAAAACGCCCTTGCTTGCCACAAAATAGCGCAAGTGACACACATAGTAACCCTGCCACCTCTCTAGAGGAAACGGCAGCAGCTCTTAAAGAGAGCACGGGTGGCTTTATAGAGGTAATGCAGTTTTCTAATTGTTTTCATTTGTGAAAATTTTATTGGACCTCAGAAAGCTGTTACAAGAAAGACTGTAGAGGATCAGTTATGGCAGACATAACAAACACATATGTTATAAAATAATCGTAAATACAATTAAATACTCTTGCTTATAATTACAATATAGATGCTGGAATATGCTCGTGACTTAATACCTAGTGGTCCATTTTTTTGAGAAAGGAAGCACATTTTCATTTGCGATTTTGTGTAGAATATTATGCATTAAAAATTAATTTTCCAGGTTTGCATTACATTTTTTTCATTTGTTTAATTAGCATTTTTTATTTAAATGTCATAATCTGTATCACCATGTACTATCCAGATCAACAAATTATTTCACAAAAATACAGGGAAAAAAGATAAAAGAATAAACCTTTGTTAAGTGACATTCTATTTTGATGATGAAAGGCCAAACATTTATGGAAAAAAGTTGCTTACACAAAGTTGTCTCAACTTCTATTTTTCATAGTTTCCCCCCCCCCCATTTATACCCTTTTTTAACTGCATGATCATATCGGCAGCATTCACCTTTGGAATATGGTATGTGTACTGTTTTCATTGGGTATTCATTTTTTTCATTAGATACTACATATTCACACTCTTATTTGTATTTCTAGACTCTGGGAAGGATAGAACATACTCTTGGCTAGAGAAAAATTCCCAACCCCAGCCAGAAATCGAACCCGGAATCCCTTGCACACTTATAATATTTAACATGGGCTATATAACTTATATCATTATGCTGATTATGTAATTAATTTTTGAATAACTTCAAAAAGCAGCATAGGACTCATCAAAGCACTGACATGTCTTAAGAAAATGCCTAAGCATAAGGGGTTTTCTAGGCCTGAAACTACTGTTTTTGTAGTTTGTATTTGAACTCATTCTGTAATAAAACAAGTATAGCAAGAATGCATTGACTAAGGAATCTGTTTGTATTTAGCTAAAATGAGTGAAAGCTGTTCATGCATTTGCAGCGATTCCAGTGGCAAGGTTTGGGTGCATTTGGTGCTAGTATAACAAAATCTGTTATGCATTATCAGTATTTTTAAAATTTAGTTGTGCATTGTTGCAAATTTTGTAATTTTTCTTAGCTTTCTCTAAAGCTGTAATTCAAGCTGTAAATTAGAATACAATATATCAGCCCACAATAAAGGGAGGCACTAGTGATGATCATACAAATGTAAATATTTTAAACAAAAGTAATAAAATTACTGTGGATATCAGGACATTGCAGATTTTATTAGAAATTGGTGACGTTTTTGCTAACACAGACTCTTAACTAAGAGGAAAATTAACAAGGCATTGCTTATATCAATAAAAAGAATAATTAAAGAATAGCAAAACAAAGCTAAGAAATGTAATGTTACCAATAGTCCACTACCATCTCAAAGCACCACATGAACTGCAGTAGCAAAGTTTAGATTAATTTCAAGACCTGATGAAATTTATAGCATTCCAAATTGCCCTCTGTAAATGGTAGAAGAGCTTCAAAACTGTGAAAAGTACCATCTGCTGGAGCTATCTCTGAGAAAAGAATGTTAAAGGGCAATTTGCTGTACATCCTCTGTTTATAAAATTTGTTTATAAATCCATATTTATATTTGTGGTCATTTTAATTCTACATTAGCATCAAATGTTAGTTTACAATGATTTTTCTCTTTCAGAATATCAGCCCAAGCATATTAATCCTTAATAGGAATTGATGTTTATGTATAACCTGAGGTTTGCATAAATTTAATTGTAAGGAACTGGTGGACCACTTACAAGGAACCATTGCCACATTGATGTTACAGATCAAGCTAGGAGTTTTTTAGCCATGTAGATCAAAAATAAAATTATATATATAGGTAATTTTATTTGTTTATATATATATTAGCTTTTTCTTGCATAGGCTCAAGCTTTACAAGAAACAAATTATTTCTGAACTAGAATGATTCACTTATAACATTTGATTCCATGCATATATCAATGTTTAAAAATATTAAATGAGACAACTTACAAAAACTAGCAAATTTTCTCTCTTTAGTTTTTACTTTCTGTAATACTCATGTACAATGTACATAGTAGATAGAGAAGGTATTATATTCCACTCAAAAAATAAATGCTGATATTTCACCAGAAATGCAAATTTTTTTAATAATAAAAAAAAAAAAGCTTTTTATAAAAAGTCAGTGCATGGGTGTGGGTGGGTGGGGGGGCAGTGTAGCTCAAAAAAAAAAAAGTCGGGTAAATACCAAACTTAGTATGTAAATTCAGTATTTTCCAAGGATGTGACATGAATATTTTCAGGAAAATTCCCCCACCCCACTACCCTTTATGTGGTGCTTCTAATAATTTTGATGACAACCATATGTTTTAAGATATTCTCATAGTAAAAAAAATGTATATCTTGAAATTTCTGGGAGTAGCCTCTGAAGACTTCTTCAGTCTGGATGACTTCTTGTATAACTTGTAAATCATAAGCAATAAACAAAAACTTACTATATAAAAATGTGGATGGATATTATTAAAACAACAAGTTATGTCATGGCCATTTTTATTTTCTAGAGTTAACCATTCCGAGATATTCCTTGTTACTGGTTTCAGTTTTAAACTTTTCTCAAATGGGAAGTCAGTTTTTGTTTCATATCTCTTGGTTTACTCTCGCAAAAGAGAACTACATTTTAGTCGTTTCTCATGGCAACAAGCATTTGAAAGATTTAACTATCGTTTCAGCGTAGTGCTGACCCTTATTCCCATTACTTATAAGGAACTAACTGTTAAGGCCATTTTTGCTAATGTTTATCTTAATTAGCATGATGTAGATAGAATAAACTTTTGTAATAATAATTTGCTGGTGAATAGGTAGAGAAAGACATGTGAATTTAACACAACAATTTTTTCCCTGGGAAAAAAAATTAAACTATCTAAAGACTATATTCTCTGCGCTAGATGAACTCTTGATTGCAAGTTATCTTTAGTACTGTTTTGTGCACAGATATTTGTAGCCTTGGTGCGGGCAAAGTTCATTATCAGTGCCTGGCATAATACCAGGCAGCTGATTGTTGAGTGGAAGAGCCATTACAACTTAAGACTTTTTAATTTTTTTCTCATGAATAGTGACCCTATGGGAGGGAAAGCCAAGAACACAGATATTTTTGTTTTTGATTTATTATCCTTGAAAATAGAGCACTCAAATTGAGCAGTACAAGGAAAGGGGGAAAGAGGCAGAGACTTAAAGCGATAGCTATGCACTGAAAAACTGGGATGACTCAACAAACACATACATATTATTTATTAGTAGGCATTGTTTTGTGTGCATAAAATATCTGACTTATGCATGCAATTATACTGTCAAAATATTTACTATGTACTCTATAATTGCTTTCTCTAGTGCGTACATAGATAGAGAAGGTTGTATCTCATCCAAAAATTGGACACCTAGATGTTACTGGAAATACAAGTTTTGAGACTTCCTGAATCCAAAAATTCAAGAAAAAAGAATTTTTGGAAAACTGTCTGTGTGTGTATGTGTGGGGTTGGGAGGGAGCATAGCTTAAACACAAAAAGTCTGTTAAATAGTAAAGTTGGTATTTAAGTTCAGTATCTTCTATGGATATAACATGGAAGATTTTCAGGAAAATATCTACCCCTTAACTACCCTTTAAAGTAACATTTTTTGAAATTTTGATTTTTCTCAAAAATGGCTCTAACACTTTTTGTTAAACTCATATGTTTAAGATACTTTCATGACAAACAAAATATATACGTTGAATTTTCTTCGAACAGCCTCTGAAGACCTCTTCATTCTGGATGACTTTTGTATAACTGGTAAACCATAAGAGATTGACAAAAACTTATCACACAAAAAATATAGATCTCATTACAGCACACAGTTTGTCATATTCTTTTTTTTTTTTTTTTGTAGAGTTAACCGTTTCCAAGATATTCCTTGTTATTGGTTCCAATTTTTAACTTCTTAAACTTTTCTCAAACAGGAAGTTAGATTAGACTGCTTTAGTCTAGTGTATTCCCTTTCTACTTACAAGAAAGCAAGTAGCAAGACAATTTCTGTCATTAATCATCTCAATTAGCATGGTATAGATAAATCTTTAGTAAGAAGATTTTTTTTTACAAAGTGTTGAGAAAGATCTGCATTTGCCTAACTAAATACGTTTTAATTCAGATTTAATTCTACAAACTAAATGACACAATGGTGGCTGCCACTGTATTTCTGTGCAGACTTGAATTTAATTTACTCTGCAGCCTCTCTCATAAACTGATACATATTAGCAACCAGTTCTCATGTTTCTTCTCCCTGTAATTTAATGTTACATTGTTTAGTATATTTTTATCTCCATTATGCGTCACGAGGAGTGATGTTCACGTTATGGCACTGGACAGACTGATGCTCGCTACGTGCTTGCAAATTGTCAGCTGACTCCAGCATGAGTTCTTGCCACTGTGCTGACGTCTATTTGCAAGCACAGTACTTTCACTATAAAAAATTGCAGCTCAAGCTGTGACATTAATGTAACGATGGCACTTTTTAGTAAATTTTAATCAAATACCATACAGTACCAATATAGGGATCTTGGCCGAAAAAGTAGATGTGGAACACTAGTATTTCTAGTGTAGCAGTCTGAGACTTTGTATCAGATGTGTAGCAATATGGGGAATTAGGTCTTAAAATTTGCTTTATTGACTTTAAAGTAATGACAAACTTCAATGATGGCAATGTGTGTATGCATTTTATTGCAATAACTAAAGTTAGCAAACAAATGCCATTTCTTTCTAACAATTTCCTCTGGATAAAGATGCATAAACACTGCATGCTTTAAAGAATATGTGACCAGTGGCTGTCTGAAAGGTTATACTTTGTTTAAATTACAGATATAAATGCATATAATGAAAACATATCAAAGAAATAAGGAATTCTCTACATATTTCCTCATTATTCCAAAATTTTGCATTTTCAGGAAATGGTAAAATAATTATGCTGAAATAACACATTGTTATTTCTCTCTTATGATCATGCATACAATAATATTAGGTGAATTTTTGTAATAACTAATAATGAAGTTTTATGTTAACTATTTTTGTCAAACCATATATAATTTCTTCCTGACAGAAAATTGTTTTTAATCTATTTTGTAGGGTGCCACATACCCAGAATTAGAATATTTTATTTTGTGTACTGAAAGTTATTTCATTGGTTGCTGAAACTAAAGCTATATACATTTCAAAATTATTCTGAACAATAAAAGTAAATGAGTACTCTGTAAATTACTTCATGATAGTCATACATTGAAAGCAATGAGTGGTACACCACAAACTCAGATCTTTAAGGAAGGTAATTGTTAATACTCTTTCAATTAAAACCAATGAAGTACAAATTGGAAAATTCTAATGCACTATGAGTCATTTTACAAAAGGCTTCATCAAGATTGTTACTTAAATAGCAGAACTGGTATCATAGAATCTGTGCTACACCATCAGCTGGATTGCTGAGTTTCACAGTGTATCACTTCCAATTCATTACTTTTATTGTACCTGTTTGTTCAAATAATTATTTTTATATGATTATAGAGAAATTATGCATTGCTGTAAGTTTGTCTTATCTTAGGGGTAATTTGAAAATACATATTACAAATATTTTTTGTCTGTGCATTCGTCACTTTGCAAAATGAATAAGGAATGAAAGAACTCAAGAGTATTTCATTCAAAATGTTTGCAGACTGCTGAGGAGTACAATAAAGTAACATCTCAGTCTTGTCTTTTAAACGTGGTTTGTGTACTTGTTTAATTTTAGCTATTCTAAGCATTGATAAATTTCCTGGGTCAAAATTGACTTTTCTTTGAAGTGCACCTTGACAGCTCTTGATATTTCTATTTTTGACTCAAAACAATTGTGTTAAAGTTAGATCTTATTTGAAAGAACCTCAAATATATGAATGATCACACATTGAGCATCAAAGTGTATTTTATATTATAGTAGTTGATTCTCTTTCAACAATACAGGACTAAATGGAGGCTAGTATAAATATATGTGGCCTGTAAAAGTAACTTAGCTACACTTGAAATATAAAAGTTTGCATCCTTTTCCATGATCTGCATTAAAAAGAGAATTCATAATTAAGAGTATTCTTACTTTAATAGAAATCCCAATGTATCTTATAGGACCATCTCCATTTACTTAAAATGGTGACAATGTCCCGTATTGCGAGCCATTCCTATGTTAAATCATTTAAATTTTCTTATTGGTACAGTGTTTTATTTGTTTTAATTAAACCTCAAGTTTTGTAGATGATAATTTTGAGTGTTACATTGTTACAGCCGAAGCTAGAACTACCAGATTATGGTAGTGATGGGGAGAGTAAGACAAACACAGCAACATTTCTCGGTCTAGATTCCAATTCTGTAGATGTTAATACTTCATTTGCAGCTGCACTACAGAGTAAGTATCCATACTGTACTATGTGACACCATAGGTTTGTTCCTTTGCCCATTCCTAACAGGACAAAACAGAAAAATGTGAAAACTTGTATTCTCTTGAGAGTACTGGAGTAAGATGATCCAGCAGACCATGACAAAACAGTCCAGAAATAACTCCTAGTTACTTGTATTTTCTCAATTATTTTACTTTCATGTCATCGGAGCACCCAATATATTAATTAAATTTAAACTAAGAAGTTAACAACACTTAAGAAATTACTATACTTAATTAACATCACTTTTGAATTATGACAAGTACATGCTTGTCTGGTATGTCTTCTGCATGTGTCACATGGATTCGTAGTCATCACAATCAGCGTTAGTTTTTAAATAGCCAACCATCATTTAGGCTCTCTCTGCACCCTTCTCTCAAGTTCAGAGGTAATGTTGCCACATTGCAGACAGCTGCATGACAATGTTGCAGTATTGTATCATTGCACTGTGAAAGCTTAGTAGGCATACAATTGGTGAACTGTTAACCTATCAAATAAATACTGTCATAATTTTCCAAGTACACACCTTCAGTTAGGATATAGTGAATGACAGGTATTGTGGTAATTATTTTAGACTTCAAAAATTTGTGTTGCAATTCCAGAATGAATGATAATGTCTGATTGTGGGAACAATATAAAATGGAAGTATAGTTTTCTGTCCCTCAATAATTTTCTGAATATACCTAAAGTAATGAATGTCTATTAAAAATACAAGTACTATAGAAATATATTTTTTTAAATAAATCACACTCTTAAAATGCAAAGCTTGTCATATCAACTTGAATAGATTAAATTTTGTAATAAACTTGAATAAGGAAATATTATTGCTCCTATCCTGAAAGTTGCACTTCTGGCTTGTATGTTTTGAAATCATAGACATATAAGAAAAATGAAAATGGTGAAAACAAACTTTAAAGCTTTGGTCTATTAGGTGCTCAAATACTTAAATCCTTAAGTGGCTGCATTAATAAAGATATTAAAATAGAATAGAATATGCACTTATTTTGACGCAGCATCAAAATGAACATCATCCAAAAGATAATTGGCATGAGGTGCACTGCATGTTTTGATTCTGCATATTGACCCATGGATGTCCACTTATTTGTCCATATTGGATGGTTTGAACTCTTACATGCTCTTCAACCTGTAATTAGGCACACATTTTGTCAGTAGAGTCTCAGTAGTTAGGGATTAGAAAATTTTGTTTAAACGATGAGGCTGAAAAATCATGAAAGCATAGTGGGAATATATATTGGACATCCGAAAATGGTTGAATTTACCATTTATAAATGTGAAATAACGTGGAAATTGGGTTTTTATGCAAAATATTTTTTAATGAATGAGATTTATCCAGGTAAAAAAATGAAAAATTTGAGTTATAGTTGGTTTACCAATGTGAAGGACTTAAGTTTGATGCTGATATAATACTGCAAATACTTTCCAGCAAAATAAGTACCGTATTTATCCGAATACAAGACCATGTTTTATTCCAAAATATTAATGTCCAGAATTGGTGTCATCTTGCATTTGCGATATTTGTTTTCCAAATAGCATGCAGCAAAAAGTAAGTTTCAAACTTCGCGGGTATGGCAGTAGCAAATCCCAGCGTGAAATGATTATGCTTATCACCAAGGTCGTAACATGGTTGTAAGTTCGTAACCAATATGGCAGATTTTGTGCCTTCATTTTGCAGTTAATGGTTTGCTGTTAACGGATTTATAAGCATTCTCATTAAGAAAAAGATTTCTTTTTTAGACTAAAATATAAATAGAAGTCTTTCACATCAGTGGTGCCCATAATGTTGATGGGGATCAAATGGTCAACTACAAAGAGAGAGATTTAGCTGCATACTTCCTTCCTCCTGCCACACATTCTACACTGGTACATTTCTGTTGGCCCTTCTCTCTGGCACCCACAGTGAGAATTTAAATGCAAATTCGAATTAGGTAAGACCATAGTAAAACTTTTTTCAATAATGTGTTATATTCAATTTTGTTGTCTAAATAGAAAATCCATTCGTCATTACATCTAAACTTTTGCCTCACCGCAGTGCTCAGACATACTGCTATGGTATATTTCCATTCTTCTCGGTCTCTCTCCCACTCACAATGTGAATTTCTGTGCAAATTCAAATTGGATATCTTTTACAACAATGCATTGTATTCATCATCATAAAAGATAGTTGCTGCTGTCATTGTCACATTCTCTCACTGCACTCATATTACACATTTCTGTCTCTTGCCCACATTCCCACGTAAATTCTAATTATTAATTTAGGTAAAACTTTTTACAATGGTGTGTTATATTAGGTATATGTTTCTAAATATAAAGTCTTATCCATTACATTGTTAACAATTGTGCTACCGTTGCCACCACCTCTGATCGCATACATGGGTACTGGTGTATAATTTCCTTTCTCCCCTCTCGCTCTCTGCAACCCACCATGTGGATTTCCACACAAATTCAAATTAAGTAAAACAAGAAAAAATGCTTAATCAGCATAAGTGTCCCTTAATTTGTTCAAAATATATGGCAATGCTTTAAATTTTACTTAAAATTTAAGTTATCTTTTTATATAGATAGATTGCTTAATTCCAAAATTTAGTTCTGAAAAATGGGGGTTGTCTTGTATTTGGATCAATATATGTTTTCAACAATTGGCGACTATGTAGCAATGCAGGTAATATTTTTGCCAATTTCCTCATTATACTTTTCGTATTGCTCCATATTTAGCAATGTGTTGTTAAGGTATTTTGAGCTAATCCCAATGGCAGCTGGTATTCTTCTACTGACTTTTAACTTTTTGATGTATTTGTTTTTAAGTTTAATGATTTGTTTTAAGCCTGGGCTTTGATTTAAGTTTAAACACTTAGCAGTGTTTGTTAAGGAATGTGCTTGTGACCTCACAGCAGTTGTATAGCATCTTGAGGGATCCAAGTTTCCTACCACCCATGATTTATACTCAAGATTAAACAGCTTGAGCACGGTTTCAAATTGATCAGCCAGGCTATTTTTGAAGGTGAAATAAATCAACTTTTAGAATGTGTTGGCAACCAGCTGCTTCAAGCAGAAGTTAAGCATACCCTTATGTGAGTAGACTTACTTCTTCAATAAATTCTCAGAACTTTTGAATTCTTATCCCTCAAAGCTAGTGTTCACAATGCTAAACAAATCTTTTAATCATAAGAACTTGAGGTAAATGCTGTAAATGAAGATTTTGTGAAGACTGTCAATTACTGCTTCTAGAATGCACTCACTCAATGCAGTCACAATTCTGAGAGCATCAGACAGCAGCAAGATGCCTTCAGGTTACAACATTCAATTGAGAAGGTTGACTTTGTGAAATGCTCACAGGCAATGAAATTAAATAACCCTGAATTTGCAGCTGCAACTCTAAAGCAGAATGGATTCCATGTTCCATCATGGACATTAAAAGTACAGTGAGATTCTGACTGACTGAAGACACAATCTAAGCGAAGAAAATTTGGAACTCATGATAATGCTATTACTTGAAGTATAACTCATGATCCACCTGGTAAATATGTTGTGAAGAATGCATTTCATAGTGACTGATAGAAGAGCAATTACTTAATATGCAAGTAAAACCACAGCATAATTCATGAGTTTGTTTACATGTAAAAATAACATATTTGTTTTCATGATGCTTTGGTACATAAAGTGTTTGCATTTAAAATAACATATATTGAATAATTTACATTTATAAACATACCTTAAAAATGGTGCATCACAAAAGTGTCTCTAAAATTAACTATATTACGCTAAAAATAGTGCATGCAATTGCAAAATATACCCATATTTAATATTTTTCATGGATGAGGCTTGGTTCCTCTTTCATGGATATGTATGTACACACAATTGTAATTGGATCTCTGACAAACAAAATTAACATTTTTTATTCAATGGAATGTTTGAAGATGTTGAAGATGGAATGTTTGAAGTATGTGTTTATTTTATAAAAATGTGATTACTTTTGCAAGTATTTAAAATAAAAATGTATGATTTGCAAACCCACTGACATATATAAATAAATTTAACTCTATTCCCAATTAACGAGCATAATTAAGGTTCAGCTTAATTACAAATATTTTTAAATACTTGTTGCTTGCACACTAAAATCAAGCGATCTGTGACTTTGGGATTAGAAGCCCAGTATTTAGCCATTTAAGTTACTTACATAGACACTTAGTTACAAGGTATAGGGTGTTCTAAAACCAGATTTGGGACGGTGATTGGACTCCATAGCAATGGTACCAACCTTCATTTAGCTTGGGCGAATAAGCTATAGCCTTTCAGACAGAGATATTTGCCAATTTAGCTTGTATTTGGGAAACTAAGTAAATACTTTTGTAATAGATAAATAATTATTGTCCTCTCAGATAGCCAGGAGGGCCTGATAACCCTTGGTTAAATCCAAGTTGGTTTTAGTATGCAAAGAGTGCCTTATAGGTCTAGCTTCTCACAATTTATTTCAGCTGAAATGGGTTTGTGGGGATTCTGAGCAATTAAGGGACAGATGAAGCTGCTAAGAGAGGAGCTGAGGAATTTTTTATTGGACCCAAACCAGTGCTGGGGCCGTTAAGAGGATCAGTTAATGTGATTATCAGGGACTAGTTGCTCAGATATGAAAAATGCTGGAACTTATCTGTAGGGTTCAGGCACTCCGAAGCTTTCTTATGAAAATTGAACAGAAGCATTAGGTCAGAACTACTAAAATTAAGCAGAGTAAAGGGCCTTCACATCGAAAATCAACAGTAGACGTAACGTAGACACAGAAGCTTGCAGCTAATGTATGTATAGGCTCATTCGCAATGGTTACATTGACATTGACGTAGATATAACCATAGTACGTTAACATAGAAGCTTGCAAATGCCAAGCTTTTACATCAATGTTAAGATGCAACTTAGGAATCAACCAGTGAGAGCCACTGCTCAATGTGTTATTAAAATGACTTCGCTTGATGATTTTCTCTCATTTTTCCTCCGTTGATTCATCTTTGATTAAGGGGATGAATCCACCATCATCTACAACGAGACCACCATTCTTAAAAATATAAAACACCAATCAAATTAGCTACTCTAATTTGCATGTGCACGAATGCTGCCACACTCTAGTCTCTACCAGCCATTCTAGTTTGCTATTCAAGGTGCAGTTCACTTGTTTTAATTTCTGATTGGTTATTGCCTATGTTTATGCTTGCCATTGAAAATGCTCATAGTACATTTAATTCTGCATCTATATTCTATGTCAGTGCATCTGCGGTTAATTTTCAATGTGAATGACCCTTAAGGATTTCATGGATAATGAATCTCTTTACAGGACACTATCCCCTGAGAGTCCCTGCACAAAATGAGGCAGCAAGTGAGTCCTGCCTGTAGGCTGTGTCAATGGCCACCCGTCTACGTGTGATTGCTCTTTAAAATTGACTCTATTCTCAGAGTCATTTTATAATCAGGGGACCTTTTAAACATCACAGTCCAGAGCATGATTCACTTCAATATGAACATCAGACTTGTACATCGATGACGATAAGCCTGGGGACATACAATAGACCCACTAAAATCGCATTTTAGGGCAATGTTGCCTCCTTATCATTCTCTTGTTCATATAAGGTTATAAGATAATTTGTTATGATGTATGTTTTAAGAGAACACAAATATTGTCAATTTTTCAATAAAATATTTATAAAAAGTAATTTTAATGAATTTCCTGCTCATTTTTTAAATTTAAAAATACATCACAGTATACCTTGTTTTTTAAACTATATATGCACATAATTTCAGGATGAGACACACACAAGTAATTAAAACAAATTAATTTCACTTATTTGGGGGTTGCACATCCTTAGCACATTGCTTAGGGGAGGGAGTAAGGGGTAAAACTGTAAAGGTGAAATAGTATAGATTGGGCCACTTTCCCCCCAAACTACTAAATCAAGTTAAATAAAATTTGGCTCAACTTTCCCCCCAAACTACTAAATCAAGTTAAATAAAATTTGGCTCAACTATTGTCTGATATCCGGCAAAAAATGCTGTGGAGGTTATGCATTTCTAAGGGGTAATGGGTAGAATCAGACTGAAAAATTCAGTGCCATATGCTGCACTTTTACACATATTTTACCTTTTGCTGCTGTTGTGAGTTGTGATATATAATTTTCATCCTCAAGGAAGACTCTTCTTCCCTTAAATTCTAAGCCTTCAGTCAATGAGGATTTTAAAGCATGAAGACCCTTAAATGAGCATTACAGACTTTCAAAACATTCTCTCTCTTTCAAACCAACTTTTAGTATGGAAATATTGCTTGAAATCCATAATAACATCTCATGGGGAGCAGAGTCATATGCCTACAGAGGTGTAATAGTTACCATGCTAACTTCATATACCAGGCAGAGGATGATGGATTTTTTTGGGTGTAAAAATCCTTAGTATGGCTTCCTTTGAAAGGGAAGTAAAGCCGTTGGTCCCATGTTGTAGATTTATAGCGCAAAAAGAACCTTAAACCTGACAGAGAGGCCTCTGAGCAAAATTAAGCAGCTTTCATTTAGAATGGGACCCTGAGAACCACAGTAGTTACAGAGTGTCCATAAATAATATGCCATTTACATTTACTACAGAGGTGCTGACATTATATGTGGTTGGAGTGCACTTAGACTTCCACATGTGCTTTCTTCTATCTAAAGAGATGGTTACCTGTGCTTTCTTGTGTGAATACACGTTGTCCATTCTCAAAACTTTGAGTGACCTATTACATCATCATAGCATCAGATGGTGAGAGTTATGAATTTTCATGTTGAATGCATTTCAGTTTGAAAAGGTTGATATAAGAAATGAAATATAATAACATAAATTTTGCAGTATTTGTATTGTTTGAAGAAGAAAATATTTTAATGATACACGAGGAAGAGAGTGCTGATTATAATAAAAGGAAGCTAGGCAAAAGAGAATGAAACTGCAAGGAACAAATGGTAAATCTAAATTACAGCCTGCCTCTTTGGTGTGTGATAGCATATCTGCCTCATATTCAAGAGGTCCTGAGTTCAAATCTTGATTAGGGTGCGTTTTCTGGGCTTTTCCCTTATCTTGAGAAGACAAATGTCAGGTAATATTAAGCCCATATGAGCATCATTTCATCCATTTCAATCATCGTTCAATGTACCCAATTAGGTTAAAGGACATTAAATTTAAAACATAAATTTTATATTTTTTACATAATTTTAATTTACTGCCAAAAGAAAATAAATTTGGCGTTGTATTTCATTGAGTTTCTTTTTTATACTTTTTCCTTTATTCGTCAATTTTCAGGGCTCTATCACTAACATTTTAGATGCCTAGAGTTCACTGAATTAAATACTTTTAATTGTTGATGTGCAAATAAGGGTTGGTTGGAAACATTTAGTATATGCATATCAATAGTCAGATTACTGTTTCTCAAACATTAAATGTGTGAAACTGGAGAAATAAGTTTGGTTTTGTTGCAGGTGGAGGGATGGAGATTATTCCTGGACCTTCAGGTCAAAATTTCCTAGGAGAATCATCAGCAACATTGGATCCAGGGCAAGGTAAGCATTTGAACAGATCATGTGACAGGCAGAGGCAGGGTCCTAGTGGGGTGCAGTTGATGGTTAATAAAGAAAATGAATACAGACAATATGTTTTGGTCATGATAGTAGAATGCATATAATTAAGGCATATAAATAATTTCATTTCTGATGACTTTGAGACTTTGGAAACCATGGTTTGAGTCTAAATATTTTTCAAAAGGTTTTAATACTAAGAAGTATTACAAGTTTGCATCAGCTACATTAGAGAAGTGCATTACCAAAAATGAAGATAAAAAAGTGATAAAACCCTTTCAGATGACATTAATGTTTCACAAGTGATTGCAGATTTTTATTTTTCAAATTACAGATTATGGACGAATAACTTAAAGTTTGAAACAAAATATTTTTAATATTCTTTTTAAAATATAAAACTGTATGAATGGCATTATACTGCTGACATGACTAAGAACACACAGCTTTAAAGCAACATAGTGGCCTATGTGTCTGTATTCATACATTGGCTCTGAATGTTTTGCTATCTAAAAACTTAATGGAAAACACTAAATTTAGCCATAATGGCTTTTACCTTTGAGAAAAATGGGAATGTTTGCGTTACTTGTTGCAGTGGACCACCGCAAACTGCACTCCCTGGACCCGCGCCCCTGCCCCATCTGCAACCGCATGTACAGTAATCTGTCGAACCTTCGCCAGCACGTCCGCCTCATCCACAACCCCCAAATTGTGATGTGCCCTCTCTGTGGCAAGCCGTTCAAGACTAAATTGTACTTAAAGCGACACCTCAATAGTTTTCATGAACTTCTGTGCAACAACAGTGGCAGCAACAAGCAAATGGCAGGCAACGACTTCTATCCCCCTTCACCACAGGTTTACTTAGAAGCGGATGCCAACAAGGTCTCTGCAGATGGTGTTGTCAAAGGCAAAGATCAAAATGCTGCAGATGTATTTCAAGCTCCAAGAGGTAGTATGGGGCGTGCTGCAAATCCCAATGAAAGGATAACTGGTTTTCCAAACATGTCAAAGAATAAGGATGTCCGAATTGCTCAAGATGCATATCAGAACTCAAGGGGCTACTATCCTTCAATGCAACATTTTGAAGACAAGTCAAAAAGTAAAAGTTTAGACCTGTTTCAAATGCCCCGACTTTTTCAGAGTGTCATGAATCCACCACATTCCTTGCATGCAAACAAAGAAAACAAGACTGGGTATGCTGTTTTGAGCAAATCTAAAGATCAGCAGCAAAGTCCAGAAATATACCAGTCTACATCAGGCTATCAGAATGCTCTAGATTCTGTGGAAAATTCTGGAAAAAACAGTTATCAACAACAGCAGCAAGTGAAAATTAGAGATCTCCAGCAGAATTCAGATTTTCTGCAAGCTTCAAGACGTACAACAAATATCTCTCAGATCAGTACTGTAGAGAAACAGAAAGAATTGTATCAAGATTATGATGGTGATGGGAATACATTCTCTGGTAATGACGATGATGCTGCAATCCAGATAAAAGAGGACAAGACTTCTAATGGTGCAAGTGAAGGCTCTAGTTATATTGGCGATCTCTCATTGGCAAGCAGTGATAGCTCAAGACTGGTAGCACAGCAGCAGTTACCTGGGAATAGTATTGCTGAAGGACTGACTTCATATCTTGATCAGTCAACAGATCAAGATGCTTCAGGCTTCATTCATGAGGCATTTGCACCTGGAGACAACAGATCGCCAGTTGACAGTCATGAATCTGCTAATTAGAAGAGCTTAAGTTAAATGTATTTCCCTTTACTTACTTCAGGACTGCTTGCAGTACTTGTTTCTATTAGCAGGAATATTTATCCAAAATGTGCAATACTCTCATGATGCCATTCTTTAAATGGGTATTCTAATTAAATTATCTAGATTCAGTGCTTAAAGCATAGGGCTATGTAGACTATGGTTGTGATTAAGAACTTTAATGTGTTTTTTAACCTAAAAAAAAGCAATCAATTCTGAAATTTTGGAGAGGGAGCAGAGCTTGAAGTAGATAAAAGTATTTTAACCATGCTTTCACTTTTATGAATCTAAATATTCTTAAAGAAACAATGTAAAAGCCTGTTTATACATGCAGAGAGAGAGAGAGAGAGAGAGAGAGAGGAAAAAAAAAACAGTTTTGTTGTAATTTTTAGTGCTGTAATCCCAAAAACCAAGTATCTTGAACTAGTAGGTGCTTGAAACAAACTGACAAAAGATACAAAAACAAAATAAGAAAAAAGTTATTAATAGAAATTATATTTAAAGCTTAAAGGCAGAAGCAAATGAGCTAAATAGAAATCCTTAATAAGCATGCAAAGCTACATGTTTAAATTTTACAAAATTTATGGGAGAAGTAATTTATGTACTTTCACTGTCCATGTGCATCACAAGTAAAAATTGTGAAGCTTCTAGTACATATAGCACAATTTTATTTTAAAAATGTAGGCCAGTTGTTGTTTCTACAGACTTAACAGAGCATATGCATGCAACTTTTTCTTCTCCTGCAAAAATCTGTGAAATTCAAGATATGTGGTTTTGCATGTATACTCACAAACAAAAAATGAAACAAAAAGTGAATGTCTATTAAATAAAATACCAGTAAAGTTTTCAGATAGCTGCCACAGCATTTTCAGCACTTTAAAAAACACTTGTACTATAATGTATATACATGAGAAAAGTGTGATCTTTTATATGGTCTTTATATAATATGATAACCATCTGACCATTTTTCTTCTGTGCAAGAGATAATTACAATTCGCTGATGAAATTAGCAAGAAGGCTCGATAAATGTCATATTTCATAATTGAGATGAACTGAATGCCAGATTTTAAAACAAAATTACCTGTTTCATGAAAAATATTTTTCACCACTCTATGGTTTTGTATTAAATATAATATATTTTATATATTAAAATGATAAATTAAATGAATAGCTTGAATTTTCTGTGAGTAGTATATGGAGTCCTCTTCGTTCTAATTGAATTTTTTACTCTTTTAAATAAATCAGAAATCATAAGAGATAGCTATAAGCAGTGCAGGAAAAATATAGAGTTTATTGAAGGACACAATTTGTGTCAAATTTGTATTTATTGGGTATTTTTAAATTATTCCACCTAGTATGTTTATGCTTTCCCTCAAATATACTTGAAAAATGTTAACTCTTCTTTTTTTCTTTTACATTGTAAGAGCTTGTTGCAGCTAAAGATTTGAATGTTACATATGCAGGTTTCGAGTTAGTAAACACTTATCTAAGCATGCCAATTTAAAAACATAACATGGATGGTGTAACTTGGTGAAACAATTGTTTATATCAATACTGGGATATGTAATAGAAATGTGAGTTTTTCATGGGTAGTCAAACTCATGTGAATATTTACTCTTTACTTTCTTTACTAATCTATAATAATCTATTCTCTAATCAGTTGTTTTAATTTTTGATGTTGAAATTACTTTAGTTTTATTAAACCCAAATTATAATAAAATCTCTATTTAAAATTAGTACATATCAAGGCAATCAATGTAACATTAATAATGAATATTCATGAGAGAATCCTAGTTTTACAATAATACATAGTGTGACATCACAGAATTTAATGAGTGGTAGTTTTCATAATGAATTTTTCAGAGTATGATACTTTGCAACTATTGTGATAGAGCCATGCCTGGAAAATGTAGAAATGCCTTCCATCCAAAAATCAAGATTTGACCAGAAATAATATTTGAAGCCCTCTGAATCTAAAAAAAGACATTTTTAGAAAAGTGTGTGCCTGTGTAATGAAAAGTTTGTTAAATACCAAACTTGGTGCTTAAGATCAGCATCTTCCAAGGATACAACACAAGGATTTTCAAGAAAATTCCCCCAAAACTACTGTTTGTGTGGAAAAATTGTTGTGATTTTTTTATATTCTCAGAAATAGCTTTAACAACTTTTATTTAACTGTCATAGTTTTAAGGTATTTACATGACAAAATGTATGTTTTGAATTTTCTGGGAATACATTTTCAAGCCATCTTCATTCTAAATGATGTTACCACTCAAAAAATTAGACATTGTTAAAGCATAATATTTATCAATTTTTATTGCATTCTTAACCATTTATGAAATATTTTGTGATATTGGTCTGAACTTTTGAATACTCTTACTTTTCTCAAGCATGTTTTTTAATCTTGATTATCAAGAATTGCTGAGATAGTAGAATAAGCTTTTGTAAGAATACTTTACATGCGAGTGAGTAAAGAAGGATATGTGAGTGCATCACATAGATTGGAGAAACAAATTATTGAGTCATCAGACTAGTTACCTTGATTGAACTGAAATAAGCAATGAATTTTGATGGTTGAATAATCATTGGGAGAAAAGTTTTAATTCACATTATCTAATTTTATGAGGTTAACAATTGCTTGTGTCCTCATCAGAAGATTATTCTTGTTTAATAATTGTTTTTCGATGCACCACATTAACGTGAGTAATGCATATGCTTTACATAGGTGGAGTGTGCTGCAACACAAATAAAATCAAATTTGATGTGTTCCATTCACATGACTTTTTTTACCTGCTCTGCAAACAGACTTCTTACAAAAGAAATAGTCCACTTCAAGATAACCATTAGCAGAATGGTGTTATTACATAGATCCTTATAAGTAGATAGAAACTAAGAATACACTAGTCTAAAGTGATAGTCAAATGTTTTAAAAGCTATCGCTTTACGGTTATGATTGAAATTTGCTTCTTTACATGGCCAGGAGTAAAACAAAACAAACAAGGACGACTTCATGTTTGAGAAAAATATGGGTATTTTAAAACTGAAACCAATTATAAGGAATATCTTGGAAATGGTTAGGTCCACAGCAAAAAGTGTGGGACATAAGTTGTGGTTTTGACAAGATTTACAGCTTTTTGAAAATAGTGTTTGTTTATCTCTTATGGCTTGCCATTTATGCAAAAGATATTCAGAATGCTTAAGAGGCTATTCCCGGGAAATTCAAGGTATTCATTACATATCTTATATTTGTTGTGCAGATGTCTAATATACAGCATTTTAGTCAAAATCATTAGAGCTATTTTTGAGAAAATGAAAATTTTGGAAAAATATTTTATGAAAGGGTAGTTGGAGGGGGAGGATTTTGCTGAAACTCTTTGTGTCGCATCCTTGGTAGATACTAAGTTTGGTATTTAATGGATCTTTTTCTAAAAATGCTTTTTTTGTAATTCAGGATTCTACAAAATGTGTATTTCTAGTGACATCTCAGCTTCAAATTTGTGGGTGGAATACAATACTTTCTCTAACTACTATGTACATCTGTGGACACAAAAAATGAATCATCCCCAGATTCCATGTGTTGGTCAAAGAGCTTCATGTATTTTCATAAAAGCTGTGCTCACAATGCACATGAAAAGAGCTGTACAATGGTGTGTGACTGACAGCATAATGTTTAACTTATGAGTACTGAAAACAGGTCACACAATGTTCCAGTGGCCGAGAGGTTTAAAAGGTGTTTCTTCCACTGCTAAGTTTCTAGGTTCAAATCTCATGCCGCTTGTATTATTCTTTTTTGTTTGTTAATTTTATGACTAGATATACAAAACATAATATTGCATTAATATAACTTTGGTATTTTTAGTTATGGGCCTATATATGCACACAAAAACATAATTCTATTAACATTCATGTCAACTAAAAAAAAACTATTATCTTCTAAATCTAAAATACAAAAAATAAATGTAATTAACATTGGGTGTATGAACCTTCGACCCATATAACGCCCCCAATCTTCGGGGCATAAAACAAAATCAAATGCCTGCAGTAATGTGGTCGAGAAGCTACAAGATTCCAGGCTTTTTGAATTTGTGCCTAGAAGCCAGCATTTTTTCTTCACCCATCTACAGGTAAATTGGAGTGCAGCTCCCTTTCTACCTCAGCACACACATTCTCACATTCTACCACTCTGATATCCTGCCTCTCTAAAAAACCAATTTCAAACCTTTCAAGATGTGGACAGGATGATTATCATGTACAAATTCAACAATTCCATTAGGATATCTCATCCTTATTGAGTATTACTGTGTACTGCACACTGTTCAGTGTATTGTTAAGCTGCTAGAGCATCTAGACCGTCCCTTGATATCCAGCCCCAATATGATACAGTTACGCAATCATGATGGAATATTGTGAAGCCAAGTATTTTGCGTCATATCAGGACCCCTTTAGATAATAGACAATCATCTTTCCTTTATGTTTGGAAGAAAACGTTACCTCATCTGAGAATATCATGTTATTCCAGTTGCAATTGGCATTTTCTTGTTGGATCTGTTTGTATAGGGTGTGTTCAATATTGTATGCAAAAAAAAAGTTCGTACCTCCCAAAAAAATCAAATTTGCCCAAAATTGGATTCCTAAAAATGTTCCAAAACATTGTTTATCTGAACAATACTTTTAGTATTTTTTCATATTATACAGATTCCATTTGTTTTTTATTGAGAGAATAATTTGTACCTGGAGCCTTTGCATACCATTCTGCGCACCCCATGCTTTTGTGTGCAGCATATTGATGTTTGGTAGAATAAATCCTTAAAGAAGCATCATATTCTCTGTCATACTATTAACTGGACCGATTGTTGTGTATGAATTAAGTATGTCTAACATAAACAACTGCAATGTGTTGATTCGACATCATTAAGAGAGGGGGCGAAAAAAATGTTTTCTACATGCGAGAAGCAAGCCTCACCAGAAGAGTAACCTTTTGCAAAGCGCTACAGTGAACACACATGGAAGGTGGCAGGTTTAGTAATGCTGTACAATGCAAACTGTATTATGGTTTGTCTTGTTAATATTTTTAGTTAATATTGATAGTTTGTTGCTGAAGAAACTTAAGTTATGTATTTGATTATGATTATTGATCATATGGATCTAATATTAAGATTTGGAACTTGTGACAATTTGTTGATGCTGCTACACAACTGTATTGTGGATGGTGTACGCAAGCCACTGTGCCATGTAGAATTTAGTGTTCCAGACATGACTAATTTTTTTGGCTATGGGTGTACATAGTACATGCTAGAGAAAGTAAAAATCTGATTTGTTCCATTTGTTTCTCTATCTGTTCTGCAAACATACTGTTCTTACAAAAGATTATTCTTTTATCTACATATGCTAATCAAAATCAACGTTACCAGGAATGGCCTTGTTATTTAGTTCCTTACAAATAGGGAAAAATGGGAGTACACTAGGCTAAAGCAACAATCAAATGGTTTAAAAGCTGTTGCTGAGCGATGAAATTTGGTTCTCTTTTGAATTCTAAAAATAAAACAAACGAGAGATGAAATGAACAAAGACTTCCCATTTGATAAAAGTTCAAGTATATTAAATTTGAGACCAATATAGGAAATATGTCGGAAATGGTTAGTTCTACAAAAAAATTGTATATGACATAAATTATGTGTTTTAACAAGATCTACATTTTTTGTGCGGTGAGTTCTCGTCTATCTCTTAACGTTGAACAATTGTAAGAGTCATTTCAAAGAAAGAGGACTTCAGTGGCTATTCCCAAGATATTCAGATTGTACATGTTATTTGCCATGCACATATGTTCAATATATAGCAAAGTTGTCGAGTCTTTTTTTTATAAAATAAAGAATTTTGAAAAATGTTACCTTAGTTTGGAATAGTGAAATTTTCTTGAAAATGTTGCGTCACACCCTTGTAAGATACTAAAACTTAAATACCTAGTTTGTTACTTAATGGATTTTTCGTTTTTGAGTCATACTGTCAACACGCACACATATGCACATATATTCAAACACACAGAGGGATCTTTTTTAATTTTTGGGGGGGATTTGGGGGGGGGGGCTCAAAACATGTATTTCTGGTGAAATTTTGGTATCAAACTACCCTTTCTACCCACTAAGTACATTATACATATGTGCTAGAGAAAGTAATAACAAAGACACATTACAGTTTGAAACCATATTCTTGTAAGCTGAAAAATTAACAATGAAAGATTGGTTACCATATTGAATAAAGACTTTAATGTTTCCCCAATGCGTGGTAATGATATACTGAGTAAGTAACCTGAATGAATCACACTCAAACTTCACTATTATAAAGAAATGCATCACGGCTAATAAGATAGTTTACTTCCAAAATATATTTGAACATTCATCGTAATGTGAAATATGAAGGTTGAATCCATTTCATTTAGTTGCTAAGTATAGAGTAAAGCTTATTACATCTACCAATTTCAGCATGAAATCAAATGTTACATACTGCATTTATTAATATAGCCTTGTTACTACTTAAAAATGTGCCTTTAAAGTGTGTCCATGCCCAGTGGCAAGATTTTATGTTGAAAATTAATTAAAAAACTGGTCCTAATAATTTTAATTAGTGGTATTGTGTTGAACATTCTTTATTAATTTGCATTAATTTTGTGCTAATTTTCAGGCAGAATTAATTACTAATAGGTGACAAATGAAAATCGATAAATAACTGAAGTAGCATTAATATTAAAACCCCTTATTCCCAAATACAAACCTTTTATTTCAAATTTATATCATGTATAGAATGAAATATTACATAATAGACCACTAAACTGTAACTTAGAACAAGTTTTTTGGTTTTTATAGTTGTCCTGTCTGTTACAACTAAGTTATACATAAAGAAAAAGGGAATACATTCAGTAGGGTGAAGTGTTTTGAAACACAAAGAATGAGTGATGCAAATAAAAAATTAGAAAAGTCAAATGATGACAGTGCAATAGCAGAAAAGGATGACAAATCTAAGATAACATGTATGTGTTGGAGACAGAGACATCCTGATAATTCCATACTGTCTTTTAAGTTTTAGGCAAGCAGTAAATTAGACAACTGGTTAACCATAATGACTGAGGACCTCAAAGAAGGAAACTTTCTTTGGTTGACAATTGCAGAAAGAGAGGCAGGCAATCTCTCTCTCTCTCGCTCTCTCTCTCTCCTTCCCCCAGCCCTCGTTTCCTTGTAAAACTAGCACCCAAGAAAAGCGCTTGCATAGTTGCATAGTAGCTGTACCATTGACCATCTCAAATCTAAAAGATATGTGACAGAACAAGGGTAATATGGGTAGAAAGATTTTAAAACCTTTAATCTTGCCTATATTAAATGTTTAACAGAGTATTCTAAGGTTACTGGGTCACTTCTTAGTAATACCTATTCCATTTTAAATCTAATAATTGCATAAAAGAAAAAAGCTTTATATCTAAAATGTGATAATCAGGGCCCATGATAACCTTAAAATGCTTTAAAAATCACACATTAGAATGATGAAAATTATAAGGTTATGAATTTAATAATTGCAAAAGAATTGCCATTGGTGTTATGATACTCAAATGAGAAAACTTAGGGGTTTATTAGAAATGAAATGAAATGGCGTTTTATTTATGGACACACTCTAACTGCTGTGGTTCTCAGCATCCCATTCTATACTGGGGATGAAAGACCGCTTAATTTTGCTCAGAGGCCTCTCTATCAGGCTTGAGGTTCTTTTACGTGCCGTAATCTACGACACGGGACCCACAGCTTTACTTCCCTTCTGAAGGAAGCCATGCTTATGATTTTTACGCCCGAAAAAATCCATTGTCCTCCGCCGGGTTTGAACCCACGACCTTGGGTATATGAAGTTAGCATAGTAACCATTACACCACGGAGGGCGACGGGGTGTAGTAGAAGATTTGTGTGGGTGGGTGCCAAGAATAGTATAGCATATAATCATGCTCAGTGCCACAGTAGCTCAGTGGAAGAGCTTTGGGATGGAGAATCAAATGTTCTTAATTTGAATCCTGCTCATGTCATTAAAGTTTTCTAATGTAATTCTCCTTTCCACACTTATTATGTTTATTACTCCATACTTTTAATGTTTGGGAAACTAAAATAACTTGATCACACTTTTCTGCATCATGTATACTATAGCTTTGCTCAAAGTCTCTCTCCCATTTTTAGAGCATTCTTATATGCACTTGTAAACATTTTAAATATAGGTATTTGTATATTATGCAATCAGATATAAAAAGTATTTAAAAGCCTCCCTTTTTGGTTCAAAATGTAAATTTAAGAGTGGAAGACTTGTTCTTTTGATAGTGATGTTAGCTGTTTTGATATTAGTGAAAAGTTAGATGAGTAGTTGACTGTGTAAATATGGATTCAATAAGGAATATGATATCTGACAGGATGTTTGCCTGTTTATGCATAATTTAGTTTCACATACTGCAGGAGCCAGCTCCTTGACTGACAATATTCTAGGAGCCACATAGCTATATACATATTATACAGATTGCAGACATATATTTTATATTCTTTAAAGCCACAACAACCTCATTGAAGCTAATAAAGCCATGGCATATCACTGTTTCTTGTTGCCATAAAAGGCTGTATACTCCTATAATTTTAGCAGTAATTTTCATGTTTATTGAAGCTGAATCAGCTGTTCCTAGGTATTTTTTAATTTATGCAACCTGCGAAAAAGATGTGGTTAATGACTATCACTGTTTTGTACTAGCAGCAGCTTAAAACATACAGGGTATTCATATTTTGAACTTAGCTCTCCAGTGCTGTATTTTACAGATAATTCAAGCTCTCCAGTGCTGTATTTTACAGATAATTCAGTGATGAAATACAAAATAGTGTTGTGTATATCATTACATACATATGCCCTAGCAACTTAAAATTTGTTTGCAGATAAGTGTGTCTATCTATCCGAGAAATGTTTAACTTTCAACAGTTCACTATCCTTATTGCTACTAATTTCAATAGTTTCTTTAAACTTCTTGATACTGGTATAACTAAGTTTTTATTGATTTCTTAATATCTGCTCCTCTAGAGTGCTACCAAAGTCTCCTCAACTATATATGCCAATTATGTTCTTTATGTGAAGTTCCCACATTCATCAAATTAAATTGAGTTTTATTTATTACGGTTGAAAGACTGCTTAATTTTGCTTAGAGGCCTGTTTATCAGGCTTGAGATTCTTTTACATGCCGTAAATCTATGACATGGGACCAACAGCTTTACTTCCCTTATGAAAGAAGCCATTATAAGCATTTTTGCAGCAAAAATTCTGTCTCTCTCCACTGAATTTGAATCCACAACCTTGGGAACTGGAGGCTAGTATGTTACCCCTAGACCACAGAAGATAACACCTTCTTTAAGGCAGAATTAGGCACTGCAGGAGATTTAAAAAAAATCCTTATGTCATGTTTGCTTCAGGTAACCTAAGATCAGATAGTGGCACTTTGTAAGTGAACAAATATCAAAATATGCTGTTTACTTCCAAAAATGAGTTTATCAAAATAATTTAGGCAGGAAAGGCTGAAAGAGTAAAGATTCTTCTAAGAGTAAAGTTCAATTCAATAACGTCAGAACAATGTTAAGGAGTCGCAAGATACCAATGCTGGCACTAGGAATTTTGCAGCAAGTTGCTCTGTTTAATTCAATTCCTGACAAATCAGTTTAAAGTCAACATCCACTCTGCTTCAAGTAAGGAACATAAACAAGTTTGCAGATCGCTTGCTGTGCCACAAGTAGTAAAAGCGGGCATTAAACACTATTAAAAAAAAGATTGCAGAGGGACTATGCAGCAGAGTGTATGGTTGACCAGTAGTCTCTGCTGTATAATACTTATAATAAACAATCTGTTCATAACAAGACCAACTAATAATAATAATAAATAATAATAATAAAAATAATAATAATAATAATGCATAGCTTGGTGTGATGAAAGAAGGGGTTGTTTTAGTATAAAGTTATATAAATGAAATTGTAATTGAGAATGTGGAAACTGGGAGAAGTTTCCTCACTCATACACATTACTTACTTCCTTTTGGAACAGATTTTGAGGAGTATGTTAAATAAAAAAAACAAAGGCCTACCCTTTGAAATAATCAAAGTTGTCCAAAATCTGATTTTAAGAGTATTTCAAAACATTGGTTTGTTTAACAATACTACTAGCATAATTTCAGATTCCATTTTTTGATGCTTATATCTGTAGTCGGCTATCATTTAGGGGGATGTAAAATTTAGTGATAGTTTGGAAACAGAGCATAGAAGAAGCTCTGCACACTAGTGCATAAGCTGTATGTATTTGGCCCAAAGATAATTATGTCAGCAGTTATGCATGCACAGAAGCTTCCTAAAACGATCATAAGTCAAAATGTGTCACTAACTTTGTTGGCACATTTCTTAGAGTTTAGCAAAGTAGATTTAAACATTGATTTTTAATTGAAAATATGCAAAACAATACATCTGCAAGGTGTCAAAAGCTAAGATTTTCACATGCTCTTATACTGCAGCCACCACTGCCCAAAAGTAAAGTCAAATAAAGTAAATGGGGATTATGAAAATATAAATAAACACATTTACACATTTTGGGTTCCGTAAATCAGAGGTAATATTAAGCATACAATATAAAAATATATTAAGGAGTTTGACTTGAGTTTTGAGTTTATAAGCTTGTATGGTGTATTATGTGTAGTATTCATGTCCAAAAATTCCCAGTGATTACCTTCCAATGTGTGTTTTGTAAATAAAAAAAACAAAAAAAAAACAGCATTCAAAACTTAAATTATAGAGCTGTGAATGTAAACAAGTGAAAAGTAGCACTTCTAGATACCAATTGTACTGAATATGTGTTATGTAGTCATGAAAACCAGTATAAGATAAATTGATATTCAAATTATGCATTTTAGCGTGCACTTTGTAATTAGCAATGTTAAAACTCCAAACGTAGGAATAAAACTGCTGAAAGGCTCTGAAATTAAAGTAAAGCTTTTACAAATTTGTTTTGCATTTGGATAGGCTTTCAGATAACATGCACTGAGTTACAAATTTGAAGTGACTGCCTGGAGCTGTGGATATTTGCTTGTCATTGCAGTGAGAATAAAGGTCTGAGTCACTTGTGTTGCTTCTTACAAAACCTACAAACCATGATAGCAAAATATTTCATTGTCAAAAAAGAAAGAAAATAATTAAAATTGATATCACACCAGTAGGTTTGAACTGCAAATTCTAGCAACATTAAGAAGCCATTCATAGGTCACAGAAGAGAACAAATTCTATTCAAGAACCACAGATTATAAATGACAAAAAAAAAAAAAAAAATAATAATGAATAGTGTAAATTAGATAAAATTGTGATCACCAGGTTGCATAGATAAAATAAGTAAGAGCAGCTGATTCACTGCATATATATATGCATTAAAACTAGTTGTTATTTCCTGTGCAATGAAGTGTTGCAATTAGGACAAGCCTATTTACTAATGATAATTCTTAACAGAATAATATTTATTGATGTAATAAGGTGGGAAAATTAAAATGTGTAAGAAATTAAAATTTGCAAGTTAAAAATAGAATATTATATTTGGCATTAAGAACCACTGTTCTATTCTTCAGAGGTGTCGGAAGATGCCCGATACACACTAGACATGAGGTACAAATTTGGGAACAGTAATTCTTTATGCATATCAATCTTAGAAGCTTTATTTATGGAAATAAGCTCAACTCTTATGTTTTTATGAATGTCCATAAGTTTGTGCATTATAATATTTAACAGATAAATAAGGAATAAAATGGTAGGTTTGGAAATTGCCTTTTAAGGGTAACGTTAACATTTTATAGGACTTCAAAAAGTTAAGCAATCAGAAGCTTATCACAGGCTGGGACAAGTGGCTTGCCATCCTGCTGCATTTTACATTGTGAACATATTTTAAAGTTAAGCTGCTATGCCATTTGGTTCTTCTTGCCAATAAGTTAGACAAGGTGATTGTTGCATTTATTTTATGGATGCAGTATGAAAATTGTTACATTTAGTTGACTCATAACATTTCTGTCTCCGATATGTCTATAGAATGTGATCCTGGTGAGTTAGTGTGCGAATTCATTGACAACTGATACACATGAGATAGCTTCTGGTGTGGTTTTTCTCTCTTTTTTTTTTTTTTCTTTCGTTCTTTCTTTTTCATTTCTTCTTTCTTTGTCATTCTTTTCAATGGATTCATTTGAGTGAATTATTGCAATTGTAATTCCTGAATGTTTTGGCCAAGTTCATTCTCCTATAATCCCTTCCCCTCTGAGTTCAATATTTTGAAACTAAACTTCTTAGAAAAAAGTGAAAAATATCAACCAAATTATAGTTGAAAAATTTGTAATTTGAAGACTTTCAGAAGAAAATGTTTTTATAAGCAAAAATGTCATTCTTTGGCTCATAATTGTTTCTTTTGTCTTCATCTTTTATTAGTTGTATCCCACAGTGATTATTTGGATTTGGTCTTATCCATTGCTGTGTGATCAACAAGATGGTACTTTTGATAAACTGTCGAGTAAAGTGCAGCTGGTGCAAGAAGCATTAGTGTTTTGAAACTTATTTATTAATTATCGCCATTAGGAAAATGAATTTGTTGTAGGATAATAAAAGGAGCTGCTATTAGTTTTCAGTTTATCTGTCTCCATTATTGGACGGTGGGGTGGAATTTTTTTATTATTTTTATTTTTGCATGTTCAGAATAATGTAAACAATTTTTCTCTCTTTTCTTTCTGTTAACTCCCCCATGCTATTAACTATAGAATCACACTGTTCTCATAACATGAATTGGAATAGTATTTGAACATTATTTAAATGGCCTAATACTAAGTTGAATTTACATTATGCTTCCTAAATAGTTCAGTATTTTTAAAAGAATCTCAATGTTGTTTCCTTCTGGTGGGTGGAGCATACATCAGCATTATGCCATCAGGTTAGAGACAACAATGGGACAGCCATTCCTTGTCCTTCACACATTTTCATTGATATATTTATTAATGTATACATACTATTTAATAATGCTCTTTCAAGTGATGTTTTTGATCATTTAGTGATGATCCTTGTTAGCTATATAGACTTTCCACACGAAGGATTCTTGTATATATATATAAACCTTCAAAGGAAGCATTCTTCCTCTCTAGAATGTCCCTTCCTACTGGCTGATTTTCTTACGCAAATGTAAACATTTGGTACTGCAGTTAAAGAACATTGAAGAGAGTCCATGAATGTGAATTATTGGATGGAGTTGATCTTAAAAGGAACATTCAACTTGTACAAGAGTGGTCTTCTGTTTGATTTGCATGGGTAATGGATTTAGGTGCTGTGCTTCTCAGAAATTGAAACAATTTTGGCTTATTGTGATATTTAGGACCACTTTCAAGCATTAAAGTTTTGAGGATCTTCTGCTCAATTTGTTGAAGGAACATAAGAAGCTAATGTGCTGCTGTGTGACTCTGTGCATTGAGTAGAAGGCTAATTCCTCAAAACTTAAATACTCAAAAATGGGTTGAAACCATATCAGCTGCTGAGAAGCACATGAACAGTCAAAATCTCAATCTCACAATTAGTTGAATGTTGCTTGTTGCTATACTGAGATATATTCTGAACCCATTTTACCCAAAAATGTTTTAAACATAAATAGCATATGTTTCTGCAACAAATTTGGATCTCATTTAATGTGTGCCTTATTTAAAGCTGCAAAGCTAATTTGTTTCACTGCTTGCAGTTGCTAAGTTCATAGAAATGTAATCATCAGCGTTGATTATACACTGCATTGATATGCCATGGTATGAATGCTTCATAGTCCCAGCAGGAAGTCAAGACTTGAGTGTGTCTTGACTTACTATTATGCAATAGATAACACAAACCAAACTCAGGTTACATCATATTTTCAAAGAGTGCCTTTGATTCTGAGTGTTCCATTATATTCATAAACCAAGGTGTGGTAATACAGGGCTGTGAATGGATACACTCATAAACAGAGGCATTTCCGTCACACTTAGCTCAGAAGTACTTGCATTCCTACAGGATTTGTTCTTGTTCAGAGATCTACTACAGATGCAAGTTAATTTTTTGCTTCATAATGATTGTTACTGTTCACTAACCATTAAGTAAAGCATGGAGGGCATATACAGCCACTTCATAAGCATTAATCAATTAGCTGATTTTGTTATGCTTCACGGCAAATAAATGGCAATAGTAAACTTAAGCTACATTGTTTTTGAAGGTATATTCTTAAAACATGATGTTGCAAGGAAATGAACTTCCAGACAAAGATTATAAATTTCAATCATTAATGATGCAACACAGAACATTATTTACCTTTGTTATTCTGTTTTTGTGATTAAAGAACATTGCTACATCTGAAATATTTTGTTTTTACTTTCCCAAAATAGAACATTAACAGTTAGATATTTTTGTAACTGGCAATGAAAGTGATATATTTCTTTATAAATAAGATGTTTATAACTGATGCATTGGTAAGGTAGGGATTTCAATATGAGTGAAGAAATTGTGCTTTCATTTTTAGCAGTGCTTTTTTTTTTACCTTAGAGATTACAGATGTATGCACTGGATGCAGGCTTTAAAAAGTCGGATCAAAAACTCAGGTTTGCCAACCTATATAATGATGAAGAGATGAGATGTTTTGGTTTGTAGGCTATGGTCGTATGAATCTCAAAAGCATTTTTTAGACCTTAGAGATTGCAGATGCATACATTGGATGCAGGCTTTAAAAAGTATTTTAAAAAACTCAGGTTTGCTAACCTATATAATGATGAAGAGATGAGATGTTCTGGCTTATAGGCCATGGTCGTGTGGATCTCAAAAGCTCCTGACATTTTGCAAAGATTGTGCTTGACTTCTTTAGGGTAAGCCTCAGTCTATAGCTTGGACATCTCTTCTCGGCACTCTGTGTACACCTTCATAATGATGTGTGTGATGCATATTTTAAGTAAAATTGTTACATTCTATGAGCACCATATAGGGTATAGGTGTCCTTAATTTTCTGGGAATAGCCTGTGTAGCCCACTTCATTTGGAAGGCATTTTGTATAGCTGGTATATGTTAAGCTATAAACAAAAAAGTACCACACAAAAAATATAGACTCTCCGCAGAGGCCAATGAGAAACACATTGTGACATCCTAGATGTAAGACACATTTTCATTCAAGTTTTGTAGTAACAAAGGAAAAAAAGAAAAAAACAAAAACAAAAAATATACTGAATATATGCATAAGCTTTCATGCTTGTCCATGGTTTTAAAATTTTTGGGCTGTTTTGCCGTGGTCTGTAGGTTAAAATATGTTCAGTTAAAATATTTCTACCTAACGTTTTGTCCCTGTCTGTGGGGGACATCTTCAGAGGCATTGCACTCACGTCGCTAACTCGGAAAGAGTTAGTGCCTCTGAAAATGTCCCCCACAGACAGGGACGAAACGTTAAATAGAAATATTTTAACTGAACATATTTTAACCTACAGACCACGGCAAAACAGCCCGAAAATTTTAAATTTTAAAAAATATACTGGTTTCCAAGCTGCTTTATTATCAACTGAGGATAAATATAATTTACATCCAAAAGGCACTGTAATTAGATCAAAACTCATGGCATGTGATAAACATATCTGCATTAAATAGGTACTAGGACACATTGGTAATGTCGGGAATGAAAGAGCAGATATTCTAGCAAAAGAAGCAGCTTCCAGCAGTGAAAATTATGCCTACAACAAATGTTCAATATCAGGAATAAGGTTGTAGTACAAAATGCAGACAGTAAATACATGAAATAATTCACTGTGGATAAACAGCAACAATGGCTCAGTAGCAATAAACATGCTTTTTCCCTGATATACAATCATCTAAAATGCAAATTCTTCTTACCTGATTTTATACTTACTCATTTGTTTCTGGTCATGGCAAATTTGGGACATATTTCCAACAGTTTCATATTATTATAGAAAAGGATTTCATCTGCCCTTGTGGAAAGAAAGAAACAGTAGAACATTTACTTTTCAATTCTCTTGATTCATATATAGAAGATACTGCTTAAAACTCCCATTTAAACAATTGCAATATAGATTTTACAAAACCATTATATAATAATTTTATAAGAAGATGATGTTATCAGTATTTTGTACAATTTGTTCACATCTATCAAAAATTGTAAAATGTACCAATGTATTGATATTACTGTAATTATTTTTAAATTATAATATGCATCACATACAGTAGGGTTTAATCTGTGGAATAAATTTAACAAAAAAAAAAAATCACATGAAGTGAGGATAAAAACCAGCTCGCAAATATGTACTGTGATTCATAAAGTTTAAAATGAGTTGACTAATTTAAACTTTGTTAGAGCATGTTTCACAATATGAATTATAACATTTCTATAGTGTTATTAAATTTTAAGGTAACCCATCTCATAGCCTTTCTCCACTGAGCAAGAGAACTGAGGGTAGCCAGTAAAGTGGTGCTAGCAGAGAAGCAATAAATTGTTTGTCTTATAGTAAATGCTGGAAATGTTGACCTTCTGCTCTTGAATGGCAGCATATCTTGTAAAAATGTTCTTGATCACTTGCCTAAGTTCAGCAGCAGGAATCCTTGTGATTTCTTGCATGATATTATCATTAAGTTCCTGTAGTGTATGAAGGTTAGAACGATACACATTGTCTTTCAAAAAAACCCTATGAATAAAAATGACAACTAGTAGGTCAGGGAAACGAGGGTACCACAAATCACTTATAATTATGTCAGCTCTCTTATTTCATTTAATGATTCCATACTTCAATGTGCATTTCGACAAGACTGTTTGTGTACTTTAGGAATTTAATGATATAATGCAGGAAATCATAAGGATTCTTCCTGCTGAGCTTAGGCAAACATTTACCATAAGGCAATGATTTTATTGCAACTCCATCAGCAACATACACAGTGACTATCGGCTCTCATGCAGTTGAGGCTTATTTTATAATTTAATGACCTTATATGTGTGAATATTGAGCATCACTTAATGTAGAATTACGAGAAGAGTGGCAGACCAACAACAGTAGTGACTGAGAAAAACATTCCCACTGTGGAAACAGTGATAAGGGAAGATCTAAGACAAGCCTACAAGGACATTGAACTGATAATGGCAATTAGTTCACTGAGTATTTCAACCATTATTTATGAACTCTTTTGTGTAAAAGAACATTTCTTCAAGGTGGGTGCCCCATAATTTATCTGAAACACTTAAATTCCATAGGATGGAATGGTGCCAACAAATACTGCAAAGATTGAACTGTGGAAAGTGCCGCCATTCATTGTGTTTCAGGTATTGTTACAGGTGATGAAACATGGATATATCAGTTTGGCCCAGAGACAAAATGTCAGTCCTCCATTTGGCTGTTCCTGGATGATCAATCATCAAAGTCAAGAGAGCAAAAGATGTATGGAAAGAAATTGGTTGCTTCTTTCTTCTCCACAAGTGGTCACTTGACAACAATTGTGCTCGCAAATCAGGAAACTGTTACTGCAGAATGGTGTATAAGTTTGCCTTCCGAAAGTGTTAAAAATCCAAGAAAACTGTCCAAACCAGGACTAAGCATTTTGTTGCATCATGACAATGTATCAGCTCACATTGCTAAGTAACAATGGAGTTTCTCCAAGGAACTGAGGCAAAACTATTGACTCATCCACCTTATAGTCCCAATCTGCCACCATGTGATTTCTTCCTATTCCCTACGTTGAACAACCAGCTTTGTGATCACCAATTTTCTAGGAAGCTGATGCAGCATATGAAGAAGAGTTATCTGTAGTGCCAGAAACTGAGTGGCATGACTGCTTCCAAAAGTGATTCCAGAGAATGGAACAGTGTCAGGGAGAATACTTTGAGAAACTGGGATAAACAAATTAATTCTATGAGTATTCATTATTTGCTGTCTCAGTACTTATTGAGTGACCCTTATAACATGTACATATAACATTATGATTTGATTCTCTGCCTTTGTCTTCTCAGTTGCTAAATCATAACAACTTGCATATAATGCTCGGAATGAAATTTCCATGGCATTTCTTTTAATTTTCATGCATTTTCATTTATGTGTTATTTATTTTCTACTCCATGGCAATAGTCTCCAAACTACGGCAAACAGGCCAAATCTGGTTCGCAACAGCTAATGACCAGTGTGATCAATCTGGCCTGTAACAGCTAATGGCTTATTGTTATTGTTGCTGTGATAAGCTGGATAAAAAACCAGAATTGCTAGGTAAAGCTTAATAAGTATAAAAATGCAGAAAATTTAACTTAAGCATAACAACTAACCTGAATACCACTAAAATTAAAAACTAGTGAACATCCTGCAGTTTCACCCTCAGTAGTTATGTTGGGATATATGTATGTATACTGATGTCTCGAACATATATATCCTAAATCACATATGATTTTATTCTGAAAATCCCTCAGGAATCGAAAAGCTAAATTAACACAAATGAAATCACAGGGTGTCCACTTTTAAAAAATACTAATGAGATTTATGTAATTGTGATTTTCCATTGACAATAATATGTAGTTGTGGACCAATTTTTCTTGCATCAATTATTAAAAGAGATTTAAGATGCTCATGAGTTAACTGAGATCTGGAAACATTCTCTGTGTATTTCATTTTGGGGAATGTTTTCTCACAAGTAAGTAGTATCAAAAACAGAAACAGCCCACAAGAAAATTTATGCAAAGTATCAAATTATACCAGTAGAAGACACTTATAAAATTCCAGCAGAGATGAATTTTGATATTTATACTTAATTATATCATTGCATCGTAATTCAATAATTCCATTTGAAGTTCTGGGGCTAGGGTTTCAATGTCACTATCAAAAAGATTTTGGAAAATTTCGTAGCCTTGAGAAACAAGTATCAAAATTTATCTTTAAAGCTTTGATTGCAAAACCAAGAAAACTCAGTCTCAGTAATGTGGCTGAATATTTCACATATTTTAAAATGCATGAAACATTATTTACATAATTGTAATTGAAACAGTATTATTTTCTGCCGGAACAATTTGATATTAGTGTGTAAATCAGGGAGGTGCTGGTTTTCTTCTTGCAATCTCAAATTTAGTTCACTCATATGTTTTGTCAAATCTGCATAGAATGCTAACTTGCACAGCCAAATCCTATTTTATAATTTGGTATGAGAGTGATGCTTTTCATTAAAAAAAAAATTGATTTCTGCTCAAAGTTCAAAAAAGCACGCAGGACTTTTCTGCAACTAAGCCAGCATACAGCATATCATATGGTAAGTAATTTTCTCCAATCTCGTGAATAAACTTGTGGAATTGTCGGTGATTCATCCCAGTGAAGCTGATAAAATTAACAAATGATATGACTGGTTTTAGAACTTCAAACATACCCAAACATTTTCCACACAAAGACTGTTGATGAATGGTGCAATGTAAGACTAAAGGTTTTTGAACCACCATAATTTTTTTACAGTCTTTGATACAAGTGCAACCACTCCTTTATTTTTACCACACATGCATTTTGCTTCATCAGTTGTAATCGATTAATGCTTTTCCATTAAAGGTTCTTTTTACTAATAACATTTTCAACTTCCTTAAAAATGTCTTCCCCTGTAGTGAATACTATCATTGTTAACAAGTTCTTCATACTCTTCATAGCTTTTATCTACTCCTGGAATAAAAATTAACACCTGAGCAGTATCTGACACATCTGTTGACTCATCCAAGACCAGAGAAAACCACTCAAGATGTCCATTTTTGTCAGACAGTTGAGATATATTTTCTGCAATGTCTTGTACCCTCCTAGCTACGGTGTTTGCTGACAAAAAGACACTTTTAAATAAATTTACCATCTTGGGCCACATTTCTTTGGGTGTAGCATTTACACATTCTTCGATAATTTCTCCATCTGTGAATGGTTTTTTACATTTTTCAATTTCAAGAGCCACACAAAAGCAACATGAGTTGCAGCCTCTTGTTGATTATTGACTTTTGTTAAAAAAGATTGCTGCGATTTCAATCTGCACTTTAAAGCTTCAAATTTTTCTGTCTGCAAACTTCTTGTATATTTTGAGAAATTTTGAAAATGTTTTGTCCTATAATGACAACGTTATGTTCTTTGAGAATAGCTCTTCAAACATAGCCCCCTATTATGGGACTCAATTACTAAATATTGACATTTCTATTGATCTTTGAATCTTCTTTATTCACTGTCTATTTTTCATTTTTCCAGACTGGTGAATCACACACAAAAACAAGTCAAATCAAAATACTGTTACATATGGGTGTTCGTTGGTTCAAAGATATCTTTTAACTGGTGTTATGCACTACTTTATTTCACAACAGACAATTTCCCTTCCTTCATGTTCCCTGACTCATGATTGGATGCATGGATGGATATTGGGATTTAGGGTACCTACCCAAGGCTGTTTCAGGGTTTTCCTTCTTCAGCCATGTTTTAATTTTTGTTAGTTTTGCGAGAAGGCGGCTCATTACTCTTGATCTGGATGGCCTTCCCCTTTTTCATTTTTAAAACTTAATTAAAAAAATCATTTTACAATATAATTTTTTTTTTATTAGGTTTACTGTTTGGTCAGTGGTGCTAATTAATTTCTTGAAGTTTTATTGATTGTTTCTCTTAAATGATTTCTATTGCTTCATTGTATCCTATTGGTAGTTTGATGAGTGTGTTGAGGTTCAGTGCTGTCATGTTCTTAAACCCTATGTCATGCTTTATAGGTTCTTCTATGGATGATTTTATTTTTTTGAGAAGTTCCAGTAGAGTTTCTTGTAGTATTGTCAATACATCCTGAATGTTTGTGATGGTGATGTAATTTAAATCTGTTATAGTTTGTACTTCCTTCGAGCTGGAGTGACTATCTGGAAGTTTGCACGATAGCTGCATTTTTATTAGTTGTGGATTCTATGGCATTGATGGTGTTTGCTTTCTCTGCGACAAGATTTCTTTGTGGTTCTAGGTCTTGGTTGTGGTGGTGGTGGTGGTGGTGGTTTTGTATGCTGCTTGTTCAGCTGTTGTACATGATTTTGTGGTGGTTGCATTTCCATGTTGTGTGTGGTCTCGCAAGGGTAGTATGGGCAACAAATCTGGCCAGTGTAGTGATCGTGTCATAGCATGTTGTGCAAAATTGGCAGCATCTTGAAAGGTTGTGTAGTCAACAGATAGAGCTTAGGTTTGGAGCTCCACAGTAGTGGCAGCATGATGTTGAGCAGTTTTCGGTATCATATCCATACTGGCAGCATCTTCTCCATGGTGGTGTCCATTTTGTTCTGGTTTCTTCAGTCCAGACTTCTCTTCCGAGGAAGGTCATTCTGGAGTTGAGGGCTGTGGTGTACTGACTGGTTTCTGCCCTGGAAATCGAGTCAGATGAGCAGTGTTGGTTCTCTGTAGTTGTAGATCCTGACGGCCTTCACTGTGCCAGGCCAGAGTCTCTGAACTTGTATGAAGAACCATTCAGACAACTGAAGGTTTATGCTGACTGCTACTACACAAAAGTGTCCGTAGCTTCTGACAACCTCCCCAACTGGGCTGCCATATCGTGTGTCAGCGGTGTTTCTTGTGTAGATCTGCTATTGGTTGATGTGGCTGGTAGAGTTTCCGGATGTGGTTGGTGTGTAAATTTCATTGTTGTTGGTCAGCATTGTGATACTAGGTGTGGTGTTTATTGTATCACCAAACATTGTATACAGTGTTGATGGGGTGTTTTTCTTATTTTTCATCATCTTGTCGGTCATTGTGGTTGGTGTTCCTAGTCTTAGTGTTGATGCTCTGAACGTAGGTGAGTTGATGTCTTATGAGTTGTTTGGTGTTCTGTTGCAAGGTGATAAGTTCTATGGCTCATCAAAAATATTTTTCATTCTGACTGCGATGTACTTCTTTCCACTCTTTTTCTTCCCCATTTTCTTTGTGCTGTCATCTTCTTTCTCAATGTCTTCCAGTGAACTCAACTCGTGGTCAAGCTGTGAGCCTTTTTATACTCCAATCACTTACATCTCAAAGTGAATGGAATACACCAGAACTTTCTCAAACCAACAAGGTTATTATGAATGTTTTAATTGTTACTGCACTTTCGGAAGTACTACTACTGCCATCTTAGCATTAGAGGGTTCTACCACTACCTGTTTCTGCTTTTGACCACCAGATTCAAGTGTATAGTCATAACAATTACACAATAGTAATTGAACTAGCAAATTTAGCAAAAGTATGCTTGCTCAGGGGGTGTACTTGGCGAGTACTCTATAAATTATAGATAATCCTAGGAAAATTAAATTATCTTTTTTATCAATTTACTATATTATATAAATTATTCTATAAACCTATTCAAAAATTTAGAAAATAGATTGACTTTAAATCTTTTATCAAATAAACTTTTATTAAAAATATTTAATCAACCAATTAATGTAATTATAATTTTAATTTCATCAAATTTGTTGGTATACCCTTCAACCTTACTGGAGTAATCAGTATGGCCCTGAGGTTGCAAAGTTTGGAGACCTCTGCTCTAAGGTACTGCAAACAAAACATATTTTATAAGTCCAATGTGCGCATATTCTAGTATATAGGCATTATAAATCTGTTTTAGTGTCTTATTAAAAGTAGATATTACTTATTTCATGTCGTTCAGAAAGAATTGGGCTTTTCAGTGATAAGTAAAACGTAACTACTATTGAGAAAATTTACAATTAGAAGAAAGAAAAAAAAAACAAAACAAAAAAAAAACTTTTTGTCCATAATTCTGTTTTAAACTATGTGAAATTTTCTCATGTTACTTTAAACATTCTCACTGTCAACAGTTTACAGACTGTACATTATATTCACTGTTAAAAACAGTAATTATATACATTTTTTTTTTCTGTGGAACGTTACCTTATTTTGCATTTTGGCTGGAATATTATGAAAATGTATAAAGTTTAATAACTTTTATATTTCCATTACATTTTTACTTTTTAAAGTTAAATTCATTTGATTTTATTCAATTTTATTTTCAATTATAAATTTTAATAAAACCTCTATTATGAGAGAAAATGATGATACAAATACATTTCAGAGAAGGGCTTATTACAAAACAGTAGGCTATGTCACTTATCATGAATTTAAGGAAGGCAATATGCCCTTATATTGGCTCTCATTAAGGATATATCCGAGTAGTATAATGCAGTGTACATCAATTTAAGTGTGACACAAAGCTAAGTATAAGTTACTGTGTTATTCCACCCACTGATTAGGATGCTGCAATGGTTCTTTAAGGACATTTCTAGCAGTTGTATATCCCATACCAACTTCTCTACACTTCTTTCTGACATTACACGTCCACATTTCCACAAAACACTTCTGGTTTTTACTTCTATTTAAGTCTATTAAAGATGACAGTGATACTGTTACTTCCCTCCATCTGTCATATTGCAAACACACAGTAGTGTTCCACAATAGCCAACTTTTGAACTACATTTTTATATGAAAGAGCCATATCGCTGTAAGATCTGGCGGTGTTGAAAGAGATCATTGTTCCAGGTGATGCTTCGATTCTCAAAAGGCATATGTAGTACTAATTTTCTCTGTTTATATAGTATAAAGTGATGGTGCTATTGCATTTAATTTGAGTGGGTGCAATGAGAATGAGAATGCACTGAGCAAAAATAAACATGATTCATGTTGCTCTAATTTGGTGGTATTATAGTTTATTTAGAGGAATTTGTTATGTACTCGATAGTTTGCATTTATTTACTGTCTTAACTATTATGGTTTGGATGGTTTTCATTGAAAAATAATCCTCCTTGAATGTAATGTTATAATACTCTTGTTTTGAAAGCCTTCAGTGTAGTGTTTGTAGATTTTTATTTATATTATTTTAGCTTGGACACTTTTCCTAGAAATATTTATGCAAGAAGCATGCACAGAACAAATAAATGCTCTGAATAGTCTCTGCAGTGTGTTAAAAGTGTTATTGAGTTAGGGGCTAAAAGTTCCAGGAAAGCATTCACCTCTTTTTGTTTACTCCATTTGTTACTTTTGCTACTTTTTCATTATCAAGTTCAGTTCCAGGAAAAATACATAGGCCACCACCTGCCACACAAACAAAGCTTTTATATCACTAGTTTTCAGGGAAGTAGAATTTTTTAACGATTGTCATAATTCTTCTATGTATTTTGTTATAGAATGAGAAGAAACAATTTTGCTATTAGAAGATTCTTGGTTTTAAAAAAAACTTGCTTTAGTATTACACTGCATCATTTATCTGTACTGTTATGTATGATAAATTTTAAATTTTGGTGTCATTACTCAAATAGTGAAGAAAGGTAATTGTTTGACTCATAGTACTGAAGGAAAAGCATGTTTATAAAATGAATAGAAATTCAATTAGTGTTAAAACAAATTCAAGAGCTGTGAAAATGTAAGGAAGCATTTTAGTGTACTTCTGAGAAAAGAACTTGAAAAAACTTGCAGAAGGTACATGTTGCCATATCTCTATGCACGGGGAGTTGCCTAGCATACTTTATGGTAGAAGCACTTTGAGCTTGCTTCTAGTTTGGCATGCTGTAGATTGATAGAGAAGATGGAACAGTAAACCATCTGTGGGTGGTTGTGTTGGCAGGTGGTGGTGGTGGTGGAGGTGAAGAGCCCTTACCATATCATTATCCTCGGCAGTGCCCATACTGCCCCCGAGTCCTCAGCCACTCAGGAAACTGGAAGAAGCATGTTTCTACAATCCATGGCAGTTATGAGCGCAAGATGAAATGCTGGATGTGTGATGGTCGCTTCCGAACATCAGAGTATCTTCAGAAACATCTGGTGCGTGTTCACAAAGTGCCATGCACTCGAGGAAGAAGAGCGCTAAAATTTCATAATAACCCAATACCTTAATGGAGGCTAAAGATGTGTGTTTAGAAGTGTATGGCTGCTGAACTTAACATGCTTTGCAAGTTGTTACTTCATCAAGATTTTTCTTAACTGGTGAAGAGCGATCTGTTAGAATTTTAATGTCATGTAAAAAATGCATCTAAAAGTGCATTAATGCACTGATTATCGACTGATGTTGAAGAAGAAAATGTACATTAAAAATGATTTTCTTGAAGATATATGAATTAACGCAGAGTATTATGATAATAACCAATGAATTCTATGTTAAAATGAGCAATGAGGGCACTTTTATTGGCATAAAATATAATTTTGTGCTTTTTATGAGCATATATATATATAACATGTGTTGTGATACACAATTATTGAATAATGAGGTATGAGATTGGATGCGGAAGCCAATTAAGAGAAACAAAGATGCTTTAATGCCTAATGACTGCAGAAGACTTGTCATAATTCATGCATGCATATTGTATTTTGTATTAGCTAATGTAAATAATAGAATGCTTTCAGCATGACTGATATAAAATAATTACCAAAAAATGCACTTTTGATTTCAGAATGGTTAGTTCATTTTTTTGGAACAGTAATAAAGAACCTTTCAATATTAATTTTAAATGGGACCTTTAGAAAATAACTACCTCAATCAGCTCTGTGCAGGGTACATTTCCTATATTCCTTTTAATTGATCTTCAGAAAAACTAGTGTGTGTGTGTACTACATGGACTGTGGAGCTTCCTTTCCTGTAGCTCAGGCAGTTGTATTTACATGATGCTCTCTACTCACTTTCCTATTGTTAAAAAGATTAGTTCTTGATAACTGAGATAAGCTTTTTATAAAAATGGAAAGTCCAAAATAATAGTCAGATATTTAAAAAGTGAGTTGTTATGTAAGGTCTTTGGAATTCCATACTCTTTACATGGCGTTGAGAAAAAAATTCTGATGTGTTACATTCACATGACTTTCACTACCTTTCTGCGACAAACTACTCCTACAAAATCTTATCCTTCTATCTGCTTAATGTCAATTGATATAAACATTAGTAGAAGCGGTTTTATTACATAGGTTACAAGGAGAATGAGAGAATATTTTAAGTCGGTCGCTATATGACCTATACGGGAAGTCCTATTCATTTTTCTCTACTGGTCATACAGACCAGTAAAGAAAAATTAAATAGGACTTCTCGTAGAAAAGTTTAAAAACTGGAAAATTTGGAGAAATAACATAATATTTTGAAATGGTTAACTCTATAAATAATATATTTGACATACCTTTAATGACTTAATGAAATTTACAGTATGTTATTTGGTAGGATGTTGTCTCTCTCTTATGGTTCACCAGTTAAGCAAAAATCATTCAGAATAATGAGAGCTTAAAAAGCTATTTCCAGAAAATTAAGATAAGCATTTAATTTGCCATAAAAATTTCTTAAACATGGTATTTTAGTCAACATTTTTAGAGATTGTTTGAAATAAAACAAAATTTTCAAAAATGTTTCCATATAAAGAACAATTTAGAGTTGTTTTTTTTTTTTTAAAAAAAATCTTTGTGACCCATTAAATTAAGCCTGCTTATTGACATTAATACCTATTTTTCGCACATCAAATGTTGGTTTCAAACACTCCACTTATGAGTCTTGGGGATACTCCACATGAGCTAATCAGAGAAGTCTAGGACAGGGTTGAATTAAAATCAGCACCCTAGAGTCAAAATGAACTAAAGACTCTCAACATGAGGGTTATGAATTAAATCACTTGGCTACCCTAGCACATTCGCATCAAAATGTTCATTTCATGTCAATTGGCAAGTATTTTTTCTCTCTAAGGAGCAGCAAATTTTACATTATTTTATATTCCTTTTGCTGACTCTTTTTCATAGATACACCAAGCATATCATCTGTTTTTATTTTAAGTTATCTAATCTGATATGCAACAGATTACATATTCATGTTGGTCTTCGTGTATACTTTACAGTTCATTTACTTTAGATGGATGATGGTTCCACATTTAATGAAAATATAATTAAAGGACAAAAAAGTTTGGGATGAGGTCCAAATCAAAACCATAGTCCTTCCTATAGAGTTACAGCAGTTTTCTAGCCAATTTATCGTTCTCTACACATACATGTATAGAATATATAAAGAAGGTATTGTAGCTCACCCAAAAATTTGATACCGAGGTTACACTGGAAATACATGCTTTAAGAATACTTAATCCAATAAAAAATATTTTTAGAAGAAGGTGAGAGTGCATGTCAGTTTTGTGTGTGTGTGCGCGTACGAACATGTATAAAAACAACCTTTAATACCAGATTTGGTATTTAAGTTTAGTATCTACCAATTATAAGACATGAAGATTTCCAACAAAGTCCCTGTACATAACTGTCCTTTACATTCAAATTTTTTAAAACTTTATTTTTTTCATAAATGGCTCTAATGATTTTGATTAAAATACTGCAAATTAAAGATATTTATGTACATAAAAAATAAAATGTATATCTTGAATTTTCTGGGCGTGGCCTCGGAGGACTTCATTCTGGATGAATTTGTCATAACTGGTAAATGGTAAGAGATAGACAGAATCTTACTATACAAAAAATGTAGATCTTGTTAAAACACACAATTTATGTTGTACCCAGTTTTTTTAGAGTTTAGCATTTCCAAGACTTTCTTTGTTACTGGTATCAATTTTAAGCTACTCAGACCTTTCTTAAACAGGAGGTCATCTTTTGTTTCATCTCTTGTTTGCTTTTCTTCTGGCAGTGTAAAGCGAGAACTGAATTCACATAGTGACCTGCTTTTAAAAGATTTGACTATCTCTTTAGTCTAATGTATTGCCTTATTTCCCTTCTACTTAGAAGGAACAGATACGACAACCAATTCTGCAGATGTTTCTCTCGAATACCATGAAGTACATAAAGAAATAATCTTTTGTAACAATAGTTTGTAGAGAAAGTCATGTGAATAGAACACATTACATTTTTATTGTACAGTTAATTTTGTAATCTACCTGCAAACTGCGTAAGTGAAACCATCTTAACATATGGATGCAATGTGCCAAAAGAAAAATTTCCAAATTTAAACCATTAGAGAAATGACAGGTTACAAGTAACTAATAGACTGACCTCTCATGCAAAACAAAATAACACACAGAAGTTACTTGAATTCTGGACTGAATCACATGTAGTGGATTTATATATATATATATATATATATATATATATATATATATATATATATATTTATATTAGTTTGTCATTTAATTAATAAAATTAAAATGTCTAATACAGCCTAAAATCATCCTAATATACTATATTATACTATAAAGTTCAGAAGTGGGAACTAAGGTTCTCCCGTTATAAAGCTAGATCAGAGTTATTCAGAAGGGCCTGAGATTCCAGGTAGGTACCAACTAGCTAAGTGGTAACAGTTACCACGTTTGAGTGTAATGAAATTTTGATCTTATTTAGTGGGAGTTTAAGTTTCTTTCTCATTTTATTTATTGCTTTAAACTTGGGATAAAATATTGCATGAAGTTAAATATAAGTTACAGGGTTAATATGTTTCGTAAGAGAATAAAATAAATTTGTGTCTATATTCTGGTTGCATTTAATAAAGAATTTATGTTGAATAAGCAAAAATATGTCTACAATACCTGATGTAGTAGAGTACATTAATAGTTGCTTAACAGTAACGGGATGAAACTCTTATGTTGAAATAACAAAGGATTAAAATTAGATTATTAAACATTTACTGAGAATAGACTCTGAAGGCATGTTTATTCTGGATGAATTTTGCCTAGTTTTGCATAACTGGTAAACCGTAAGAGATAGTCAAAAACTTACATAACAAAAAATGTAGATCTAGTCAAAACACACAATTTATGTCCTTTGCATTTTTGTTGTTGAGGTAACCAAGATATTCCTTGCTATTGGTTTCAGTTGTAAAGTACTTATACTTTTCTCAGACAGGAAGGGTCAATTTTTCTTTTGTTCCACTCCTGGCCAAGCAAAGAAGCGATTTGCAATGACAGCTTTTAAAACATTTGAGTATCACTTTAGCCTAGTGCATTCCCTTAGTTCCCCTCTGCTTATAAGAAACTAAGTAATAAGAACATTCTGCTAATGTTTATCTCGATTAGCATTTTGTAGAAAGAAGAATACTCTTTTGTAAGAAATTTGTAGAGCAGCTAGAGAAAGTAATGCGAGTGTAACTCATCAGAATTTTTTTCTATCTATTTGATGTTAATCAAGGTAAACATTTGCAGAAATGATATCAACATACGAGGGTGAGCGGATAAGTCCCAGGCCTCACACAGATATGGCACCACTAGGCCAATTGGATGGTAGCATCATATAGTCTAATTCTAGACTAGCTTGTATCCATAGTTACGGTCAATAGCTTGTTTAGTTTTCAAATGACAGCATTTAAACAAGAGTTTTCATGAAAATGGAGGATTTGGAAAAAGTGACAACTCCAGAGATCATTGAAAAAATTCATTGTTTAGTACTGGAAGATCACAGATGAAAGTTGTTTGAGATAGTAGAGGTTGTAAACATATCAAAAGAACATGCAGGCAATATTTTAAGTAATGTTTTGGGCTTTCACAAGGTCTGTGCAAGATGGGTACCATGTTTCTTGATGCCTGATCAAAAGCTGCAAGGAAAAACTGTTTCTGTAAAGAATATGGAGCTCTACCATAAAAATCCCAATGAAACTTGGATACATCACTACCCTCCAGAAAGTAAATCACAATCAAAACAGTGGATTGCACCAACTCCAAAAAAGGCAAAGTCAATTTTGTCATCTAACAAGGTTATGGCGAGTGTTTTCTGGAATGCACAGGAAATTATTTTTATTGATTACTTGGAAAGGGGTAAAAGTATTACTGGTGACTACTACGCAAGCTTACTGCAACGTTTCAGTGATGAGGTGAAAAGAAAAGGACCTCATTTGGCAAAAAAAAATCATGTTTCATGAAGACAATGTTCTGGTCCATCGTTCATTCATTGCAATGGGAAAAATGAGGGAAGTAAAGTTGCAATTGCTTGAACATCCACCTTATTTGCCAGATCTAGCACCCAGTGACTACCACCTGTTCCCAAACCTCAAAAAATTTCTTGGAGGCCGAAGATTTCACAGCAATGATGCGGTAAACAGCTTTTTTGAGGACCTTGATAAATCACACTATAGATATGGTTTAATTAAATTAGAACACTGATATGGCAAATGTACTAGCCCTTCTGGAGATTATGTTGAGAAATAAAGCAAAAAAAATATTTAAATACTGTTTTATTGAGAGGTCCAGGACTTATCAGTTGACCCTCATATAATTTTGTGTACAAGTAGATACAAATGATGGTAACATTTTAAAAATAGTTGAGGTGCTCTATGTGGCTTTAAAATTCCATGCTCTTTCAAAGTCTGTAAGATACAGTGATATTGAAAAATTCATACAAATAGCATATCTCAGAAATAGCTGCTATTTGAAATAAATTATGTGTTTTAAAGAGATATACCTTTTGTGATACTTTTTTTGTCTCAATAAAAAGGTGCATACCTAATTTTTATTAAAAGAGAGACTGTAAATGTTATTTCAGGTTCTTAATTTTGTTAGGTAAAATATCTCCTATGGTTTACCCCCCCTCCCCCACTGCCAAAAATTATTAACAATAATAATTTTAAATGAAAAGCTAGTATCTCAAGAAAGGAAACACACACATATGGAAGCGCATGTACGCACGCCCATGCACGCACACACACATGCACGCGTGCGCACTCACGCATGCATGCACACACCTGGAAATACTTGCTAGAGAAGGTAGTAATTCACTTTCCATTGGATTCAAGATACTATCTTTTGAATTTACTAGTGTCATTGTCCTCTCCTCTTCTTCCATAGAAATTTAATTACTTTGCCTAATAGTGGTTTTAATAGCCCTAATAGGTTGGAATTTAAAGTACTCATTTAATTGTAATTTGCCATTGAAACTGTTATCTCATATATCTGATGTGTTCCATTAATACAACTTTCTCTACCTATTCTAAAACAATTTATTCTTGCAAATGCTTATTCTACTATTTACTGTATGCTAATCAAACGTTAGCAAGGTAAACATTAGCAGAAATGGTCTTATTACTTATTCCTTGTAATTAGAAGGAAATTGACTAGGCTTAAGTCATGCTCAAATCTTTTAAAGGCTATTGCTATGTGATGCTATTGGAATTCCATCAATGTTTTGCATGAACAAGATTAAAATAAATACCAACTTTCCATTTGAGAAATGTATTAAGTTTTGGAAACTTAAAAACCAGTATCAAGGAATATCTCGTAAGTGGTTAACCACACAAAAATAACATATATGTGTGTATTGTATGATTTAATGAGAAATACATTTTTTGTGTAGTAAACTTTTACATATCTGTTGTTATGACTTAGGGTTTACTAGTTATGCTAAAGTCATCCAGAAAGAAGAGGGCTGCGGCAGCTAATTCCAGAAAATTAAAACTGGACATATTTTTTCTAATGAAAATATCAAGCATACACACTTTAATCAAAATTGTTAGAGCAATTTTTGAGAAAATAAAAATTTTCGAAAATGTTATATGTAAATATAGTTTGGGGTGGGAGAATTTCCTTGAAAATCTTGGTCTCACATCCTTGAAAGGTGTTGAAGTTAAATACCAACAGATTTTTCATTTTACTGTGAGTTAAGTAGTTTGCACGCACACACCCCCCCCCCACACCCACAATCAATTCATGAAATCTTTTTCTAAAAGTGTTCTTTTTTTTAATGAAATTTCAACATCAAAATTTTGGGTGAAATGCAATACTTTTTTTACCTACTATGTATATAGTATGTTGTAGAAAGTAAAAATTGGATTCAAGAATGTTTTGGATTACATGGAATATTTTGACAGAGAATTTAATGTTCCTGTTATATCATTTGGTTAAAGCAGTGAAGTATGTTAAACAGCATGTTTCAAATCCCGGTTATGTCATTGAACTTTTGAGTCTGAATCTGCCTTTCTAATTTTTAATTCTCTCTCTCTTTTTCTTTTCTTGTTTTTTGTTATTATTTTTTTTTTTTGTTTGTTTTGTTTTGTTTTTTTCAAAATTCTTAAATGCTTACATTCAACAAGTTTGTACCAAATGTGCAATCTGCACTAACCCTCACATATTTTTATGTAACTTTCATATCAGCAATGTCATTACTCATTTGTTTATGTTAATGTTCACTCAAAACATTGAAGCTGTTGTATTTGCTATGATTTTGTTACCAACTATAAAAGGTTTTATCATCATTTTATGAGGTTCAGGTCGGTATTTTAATCCCAACTTGGCAAAGGTTTCAACTGAGTAGCACAAAATTTCATGAGACAATATGTTTCTCACTAGTTGTTTGGGTATAAAGCATTTAATATACATGCCCTTAACAAGTGGAAATGCTTGGTGTACAGAACAAACTCATCTTAATTTACTCCTTCTTTAATTATTAAAGTTATCTGCAGTTTTCAACATTATTCATAACTCAAAGGATAAACATTATATTTGCATGATTTTCATTGGAGAAGGCATTTAAGATAGCTTTAAACCAGGCGTATAGTGTGTATTCTATATGCTAGATGCCATCCATCACTCAACTGTGGTGAGAGGTATGGCACCCATAAGGTTCTTATTCATTTTATAAATATTATTTGGGAAACACTGAAGTTATTTGACATATATATGCACAAACTGCAATTAGTTTGTTACTGTAGCTTCCTTAATTAACCAGAACTGCTAGCTCATATTTTGGAAACCACTGTCTCCATTTTCAACCTATCCAAAATCATCAGGATAAAAAAAATTCATTTTCACTACTTGTTTGCAAATGATTAAAGACATTGCAGTTTGTGGAAGGAGGATATTTGTGTTTCCTTCTCTTCCACAATTTTTCAGTTATTTTCAAAGCATACATTAAATTTTAAATTGATTTACATGATAGAGAAAGAATAGAGGCTCTCCAAAAATAAATGCACTGATTTTCCAAGATGTAATTCTAGGTACAAATGTAAATGAATTATTGTTTAAGTGTAATCACCAGTTGTAGATCAGTTTGACATTCTGCTATGCAGTGCGTGATTGACCTTTATATCATCATGGTAGAATGATGAATTTGACTTCAAACCTTTCACAGACCGAGTGTGTGTTTTTATTTTATGTTTTTTTAGTTATTTGACTCCATGGGCAGTGAACACTGGTGATACATGAAACATGCACTGATATTGGGGAAGGAAATTTGTGAAAGGAAACCTTCAAGGGCTAAGTTTTGGTTACCTCCTTAGTATTTCCAATTATGAAGGCTGAGATGAAACCTGAAAGAATCATTAGTCTGAATACTAGATACCTGGAAAAAAGTTTATTTCATGTATTTGTTCCCTTATTTATATTTAAAATAGGCTCTAAGGGATTAAGGAAATAATTTCACATCTATTCTGTATAAAAGTCTTATTTATAATATTAGATTAACTTTCAATACCAATTACATAGATTCTCCAGACTATTCAACTAAAAGATTTTTGTTCTACTCATTTCATTCAGTAGTGCTAAACTATGCTTATTCTTCTTGTTGTGCATATTTTGTGAAAGGAGGTTAATCTCTCCAAAAACTGCACTTTCAAAGCAGTAGTAGATGATTGAAATGATTTGGAATGATCCTTGAAAAAATGCTAGCTCAAGTTTGTGAATCTTACTTATGAGAACTGGTAAAGCCTAAGTATTGCAGATGGAGGAAAGGATTGGTGTGGCAAACATTGAGTTCAAAAATACCATCATATTCTCACTACTCAACAGCTCAGCAGTCCATGAGGACTTGACTACTATATTCTTGGACTCCATCCATAAAGGACATCTTGGTAGAGGGCAATATTGGAAGTGACATTAGATCTTTATGCTGAGCTCCCTTGGCTGTTTAAGTGTGGTTTGCTTGAGTCACATCTTTTCAATCAGTTAGTTCCTCACATAATGTAAATGTGACACATTTAAAATTGTTTGTGAGACCCCTGCATTTAGCAAGAAATTTTGTTTTGAGGTAAGCTGGTTGCTTATCTTTCATGCTGCAGGCCCAGATTGAAATCCTAGTTGGGTCCATTACCTTGCTAAGAATTTTTCCTTAGTCCTAAGGATGAACGCAGGTGTGTTCATTTACTTCTTCATATCATGTTTTCATTGGGTGTCTATTTTGACTCGCCAAGTTAGATGATGATTAAAATAGACATGTAACACACATTATTCCAGTTTTATTTATTTTCCTATAAGCTCAGAGTTTCACCCAGAGTTTAATTTTCTACATATTTCTTCATAATTATAATAAATATGCACTGATAATATTTTTATTCAGGCCAGTATGGTTACGTACATGTTGCAGGCTGAGGAAACTTTCAGCTGCATAATAACAGGTAATTATATGTATATTAGCCATGCTATTTGCTATTCTTTACATAATCTCTAGACATTTCAAGGATGTAGCTTACAAAGGATTTCTTATGGACAACACAGAATAGTTTGCAAATAAATAGTGTTGCTAAAAGTATTATTATATCCTCATTTTTTTATTAAATAAGTTATTCTTTATTTTTTAGGGTATCATAGTTGTATAAAACTCAGCAAAAAGCGGTTTACAGAAAATACAAAGGTGTGTATTTCATCATACCAACATTGCAAACATATGCTATTTTAATTGAAATTAAGTCATTTTTGGGAAAATAAAATCCAACAAACAGTTTTCCATGTTAAGAACGGATGAAGTTAGGAGAAAATTTCCTGAAAATCTTAACCTACATGCTTAAAAACTCTCCAATGCAAGAATGAAAGTTGGTCTTACTGTGCTTTTCATTACATTCACACTGCAGACCTACACAAACATTCTCTAAAAATGCCTTTTTGAACCAGGCCTCCTCAGAGTATGCATTTCTGGTAAAATTCCAATGACAAGATTTTTTTCAATGATTACAGTATCAATACCTTAGATATCTAAGCATTGAGGAAGAAAAGAAGAAAAAAAAGCAAAACAATTTTCTTCTCAGTATCCCTTAACAGCACATGCTCATGGGCATTAACAATAGCAGATCAAACTTAAATAGCATTAATTGTTAATGGCCCATAATTAAATTAGTTTTGTTTTGTTCTCTGTCAGAACAACTAAATATTTGTTGAAAAATACCACAACTATAAATTCACAAATAGAGAAGTGACAGGGGCTTGCTTGTTGTTGCAGTAGGTGGTGGGCTGGCGGTGGAACGCGTTCCATGGGAGAGTCCGCGGCCATGTCCTGTGTGCCACCGCATCTACAGCAACAACAGCAATCTCCGCCGTCACATGAAAACTCTTCACAGTCAGCAGCCCCGCGAGAAGTTACCACCAGGACGATCACGATACAAGTATTCAATCATGCCTCCTCAGGCTGCTGCTGCTCATTGGAATTCCACTGTCTCAGCATCTCGTCCCCAGTAGGTTTATTGTTACACATGTACTCAGTCATGCCTCCTCAAGTTGCTGCTGTCTATTGGAATTATGCTGTTTCAGTTCTTCATTTCCAGTCGGCCTCTTCTTGAACAAATAATCAACCTCCTTAAGCTGCCTCTATGATTCGAATTCTATTATCACAGTTCCTTATGCTTATTAGGCCCTTTTCAAACAAGTACTCAGCCTTCCCAAGCTGCTGTCCATTGGAATTCTAATCTTTCAGCTCCTCATGCCCAATTCTCGTGTCAAACAAGTACTCAGTAATGCCACCTCCAGCTGTTGCTGTCCTTTGGAATTCCAGGACCGAGTCCCAATTAGGTTTCAGGTCTCTTGGCTCTCAAGTAATGAGTCATGCTTCCTCAAACTGCTGTTATACACTGGAATTTCAGTTACTCAGAACTTTGTCCTAATAGGTAGCTTTTCATGTAAGTACTCACTCATGCTTCCTCCTACCCATTGAAGTTTTCAATTACTGAGAAGCATGATTCTAATAGAACTCTTGTCACACAAGACTTCAAGTTGCTGCTGCCCATATAGGAATTCAATTTTTTCAGTCATATCTACTGTCTGGTAGGCTGCTTGTTGCACCAGTTGTCAGTCATATCTCTTCAAACTGCTGCTGTCCATTGGATATAATAATAATAATAATGTTATTATTATTATTATTATTATTATTATTATTAATTATTTGTTTATTTCAGTCTTATCCACTATCCAGTAGGCTACTTGTTGCACCGGTTGTCAGTCATGTTTCTTCAAACTGATGCTGTCCATTAGAATTATATTGCCTTAGCCAGCATATGCACTGTAGCTCTCTTGTTACACAAGCAACCAGTCATGCCTCCCTAGGCTGCTGCTCTCTTTTGGAATTTCATTGTCTTATTATGTATCTCGTCAGTAAACCTCTTGTTACACAAGTAGTCAGCAATGCCTCATGAAGCTGCTGCTATTCATTGAAGTTTTATTCTGTCATTTGTTTTCTCTTTCAGTAACTAATATTACATACTCATGACTCCTCAAACTGCTGATGTTTTGGAATATTTTGTCTCAGCCAGTAGATCTTTTGCAATATAAGTAACAGTCAAGTGCCTCCTCAGGATGCTGCTGTCTATTGGAGTTCCAGTGTTTCAGCATCTGATCACCAACAGATCTTTCATTACACAATGCTTACTAATCTTCTTCAAGCTGCTGCTTGCCATTGAAATTCAAATGTTTCAGTACATGATCCCCAGTAGGTCTCTTACTGCAACAAGTAGTCTTTCTTTTCTTTGCCGTAAGCAAATTTAATTTACATACATATTCATGTACTTGCAAGTTCATAATTTATACTTTGTTTTCAAAGAATAGTTTTAATCACTGAGCAAATATCCAGTTTGATATTTCAGCATGTGGATTCCTTTATTCACTTTTGCTTTATCACTTCAATTATGAAACTTGTATTGGTTCAGTATCCAAAATCTACCTTTTGTAGCTATATGACTGATAACTTTTCTTTGTAAATACTATCACATTATAGAACTACACACAACAATGAAGCTTATGCTTCAATTTTCATGAAAATAGAAATGATTCCATTCAAATATAAGAAGTACTAATGAACAGAGTGACTCTGTGATAAGTTTGAATGCAGTTTTAAACTTTTTCTCTTATTAACTACATAAGATGAGTGGTGTAAGTCGCAGAAGATATATAATCTTTTGTTGTGAATTCCAAAAACAAGCAGAGAAAATATCAAATTCACAAAGATTTCTAATTGTTTGCAATACTTCTCATATTATTTTAGCAAACTGCAAAAGATCAACAAAATATTGTCATATATAATTCTCTATTTATTAGAAGTATTAAATTTGATCAATTTTTATACCTTAACTTTTGCATGTCTTATAGTATCAAGTTTTGCTTTATGTGGTATACCTAATTAATTCAATTTTGACATCAAAAATTAAAAAAATAATTGTAATTAAACAGAATTGTTGGAAAATCAGTAAATGTGAAAAATTAAATATAGAATTTAAATTCGGTCATTTAGTTAAATGTGTATATTTTTACGCTAATCTGACATACTAAAGATGCAGTATGTGTTTTGTTGGTCAACACCACCAGTTTCTGCCCCCCCCTTTTTTTTTTTTTTTCCCTACATTTCTGGAAATAATGTGCACCTCATAGGGTGAAACTTTGAAAATATAATTCTTTATCCTCAATAATATAATAACTAGGAAGGTAGAAAGGATGTGACATAACATGGAACTCAAATCATGACCCTGTATGAGCAATCTGAAAAATTTGCATTTAGATTGACTGAGATTTGAATTAAGACTTAGTTTGTCACATGCCAAAAATATTTTCCTATTGGCAGTAATCTCCAATACTGTGTGGTGTTGCAGTGTGATATGACTGTGACTAAAATATGCAAACATTTCTCTTAATGAGTTTATTGATAGTACAAGGCGAGTTCAGAAAATAAGTAGCATTTCATTTTACCGCCACTGCAATGTTAATGTCGCAGTTCCATGCATGTGCACTTTTCTCTCTGATTCATTGTCTGCCCACTGACACCATTACATCCAGATTGTATTTATTATGTTTATAGTTGTTAGTGATCAAAAGTTTAAGACAATTTCTGATCCTGCTGACTGTGAAATGCATTCCATAACATGTTTTCTTAATACAAGGAATTTTAAGCTGGCTGAAATTCATTTTCAACTTGTAGAGATTTACAAGGAAAATATAATTATAGATGGAATTATGAAAAAATGGATTAGGCATTTAATGATGGATGATCCAGTGTTCATGGCAAAGTATGGAGTGGATGGCCTTCTGTTGTCACTGATGGTTTGATTGAACAAGTGAAAGAGGCAATTTGTGAAAACAGAGTTCACAATAAGAATGCTTTGTGATTCTTTCCACAAATTTCAAAAACTGGTCATCAGTGGCTGTCTTCATTGGAGGCAGCTTTCTTTGAAGAGGGCATATAAAAGTTGATTCCCCATTACGATAAATGTCGGAACAAAGGTGACAGCTATGTCAAAAAATAGGTTAAGGAATTCTCTTTCATGTACAAATAAATGTGAAAACAAATATTTTATGCATTTTTTTCCAAACTGGTACTTACTTTCTGGGCATGCCTTGTATATATGTATTATAGGGCTTTGTGAAGAATTAAAATCAAGATTCTATTAAATCCTTCAGTAATTATTTACATTCTCTAAAATGCTTTCAGTGTTTGTATTGATTAAAAGGAATCAAAAAAGGAAAGAAAAATTGATTACGTTTTACAAGTTTAATTCAACATCCATGTAGAATTGGCTTACATATCACACAGATTCACTAGTGATACAGTGCTTCTTATTCATACCTTTTTCACTCCTAAGTTCAAAGTAGAAATAAACAAACCTTAATGTATTACTCTGCTAAGCACAAGGCAACATCATGATGGAAACTTAGTACCTGCAAGAAAAAATTGCTTCAGATAACACAGGAATTCAGTACATTCCACAGCGTAGAGATCATCAAGCTTTTAAACATTTTGTGATATCTTATTTCAATATTGCTTTACATTCTAAATTTTAGGTAAACAAAGTACTGAAGAGTAGCAGCTCTATTTTCCACCTTGATTAAAGATACTGGATTAGATAGTTCTCAACATTAAGTTTTGGAAATCACTAATTTAATGACTAATATCTGTGTATCACTTTTACTTTAAACTTTTAAGAGTTTTAAAAAGTTAAGAAAATGACAGGCCCTCTAGGTTAGAAAATATCATAGAAAATATGTGCTGCAAACAATTGCGTATCACTAATAATGAAGCTCAATTATGGCTAAACACATCTAACCACCTTTTTCAATTAAAGGTTTTCACTGAATTTTCAAAAAATATTTAATATAGTTGTCTTCTTTCCATTTTCCATGTTTTTTAAATTTCTCTGTACAGGAATAACCTCAAGATCTCAATAGTTCAGGCAGTAAAGCACCTGCCTACTGTGCAAGAGGTCACAGGTTCGATTCCTGGCTGTTGAATGGGAATATTTCTCTAACCAAGATTATTCCCTATCCTCCCCAGAGTCTGGAAGTATGAATGAGAGTGTGCATGTTAGATGTTTAAAGACGGCATATAAATTGAGGGGAAAAAAATAACCACAAAATGTTGTAATTTGAACTGAACTGTTTTATATAATGAAAGAAAGATCATGCCATGTCATTACTGTAGTTTGCCCATAAACGTTTGAGGTGCTCATATGCTTTTGTTTACAACTCCTTTGAACTTAAAGTGAAACCACTTTAGCTCATAGCCACATATACTTCACTGTTGTATGGATATTATTATATACTGTGATAACATTGTATTAGCTATCTCTTTTGACATAAATAGCTTTATTACAAAGTTTTATGCATTGTGCTTGATAGTTGCCTTTTTCCAGGCCTATAAACATTTTTTTCAATGAAAGTCAAATAACCTCAGTCCAACATATTTTCAGTAGTTAAATTTGTTATTTTCAGATCTTCTTTAAAAGCATTTCTGCTCATTGGGAGTTCATTTAACGGATGCAATTTTATGATTTCTTGCAGCCTCAGCACATAACTATGCCACAAATTGATCTCTGCTCCCTATGTGAATTTTCATTCAGCTTTTGTCTGCATGGTTAATTCTTTTTTCTTATTCATGCTCTCAAAATGCCTTCTTACCACACAATCCGTGAATTTGACTAAGGCTACTTGATACTAGTGTTCCTAATTGAGACATTTTTAAACCAATCTTATTGATCTTTGTAATATATTTACATGTATATGAGTGGATCAAACTTGTTTTGGCAATCTTTGAAAATGTCTTTAAAATATGTGTGTACTGAGAAAGTTATATTAAGAGACAAATTATTCTACTTGGTGAAAAGGATTTATTTTTGTCTTGGTTTAGAATGTAGCAAAGGTTTCTGATTAAATACCTGTGTATTGAATTTGTTGATGTACCACTAACTTTCAGAGAAATACATTAAAGTTGTATATGAAATCACCTGTTTTAAGTCATTAGTGGGAGCTAATATCTCAGCTCCTATGGAGTGTGCCTGTAAACCAGAGAGGAAAATGATTGTCTATCAAAGAGTAATAAAATAGAATTTATGGGAAAATAAGTTTAACATTTTTATTTTGAAATAAGGATTGAATGATGTACTCTGCAGGAAATTATACAAATTGTAAGTATGATGCTCAGAGAGATGTTGCCTTACAATTATTTGAATACATTGAAGCACCACTTATCTACTATTGCAGACTCAGTCTTTGGTTCAAATTCATGAAATTAATTAAATCCCTGTTCTCAACAATGTCCGTAAAATACTCCAAGACAATTAAAGTAATTAGATTTATTTCAGCATATAAAACTTTAATGCAGCAACAGAGCATGATTTGCAGACAAACCCTTAATTAAACATTTTTAGGTGTTTGGTGAAAAAATTTACCATGTGATTCTTAAAAGCTTCTTCAGTTCTTTACATTAAGATCACAAATTAGAAAAAAATATTAATTTTTGGCAAGTGCCATAATGACCTAACACAGCTATTCAATCATTATTAAAATATGTGCTAGTATTGATCAAATCTAGTCTTTATCTATAATCCAGCACATGAAGTCTTATTGTTGCCTAAATTAGAATACACATTTTACATTTGCTTAGACAATCTGCAAAGTTGAAATTAGATAATTCTAAATTTTGATTCATCAGTTATATTCTCAATCACGAATAAAGATGGAAGATGACAGTTGCCATGTAAATAGTTGCAAGATGAGGTAAAGGGTCACAAGCATGTCTCAGCTCAACCAGGTTATCACATAATTTTTTCACAATTCACTTCATAGTATGTAGCTGATACTTATTCTTCATCTATGGATTCTCATTCAGAATTCAGCGCCTAAGGAGTGCAGTCAGTTAATGGCTCAAATTATCACATCTTACTGTTGAACAGCAATCAAGTTCACACAAACATACCCTGAAACAGACTGCCACTAATTGGCTAGGAAGCACATGACTATGCTGTCTCAGAGTTTTTACTGCTATAAATTCATCTTCATTTGTAGCGGAGACTCAAACTTGATTAATGGCATTTCATTTTTTAATAAATCCTATGCATCTACATATGCACAATATGGTCCCTTCTGCTGAATATATCTTTGTTCATGCATAATTTTTTTCTCATCATTATGATTCCTGCAATATTTAAGTTCAAAGGTGACCAAGATTATATCACTATGCAGCATTTACACACAATGTAAGAAAAAAATCACAATTTTAACCAAGAGGAAGCAAAACTGAGAGAGGGGTCTTAACTGAGTTAATTTCAAATTATTTCACAAGTCTGACCTACAGAGTACCAGCAGTACTTCCAATTATTGTTCACAATAATTTTGGTGAAAAAATAGGTAATTCATGGATTTATGCTGTTCAACCATGCCAAAACTATAAAAATTAATATTAATCTATGGCTTTACTTCAGCTATTAGGTTTTAAATCACCACAGCAAGCAGATTTGAATACTATAGATGTATGACATCATTGCTCAATACTTTTTAGTATTACATCATATCATTGAAAAATTTAAAATTAATATTTCTGCAAATATAAGTTTTTCAATAAATTCATATGAGAATTTAAGAATCCAACTATTGCAACTGTAATACTTGTAGCAGCTGTCTAATTGAATACGTCAATTGAATTATAAAGTTGTGATCAATTTGGTTTTTGAGTACCAATGACAGTTTACACTTACAAATGTGCATAGCTGGACATACTAGATGCATCCGTACTTTCATCTGTGTTGCTATGTCTAACCACTGTTTAACAAATTTACCTTTCAACAAACTGGATATGGCTTTTGCAATTTCAAGTGTTATTCAACTTAAAAAGACATAAAACCAGAGTTTATGTTTTTGGAGCTAGGTTAAGAAAGCATTGCATTGCATTATGTAAAAGATATATGCTTATTTGTGTAATATGAAATCTGTATATGTGTGCATGCAGTTTGTAATATATACATGTTCTAAAATAAAGAAAAGCATTGTTATTTACATAAGAATGTGGAGCTCTTTCGTTCCAACTTAACCAATTAATATTCTCTGAGAAAAATAAAATACAACTATGCAGAACTGCACTTAAGACAATTTTAGAGAGAGGCATTATTTTATTCAGGGGAGGGCAAAGCAAAAACAGGAGAGGCTTTCAGAAAACCATTATTAATAGTATTGTTGACATAATATATTTCTACCCCAATTTTAATGAAAGCAATGAGTGCCCCAATGTGAAGCACCGGTAGCTTTGTGAGTGTGACATCATGATTTCATATTTTACATAAAATGAGCCACTCTCTCAGTTCTGCTTCTCTTAATTTTAACCTTAATAGCAATCAATCTTAATGCATTATAAAAAGGCGCACTTATCCTCAGTTGATGACTCAGATTTAGGATGAAAGGTAACGTCTTATCTAGGTCTGAACATAATGGTATTAATATTTAGATGACTCAGTGTATCCGTACAGAGCCTGGACACATGGCCAGTCAAATTGAAATTTTTCTGACACCGGGAAGCTTGCTGTTTGCCAGCAGAATTGTATATTCAAGTGCATAGATATCTCATGCATGTTATAACTAGAACTCGGTTTTGGGTTCCGAAGCATACACAGTTGCGAACACACAGGCAGTAGCTGTAAAAAGAGGGTAGTGGGGAGAGATTTGTAGCTTAAACATGCATATGTTGAAATATAATCTGTTCCAAAAGTAGCTCATTACATGCATTGACATTATCTGCATAGTTCTAATTCATAAAGTAACACAATAAAATAATTATTTCATAATATGATTAGTTAATAAAAATACCTTGTACTTTTACAAATAAAAATATAAAGCTTGATGCAAAAAATTCATGATAATGTGCAGAGCTTTGAAAAGACAATGAACATAAATCAACCAAACTCACCCAGAATTCATTGCAGTGAATTACGAGATATATCTTTAATGTATCAAAAGAAAAGACTCTCCTCCTGTCACTCAAAATATGCTTGAATCATCCACAAGTTTGTTTATTGTTGAACGTCTACTCTTTTGTATTTTTGACATTTTTCAATCTGCACTTTCTTTCAGTGTTCACTTGCAGGAATTGAATGAGGCCAAGCAATGAGCAATGCTAGATAGTGTAACATGTTTCAAAACAGGCTGTGGAGACCATAGCTAATCCATCAAGTCATAGTTATACTCTGTGAGCACCGAATGTCAATCTGTCAATTTTGTGACCCCAGACTGAGTTCTAGTTATAACTACAATAACTACATATTGTTGTCATAGAAGAAAGAAAGAAATGGCGACTTATTTATGGACATTCTTTAACTGCTCTGGTTCTCAACATCCCATTCTAAATTGGGCGTGAAAGATCACTTAATTTTGCTCAGAGGCCTCTCTATCATGCTTGAGATTCTTTTACATGCCATAAATCTATGACACAGGACCAACGACTTTACTTCCCTTCCGAAGGAAGTCATGCTAAGGATTTTTACACCTGAAAAAATCCATTATCCTCTGCCAGATTTGAACCCATGACCTTGGGTATATGAAGTAAGCATGGTAACCATTACACCATGGAGGGTGACTTGTCATAGAAGATGTTGGAAATTATGTTCTTATGTTACTAAACACCTTTAACATCATCTAAGAACATTTGCATTAATTTTCATTAATTTTTTATGACCGTGAAACACTTTTGTGGTTCATCCATAAAAAGAATGTTAACACATGTCAATGAGTGGTGATTAACACACTCAATTTCAGAAATTAACTCTACTAACATTGTGTATGGTTTCAGTCCTGAACTACAGTTATCTCATAGGGTTTTTTTTTTTTTTTTTTAATTTTTTTTTTTTTTTTTTTTTTATGTGCTAGGCTGGTCATGTCGGACAATTAATGAAATTGGTGAAATGATGCTCAAATGCTTTCAGGGTTCATGGAGCTTAAAGTTACTTGATATTCATCCTCTCAGGAGAAGGGGAAACCCAGATAAAAACCTTACCTGGATAACTCACCCTCAGGGAGATTCAAATTTGCGACCTGTTGAATGTGAGGCAGACATGCTATGATCACACTGCCCAGGCAGGCTTATTATAGAGCTTCATTTTGAAAACTTTAATGGTATTCCAAGCTCAGTTTTGTGAAATTCCTAAGACTTAGATTTTGTTCCAAATTTTCTGCAAAAAAAAAACACACACACACACACACACACACACACACACACACACACACACACACACACACACACACACACACACACACACACACACACACACACACACACACACACACACACACACACACACACACACACACACACACACACACACACACACACACACACACACACACACACACACACACACACACACACACACACACACACACACACACACACACACACACACACACACACACACACACACACACACACACACACACACACACACACACACACACACACACACACACACACACACACACACACACACACACACACACACACACACACACACACACACACACACACACACACACACACACACACACACACACACACACACACACACACACACACACACACACACACACACACACACACACACACACACACACACACACACACACACACACACACACACACACACACACACACACACACACACACACACACACACACACACACACACACACACACACACACACACACACACACACACACACACACACACACACACACACACACACACACACACACACACACACACACACACACACACACACACACACACACACACACACACACACACACACACACACACACACACACACACACACACACACACACACACACACACACACACACACACACACACACACACACACACACACACACACACACACACACACACACACACACACACACACACACACACACACACACACACACACACACACACACACACACACACACACACACACACACACACACACACACACACACACACACACACACACACACACACACACACACACACACACACACACACACACACACACACACACACACACACACACACACACACACACACACACACACACACACACACACACACACACACACACACACACACACACACACACACACACACACACACACACACACACACACACACACACACACACACACACACACACACACACACACACACACACACACACACACACACACACACACACACACACACACACACACACACACACACACACACACACACACACACACACACACACACACACACACACACACACACACACACACACACACACACACACACACACACACACACACACACACACACACACACACACACACACACACACACACACACACACACACACACACACACACACACACACACACACACACACACACACACACACACACACACACACACACACACACACACACACACACACACACACACACACACACACACACACACACACACACACACACACACACACACACACACACACACACACACACACACACACACACAAATATCTCTCTCTCTCTCTCTTTTTCTTAAAGTGTCTTTTGGTTCATTTCCCCTCAAAACATATTGGGACTCGGTTATAGGCCTATGGTTGCATTAGTGAAGTTTAGGGAAGACTGGACAGGCATAATATATTTCTGGTAAAATCTCAAAATCAAAAGTTTTAGGTGGAATGCAATATTTTCTCTATCTAATAGGAAAGTAAAAATAACTTCTTACCAATATTTTTTAACTCAGTTTTAATGTTAGGTCATATGGAACAATGAATGAATGAAATGGCTGAAATGTTGCTTAAATAAGCCCTTGATCTCTAGAGCTTTGAGTTATGTGACATTCCTCTTCTCAGGGTAAGTGAAAAACTTGGAAAGAAAAACTTATCCGAGTAACTCATCCTAATCGAGATTCAAGGAATGTAAGGAGGTTCGCTACTGCCACACCACAGAGGTGGGACCTAACAAATTCTTTTGCTAACCTTCTTCACGCTCCAGTACAGGCAATACAATAAGAATTGCTGCTGTCAATTTTAAAAGTATGATATTAATAGTAACCCTATCTCTGCATTTTATCAATTAAATGGACTACCTTATGCAGGTGAATAATCCCATCTGTGAAGACCTTTAGTAATGCTATTTGGTATGGCAAATATTGTATTATTACTGGTAATGAAGGCAGAAGCAACTATAGCCAAATGGAGTATAATACTTGCTTTGACCCCTAGTGCAATAATTTGGGGTGACTGCCAGAAAATTGCTGACTTTAAGATGTGTACAATATGTATTTAGCACTGAAGTCATAGGAATCTGTATTGTAGTCAAGTGTGGATCGGGTGGCAGCACTGTGATTAAGATTATAACAGGTGACAGCGAACATATTGCAAGATTAGATTAAGATATCTTAAAATATCTTTTGCAACACTAAGGGGAAATTGCCTTAATACAGCATAGGACAATAATAAACTTCATAGAGGACTAAATTGAAATGAACACCAAAATATAATTATATATTAACCAAAGGTTCTACAATAGGTGTATTAAGATTGGATTAATGTAACCCTTAAGACTGATTATTTTTATTCTATACTATTATGCATATAGTATATTATCAACTGTAGTGTAAGACATAGCTAGTTTTTCTTCATTTGCTGTACTGTTGACTTTGAACAAAAAGTAACAGCATTATATAATAATAAATAATTTATGAAATACCACAACATATTGTGATACTGTAAACTGAGTTTGTGTCCCAAAATGAGCTTTTTATTTGCATTCCTTTTACTTGGAGAAATTGCCTGCTGTTCACTGATTTTTACTGTTGAAAGTTCTTGTGGGGAAGGCAAGGGAGTGAGAATGAGAGGTTTTCAGGAAAATCCTGCCATCTAAACTATCCTTTACATTAAAAAATGTTTAATTTTCTTTGATCATTGCAAAAATGACATTAATTTTATTTAAAATACCACATAACTAAGAAATTTACATTGCGTATAAAACATATGTTTTGAATTTTATGGAAATAGCCAGTAAAGTCACCATTTGGAAACATTTTTTCGTAATTTTGTATATAATTATGTATTACATTAAGAGACACAGAGAATATAGATCTGTTTAAAGTACAATTTATTTAAAATAACTTTTTTTTTTTTAGACATCCTTTATTTCGAAGATATCCCAATAGTATTGGTTTGAATTATTCACCAGTTTATTGTCTTTTGAAGTTCTGTTATTCAGCTGTTTCTTGTGGTCTTGTGTAAAGTATGGAATTGCAAGGCCAGCATATAGCAATCTGCTTTAAAACATCACCCTTCCTCCTTCAGCAAAATGTCTAATGTTATTATTTTTACAAACATATACCTTAACTAACATAAAATAAATAGAAAATAAACTTTTGTAGGAATAATTTCTAGAAAAATTAATAAAAAATAAATGACAGTGGATAGAGAAAGATGAATGTAATTCCATATTTTTAAATTCTGTTGACAAAACTTCCTCACAACCACCTTGGAGATACTTTTGCCATAGGTGTCGGTCACTGGCTGCCATACACAATAGCGAAGGAGCTGTCTCCACGCTACTGCTCAACTGGAAGCTCTGAATCCATCCTTAGGACTAAAATATCAAGCAAATGATAACACCTGTTCTTATGCCTATGGAGGATTTATTGGAGTTGTTATGTCTGGTAATTTTAAGTATCCATATTCTGGTATTTTTTATATTTGAGCAAGTTAATGGCCATGTATATTAGGATGTCCCTAAACTTCAACAATCATTGTGTAAAGAACTTGTTTTAGAAATCTCAAAGTTGTCTTTAATGAGTGAGACTGCTCAGGTGGTGATGTCTTTCTTACTTTTCTCCCTCCCCTGTCCTTCCTTAATTAACTGTTACATACCAGATTGAATATTGAATAATATGAAATAAAATAAGTAGAAATAAACTATATGGTAAAGGAGGACTGTTGCATTTAAATGTATCTATTTGTTCAGCATCATGCTGACCAAATATTTTCAAAGGAGTAAAAGTTCTGTGACCCCTTATCCCAATAGCAACTTAGATGGTACAGGAAGGCGACTATGCATTTATGGTCATATGTCTAGTACATATTTGGTAAATCATTGAATCTGTGTAATCGTCGTCAAATGGTCATAAAGTTAAAATAAATTGCAAAAACATGTCTTCAATCTCAGTGTTGCAACAAGGAAAATCTCTTAAGTGTGAAATTTGCTGAAGGAATGCCTCAAACCTTTTTAATTCTCTATACGACATGATTTGTAAGTGATAAAGGCCAGAGCTTGATACTTGCCTATTTTATTTCTTTGTTCAGAAAGCTTTGTGTATATAAATATGTATCATGTTAATTTTATAGTGTGTGCTTTTTTTGTAGCTTAAATGCCAATTATGCTTTTTATGTTTTGTAATGACCTTTATCAAGTTTTTTGCTGAATGCATTTTATTTATTTTTATTATTCTTAGTGGTTATTCATCTATTTATTAATTAGGTGTTAACTAGTATTGCAATTAATATTTTACATTCTGAGCCAATGAGCCATTGTTGACAGCATACCTGAGAGAGTTAGTAAATTGGGCATTCCTTCCCATATCAACAGCTTCATCCAAGAAACCTAATTGGTTTACAACCTGCTAATTTTTGTATTTATTATTATTTTAGTAAATAAATGGCATTATTAGTTTCTACTCTCACATGGACATCAATATAGGTAATGCATACTTAAAAAGATGAAACTTATTTCATTGTAAATGCAACAATAGCCAGTTTAACAATAACATGTAACAGACATATTAAATACAAACCAGTATGGGGAGTGTAAATGTTACTCAAAAGAGAATTTCCTTAAGGATTGCCATAAAAAAAAATCCTGACATGTTACAGTCACATGACTTTCTCTAGCTGCACTACAAACAAACTTCTTACAAAATATTATTTTTCTTTCTACACCACGCTAATCAAGATAAACATTAGCAGAATGTTCTTATTACTTAGTTTCTTATAAGTAGAAGGGAACTAAGGGAAAGCATTAGGCTAAAGTGAAATGCAAATGTTTTAAAAGCTGTCATTCGATTGTCATTGCAAAGTGCTTCTTTGTTTGGCCAGGAGTAGAACAAAGGAAAAACGGACACTTCCTGAAACAAAATTGAAACTAATAACAAGAAATATCTCAGAAATGTTTATCTCCACAACAAAAACATAAGCAACATAAAGTGTGTGTTTTGATGAGGTCTATGTTTTTTGTGCAATAAGTTTTTGTCTATCTCTTGCAGTTAAGCAAAATTCATCCAGAATAAAGAAATCTTTAGAGGCTATTCCCAGAAAATTCAAGATATACATTTTATTTGGGATATAAATATCTTTAATATACAGGATTTTAATCAAAATCATTAGAGCTATTTTTAAGAAAATAACAATTTTCGAAAATTTTTCTATGTAAATGGTAGTTTATGGTGGGTGGATTTTCTTAAAAATCTTAGTGTCACATTCTTGGAGGACACTAAACCTAAATACCAAGTTTGGTATTTAACTGTCTTTTTGTTTTTGAGCTTTACTGTCCCCCTCCTCTGCCCCCCCCCCCACACACACATACACACATTTTTCTAAAAATGCTTTTTTCAGACTTAGGGAAGCCCAGAGCATATATTTCCGATGAAATCCCAACATCAAATACCTTCTCTATCCACTATGTACATTGTACATATAGGCTTGAGAAAGTAATCATAAAAACTGAAGAGTGCAAATTTAAAAATAATGTTTACTGTTTATACTCCATTAACGGAATAGTAAATTAAATATATGGTGGATATATGGGTTATGGCAATTTGATTATCTAAATTATGTTGTGGCAAATTGTGTTTTTAAATGGTAAATGAATAAATGATTGTGCCTACCTCAGTGCTTACCATTACTGATAGTACCTATAATAGTCCTCTTTTAATAAGTTATCCACTTATTATAACTGAATCCTTAAGTAAAATAAAATGTGCCATGTCCTTAATATCACATTTTGAGAAAATTCTATATTTTGTATTGGTTAACATATTGTCCCCACTTTTTTAAAGTACACTAGTGTTGTAGCAGATTAAAGGGAAAGACATGTTTCTGGACATGATCCATTTTTACAATTACTATATACATGTGTATAGAAAATGTATTGTATTGCTCCCAAAAATTCAGTTCCGAGATTTCACCAGAAATATCAGAAATATATTGTTTGAGAACCCCTGAATCCAAAAAAAGCATTTTTAGAAAAATGTGCATGTGTGTGTGTGTGTGTGCGTGCGTGTGCGTGCGCATGTGTGAATGCACATGTGGTGCGTGTGCACGCGTTCACATGCAATTTTTTTTTTTTTTTTTTTTTTTCAGCATAGCTCAAAAATGAAAAGTCTGTTAAGTACTAAACTTGATATTCAAGTTTAGTGTCTTCCAAGGATGCGACACAAAGATTTTCAAGAAAATCCCCCCCTACACCCAACTACCCTTTACATGGAAAAATTTTCAAAAATGTTGATTTTCTTAAAAATAGCTCTAATGATTTTGATTAAAATCCTATATATTAAAGATACTAACATCACAAATAAAATATATATCTTGAATTTTCTGAGAAGTTCCTCTGTAAATATCTTTATTCTGAATGAATTTTGCATATCTTGTATACCATAAGAGATGAGCAAAAACTTACTTACAAAAAATGTAGAGCTTGTTAAAACACCCAATTTATGTTATACATTTTTGACTGTATTTAAATTATTCCTTGTTATTGGTTTCAGTTTTAAAATACACTCTTCATACAGGAATTGTCAACTCCTGGCCATACAAATAAAGGAACTTCAATCACATAGCAACCAGTTTTTAAAATATTTTGACTATCGCTTTAGCCTGTGGTACTCCCTTATTTCCCTTCTACTTAAAAGGAAACAAGTAATAAGATCTTTTCTGCTATTTTTTTCTTCGATTAGCGTAAAGTAAATAGAAGAATAAGCTTTTTAACAGTAATTTTTGTAGAGATGTAGAGAAAGTCATATTTTTTACACGTACTCGTGAGTTATCATAACTGTGCTTGCTTTTAAATGCACCAAAAGTGGACATACCCCATCTTTATACTCTTGGGGCCTAATTGTAACTATAAGAACGTGATATTTGTTGGGATGATATAATATACTGTGGGAGTCCATGCTGGGGTGTCCAGCGTAAAAGTAGCCTTGCAGTGGCATTTCAGTTGTACAGTGTGTTTCAGAAGTCTCATATTTTCTGCTACAGTTAAATGGAAATTATATTCAAAATTATCTGTCAAAAAGAATATTTAAAAGCATTATTTCACAGAAACAAAGCATATCATTGTTGTCAAATTATGACATCATAGGAAATAGTATTAAATGAAGCTATATTTTTACTTTCTCTTGCAAGATTGTTAAAATGATTATAGCTCTATAATATGCACACATCGGCCGTTGCTCTCATTATTATGTATGTACAATGTAGGTAGAGAAGTATTGTATTCCACCCAAAAAATTGATACTGAGATTTTGTCGGAAATATATATTTTGGGGACCCATAAATATCCAAAAAGACATTTTAGAAAAAGATCTGTGTGTGTGAGCATATGCGTGCACATGCACACACATATGCATGTGTGCATGTAGACATCATAACTCAGAAATGAAAACTCTGTTAAATACCAAACTTGATATATAAGTTAAGTATCTTTCAAGGATAGGATATTAAAATTTTCAGATAATTCCCCCCACCGCAAATTACCCTTTATATGGAAATTTCGAAATTTTTGATTTTGTAAACAATGGCTAATAATTTTTATTAAGTTGCTGTATATTAAAGATGTTTATATGATGAATAAAATGTATATCCCGAATTTCTTGGGAAAACCACTAAAATGCTCTTCATTCTGAATGACTTTTGCATAACTGGTAATCCGTAAGAGATAGTCAAAAACTTACTGCATAAAAACTGTAGCGCTTATTAAACCACACATTTATGTCATATACATTTTTTTTCCCAGAGCTAACTATTTCCTGTTATTGATTTCAATTTCAAGATACTTAAACTTTTCTCAAACATCTGTAAGCCGTCATCTGTTCCATACCTCATTTGTTAGATTCCAAACCAGGAAATAGAATTTAATTTTAATGAAAATCACATAGTAACAACTTTGAAACATTTGAGTGTCACTTTAGCTAATATATTCCCTTCTACTTATAAGAAACTAAGTAATAAGACCATTTCTGGTAATGTTTATTTTGATTACCATGAAGTAGATAAAAGATTTTTATATATATATAAAACCTGGTTGGTCATATTGGATGATGAATGAAATTGGTGAAATGATGCTCAAATGATCTCGGGGTCCATGGAGCTTAAAGTTACTCGACATTCGTCTTCTCAGAATAAGGGAAAAAAAAACAAAAAAAACTTATCCGGGTAACTCACCCTAAGCGAGATTTGAACTCACGACTTGTTGAATGTGAAGCTGACATGCTACCACCACACTACTCAAGCGGCCAAATAATATTTTGCAAGAATGGTCTGTTTGCAGGACAAATAGAGAAAGCCATGAGAATGGAACACATCAGATTTTTTTGTGAACTATCTCAAAAATTTTATTATTGTGTATAATTGTTCTGGTAACAAAATAAACAGTTGAATTTGGTGGTATTTTTTAATAGTTTATTTTTAGAGATTAATGTTAGCAACATTAATAAATATAATTTAATAATAAAGGTCCTCTTTAAGCTATTAAAATACTACATCTGTATTTTTTGTGTACCATCAGCAATATATTTTATTATGTAGGATTGTACAAGCTATCAATTGTTTTATAGAACAACCATTGCTAGGGAACCAAATACATAAATATGTGAATTACCGGTGTTTATTTGTGAGTAGAATAAACATCAATGTTATTTTTCATTGACCTACGTAATAAAGGTTCTCTTGCAGCTATTTATTATTTACCACGCAACATTTGTTGTATAAAACAAGTGATAGCTTGCATAATTATATACAATAATAAAATCTTTGAGATTGTATGCAGACAATACATTTTTAAAAATGTTTCCAATGAAATTTTGATTTGCACAACAATGATATTAAGAATGGTTTCTTTATGTCAAAAATGTTCTTTTAAAATATACTGTTTGACATGTCTGAACATTTTTTGAAAAAGTTTCTTTTTATAACATGGCAGAAAATATGTGGGACTTCCGAAATACAGTGTATTAAATGCACCCAGAATATCACTTGGTCTTCACAGACTATTTTCAGAAAATTCAGTACAAGCATTTAATTTCTCATTTTAGTGTGCCAAACGTATAATAAATTAATCAAAATCCTTGTAACCATTTTTGAGAAAATAAAGTAAAATTTCCATGTAAAAGTTAGTTGAGGGTAGGGAAAAGTCCTTGAAAATCATCTTGGAAGATGCAGATCTTAAACACAAAATTTGGTATTCAATCAAATGTTCATATTCAACTGTGTAGTTTATGAATTGCGTATGAATATTTTTTTTCTAAAAATACTATTTTTATGCATGGCACCCAAAACATTTAATTCCAGTGAAATCTCCATATAAAATTTTTGGGTGCAATACAATACTCCGTGTCCTCTACTGATTAATAGCAGGTGGTGGAGAAAGTAAAAAAAAAGTGAATTGTGATAATTGAGAAAAACAGCCAAAATATTCTCAACATGTACTAAAGGGGAAAAAACAAGAAGAAAGAGAAAGAGGTGAACCAAGGAGAGTGGGACTATGATTAATGTACGCAATTACATACTATGTGTGCACCTTTTCTTGGATGCTAGTTTTACAGGTTAGCGAGGACTGGGGAAAAGAAGAGAGAGCCTACCCACTATTCTTTATGCAGTGTTGTCAACCAAAGAAAGCTTCTGTGTCTTAGGTCCTCAGCCATTATGGTGAATAGGTTATCTAATTTACTGAAAACTAGCTGAATTTTTAGACACACAGAATGAAACTTTAACATTGAAGTCACTAGATATTGGTTATATAATATACTTCATGTTTCAATGTTGTTTATCTGCTCTTCTTCCAAAGTTGTGCAAAATGGACCAAACAAAGACTGGGGAGCCGAGTATCGAAAAAAGGTGCATGCATGTATGCTGCCATGTCCTGTGGATTCTCCTTCAGAGTTCAAATCCAAAGGTTGATAGTTACAACTTAGAATTATCAAACATCATTGTTAAGCAGTAAGCTGTTTCACTAAAACACTATCAGAAATATATCACTGCTGATTGACCAAGAAGTGTGTTAGTATGTCACATATTTTGCTAGTGTGCAGCCACTTTTCTCATGATGGAGACCTTATGCAATTGTTCAAGCACTCAGAGCAAGCAACTGTTGGGCTCTTTTAATAACTCTGTTGCTTAAAGGTATGTTCAGATTGGAGTGGAGTGCTATACTCATTATTAACATCAGAATTTCAAATCCTGCTTATCTCTTCACATCTAAATCTTGGTCCAATGAACTATTGCCACATTTATTCTGTTCTCATAGTATGGAAATGTACTGTACTAAGAAGTATGATGAAAAATCTGATATGTTCCATTCACATGACCTCTACATCTCTGCAACAAACTATTGTTAAAATGCTTATGCTTCTATTTACTTCATGCTAAATGAGAAAAAAGTAATCTTATTACTTACTTCCTTGTAAATATAAGCGAAATAAGGGAGTACCATAGGTTAAAGCTGGTTGCTATGTAACTGAAGTTCCTTTGTTTGTTTGGACAGGAGTTGACGAATTCCTGTGTGAGAAAAGTATAAGTTTTTCAAAGCTGAAACCAAAAACATGCAATATCTCAAATCCATGAAAAAATGTGTAAAACATAATTTGTATGTTTTAATGTTCTCTACATTTTTTGTGTAGTAAGTTTCTGTCCATCTCTTACAGTTTAGCAGTTATGCAAAATTCCGTAAAATTCATTCAGAAAAAAGTAGTTCTTTAGAGGCTATTCCCAGAAAATTCAAGATATACATTTTATTTGTCAGGTAAATATCTTTAATATACAATAATCAAAATCATTAGAATCATTTTTGAGAGAATCAAAATTTTTGAAAACAGTTCCATGTAAAGGGTAGTTGGGGGTTGGGAGATTTTCTTGAAAATCTTCATGTTGCATCCTTGTAAGATACCAAACTTAAATACCAATACCACACCCACTCACTCCCCTGCATGCATGCACATTTTTCTGAAAGTACTTTTTTTAGGATTCAGGGGGACCCAAAACGTATTTCTAGTGAAATCTTGGTATCAAATTTTTGGGTGGAATACAATACCTTCTCTATACCTTCTCTGCACATAGTACAAGTAGAGAAAGTAAAAATATCTGATGTTTTGTATTCACATTGTAAAGAAGTACTATTTAGACTTTCTTTATATACTCTTCTACAATTTATTCATACAAAAGGTTAATATTTTCTATACTTGTTGATCCAGATAAACTTTCAGTACACATTTACACATTTTATTGGATATAGTAGGTAAAGTGATAGATGTATAAAAAGTATGTCTGCTGTGATGTTTTTGAAATTCCATACTCTTTACAACTGAAAGAAAGGAAAAAGAAGAAAGAATCAAAGAAAAGAAGAAAAACACTTCACAAGTGAGAAAAATGTAAATATCTGAAAATTGGAATGATAAGGAATATTTCCAAAATTGTTGAACTTAATAAAAAATTTATGTAAAATAAATTGTGTGCATTACCGAGATGTATATTTTTTGTTTTATCTCTCATGGTTGACCAATCATAAAAAAGTCATTAAGAATGAAGAGGAATTCAAGAACTTGTTCCAGAAAATTTAAGATGTACATTTAATCTGCCATGTAAATATCCTAATTAATATATTTTAATCAAAATTGTTAAAGCATTTTTTTATTACTTACTTCTTTGTAAGTAAAAGAGAGTACACTAGGCTAAAGCAATAGAAAAAATCCTTTTAAAGCTGGTCCCTATGTGAAACAACTAAAATTTGGTTCTCTTTGCTTGCTAGAAGTAAACAAAAGAGAGACGAAAAGAAAAAAATGACTTCCCATTTGTTAACCTTTAAGTAGCTTAAAATTAAAACTAGTAACACGGAATATCTCGGAAACGGTTAGTTGTACGAAAGAAATGTATATGATATAAATTGTGTGCTTTAATGAGATCTACATTTTTTGTATAGAAGTTTTTGCCTATCTCTTGCAGTTATACAAAAGTCATTCAGAATGAAGAGGTTTTCAGAGACTATTCCCAGAAAATTCAAGATACATATTTTGTTTGTCATAAAAATATATTTAGCATGTGGTATTTTAATCAAAATCATTTGAGCCATTTTTGAGAAAATCAAAATTTTCAAAAAATGTTCTATACAAAGGGCAGTTGAGGGTGGGGGATTTTTCTGAAAATCTTTGTGCCACATCCTTGGAAGATACTCACATACACACACAGGCACGCACACACACACGTTCTGTGAATTCTCATTATCAAATTTTTGGGTGGAATTCAATCTTCTCTATTTACTATGTAAATTGAAATTTGGATGTATTTGCTTGCTAGGAGTAAACAAAAGGAGACAAAAAGAAAGATTACTTGCTGTTTGAAAAAAGTTTAAGTAGCTTAAAACTAAAACAAATAACACAAAATATCTTGCAGACAGTTAATTGTACAAAAGAAATATATATGACTTAAATTGTGTATCAATAAGATCTACATTTTTTGTGTAATAGCTTTTGTCTATCTCTTACAGTTTACCAGTTATGCAAAACTCAGTCTGAATGAAGAGGTCTTCAGAGGCTTTTCCCAGGAAATTCAAGATATACATTTTATTTGTCATGTAAATATAATTTATGGTATTCTAATCAAAATCATTTGAACCATTTTGAGGAAATCAACATTTTTGAAAATGTTTGCATGTAAAGGATAGTTTGGGGTGGGGGAAATTTCTTGGAAATTTTTGTGTTACATCCTTGGGAGAAGCTAAATTAAATACCAATTTGGTACTTAAAGGACTTTTCGTTTATGAGCTATGCTGTCGTCATCCTCCTCCCACACATATACAGAGACCTTTTTCTAAAACTGCTCTTTTTGGATTCAGGGGGTCTCAAAACATATTTCTGGTGAAATCTTGGTATCAAATTTTTGGATGGAATACAATACCTTCTCTATCTACTATGTACATTGTACATTTGTGCTAGGGAATGTAAAAATGACTTTATTTTAAGCTTTACAGAACCTCAACCCAGATTTCCAGTAAAATCTTAATATTGATTTTTGGGTGGAATACAACACTTCCTCTGTTTGTTGTATATGGTAGAAAAAATAAGACCCTGGTGTGTTCCACTGACATAACTTTCTCTACTCAGTTAAAACTGTTCTTACAAAGCTTATTCATGCATTTACTTCTTGTCAATCAAGAAAAACGTAATTACACATATTTTCTGGTAGACATGAGAAAAAATACTGTAGGCTAAACTAACACATTTTAAAAAGCAGAATCTGTATGAGGACTTTAAAATTCTATGCTCTCCTTGGTTACAAGAAACAAAACAATAAAGATTATCAACTTAAAAAAGATAAGAATTTAGTAATTAAAACCAGTACTAAATAATCGCTGTATACTTTAAAAATATTTACATTTTTTGTAAATATTTCTTAGCAGGTTCTGTCTAACTCTTTACCAGTCATACAAAATTGATTCAGAATGAAGAGGAGTTTAATAAAAATTGTAGAGATAAGAAGTTAGTAATTAAAACCAGTACTAAATAATCTCTGTATACTTTAAAAATATTTACATTTTTTGTAAATATTTCTTAGCAGGTAACTCTAACTCTTTACCAGTTATACAAAATTGATTCAGAATGAAGAGAAGTTTAATAAAAATAGTAGAGCTATTTTCGAGAAAGTAAAAAATAACAAAAACATCTCCAATAAAATGGGCTATTTGATGTGGGGAATTTCTTGAAAAATGTTAGGGTGACATTCTCATAGATGCTGAACTTTATTGTTAAAATTTAACCAGCTTTTTCTTTTGTTAATTATACTGTTCACTGTTTCATACATATACAATCTTTTTCTAAACATTTTATAAAGGGACCTCAAAACCTGTACTTTTGAGAAATCTCAGTATCTAATTTTTGGATGGAAAATAACTCTTTCTCTTCTTATTACAAATAGGTAAGTAGTGTTGAAAGTGAAAAGTTGCATTGATGTACTCTGACATAATGTGAAATGCAAGTGTCAGCTGTAAAGTTGTGCAGTTATTGAGGCAAGCCTTATGTCACATCCAGAAGGGAGGCCCATGGAGAAGTACTGTGATGTAAGCTAAACATGGAGCAGTGGCATAATGCAATTTTTAGTTTTTAAAATTTTTGCTATTTTTAAAATGACTGTATGGATTAAATGGTTAAATAAAATCATGTGCAATTTACTCTGTGGTGAAATGTTGAGCAAGCTGACTTCTCACCCTGGCAGGGGGGAGGGGGGAAGTCCTGGGTTTGTGTCACGTTTGGAGCAGGGAAGTTTTCTTTAACCAGAATCATTCCCTATCCCTCACAGGGTTTGGAAGTATGCGAGAATGAATGTTTTGTGCTTGAAAACATATAAAAGTTATTTAAAAGTAAAATTAAAGGTTAATAACCTAATAGTGTCATTTCACAAGTCAGGACCCTTGATATGACATAAATGTTAAACAAGCTATACAAATAAAACAATGAAAAGAAACAAAATCAAGTGCTTTATTCACTCTAATACAATAAAAGGTTTAAAACTAGAAATGTTTTGTATTTCTCATTAAATGGAAGAAATACGTATATTATCACTTATAAACTTAAGGAAAAATAAACAAATGATATTCAGTACTTATAACTGTTACAGCAAATATATATCAATCCTTCAATTGACATTGGCTTACTATCCCGTCGTACATTTTTTCCCCTTTCTTTGTATTAGTTTGCGGAAAATATAGGTTAAACAAATCATTTATTAAAGCAGTGGCCCTCAGTTTATTTATTTTTCAATTTATACCCTGTGTTTAAATAGTCGTATCAGCACCTTTTTACCCTTGGAACATATTGCCTATCAGCAATGATGTTAACTCACTGGATTGGTTGCTGCAATTTTCAACCTCAGGAGTTGCAACATACAAATTGGTGAAGTTGTTAGTGAACAACTTCAATACTTTTCCAAAATTTGAGAGTTTGAATTGAAAAATTCTTTGGAGTTAGTAGATAAAATCAAGGGGGCAAAAATAGACATAAATGAGACATTGTCCTCATTTGACGTGACAGTACTATTCTCTAACATTCCAACACAAAAACTTCAAGTTCCATTAAAATAATTGCTTAATACAATAGAAATGGAACTAGTAGAAACAAAATGATGTGTTTCGTTAAGAAATCTAAGCACTGAGCAAAACCAAAACAATTGAAATTCAGTTCTCTTTGCTTGCTAGAAGTAAATAAAATAGAGATGAAAAGAAATATGTCTCCCCTTTGAGAAAAGTTTAAGTACCATAAAACTGAAACCAGTAATAACTTAGAATATCTCAAAAACGCTCAACTCATAAAAAAAAAAAAATGTAAATGACATAAATTGTGTGTTTTAATAAGTTATACATTTTTTGTGTAGCAAGTTTTTGTCTATTTCTTACGGTTTACCAGTTATACAAAAGCATCCAGAATGAAGAGGTCTTTACAGACTATTCCCAGAAAATTCAAGGTATACATTTTGTTTATCATGAAAATATCCTAAACACATAGCATTTTAATAAAAATTGTCAGAGCCATTTTTGAGAAAATAAAAATTTTAGAAAAATGTTACATGTGAAGGGTAGATGGGATTTTCTTGAAAATCTTTGTGTCACATCCTTGGAAGATACTGAACTTAAATACCAAGTCACTTTTTTTTTACACTTTTTGCTCCACTTTGCCTTCTTTTAGGAAGACGATTTCAGGGTACCTTAACCTTATCTTCAGTTTGGGGGGTTGACTGACGCTAGATACAACAGGTGGTTGTGTGAAGCCTGATGTTGTGCTACCCTCTGCTCTTGTCAACAGGATGACGTCATCCACAGTGGGGACCTCAAAATTCATAAGGGAATCTTCTTCGGTGATAAAGATGTTTTCCCAAACTTGCAGTTCCAAAGGTTTCTTTACATATTTAATCAACTTATTTCTTCCTTTATGTTATGATTTGCAGACCAAAAATGATGAGGTACTTCAGACTTGTCTACATGCTTGTACCTAATGCTTCTCAAGTGTTCCTTCATCCTAGTTTCCAAATTTTTTTTGTTTTTCCAATATAAAACTTACTGCAGCCTTGGCATCTCATTTTATAAATCCCTGATTTTTTAGTGTTCGGTGTAGTACCTTCCAAAGGGTCATTCAATAAGTTCCGGATATTTTGAGGGGCCAGTTTAATATTAAAGTCTTTAAAAATGCTTTCGAATTTCCAGAACACTTTTGGGTGAAAAATAAATTTGTAAAATTTCGCTGATGGCTTTTCCAATTTTTCCTGAGCTGTGATTTCATGTAGTCTTTTATTTCTTTTGTGTCTGTAAATCAATATGTCTATGAAGTTTGTATTGTAATTGTTCAGTTTGGCAAGCTGATCAATGTGTGTATATTCTTTTTCGTATTCTGATTTATTCAATGGGATATTGATTAGCCTATTAACTAGACTATGAAAGATGGCAAGTTGATATTGTACTGGGTTAAACTGGTTCTGTTTTTTGTAACTGCACATGTGTTGCTTTTCTGTATATGCCAAATTCCAAGCTTGTTTCTGTTCTCATTGTTTTCTGATCTAAAAGGGGGAGGGGTTATTTGATATACCAAATATGATATTTAAGCAACTTTTTATTTTTGAGCTATGCTGCCCACAGATACACACGGACATATTTCTAAAAATGTTTGGATTCAGGGGGTCTCAAAACATTTATTTCCAGTGAAATCTTCATAATAAATTTTGAGTGGAAAACAATACCTTCTCTATCCATTATTACATTCTCTAGTCATATACGACTGGAGAAAGTAAAAAGTGTAATTGATTAATGTGTTAAAAGCCAACTCCACAAATATGCCCGAATAAGTTTTGTATTTATACACACAACTAATGTGCAAGCAAACAGAAACACACACGTATATGAGAGTCAATTACAGCAATTTTGTATGCTACATAATATGAAAGAGCCCATTCTTCACTAAATATGTGAGCAGCTATTGTGAAACGTGTTTTGTAATTGTATGCAGCAGTGTTCCATCACAGCTTGTGTGTTTCAAACACCAAATGAGAAGGAGAAGGGTGGAAGTTACCTGACACATGGTGCTATGAATGCTCATACGTGGGCTAAGGGAAGAGTTTCATTGGAGAAAGTTATCTACAATGATGAGCTATGAGTGGCAATTTGCATCGAAACAAAAAACATACCACGTTTTATCTAAATAGCATGGTGATATTGTAGTGTTAATGGACAAAGTTAATAAACAGAGTTGATGAGTCTTTTCATAATTTTGTCCCTGAGCAATGTTTCAACCAACTTCATTTCAGATGATGCAAGCCTGGAGACATAAAGGCAATGTTCAAATATGTGGAAATATACATATACAATTATTACATAAAATGATTGAAAAAGTGGAAATTAATATAATTAATATATAATATTATTAAACTTTTTCTTTCCAAGAAATAGTTTAAATTCTTGATAAAGTTTATTAGTAATTACATTTCATAAATTTGTTCTTTGGTATGGAATATGTAAGTTTGAAATATTTACTTATTGTAGGTTGTGTTATGGTTCTTTTTGCTAAAGTTGCAAGTGGTTGGTTTAACAATACATAACATCTTATATTGCTTTTAAAAATTCAAGTATAAATGATGAAATATTACCTGCAATAATTCAAAAGCAACTGGAAATGCCTATTACTTCTTTCTTGAAGTTCAATTCATTTGTTCAGCAGTAAGTGGCTTACAATACTACAGGTGAAAGTAGTTAATACTAAAATGTTTCCTTTTATGCAAATACTGTAAGTAATTGAAATATTAGGTTCTTTTTCCTGGATGTAACCAATTTTTAACAGTTGGAATGATACAATACTTTGATTGGTTATAGCATCTGCACAATAAACCAGAATTTTATGTTCCAAATCTTGACTATGATATCCAATGGAGTTCAAAGCTTTTGATTCATAGGGAAGCCCAAAATGCTCTTGGAAATATGCATAGAATTGGATGTTTTGAACATAACATTGGCAACATAGCCTTGTTTATCTATGGCATTTGTGTATTACCTCATTCAAAATCTTTCTTGAGGCATAACTCACTAGGAAGTGGGGAGTCAGCTTTATCTGTATAATACACATGTTTTTATTCCAAGTCTCCCCATATTCTTGTACATTAGCCTGACACTAGATATAAGATACTCAAAGCAATCATGTGGCACAAACCTGACCAATTCTGCTCTAGGGTCTTTTCCAAGTAGAGAAGAAGAAAGTATGCAACCTTCAGTTAATTGAACCATGAAAGGCTACTTTATGTTCATAAGCCAGGCAACTCAATATATTAAGGGATTTGCTTTTGACCTGTTTACATTCTTGAGAGCAAATATGAATCTGACTTATTAATTAAATAACTCAGAAGTTTGAGACAAGTGAAGTAGTTCAAATATAACAGTTGAAAATGAGTCGGAATAGTGACACTCACCTTACTTAAATAAAATTTTTTCAAAACATATGTTTCAAGGGCATTTGCCCTCTTCTTCAGTTGAGGTCCGACTAATGGTTGGAATTTGTGCTCTGAGGTCTGTTATGGTGGAGACATTTGGTGTTCTCAGTAGAAGTTCATAATCATGAGGCGGTATTTCAAAATTCATCAGTTGGTCTTTGTGTTGTGTAATGAGAATATTCTCCCAAACTGTGAGTGCTGCCGTGCTGCCACATTGTTTACAGGTTTTAGCAACTTTATGTCATTTTCTATTTCGTGATGTGATGTCCAAAAATGGTGCGCTACTGCTGATTTATCTGTCTGTTGCTGTTTGATATGTCTGAAATGTTCTTTTAACCTTGTTTCCAATCTTCTTTTTGTTTGACCAATGTAACATAATTTGCAGTCCTTGCAGCCAATTCTGTAGATACCTGACCTCTGGTTTGTAGGTATGGGGTCCTTAATGTCTGTTTTCAGTGTATTTTTTATGTTGCATTAGTTACTTGAAGCTAAACTTATATTGTATTTCTTGACATTTTTTTTGAATTTTCTATCTGCTGTTGGATAAGTGAATTATTTATATATAACTTTTGGTTTTTGTGTGGACAGAGTGGTGATTTGTTTTAAGATTAATTTCTCCTTATGTTTTTCAATTTTTTGGTCAATGATGTTCAGGTAGAAGAGTACAACACAGAATACCTCCAATTAAAACACATAGCCTCAGCCAATGGTTTTAACCCTGACATCATTGACCAAAAAATTGAAAAACATAAGAAGAAATTAACCTTAAAACAAATCACCACTCTGTCCACACAAAACCAAAAGTTATATATATAAATAATTCACTTATCATCCAACAGCAGATAGAAAATTCAAAAAAATTTTCAAGAAATACAATATAAGTTTAGCTTCAAGTAACTAATGCAACATAAAAAATATACTGAAAACAGACATTAAGGACCCCATACCTACAAACCAGAGATCAGGTATCTACAGAATTGGCTGCAAGGACTGCAAATTATGTTACATTGGTCAAACAAAAAGAAGATTGGAAACAAGGTTAAAAGAACATTTCAGACATATCAAACAGCAACAGACAGATAAATCGGCAGTAGCGCACCATTTTTGGACATCACATCACAAAATAGAAAATGACATAAAGTTGCTAAAACCTGTAAACAACGTGATAGCACTCACAGTTTGGGAGAATATTCTCATTACACAACGCAAAGACCAACTGATGAATTTTTAAATACCGCCACATTATTATGAACTTCTACTGAGAACACCAGATATCTCCACCATAACAGACCATAGAGCACAAATTCCAGCCATTAGTCGGACCTCAACTGAAGAAGAGGACAAACATCCTTGAAACATATGTTTTGAAAAAATGTCATTTAAGTGTCTCTATTCTGACTCATTTTCAACTGTTATACATGAATTTGACTAACGAATAGAGCACATTATACTGGGTCTTCAAATTTTTTTGGCTGTTAGAGCCAGTGGTTTTAAATGCATGATATTGTTATTAGATCAGTGATCCCCTTATCTAAAAGGAGAGGTGGGGAATTGAACCTTGGGCTGCAGGCATTGTCGACTTTGTAAACAGGTTGATGTACTGGGTGGTGCAGAACTATTTTTCACCAGTACATTTTGTGCGCTCATTAGTTTTTGTGTTTTCTTAATTTATTCTGTGTAGGTTAGAATTTATTTACTACTGTAATGAGTATGAGCAGCATTTATTGTAATGAAGTTGTGCCATTTAAGCCCTCTTTGGTACCATAACCATCCAATTATTTGAGTTACCTATCAGTATTAATGTTGCAATTGCAGTTTAGAGGCACAAGCAAATGTTGCAAATGTAAACTTTGGAAAGGTACAATACAAGTCCCATTTCACTCATTATTCGCTAGACTCTATAAGAGGCAGTGCGTGAGAAACTTACTACCTAGTATTGATGTAATGCATGGACAAACAACTGCCGGCAGAGGCCAAATAAATCTGAAGACCCTATATAACAATGATACATACAATGTTAATCTGCTTTTATTGCATGGCTCAAATTCAAGAGCAGAACTGGTTCTGCTTGGCTGCTTCCAGCACCTCAGGTGGGAGGTAGTCTATTTTTAAATTAAATTATGCTGCTCATAGATGCCACTAAGCATGTTTTATCTTTAAGCATTGTGCATCAGTTACAATTGGTACAACTTTCATACCCTAACAATATGGCACTATTACCTGAATAAGTATTTTCCTAATGTGAACATTACTTTAAAAAAATATTCAGCAGATGACCCAAGAACACTTAGAATGATTTAAATCTTTGTGAGTCAAGTGAATTGAATGCTTGAGAGCTACTGCCTGAGCTCTGAATGTAGAATGCCAAGTACTCTATGAATTAGACATGTTGACACACCTTTTTATTTTAATTACTCCATCTCCGTGTTTAGTACATTTCCTCATAATACTAATGTGATTTCCTAGATACCATTGCTGGCTGATTCTCAGTATGCATCTAACTGAAATTTAGAACCCTTCCTTATCTTGTACTTCGTTAGTAACTTACTGCAGTCTGAGCCATTAATTACTTTTTGTCTACCAAAATTTTAATTTTCCTCCTTATACAACTTTTTCTTATGCAAAATAATACATGAAAGTTTTCAATAAGAATTATTTTACATTTAAACTGCTGCAATCATATTATAAATCCATATTAACATTACATATTTCCTTACCTATTATTGCCATTACTATTTGCATAGCTCTTTTTTATGAATCATTGCATACATTTATGCTTTATGTATTTAATATGGAATATTAATTATTAGCAGAGTCTATCTATATTGACTTCCTATAGCAAGTTTGTGCTAGACTTTTACGAATAACAGCTTTTGTGACAAGAGCAGGTCAAAATGGCATTGATGTGAAGGATGTTGCCCATGAAGTTTAAATGTTGGCACTTACATAGAGATTGGAGAGAAATGTATCTGTAGAAACAAATGTGTAATCTAAGGAAACAATTTATATAACTTGAGGAGTTGTACGTCAGTCTTCATAAAATTTCATGGTGTAGTTCCATCCAACCATATACATTATATGATTCATGTAGATTTGCCCATATCATCATTGATGACTTGGTATTACAGCAATTCTCTTTCACTCACCAGATATCCCTGCAATGTCATACGAGCATGTAGTTCACCAGAGAAGCCTGCACTCTTTTTGAATTGTACTTTAATGCTTGGTCAGTTCTCCCGTTCCTTTTTAATTCTCAGTTTAAGTTTAGTAATTACGTCCCTAGGGACGTTACACAGATTGCACCATCTCTGTAATTTTTGTTGTTGCGTCCCTAGGGACGGAGGCACGAGCTGGTGGCAGCCGGGCGAGGCACGGAAAAGCAGCAGCAGGTGATTGGTTGCATCGACCTGGGTTTGGGCTGGACTCTGGAAATAGGATATCTTCGAATGGATTGGTGAGTTCTTAATGAGGTGGAGGGTAATTTTTCTTTTGCCCCATTTTTCCCTCGCATGAAACAGTTTCTTCAATGCTCATAGTAGATTCTGCAATAATCCCCAATGAAGGCCCAATTTGTCAGTTCTGGTACTTTGGTGGTGGTTTTCAGCTCCTGCAGATGTTTACAGAGAAAGAGCATAACACTATAATTCTTGAAAAGTGTGTTCAGCCAGATATTTTGTATGGAGAGAGAGAATAAAAAAAAAAGGCCAGCCCAATACAAGGTCAATTAAATATAAACGAGACTTTCCTTTTCACTGTCACAGAAGTTGTATAAACTTACTCTTCAGATATCTTAGATTCTTCTCTCCATTTTCATGGAAGTCATTGCTATTACCAAAAAGTACATTACACTGTAATCAAGTTGCTTATGAAGAAAGGAATAAAACTCATCATTTTTAAACTACAAAGCACATCTTGTCACCTTTTTAACTAGTAGCACATCTGCCTAAAAGTTATAGAATGGTTTTGAGGGAAGCAAAAACTGTTGAAAAAGAAACTGGTTTATAATGGGCAAGAAATAGGCTGGGTGTCTGCAACCTATTCTTTGGTGAATATAAGCTTTGCTAATATTTTAAAATATTCATTATAGCCCAAATTACTAAAACCTCACAGGCAGATACTAGCTGTATCTCATTTATACAAAGAATATTTCTATTAGCATATTACCTTCCCCTTAATATGAGATGTGTTATGGCATCATTGTCACAAACTTTTGCTGAAATGTATCATTGTGTGTGCAATTACTATGAACATGACTGTAAACAGTACTAGGAAGAACCAAGCTAGATGCTGATGCGCAACTTTCTGTAAAAAATGTTGAATTACAATTCATAATGAATAATGTAAAACACGTAATGTAATGCTTCAACCTATTATTGAAATATAAAAGAATACGAAATGGTTGAAGAACCACCAGCGTTCCCACTGATATTTTTTTTTTCTGACATAAGTACAATAAGTAGACTTCTTGAATACACAGCTGCTCTTTCAGCAAAGTATTTGCTATTTGTGCCATATCCCTTGAGATGCATATGTAATTGCATGTGCCAAGTTTGGGTACTTCCAGGAAATTGGTCACATTTGTGCCTGTGTTTAAGAATATGTCTCAGGAACTGATGATGATTTATGCCAGATTACATGTGGGACACTGTCTCAAATTCTAGCAACAAATTCTTGAATGTGAATGTAGCTTCAGAAATCTCCAGATTTAATTTCCTATATTTAGCAGATCAACATTTTGAGAAAATTATCATTATAAGAGGAATAAGTGTTGGTGTGATTGCTTAAGTAATTTGCTATTTTTGAAGGAAAGAGACATAAAACTCCATTCCCTCTGACAGAAATTGTTGTAATGAAGAATAAACTTGGATACCATGTATTTGCAGTTTGGTTCAATAAACTGCAAAAAGTAACTTCTTGTTTATATTTGATCACTCCTCATTTCTAAACTATACAGTTGAGAATCTCTATTCTTAGTGGCAGTACAGTGCATCATCACAAAATTACAGAAAAATTTAAGTAGTTAGAAAATGATCTCAGCAGTTACATATATTGAACTATTTCTTTATTTTAATTTGACCATGGTTGGAGTTGGAAAGAAGAGAGTGAAGGATAAGAAGTGAAAATAATTACATTCTTTCTTTGGAATTGTTTTGTATGGCCTAAATTTGTAAGATACCTTTCTCTCTTTAGGCATAACAATTGGAAATAGCTCAGAAATGTTATTTAGTTATGCAGGAGACCTGGCATATGTGTAAGTCTGCCATCAGAATTCTATATATGTGCATGTCTATCTGGAAAGTAACCACCAGTTTAGTTATTAATTGGGAATTTTATCCTCTGCATAGGACTTTCCATCAAATCTAACAGACTCTTCTTCCACATTATGAATATCCAGTCATGAAGTAATGCTTAAAGGAGTACTGTATCAAAAAGCATGTTGGCATATTAGAGTATGTGTAGCGCATAACTGAAATTTGCATTCAAAATATGATACCATTCTCAATCTACAACACAGTAAAGCAGCAACTGATGACTCTTTCTGCAATAAGACATTTAGCAGTTTTTATCGGGCATTTTGGTGTTATTGTTGATTATTGATGTGACAAACGCATGCAGAGAATTCATTATTATCATTAATTATGAATGAGTCTTCGGCCATCTAATTACACTGTAATATTACTGACCTACTGGGGTAATATTACTGACCTACTGGGGGAGTCTCTGGTCTGCATATGAAAAGTTTTCTGGTGTCTAATTACTCCTGACTGATTGGTGCTTATTTGCAGCAACTGTGCCACCTTGCAATGTTTATGGCTGTACTAATACTATCAGTAAAAATAAAGGTATTGGCTTGTATTCTTTTCTGAACAAGAATAATTTCCCAAGTATATACAGGAAATAGCTTTTGTATTCAAAGTAAAACAATTTCATGCCTACATCAAGTTAAGTAATAGCACACATTTCCAAAATGAAGATGTTAATGAGTCAGATATGATAACCCACACGCAATAACCTGAAGCTCAGGAGTGCCAGGTAGGCCAGGGCTTTTTGTGGGGCTTTCCATTAGGCCAGTACCTGTTTTATAAACTGGCCTCCCTTGCACCTGCACACCTACATTCCCTTGAGTGGACATGCCACATATGCATGTCAGCCCCATTAGGAGATGACTACCAAATACTTCGATGGGGGTGATGGTTAGTAGCCAGAGGACATTAAGGCATCTCACAATCCTGCCCAGATGTACCCAATTGCTCATGGGTTTCGGGAACAACTACACTGCCAAAATCAACCTAGTTCAAAGCTCCGTTATGGGAGGGACTCAGATGTTCAGCCCAATGTACTTCTATTAATGTTAGAAGTACCATGAGTACTTCGGGGTCCCAGCGCTCACACTGCCAGATATGAAGAAAAGGCTTATTTCTGATAAACATTCACAAGTGAACAATGATGCTGTCCCATCAAAGTTTCTAGGTCCTCCAATAACAAAATTCAGGAAAAAAAGCTTCTGGTTTCATAAGGTAGAAAACTGTTTCACAATGTTAGAAAGCCATAAGTGTGGTACTAGTACCACATCAGAAGCTGAGACATTGGAATTTGATAACATATAAGCAGCTATGAAAATTTTCAGTGTGAGTACACAGAAGTATTATAAGTGAGGCAGAAGAAGATGGTGGCCACTCCTAATTGTTTCATATGAAGATTACAATCCTTTCTATGATATGAGGGCTTTCAGTAAAGAATGATCATAATTTTTTTGGACTACTTATCTTTATTCATCCTCATAATTTTGTAGTCTATCTCAGACTAGTCTTCTTTAGATACACTGCATCTGTCCCAGTGTTTCTGATGGTATGCGAAGACATGCTTGAAACCATTTTTGAAAGGTCCTTCTTGGTGCAACATCCAGACTGTTTCATGGCTATATGGTCTTTTGCTCCTGATGTGAACTTGCAAAGTTTTCAGGACATCCCTGTAGAATTGTCCAAGTTACTGATGTGTATGTGGGTACAATGTGCTGATAAACATTCCATAAATATTAAAAAATAAGATGACCATAACTTTTCCAGCAGAATCAACCACTTTTGCTTTTTGGAGGATTGGTGATGAAGATTTCCACACTGAGCTTTGTTGCTGTTTACTCTCAGGATCAAAATGATTAGTTAAGTTCCATCAGCGTTGACTACCTTTAAATAAACTTGGGTCTTCATCTATCATCAACTTCAACTGCAAACACACCTGCATGCAAATGTCCATTTTGAGAATCAGCACCCAAACATGTTTCATGTGTAAATATTTTTTGTATACTTGATACCCAATGAAATATTCGTATTTTGGAAAGTGTTCAGAAGGTTATTCTTTGATCCTCTCTCATAATGACTTATGCAAAAGCAGTAACTGGAGCACTGAATCCACCTTCCTTTGAATTGATTGTCTCCCCTCTTTAAACAATTTAAACCATTTTTGAGATGTACCTGTAAGGAAGACCAAACTCTCCATAGGCCTCCTGTAACATTGCATAGGCTTCAGCTGAAGAATTGAGACAAATGCTGTATATTGTGTCACCTCCAGTTTTGCAATTGGCAATACTGAACATGTCTCTGCAGAGGGGGAGAGAGAGAGAGAGATATGTGTGTGCTTTGGTGTCATTTAAATTATGTGACAGAAACTATGAATGTCAATCAGGTGTATGTTTTAATGTGGAAACTGTTTGCATCAATGACCATTCGTTTAAATGGCAATCTTCAGATAAAAATAGCTCTTAAACTGGTAAGATTTATGTTACCTCTGGACTGTACATGTATGGACCTACTTTCAATGCTTTCAGAACACTTGCAGAAACAATCAAGATGTGTTGTTTTAGTGCGCTATACTTTTATAAATTGGCTAAATAATATTTTATTTCTTACCATTCAGTGCATGTGGGTTGAGGGAGAAAAGGGATTCTAATTTTGCAGCAGCAGTTGAAGAAAGCTTATTTTAAAAGAGATGGGAAATTTTCAACAAAATATGTCACTTATACCATCATAAACCTGAAGATTTCTAAAATATGACTTCATTGTTTTATAGAGGTGCATGACATAAGGAGACATGGAAAAGCATGCTTGTGAAACACTACTACAGAAAACATGTCAAAAGTACCCTGAAAATGTTTCTGTCTGATAGACACAGGGATAAGGGTTGTGATGAAAATGATGTTTCCATTTATTCTCGTGAGTTTTTACATATGGCATTTTGGAAAATAGCTGGTGAAAAAGTGAAAAAATTTAACGGATATAACAATGATTTGATTATATATGAATGGAATAAGTTTATAATCATCTCTAGTGATCTTGTCTACATGTGAAAACAATCCTAAACTGCTTATTGAAACATTCACTTCAATTCTAAAACTAAAGATGCAATATACACACATGGGAAAAGGGAATAAAAATTAACATCCTATTTGCGTGGAGACTGTAATTGAATTCAAAATTTTGATCTGCAAAAAATAATTTGTGATAAAAGGTTACTGAAAGATCTAAGTCATGCATATAATTTTATACATACTGGCAGTCTAGAATGGTTATAATTTACCTCAAAGTAAATGCCCAAGTTACACCGTTCCTGACATAACAGAAGGTCATTCTCAAAATGTTGGGTCATTATCTAAGATAAAACTCAGTAAAGAGGGAGCTGAGGAAAGGTATTTCACATGCTTCAGCTGGAGTGCTAATGGAATGGATTGCAGAGTGACATCACCATCATCAAATCCCAAACTTTAACAGGTATGTAACTCGAGAACTATTTGTGTTATTGGCTTCGAACTTTCACTATTGTATTTATAATTATTTGTAGAATTACTGAATTGCATTTACCAATGACATGATGTTTGAATGCAGTACTCCTTTAAGGCCATTTCATATCAGAAAACCTCTCACTTTTAATAGTTACTATAACATTATGTAGAATATATAGAGGTTAGCAAATGTGGAGAAACTGAAGTTTTTGCCAAAAATACAACACACAAACCCTACTGTTTCTAGAAAAAGACAAGTACTTTTTATAGGGAAGAAGTTATATACTTTTATGTTACTTTTCTAACTACACCATTATCTGTTGAAAAATTTTAATATTACATTTCTTGTTTAATATCTATTCTGAAGAAACACATTCCCAACGGCCAGTATATTCATGAACTTTTAACTCTCTTTAAGTTATGTGGTTTGATGCACAGGAATAGATAATATGCACCACTTTTTTTAAATGTCCTGTTGCCAAAGTGAAGATCTTATATGAATCTCCTTTCAAACTTCTAGTTTGATTGCTTTCAATAAGAAGCGCTGCATACCATAAAAATGCTTCTGGCATGCTCCTTCCATCAGCCACAAACCTCCTTCAGAAGATGTGGTGTTTGTAGTACATATTTTGAACACAATAGTTGTATAATTTTAATAGAGTTACTCTCTGACTGTGAAGATCAAAATATGCTTATAAAACTTGAAGTAAGGAACCTGGAAGAGAAAGTGTACTATTTTGAACATTCAGTCGTATTGAATTGGAAAACTGAAAAATAGTACCAATGTGAATTAACTTTTTACTTTGAATTGTAGTTCTCATTATGGCAATATGTTGTGTTTATTGTTATAAATATGTGCAAAAAAAGAATTAAGGAAAAAAACCTCTGATAGGTTGCAATATATTTTCCACACTACATCTTTCTTGAAGCAATAGCTTTCCTGCACCTCCTGCTTTCATTGAATCATCCTTAGCTAGGGCTATACACACATAGTAAAGCCTTGGACAAGTGATTAAGTGAGAAGTGAAACTTATATAATCTCCTGCTAATACAGACTTCTGGATTTCATTCAGCTTTTAATTGTAAGTGAAAGTTCTTTCAATAAGTCTAGTGCTCTAGTAGTTGAAGGGAAATTCTACTGGTCATGACAGATCTTCAAAGCGTTAGAGAAGAGGCTGGATACTTTTCGGAAAGACCCATCACCTGAAAAAATTGATAACATACTGATATAATCTTTCATTTTGCAACTAAAAGAACACACTTAGAAATCAAAGAATTTTGTACCTTTTGTTTTACTTGGGGCTAATTTATTCTAACTGTAACAGGTGTGTCTCGGGGAGGGGGTTTCTGTGACAGAAGAGCAGTTGAGTTCTGTCAACTGGGCTGACTACCGGAAGCTGACACGAGGTTTGGCTGCCATCTTGTTTAGTCCAACAGAGTTAGCTACTCGCTCCGTCACAGGTCAACGTTGGAGTCGTGCTGGGCTTGCAGGAAGTCCTTGTCGACCAATTAAACCAGCTCTAGATCGTGCCAAAGTACAAGCCATCATCAGTAAGTCCATCAAATTGCATATGATATCTTTTATATGCTCTGGCATCAGCAACAATCTCTCTTGAGGCAGAATTTGCTGAATGGTATGTTGTCGATTATTTCTTATCTTTCTAGGAATGAACTTGCATGTCTGGTTTCTTTGGAGGATATTTTTTTGGGATGTTAGTTCATGGTATCTTATCATGATTTCTTGACAATTCAGAGGTTGCTGGTGATATGTGTAATCATTTGCCGAAGTGACATAGAAGGCTAAATTTGAAATAATGTGTGCTACTGTATATACACATTAGTGCTGATCATGATTACTGTCAAACATGATCCCATCTTTGTTTAAAATTTAAGATTCTTGGAATATTTATTAAAAAATGCATCCATTTTAATCATATTTATGTATAATGCAAATTAAGTTATTTTAATACCAATGTAATCTACTTAGAATGAGAGCTGAATACCAGAACAGTGTTGCTTTAGGGCATTTCTCAAGTTGGCATGAGTGGACATAACATAAAAACATTATTTGTTGAACTTTTCTACATAGATAATTACATCTATTCTGCACTCAAATTAATGCCCTGAAGCATATTGATTACAATAGGATAACCTTAGGATTGTAATTAAAGAGTCACCAAATGTGATAATTGGACACCACTTAATATCTCAGATAACATTATAGGAATACAATGGGATGCAAGAATTTTAGTGTCTTTAAAGCCAACCAATATTTTGATTACATTATAAACGTGCAAATTAAAATACTATAAATAATTTTAACTTTGAAACCACTATGCAATTTAGTTTAAATACTCTGTTCTGCTAATGTATCACACACTTTAATCAATAATTGAAATTTGAAAATCATGTAATAAAGTTGTGGATTTTCCTAATTTGTTCCCAGTGTCCCTTATGTATGAATGTATGAAATGAGAAATCAGGTACAAATCTTTTTAATAAATAAAATCTAAAACGTTTGATGATTTTTTTCTAGTGTTTAACACCTCCTTTACTACTTGTGGCACTGCAGGCAGTGACACTGATGATGCATAGAATGAAGGTGGAGCACAGGTGGAATGCGATGCCAGTGGAAACTGGCGAACCCGGAGAAAATCTGCCCCTGCACTGCTTTGTCCACCACAAATCTCATATGCAGTCACTTGGGATCAAACCCGGGGTGTCTAGGTGAGAGGTGAGTGGTCTAACCACTTGGCCACGGCACGGCCAATCTAAAACATTTCTGAAGGGTAATTTACTATATACTTGGATTGAAAATCCATAGTTTGCTGGTGAATATTGTTTATTTTTCTCGCAATGATATCCAACAGCACTAAGAATTTAAGGGAGGTATTATACCCTGGTACCAAAATCTACCTTAAAATTCCTGTGAGAGAAGTCAAGTGATATAAGAAGGCTATTTAGCTACCAATTTTAGCTGCAAGATTTCAGGCTCAAAGTGAGAAAATTGTAGCAAAATGCAGTATGCAATACAGTATGGATATTCTTGTTGGAAGTGTTGCAAGATTCACTCCCCTTTCTCTCTTTCAAGTCAGCAATTAGTCATTCATTTCAGTGAATTGGCACAATTTTTCCTTCTTTATAGCAAATTGGATAAAAGAAGTAATATTCTCTTATTTGCTGCCATAAACCAACCAAAAGAAGCAGTGATCACCCAAAGCATTAGTAGCACATTTGTATGCAATGGTATGTCTGTTAGTTTAACATTGTTAGTAAGTAATTAACTACTTTATAATGCACAACCAAACAAATACCTATCTTATTAACAAATGTTATGTTAGCTTACTGTCTTCATATTGCCTCTGTTTTTAGTACAGGAGATGTTATGTATAAAACCACTACTTGTGTGAATACAGTGCATAAAGAATTGCAAAATGGCCACAGTTTTGCACCCAGCTCCAAGTGTCAATATGATTGATCTTCAACAGGTATAGGAGACATTTCTTTAGACCAAGCATCACCAACTCGCCTGATTTTATGTCAGAGCAACCAGGCTTGCTCTTTGCATGCAGTGGATAAGCACATCACGTGTCTCTTGTCCTTGTATAGTGTGCTGTGTGTCAGTTTATAATATCGGAAATAGAAAGCAATCCAACAAGCAATCCACTTCTACATTTATGCCTGCCTAAAAGGAATTTTCCTAATTTATAGAAAGTGGCAAAATAAGTGTTTAATTTGTAGAAAAGTTCTGCACTCAGAAAATTCAGGTTGCAGCATTATTACACAACTCATGTAAAATGCATTCAAGTGAAAATGACAGTTACCAAGTAGAAGCATTGCTCTTTCAAACTGTATTCAATCCCAATTGATTGGCAATATGCTGTTTCATATTCTCTGCTATTAATGTGGACATCTTGTGTTACAGAATCTCATGCAGTTAATGATACATTGCAATTACAATGTTATTAACTAAGCTAAGGAGCTTATTGTTTTATTAAGTTAATACTATAGTAATTGGCCTTTTTTTTTGTTGTTTTGTTTTGTTTTGTTTTGTTTTGTTTTGCTATGACTACAGTTACCACCAAACTTATGCAAATATATAGCTGTTCATAACCAAAGTATAAATACTTATGCAATTGACATACTGTAGCAATTGTTTTACCAGTCTTGACCCTATAATAGGTGTATTGACTTAAGATTATGTATTTCAATGTAAAATGTTACTTGCTGCCACAGCACTGAAGGAATTATTGTTCTTGCTTTCCTTACAGTTGGTTTCACAGTGCACAGTAAGTGATTTACAGGAATATTGAGCATCTTTGCTTTGCCAAAAGACAACCAGTTTGTGACATAAGCTTTAGATCACCCAAAGGCTGAAAGACTGTAGCATTTTCTTAAATTTTGAAAGGCCATCTTTACAAAAAAAACAGAGAACTTACTCATAACTGTTATGTGCATGGTGTTCATTTTTCCACCAAATATTAAGCAAAAGTTGATGTCCGTACAGTATGGAAAAACAGCAAAAATACCAAGACTAAGATAGAAACTAAACCACATGCAGTTTCACACATATTTCCTAATTTGCCCAATAGTTGTATAAAGATAAATAAGAAACACAAGCCTCCCATAAAAATCTTGAGAACTGGAAAAGATGCCATCGAGATGATTGTTTGCTGAAGAAAAAAAAATTAGAAATAAATTTTATTAGGCCACAATATTAATTTAAAACTACCAAATCTTCTAGAGACAACATTTCAGATATAAAATCAAACACTGTCTCAATGCATTCAAGACTGTAGCACAAACAAAAGCAGAAACTAATAGCAGACATCATGTTAAGAAAGGAAATATGGTTAGAAATAAAAAAAGGATCATTTTGAGGATGAATTTTTCCTGTATTCTCAATTTTTGAAAATAAAATCTGTGAGAATTTACAGATGCCTTTTAAGCCATTTTGCTTTCATTGCCCTCAGAAGCTTGCTTAGAAACTTAGTAAAGGGTCTTAAATGTACCCTATGGCATGAATTATCATATTACAAATGCAATAGGTGATATTTTTACTGAATGAAAATGTTGGATTGCTATTTTTCAACAGATTCAAATTAAGGGAAGAAATGCAGTTTAACCCTAATACTCTTGTGATGATAAGTCATCCACTGTTGACTTCCTGTAGGTATACATGCTATGTCTATCCACATACCTGCAAAACTTCTTTATCTTAAGATAGAAATATGAACACAAATCTGAATTTTCTCTCACCTCTTTTGTAAACAAAATGTGTTTTTATACAAATTTAATTGAACACAAATTGAAAACAAAATTTAGATTGTTTGCACTGAAATTCATATTTCAGTTAGGAAGATAGTGTGCTGAAGAAAACTAAAATATGTGCTGGAAAAAAATGCTTAGTTTTATTATTTAGCAGAATATATTGTATAACCTGCATTAAAAATAACACCACAATGGGGGTATTCTGTTGGCTAACTAGGCTAGCTGCACAGCCCGGCAAACTTGTAAAGAAAGAATTTCCATGAAATTTATAAATAACAAGGAATGCATTCCTATTCTGTTAGATGTTTGTATTATAGCCTATTGTTACTGTATAAAATGGGCTCCTGGCAATAAAACACAATTCTCTTCACAATATATTGCAGGCTGTCTTCTCTGGTGGGAGTAGCATGACTTACTAATGTGATATAATGGGTATATAAACAGGAGACAGGAGACAAGAAGGTAGAATTCATTACAAGAAACTTCTCAGTTATTTTCTCTTGCCATGCGAAGCCTAGTTGGTGGGTCTTGTGGACAACCGAAGTAAACCAATATATATATCATACACATTCTAGTGATTTTTATTACTGAAGATAGGGATTCTTAATTTGCCTAATGGACACAAAATCATAAGTTATTCATTTCAAAAATAGATGGAGGTAATTCTTTTTCATTTTTAGTTGAAAGGTGTAGTTAATGGGTAACTACAATTATATTCTTCATTGTATTATTATTATTATTATTATTATTTATATTTTTTTTGTTTGTTTTTGTTTTGTTTAAATATATATAATTAATGGTTCTGAAGAACATGCAAGCTGTGTTCCACCCTTCTCTACACCAAATCAACGGAAAATGTGCCTACTTATCATAATGTAATTAAAGAACTATTTTCTAGCAAAGACAGTGCTTATCTCACACTTCATTTAGACATTTTTACAATGTACTACTATGAAAAGCACTGTCTGTCAAAAGTTATTCTGTGCAAACAGCTTATGGAGCGATATAATATATTTAGAATGGTTGGATGGCTTAAATGTGATTTAACTGAAGTGGGTGCAATTAGTTTGCTGTGTAAAACATACGATGTGTTTTTTGAGTAAACTTACAATTAGGTATCTGAAATGCAGATTTTTTTTCTTTCACACTAAAGAAATAAGGAAGGAGATTGCTGCATCTAAGCTATAATATTCCTGGAAATATTCAAAGATTTCGTACAGCAGAAGTCTTAAATAATATTCATTACCAATCTTTTGTGATATGTAGTTGCACATGCATAATTTTGTTCTGTCACAAGTAGCAGTCATCTAAGTGGCAGACCTTGGCCACTTTAGGAAAGTGTGCACTTCTCCTTCTATACACTATGTTATTAGTATCATCAATAATTTGTCACTCATTTTAAACATTTTGCAGTTAAAACTAGTAGTTACATCTTTGCATGTACAAATTCTGAAGGTAGATTGATTTTATTTTCAAGAGGGTGCAGAATTAAATGTTCTTTTAAATACCATGTCAAAAATGATGTATTTGGGACTTAAGGAGCATCTTTTCATAGGATTGAGTTTAATCCAGGATATTCTGTGAGTACCCTAGAATTGTCTTATTTGTTCCTGCATTCTGAAAATATGTTTTGGGATATTGTAATTACCTGGAATTGAGTGGAATGCATAAAACATTAAGAAGATACTTTCATGCCAGACTGCCAAATTAGGAACAGAATATTTTGCAAACTTTCTGTTCACTTCTTCAATGTACTCTCTCTTTTCCATGTTTATATACTTTTACTTTATTTTATCTTCATACTTTTGTATCTGGATTTGTACATTGGTTTCAAGTTAAGAATAATTATGGCATTAAGAATATAATTTTAAATAAATCGTGATACCTCTTACTTTAATGAATACAAATGCCATGCCATCATTAGTGATACATTTATAAAAGTTGGTTGATCTATCTTTCTATCCTATTTTCTCTTTAGTCAAATTCTAAGTTAATCTCAGGAATTTAGAAGCCTGCTTTTACCTTATGAAAACATCTCTGGTTGCACTGGAGAAAATGTGAATAAATTTTGTTTTCACTGTGAAGATTAGTAGCTTCACTAAATTAATGTTCATTGTTGCTGGAATATTAAAAAGTTTAGTCAATTAAGCTGTGGAACAACTTATGAATCAAACCATAAAGAACAAATATTGTGCTAAAGTCTCCAATTATTTCATGATAACTGAGAAAATCTTTTTGGTGGTTTTTCATTAGCAACCAAGTCAAAACATTTACATCTCTATGTACCTTCTGGTTTCCAAGAATGTTCTTACAGTGTTCTGCTTACTAACATTGAATCTTAGGCGATGAAACTGCAAGGAAGCTATAAGCAACTGAATTAACAGTGAGCTTCACAAATGATTTTCTGCTATAAAATAAGAAAGCTTATTAAAAAGAGCTGAATGACAAGCTGAAGAAACTTCATGATGAAGTATATTTTGTAGAATCAAATATTTGAATCGCTGATGCCAGAGCAAGATTGTTTTATGATACCTATATGAAGATGTTTGTATTGTCATTTGAATTAGCGCTGAGAGTTTTGGATGCTCCTTGATTGCGAGCACCATGATGTTACAGATCATGTCACCAGCAGGTTTCCTTATGTTGGTGTCACCAAGGTGAAGCAAGTATTAGCCTACAAATGCAAGGAGAGTGCCTCAGCTTTCAAGGTCAAAGCCATGTATGGTCATCACTGGTTAGTATAATCTGCACATTTATTTTTGTTTACCCATTACCTATACGGAGTATACAGCTTTTTTTATTATTGTTATTAAATATCATTCAACTCACACAGAACACGTTGGTGCTCTGTTTCCATCTTCCTCATATTCTCATGATCATATCACATCTGTCACTAACATATGAAGATATTGGTAAATAACAATGAAGATTCATTTTTTATTATATTTAGATTGCTAGATCAAATGTGTGACTTTTCCTGTATATTCATAAGGCATGATCATAGTAAAGCATTTTTGAGAGGATGAAAATTGGATGAAAGCCTTATTATTTGTAGGAAATTGATTTGTTCATTGTACTGTGGTACACATAAAAGAAACTTTAATGCTCACAAACATGTCAAATTTTGTTTTATTAAGCTTTATATGTTTATGAATAAAAATGGAGTTAATAATCGTTGGTTGTGATTTGTACAAAATAAGTACAATGAATTAAGTTTTATTCTGCAGATTAATAAAGACTCGTGAAATTAATGAAAATATAAAGAGGAAAGAAATAAAATAGATCTCAGGTTAATGTCAGTGTAATAATAAAGTGAAAGAAGGATCTGGTAGAGATAGATACAAATTTTGTGCCTGTGACATGGATCATATTCAAACCTGATACAAATTTGTATAATATTATTTACATTGCACTGACTAAGAAGACCCTTTAGTAATGCGCAAGGTTTGCCATTTGTAAGTTCCTGGGCTTGATTCCCATCAATTCAGCCCTGTAACCATGATTTGCCTGGTCATTAGGTGAATGCTGGGGTGGTTCCTCTTCTACCATAATATCCTGTCATCATTTTCTATCCCCAAGATTTCCTTTCATCTGTTTCAGGCAGCAACAGTAGATGTGTTGTAGAAGAATGGTGTAATTTGCATTCTGTAAAGATTTCTTCTAGAATTTGGTGGGACTGCTGTGGCTCCCTTACTGGAAGCTGTCTTGATTGCCAAGGTTGTTTGTATTTAGCCTGGAGGTTACGGATACAAACAAAATTAGAACCCATCCACTTGACCCCATCCACCAGTGCCCGAGTATATATACCGGCTATAACCCGCACTGTTGTAATTCTTTCCGAGTTAGCAACGTGAGCACATTGCCTCTGAAGATGTTCCTCACAGACAGGGACAAAATGTTACGTAAAAATATTGTAACTAAACATATTTTAACCTACAGACCACGGAAAAACAGCCCGAAAATTTTAAATTTTAAGACTAAAGCCTTCTCTTGCTGCTTTATCATATATATCAATGTAGTGTTCCCTGTTCCAGACCTCTTTCAATTCTATACTGTCACAACTAAGGTTGGACACAGGGAGGAATAGCTGGGAATCAAATGATAGAGAACTCAAAGTTTGGCTTAGCGTAACTAATATATTCTGAAATATGCATAAATATGAAAGGGGCTAGTGTTTGGTTTACAAAGATTGGGGCTCCCTAACTTAGATAGCTGACTGAATTACAATATTGGGAATTAGTTAAGGAGTTAGGAATTTAGATGCTTACCAGAAAGTGATATACTGTACCATGGCAACGCAGCGGTCATGGTCCAATTGGATCCCGCGGAGGCCTGCAGAGTCTGGGTGCAGCACAGCCCGAGCGTCGAGCAGACAAAAGACTAACGGACTAAACGACTAACAAGAACCCCAGGGTGGGCTCACCTACTTGCTTATATAGCCTCTTGAGCTCCTATAGGGGTATCAGTATTGACAAGCCGGATATTTACCAAATATGGTATGGACCCATCTTATCCTTGCACAAGTCAAAGTGACCTTTCTGCAGGATTGTTCCAAAAGCTTCTATGAGGAAGCTGATGTGGTATCAGTATTGACAAGCCGGATATTTACCAAATATGGTATGGACCCACCTTAACCTTGCACAAGTCAAAGGGACCTTTCTGTAGGATTGTTCCAAAAGCTTCTATGAGGAAGCTGATGTGGGGAAAATACCACAGGAACTTTCCTGGCAACTGACACTCCTTTAGAACATCCTGCTGGTTGCACAACTTGGTGAAACAGCTGCATTTTAAAGTATAGAGAGAGATTTCTAAGCTTAATTCAAGTTGCTAAAGAAATGATTAATAAAATAATCCTGACAATAAAATAAGTTAAATAAATCTCTTGCCATTGTACAGGTGACACACCTCCTAGAAAAGCGGTGCCTGACGCTTGTTAAATAAAACAGACTACCAGAAAGAGTTAATAACAATTAAAAGACTGAGGAGCACCAAACACAGCCGAAATATAAACAGAGAATACAATAAACACAAAAAATTACAAAGTTAGTCATGGGGACAGGCAACCACACATACTTGCGAGGAGCAAAGTGTAATGAATAATAGAAACAAACAAAGCCGCCCGATTATTGTAAGCATAAAGGAAACAAAAGTATAGCATCTGAAAAAGAGAGGGGGGAGAAAAAAAAAAAGAATGAGGTTGGAAGGGGGGAAGCTGAGAGGGAAGGAGAAGACAGAAAGTCATCCATGGATGCAATGATAGAGTCCAGTTCCATTGTAGTTCTCACATACCACTTGCACAAAGGTAGTTCTCACTTAGGACACCATAAAACATAATCTTGAAAAACAATCCAGGTCCCTTAGTGTGCAATTGCCATACCCAGCCCATTCACCAAGGCAGTGATACAGTATCACTCGCGTAGATGAGTGAGATAAGCACATCAATGCAATGTGACGTACTGCCATGTACAGATTAAGAGGCCAGCACCGGAAGTCCGGTGAAAACCTGAGATTAGCAGAGTTCAGGCCAACCTTTAAGCTAAAGAGGCCGTGGCTGGGGGCAAGTATCCTTTTGGCCGATGTCCTCCCAGGTGGAAGACGAATAAATGGACCCATAGATCCACAAAAATCCTTGACGTAAGACGAAGTGTCCTTACCGATGAGGCAATATAAGACATAACTGAACAATGTCGATCGAAAATCAAAGCAAAGGTTCAGTAGAAATAGTGTTTCAAAATAGTACAAAGGTTGCATTAAAATATTGTAAATGCAAATTGTTATTGCTACTGAAGCAATTAGAATAATAGCTGTACAAGTTGTAATGCGTGTATATATGTGGTATGGTAATGCAGAAATCAATTGCAGTAAAGTCAATTACATCCTCGGAAAGTAAAAATGAATAGTGAATGAACAAATTAAAAAAACTGTGTTGATGGGAAGCATTGACAATCGTGCTAGTGATGAATCACAAAAAGTATGAGAAGCAAAATTTTGAAACTCGAGATAAAAAAAAAATTCATGGAGGTGGAAACGAAACATCCTAAGTAATATTTATTCACAAAAATATTGCAACAGTAAAAACATCAGTTAAATAGAATGTCTCTAAAAATAAATAAAGTCATAGTTAATTGACAACATGAATAATGAATAACTCTTTAAAATACAGAACAAATTCTTGCCAATGAGAGGGTACAGACTAGCAAAATGTTTATCAAATTGAAGTATTCAAAAGAAAGGTTCAAAAAATAAAAGTAAAAGAAATAATTGAATCTACTTCTGCTAATGACTTTATCAACTGAATTTCTAGTTTATATGAAGAATAACTAACAAATCAATCCTGAAATAAATATTACATTATAATTATCAATTTACTTCATATGTTAAATTTCAACCTTAAAGAAATAATTACTGTTAGAAAAACATTTTACTCTAATAATAAGATGAAACAAATGGTTAATACAAGGTATTTTTTTTTAAAAAAAAACAGAAAAGACAAACTTGAATGACAGTAACATGGTTAGTAATAAAACAGTCAAAAAAATTACAGCAAAGGGAAACATTAAACAATCATGTAAAAACTATCTTCCAAATTGGAAGGATGGAAAGTCTTATCTAGTGTGTAATTTAATAAGGGTAATTAAGAAAAACAAATAGGCAATAATTTACTACTGTAGAAAAGCAATACAGTCATGTCAAAAAGAGGGGGGTTGGAAAATCAGGGATGTAAACTCATAAATTACACATCCAAGCTGAAAGTGTATTTCATTACTATAAATTTGATGCGTCAGTTAATGCTTGAAGCTATCAATTCGTTCAACAATCAAACGCATTAGATGTAAATATTAAGATTAAAATTAACTTGTTTCTTTTGGACAATCAGGAAAGGAGTAGAATTCCCCAGTTTTGATACTAATTTATTTTTGGACATGACTCACTAATTCTTAGCAGTAGTAATAAAGAAAATAAAGGTTTCGGAATTCTATGGCTTACTATGCTATATTATACCATTATCAGCAAAGTGTAATTTCAAATATAAAACATAAAGTTCCAAACGCTGTAAGTGGAATACATGTTAAAAACAGTATAAAAATATAACAGTAATTAATTGTGTTATTGTTAGTGATGCAGGATTTCACACCAATCAGTGTTATGTCGTTTAAATACTTATGTACCGAAAAAAAGTATCGAGTCTAATTTTGCATAAAACACTTCCTCCAATTGCCTTTATAGGTGGCGATACCATATGGCAATCACAATATTAGGGTATCTTTCTTGTTCTGTGCATTAGGGGTTGTTACGCTCCTTAAAATGCATAGAAACATGCATGCGGTGGCCATCCACAGTCATGCCTCTTAACTTACATTAATAGCTATGCTTAACCTAGGATACAAGTGTTAAATTAATTCTTCAAAATATTCATTCATCGATGGAGCAGTCCGGGCATCCATAAACACAAAAAAAATAGGGCACACAGCCTCATCCGTATGGATTAAGAAGTTATCCACATGAACTTCCTAACAAAACACAATCTATCCCACATTGCTATCTGATAGGATCTCGCGATACACTTTTGGACAATACAATTGGGAGAAAACTCAATAATCTCTCTTGGAGGTGATTCAAAAGATCTCGCGATTTAACTCTAAACCAAAGACCTCTGTTTCTCATAATCATCCCATCACACGTAACTTCCAGGAGGGTCTCGCGACATCCTCTAGGAGGGAACAGTGTGTTCGTGGTAAAAAATTACTCATTATAAAAGGTAACTTATCCAATAAGTAACTAACCCTGAGAGATGCCTAACAAACCCTAATTATATAGTTAGCAAGAAAGTTCATAGAAAAATAGCTTTTTATATAAGACAGCTACTTAGAGCTGACAGTGTCTGTTTATCTACAGTATCACATCAGGAAGCGGTAAGCAGCCACTTCCTATTAAAAATGCCAAGAATACCAGAATCACCATGAATATACTATACATTAAGTCTCATCATAAAGACAAATCTTTAGTTAAATATAATAACACAGGTAATTTTTCTGTACTCGGTATCGAATAATTATAGCACAATAAATAAAAATACCCCAATCAACGGTTGGGCTTCACTTCCGTAAGTTAAGCGAAAGTCAAACCTGCAAATAATATGACTCAACGTTCATTATACGACATAACACTGAAACCTATTGCTCTCTGTGGTGTAAAGATAACACACTAGCATGTAATACCAAAGGTCGCGGCGGATGCTGCCGCCATATATCACTTGAGGTGGACTAAAAAGTAGAGGTATGGGATCGAACCATACTTCGGTTTAAAATACAACTATTATAGAGACATCGGTGCCACTCCAACATATACCGAGGTACGGATCGAACCATACTCTCCCCTAACAAAACCTAATTTTGGAGAAAAGCCGGTGCCTCGACCATATACGTCGCAACCCTGATGGTTGAAGAAAAGAGGCCGGAGATCGAGTCATGCTTCTCAGAACAATAATTCTGAAAAGGTGGAGCGTCCACCATATATGTCACAACTAAGGTTGGACACAGGAGGAATAGCTGGGGATCAAATGATAGAGAACTCAAAGCTTGGCTTAGCGTAACTAATATATTCCGAAATATGCATAAATATGAAAGGGGCTAGTGTTTGGTTTACAAAGATTGGGGCTCCCTAACTTAGGTAGCTGACTGAATCACAATATTGGGATAGTTAAGGAATTAGGAATTTAGATGCTTACCAGAAAGTGATGTCATACTGTACCATGGCAACGTAGCGGTTGTGGTCCAATTGGGTTCCGCATAGGCCTGCAGAGTCTGGGTGCAGTGCAGCCCGAGCGACAAGCAGACAAAAGACTAACGGACTAAATGACTAACAAGAACCCCGGGACGGGTTCTTGTTAGAGAGATTTCTAAGCTTAATTCAAGTAGCTAAAAAAATGATTAATAAAAAAATCCTGACAATAAAATAAGTTAAATAAACCTCTTGCCATTGTACAGGTGACAATACATTGCCAATGCACTTTTTGAATTGAAACTTGCTATTATTTGTCTTTCAAAATCTTCTATTGTTAACTTGATTTCTTTCCAAAATCCATTTTACTCTGGTTCCCTAGTATTCCACATATCCCCAAAACCAATTTTCAACATAATTTCCTTTACTTTATTTAGCTATGAATCTGTATCATCACTGATGTACAATATTCAGTTCATCTAATGTTCTAGTTCTCGCATAATATTTTAGCACTCTTTTCACAATTTTCCCTCTAACTCCCAATTTTTCTAACTCTGCCTGTGGCACTCTATTTGGTGAATCTGTTGGCAAGTTCAGGCTTTTCTTGCAAAAGTTTCTATGGATCATTTTCATATTTGCACTCTCTTCCTCCAAATCTCATATCTCCACCTCATATAGCATTTTTACCTCTACTACAGCATGTAAACTCTCTCTAGGCATTTTATTTGCATTCCTAATAATTTGTCTTTCAATAGCTTTTAATAAATTTTACCTTTAGCCAGTATCATTGTCTTTTGCTCGCACCAATCACTCTTACTACTTAATTGGACTCCCAGATAAAAAGATTTATTGATGACCTCAACTTCCTTTTCTTACCAATACATTTCTCATCTTTTCTTAACTTGTTAACTTTTTTTTAAATACCATTCTTTTTGTTTTGCTTATGTTAATATTTAGACACCATTTCTTACAAAACGTATAATTAACAAAATAGATATATTTCTATTAATCAGTGCCACAAGACAAACCTTTTCACTGTGATTTTGGAAGATTTACAATGCATGTATTTTGTTTTATTATAACTCTTCTAAAGTTACAAATTTAATAGATTGAATCAAATTTTAAAAAATTTCTCCTTCATTGTTAGATTTGCTTTTGTCTGTGCATTAAACATTATTATTATTTTTTTACTCTCTCTTTAATATCATAATCTTACCAGGAATACATGCTTTCAGACTACTGTACTTAAGAAAAACACTTTTAGAAAACAGCATGTAATGTGTGGTCTTTTTCCCCTTGTTTTTCAGCATCTTCTAAAGATGCAACTTGAAGATTTTCAAGAAAACTCCATCTCAGACTACCCTATACTTGAAAAAAAATTTAAAAAATTATATTTTCTAAAAAATAACTAAATATTTTGATTAAATTACCATATATAAGAAATATTTGCAAGACAAATAAATTGTACATCTGGAATTTTCTGGGAATAACCTGTGAAGTCCTCTTCACAATTTTGTAAACTTTTATACAATTAGCAAATCTTAAGAGATACTGCACAATAAAAAACATGCTGCTCAAACAATACAAATCTTTTATTTTAAATAATTACTTTCTCTATCACTTACCTATAGTAAAAATAAGAAACGATGCATACCGTGGAAAAATTTGATAGCAAAGTTTTATTGGAAATACACGTTTTTAGGTCTCTTGACTCTAAAGATATAGTTTTTTTCAGAAAAAGATCTGTATGTGTATGTGTATATGTATGTCAGTGTGTGTACATGCACACATTCATTTGCACATGGGTGTGAGACTCAAAAACAAAAACAAAAAATAGTTGAATACCAAACTTAGTAATTAAGTTATGCATCTTCCAAGGTTGTGACATGAAGGTTTTCAAGAAAATCCCCCCACTCTAAACTGTCCTTTATATGGAAAATGTTTTTAAAAATTTTATATTTGTAGAAGTTGCCCTTAATGCTTTTGTTTAAACTACCTAAGTTTAATATCTTTCATGATAAATGAAATGTATTGGTAATAACTTCTGAAGTCCTCTTCATTCTCAGTGACTTTTGCTTATATGCTAAGCTTAAAGAAATAATATAAAATAAAACAAAAAGAAACAAAATAATAAGAACAACAAGAACGATGTGAATCTTGTTAAAGCACACAGTTTTTATTTTTTGCGGAGTCCACCATTTCTGAGATATTCCTTGTTATTAATAGGGCACCGATTTTTAAGTGCCATAAATCTTCATTTGGGGTTTCTTGTGTACTTAAAATACTTTCTCTTTTAAGGTTTTGCCTTATGAACAAGCACTGGCACCAATACTCCCACTCCCATAAAAAACTCGTCGAGAATTTATTTTACTATTGGACGTATAGTACATAAGCTAATGCAGCAGGTTTTAGTCCTTATTTGCCTGTATTACTTTTCTGCCTGTAATTCTAAATTAATGATTCATGGTATTAAAACCTTGATTATGATGAATCCTCTGCTACTTTGATAAATGTACAACTCCTACTAGTCCAGGTACTTCTTTTCTGGAAATATCGCCAATGATATTCAGAGCACCATTGAGTGGCAGGGTTGCACTTTCCAACCAGAGAAAAGCTTCTGGTATAAAACAAAAGTGTGTCTTAATATATGCAAGGGAGGCAGCAAGAGTGGGACACTTGAGTGATTTCTTGGTCTTGGCAATGCAGGAAGCTTCTGTTTCATACAACAACATAAGACCACATTTTATATGCCTCATAGTAAATGGCAGCAGACAACTAAGTTTCCCAGCAGTCAAGTATCACTACATGTGGAAGAGGAGTTGGTGGTATTTTCTCTTTGTACAACATTATATGATTGAGTCGGTAGAAAAATTAATGTTATGATTGGGATGCCAGTATGACATTAAATTCCCTAAGGGCATCAATGGTTTCCCAGGAAGCCCTGTAAGCTATCACTTTTGAGATAACAATTTCAACAGATACAATTAGTAAATGCTTTACTTCCTGGGAAACAGAAATAATTTAAACAACTGTAAAGTCATTGTTTGTTTTTGTATATATGTATATATACATCACACAATACACACATTCAATTTTTAAATTTTGTTTTTTGTTTTTGTTTGTTTTATGGTAGTCAGCAGACAAAACTGATATGCTAAATTGAGTACCTGAATTAAACCATTTCACTGCTTATAATAGTGGTGAAATTATTTTACGATGTGTTTCAATGAGAAAATAACATTCTTCATTTGAAGAAAGTAAAACAGCTATTTAGGTTATTTTAGATGTCAACCTTATTTAGAATTTTTAGAGCAAGAAATTCACATATTCTGCTTCAGAAAGACTGAAATGAATGTATACTGGAAATTTATAATTATAGTGAGGAAAAAAACAGGTTAAAACCTAAAAATCCAGGCCCTAGTTATTAGTTTGAATTTTATCATAATGTTTCTCATTTTGTACAGAATGTAAAACTATTGTGCAAATCAGTGAAATTTGGTTATCAAATGCAAAACAATATTGAACTCTTGAGTTGTAATTTATTGAATGCATCCACATATTTAATGTTTTTTATACATAATGTTGCATACTCAGTACCTATGTGTTACATTCTTTTCCTGGTTATTCAATATGTTGATTATAAGAATTATAATTCCTAAGATTCAAATGTGAACACTCTGCTGCTTTTTTGAATAGAAAAATATTAACAACAGTAACTACTACATTTCTACATCATTATAATGGTGCACAAAAATCATATCTAGTCATATTTGCACCTGTGAAGTATATAATTAGTTTCTTAAAAGTTTAACATTACTTGAATAGGTTTTAAAACATGAGTTTTTCTTTCTTTTGGGACTAATCATCATTAAAATTCTCACAGAAAATTGGAGAGAAAGTCCTCATTTGTAATGTGAAGAAAGAATAATTCATATTACAGTTTGTATGACCAGATTTTCCATTTTATTAATTAATATTTTTAAATTAGCCCAATTTTTCCATTGTTTTACATGTGCTGATTATAGAACTATTTTACCCATATTTAGTGGAACTGTTTTCTTTTTATATTATGTCTGACTGTTGACCTATGGTTGTACTTATAGAAACATAAATTTGTCAAGTACCTGACTGTCACAGAATATGATTGAACTTATAACATTTTTCAGGTTTTAAAAACTGATGTGTTAATAAAGAAATTCAGCAAAATGGATGATAATTCCTGACTTTGATATTTTTTTGTTCTGTCAGATCAAAACCTATTTTCATCAGAATTTCAGGTATTATACCTAACACTTTGTTCTACTATTATGCATGTAAAATAATTTGGTAAACAATATACAGGAATAATGTATGTAAAGTAAATATAAATATAACATGCAACATCATAAAAAATGCCAGAACATATAAACTGTAATGTTGTTTACTCTTTCTGCATATTAAGACTTAGTATTTTTATCTCGATTAATTTGGCTGTTAGAATTTTTAAAGCAGAGACATATAAGTATGTATTGAGGTCTTCAGAACAGAAAAACAAAAAGTAAATTTACAAAACAATTATTATTACTGTTGCTTCCAGTAATTTAAAGAGAAAATTTTGAAATGTTAAGTGGAGTGGAGTGGTACTGTGTTGTGTTGTTGATAACTTCTTTTGTTTCTTATGAGCTATTCAAAGAATATGTAATCTTAAGTCTAGGCTTGTAGATGATACTGTGCACCTACAATAAAGTATGTATCAAGACCATTTCTGCAAACTTTTGTAAGTATTCAATCCGAAGGAATGACTTTTCCAGGTTTTTTTATTGTAGTCAAATAGATGATGAAGCACCTGCATTTTACCCATCTCTTTGCAGGCATTCTCAGAGGTCATCAACTCATGGCTAAAGTAGCTAGAGTGACGCTTGTTACAGCTGGGCATATTTATACATATGCGGGAGAGAAACTGCCCACTTTCCTTCTATTGGCTGCACCTGCCAATTACAGCGTGAGTGTTGTCCTTGAGTTGTTCGGTGGGTTTGTTGGGTTTAATTTTAGTATCCACATTTTGTGTATCTGTGCTGCTTCCACTTTCATGTTGAAATTATTTTTGTGCTTTAAATTTCTGTAGTTTCAAGATAGATTGTGGAGTGATACTGGGTTGTGTTGTTGAGAACTTCAGTCTCATTGAATTTAATGTGACCTGCCAGCAATGTATGTTCAGCCATTGCTGATTTTTCATTTTGTCCCAGTCAACAGTTGCATAAGTGTTTCTTAATCCAGGTGCAACCGCTATACTTGGTAGTACAAATGTACATAGGCCGCAACTGCAGGTATGTAGTTTGTATGTAGGGATTCCATCTTCCTTTATTGATTGAAGATGATGTTTTAACTTTATGGTGGGCTTGAAAATGCTTAACTTTTCCTAGAAGTTTGCAGATCCTATCTGTAACTTTGCTAATGTGCAGTAGGAAGGCCATGTTCTATTGTGTTGGCTCCTCTGTGCATTGAGTTGTTCTCTTTGGGTTGATGCCTGGATTATTTCCTTGTGTCCAAAACCATTTGCCTTTAGTTTTAGCTGCAAGTGTTTTAGTTCTTGTTCCAAGGTGTGCAATTCACAGATGTGCACAGAAAAGAGGATACAGCATGGTACACAGAATTCTATGCTGGAAAATACTACAATTAAACCCTACGAACCCACCGGACAAATCACAGGACGTAGCTGCACTGCACTAGGCAGACGTGCAGCCAATAGGAGGGAAGTGGGCGACTTCTCTCCTACATATAAATATGACCAGCACTGTAACAAGCGCCACTCTAGCTACTCCAGCCATGAGCTGATGACCTCTGAGGATACCCGATGGAGAGCCAGGTAAAATATGTGCTTCATCATTTACTAGACAATGGCCAAACAGCCCAGAAAATTGATTCTATTGAATTAAAGCAGATGAAAGCCTTAACCTTTTGACGAACAATTTATAGAGTAGCTTTCGAAAAGAAATGACAATATATAGAGAAAATTCTGCTTGTAATTCTTAGTTTTTAGCTGCCTCTTTATATCAACTTTCAAATAATTTATTCTTGATTTTGAAGACATTTTATGATGAGAGACTTTTAACCAATCTATAATTATTATTGTATTTCCTATTACAGACGCTGAACCTGAAGTAGGTCCCCTACCATGCAAACTGTGTGGTAAATTAATCTCATGCCGATCAAACCTGTTGAAGCACTTATCTCGCATGCATGAAGAACTCCCAACTGAACATTGCAAGATCTGTGGCAAGTTGGTTAAGCACAGGTTTGCCATGCGAGATCATCTACGTCACATGCACGGTATGAGTGGTACCTACCAGGCACAGAGAAGAAGACAGTGTCAATAACGCCTGCAAGTGTTCCAGCAAACTTTTCTATATATTTGGTATTGCAGTGAAATTATTACTGGCTGTATGCTTTATCCATCAGTCTGCACCATGACAGATTTATTTGATACTCAACAGCAGGACTTGAATAGAGTTAACTTTGTTGGTTTGTCATAGATTTGAAAAGAGGAGTGGCATTAACATTTTGGAGTTTTCCTTGCAATTTGTCTGGAACACTCTTTACATTTATAAAATTATGGTTTATTGCACTCATTACAGCATTATTTATCAGTGCTGTTTGACCAATTTTTAATTGAGCAATTAATGATATTTATATAATCTTCTAATGGCTCTCTTAGGAATAATTTATGCGTATAATTTAATTATTTATTATTCTTAATTTCATTATAGATCAGATATACAGAATGAAAATCAAAGTATTTCACATAGTTATGGCTGAGATTTCCATTTGGTCATAATTTTTACGGTTTACTATACTGACATCTCTAGGAATTAAAGTGGTCCTGTGAGAGTCTAGGCTTGACGTTTTTTTGGAACGGGAGGTAGAGGAATTGCAGTCACAATTAATATAATATATTGAGTTTACTGTGATAAGTGGTGTGGTAATATGCTAAGCCTCTGGCTACCAAGGACAGAGGTCCAATCCTGGTGGAGAGTGATGGATTTTTTTGGACGTTAAAGGACCTCAAGCCTAATAAAGAGGTCTCAGCAAAATTAAGTGGTCTTTCATGTATAATATAGAATGGGATGCTGAAAACTACAGCAGTCAAAGAGCACCCATAAATAAAACTAATTTTTTTTTTACCATGGCAGGGTGCAATCTCACCAAGAATAGTTTGCAAATAAGGAAATTATTTTAATTTTTAGCAAAGTTAATCAAAACAGTAGGTAAGGAGTAGCTAGAACTTAGCAAGCTCTATCAATGCACAGTTCAATGAATGAAACGAAAGAAGAATGGGTAGGATAAATAAAGTCTTTCACTGGGTTTCTATGAATGTTAAGGGTACACAGCAAATGACCTTGTCATTACTAGCTTGATGAATATCTCAGTAATAGAGAGTTTGAACCACGAGTAGAATTCTATCGTTTTCTGCTACATCAGTACTCAGAATTGGTACTGGTGAAAAATATAATTAAAATATAATTTTACAAAATATGATATTTTGATTTCCCACAACAGCCATGTATGGTCAGATGAGAATTTATCATAAAGTAGAACATCATTTTGTCATAAGTTTCAAAATGTAAACAACATAGGAAGATGTGTAATTCTGTTACTGATTTCATTCATTCTATAAGTTGATTCTTGGTGCTTAATGTAGTAGGTATAGCCTATTGGTAAAAACCAATCATTTTTAAAGGAGCTGTAAACTAACCTGGTCCTTCACCATGGCATGGTGGGTTGGAGCAAGGCTCCTCAATTCTCAGCTATGGATTGGATTTGAGTCCATCAGTGGGCTGCATAGTTTTCTGCCCATGTGTAGGACTGGTGTCCCCTTAGCATCACGATGCATTTGAGGAGTTATGTATGATAGGTAGTAGTCTGTGGTGATTTGCCTCCGGCCGAGTACACTCGGGCGACTAGTTCCTGCTCCTGGCTCCTGTAGGTCAGGAAAATCAACAGTCTGATTTGAGGAAGCATGCTGCTGACCACATCAAATTCTTGTGTTGGCTGGATGATCACCTCTGTTCTGTGCATATGGATGAGAGGTTTGCAGACAGTTTGGTAGGCCAAGGCCCACAAGAATTTAATGTCACAGATTTGGCTTTTTTGACCTAACCTGAGATAGCCCAAATTTGAAACATGTAAATTTGTGACACATTGTATCAAACCAAATTATTTAAACCTGAATCCTACAAAAAAGGGGTACTTCAGGCTAATGGCTGAAGGAAGGGGGATAGGAGGGCAGATTAACTAATGGTGAATCCTCTAATATTATGTCCAAGAAGTTTTTTGTCGTCTTCTGTGGTAACATGCTAACCTCTGGTTCCCAATATTGCGGGTTAAAACCCATTGGAGGGCGGTGGATTTTTTTGGACATAAACATTCTTACTATGACTTCCTTTGGAAAAGAAGTAAAGCTGGTGGTCCCATGTCATAGATTTACATCATGCAGAATAACCTCAAGCCTCATAAAGAGGTCCCTGAGCAAAATTAACATTTAATGCCCAATATATAAGGGCTGTTTTTTTGTTTTCAACCTATGATGGGATATAACAGAAAGACAAATGTGAACCATAAAATTATTTTATTTCCAGAAGTCAACTACAGTCACGGTTACTTTACCACATATCGCCATTAAAGCATTTGTCATATCTATAAACAAGCTTTCCAATATCCTCTTCATAGAAGGTAGCCATTAGTGAATGCAGGTAGGTCTTCAATGGCATCCAGAAGTTCTCTGTTGGTGCAGAAGCACTATCCACCCTGACCATTCTTCAGCTGCCAAAAGAGAAAGTCATTTAACGCCAGAACTGGGCTGTACCAGATGCATGAACGCTTCCCAATGAAACTGAGTAAGCAGCAGTTTTGTATTATTGTGAATAAAAAAATAGTCAGATGACAGCTAACCTGTTCTTTTGTTTTGACAACATATTGTGAATAAAAAAATCTGATGTGTTACACTCACATAACTTTCTCTAGCTTCTCTACAAACCTCCTACAAAAGATTATTCTTCTTTGTACACAATGCTAATTGAGATAAATATTAGCAGAATGTTCTTATTACTTAGTTCCTTATAAGTAGGAGAGAATAAGGGAATGCACTATGCTAAAGTGATTGTCAAATTTTTTAAAAGCTATCGTCATGCGATTATCATTGCAAATTACTTCTTTGCTTGGCCAGGAGTAGAACAAAAGAAAAACGGACACTTCCTATCTGAGAAAGTTTAAGTACTTCACAATTGAAACCAGTAACAAGGAATATCTCGGAAACGGTTACCTCCACAACAAAAACGTGAAGTGTGTGTGTTTTGACGTGATGTACATTTTTTGTGTAGTGAGTTTTCTTCTATCTCTTACGGTTTAGCAGTTAAGCAAAATTCATCCAGAATAAAGAGCTCTTCAGAGGCTATTCCCCAAAAATTTGAGATATACATTTTATTTCTGACATAAATAGCTTTAATATATGGGATTTTAATCAAAATCGTTAGAGCCATTTTTAAGAAAATCAATATTTTCGAAAGGGTAGTTTGTAGTAGGGGGATTTTTTTATAAATCTTCGTGTTGCATCCTTGGAAGATACTAAACCTAAATACCAGGTTTGGTATTTAACGGTCTTTTATGTTTTGGGGCTATGCTGTCCACAGACACACACACACACACACACACACACACACACACACACACACACACACACACATGGACCTTTTTTTAAAAATGCTTTTTTTGGACTCAGGGGACCCCAAAACATACATTTCCGGTGAAACCATGGTATCGAATTTTTGGGTGCATCACAATACGTACTCTATCCCTATGTACATTGTACATATTGGGCTAGAGAAAGTAAAAATAAGTCAGATGACAGCTAACCTGTTCTTTTGTTTTGAATGGCTCCCCATAGATGACATAATGTCTGACAGTACACATTTGCAGTGATCTTAGTCTCTGGCTGCATAAACCCCTTCGAGCAACACACCTTTTTGATCCTAGAAAACAGTACTCATGGTCATCCTGTTGCTGAAAGTTTGTTTGAACTTTATGGGCTTTTTTTGGGGTGTGTGTGTGCATCCATTGTTTGGTTTGATCTTTTGATTCTGGATTGTCATAAAGAATCCATGTTTCATCCCCTGTCACAATGAAGTTAAAATTTTTTTCCCCATCAGCAGCATGACAGGTGAGGAAGGATAAGGCCAAGCATGTGCCAAGCTTTAGTATTCTCAGTTTTTTGGGAACCCAACAGGCACAAAGTTTTCAATAGCCTGGTTGTTCTGTAACAATTATGTACAGAGCTGATGTTGAAATGTTCGGAAAAGTAGAAGACAATTCACTGATGGTCAATTTGCTGAAGAAGCTCTTCACTAGCAACAGACTTGCATCTTTGTCCACCTACATCATAAACATTAATTTGACCTCCTTTAAATTTCCTACACCATTTGTGCACAACACCCTCATTCATACAATTTGCACCATAAACCATTCTGTGATGAATTTCTGCTGCATTATTCCCTTCTGCCTGTAGTTGCTTTGTACTCGCACTTGGTGGAGAATCAGTGACACTGGCCATGTTAAAGTCCTGTAGCTCGGCTCTAAATGATGTATCAAACTTGGCCTTGGAGGACATAATGCTGGGTTAGCTTGCAGTAGCATAGTGCACAGCTTCACCTCCCTTTTTTGTATTTTTTTAATAGTGTTTAATGCTCTCTTTTACTACATTTGGCACTGCAGGTGATGATACTAATGATACATGAAATGAAGATGGAGCAAGGTGGAATACGATGGCGGGGGAAACCGGAGAACCTGGAGAGAACCTGCCACTTTGTTCATCATATATCCTACTGCAGTTGCCTTGGATCAAACTGGGCTGCCTCGGTGAGAGGCAAGTGTTCTAACCATTCATGGTGCAGTCCACCTCTCTGTGCTTGTCTGGTCACATAACAGAGTGATCTGAGATTGAAAAAAAAAAAAGTCTTCATAGAATTGGATGCTGAGAACTACAGCAGTTAAAGATCATCCATAAATAAATAAGAAGTTTATTCTATTTGCCATTTACCATAAGGTATACTCTAGCTACTTCAACAAATATCCATTCCTGTGAGAGTTCTTACTTGCCTTGAGGTTCACCCAAGTAAATATTAAACAGCTCTGATGATGTGTGCGGCAGTGTCAGGTAGAGAGAGATTGAGACACTGAAAACTTCTGAAAGAATATTTGCCTACTTTGGAGTAACTTGAAGGGCCTTTTTATGCTTACTTCAAACACATCAGTGTTCTATTAATATCTTTAAATTGATTAATATTACTTTCATTCTTTTCAATTGCAACCAATTCTTGATCTGCTCTGATTTGAAACCTTGATATGTTGCAGAACTTTCTCATCACTGCTTCGATCATAAACAATATAAATACATTATGAGTTGGATTAATTCATGGTTGGCAATTAGTTGTGAAAAAGGTCTTTGAAGGTTACTATAAAAATAACAAGTTTTTAAATACTTGATGCAATAAATGACATACATTAATTATATCTAGTCATGAGTTTAAGTATATCATGACAGTTTTGCACTCCATATATTCAAAAATATGACAAACTAACAAAAGAAATCCAAGAAACAGATGCAGCAGTTACATATATGTAACCATGAGTAAAGTGTGAATACTTATGTAAGAGCGGGTTTTAGCTTTCTCTAACATAATAAGTGTTTGCATTTCCTAGTATGTTGAAAATTATAACATACAAATAATCTCTGGAGGAGTTTAAATAAACACTTTTTGGTTTTTTTTTTTTATTTCCTATTATTAATTTTTGCGTTTTCACTTGCAGGCATTTGTTGGGTTCCTGAGTGATGCAGCCAGTAAGATGGCAAAATATGTATTGAATGCTACAAGAATAATTTATTGTTAATTTTTATTATAAGAACAAAGTGTTATATAAAAGATGCTATTTTTAAATTAACTTAAAATTATTATTATTACTGATATATAATTTTTATGTGGTCAAGATCATGTAGGCAATTTTTTTTCCTTTTATAAGTAAGAGAGCATTTAAAAAGTTTGATATCACAGCTGTTTAATAAATTGTTTGTACAAAAGCTTATCTTCCTATCTATTCTCATTAATCATATTTGCAAGAAATGATTTCATTGAGATAGTATTTATTATAACAACACACATCTTCTTATACAAAGGAAGTCAAGATTGCTGAGGCTGATAACTGATATTTGTTAACCAAGAACTCAAAATAAAAGAAAACTGAAAATATTTCAAATGTGTTGCTTAAAAGTGGGAAAAATTAAATGATAAATGCACTATATTTTAGCAATGGTTAATGCTACAAATATTTCTATTTGATGTATCTTAATTTTATAATAATAATTAATTGTTCTATCACATAAGCTGGTATAGTCTAAGCTTGAAAAGGTAGACTCAGATGGAAAAAAATATTTCTATAGCCAATTTAAATCACTGAACTTCAGCCAACTATACCACTATTTCACTAGCGTAACGTGATATATGAGGGGTAGTCATAAAGTTTTAATTATCACCTCGAAAAAATGAAGCTATGACCATCAAACTTGATGATGGTATTAGTCCTTCTCTGCATATTTATCCTTCAACATGACAATTTTTCCTAGCAATGGATGACTTGACGGAGGCCTTGGTTGTAGAAGTAGGAATTTTGGCTGTTCAGGAAACGTCGCACCTCATAAACCACGTTGTCATTCAAGAAATGCCTGTCACGCGAGGTTTCTTTGTAAAGGAAAGAGCAAGAAGTCACTGGGTGCCATATCAGGGGAATATGGTGAGCGAGGTAAAATTTGATAGCCTAAAGAAGCAGCATGTGTGACTGTCCTGTGCAGAATGAACTGGGGCATTGTCATGAGGCAGAATGACCCCCTTGGACAGCTTCCCCCACAGTGCTTTGTCATTATAGCCTCCCATAAATTGTCAGGAGATTTCGGTAATATGCTCCTGTGATGGTTTGCCCCTTCTGAACATAACCTGCCAGCACCACACCTTGGATGTCCCTAAAAGACACTAAGCATCACTTTGCCCGATGGTGCTTGGGTCATTGCCTTTTTTGGGCTTATTTGATCACGCTGAAGGTGTCTGGGCCACCTGATCACTGTGTCATATGATGGTGCATTGTTGCCATACACTTCTACCAACTCAGCATGGATTGTTGCAATGTTGTTTCCCTTCAAATGCAGGAAGCAAATTACTGCACAATACTCCACTTTATCAATGGGCTGCACCATTTTGTTATGATTCCTCTAGCGGCGTGCTACAGTGATGTAGTGCAGGCATTTAAATCTGTACCAGGACTTCTGACATGTACCTACTAAGAAAAAAATTAATTATATAACTTTATTTTTTCAAGGTGATAACTAAAACTTTATTACTACCCCTTGTATGGACTGGGATATACACTTTGAAGTCTAATGTATAAAAAAATAAACGAAAAAAAAAAAAAGAGTGAAACTATCTCCATGGTTTAGTGGTCAGTAAGCTGACTTATCACCTGGTAGTCATGGGTTTGATTCTTAGCTGGGGCAGCAAATTTTTCTTTAACCAGAATCATTCCCTATCCCCCACAGAGTATGGAAGTGTGAATGTGAGAGTGAATGTGTATGTGTTTAATGTAATAATAATGATTAATTTAATGTCATAACCTACAATTAATATAGAGTTATTTCACAAGTTAAAAATCCCTGATATGACCATAGTAGTTAAAGGGGACTATATTAAAAGAGAGAGAGAAAGAGAGCAAATGCTATAATTCAAACAGTTAAAATATTCAAAGCATGTTGCAAAAGTGAATTAGCTTTTCTATCTATAAAATTTTTAGCTATAAATTGAATTGCAATTCATTTTGGGAAAAATCCAAATTCAAACTTTTAAGAACAAATGAAAACATTGATCCCATTAACAATACTTTTAGTTTTTCATTATATCCATAGATTTCATTATATCCATAAAACCAATGAATCATTCTTCAATAATTCCATAAGTTGTCACATTGCATAAGGTAGTTTTGACAGTTGTGACTTCTACCCTAATATCAGAGAAACAAAATGTTTCAGAAGCCTCATTTCTAATTTTGTTGAACATGATTGTGCTGATGTAGAAAATAAGTTGTTTTGTATATCAAACGAGGTAGCATGAAATGAAGTGAGCTTTTCCAGGTGGTCTTTGAGTGAGAGATGCACATCATATTTTGTTAAACATGAAATTCTTTCTTTTAGATGATTCAGCACTGTCAATGTGGCCATGAAATGTAAGCCCTTGTTTTCCCAAAAAACAGACATGACACTGGCACATTGTTTGAAATGTGCCAATGTTGTTCAGTTTTTTTTTTACCTTCTTAATTGTTATGCTGTTCAATGTTTACTTTAGTAATTGATGGTTTATATACAGAATTAAATTCTGTAGTTTTGACTAAACATTTTTAGCTCTTTTTTGCAAAAAATGTAATTACGAGGGCAAATTAAAAAGTCCTTGTCCCTATTTTATTTTCTGGTAAAATAAGATACATACAGCCAACTAAACATGTAGATATTATTCCTTGAACATTTCACTATTTTTCCACATAGCCCCTGTGCTGGTTCAGACATTTGTCCCTTTGCAGCACTAATTTTGCGATGTCGCTGCGGTAGAAGTCAGCGTCTGACTATGGAACTATTGTCTCACTGTTGTCTTGACTTTGTCGTCACAAGTGAATCGCTGTCCTGCCAGAAACTTTTTCAGCGGAGTGAAAAGATGGAAATCACTAGGGGCAAGATTCAAGCTGTATGGTGGATGCTCTAGAAACTCCCAGTGAAATTTCCTTAGTTTGCTGACGGTCTTGTTTGCCACATGTGGTCTCTCATGGAGGATGATCACTTCACCATCCAGAATCCCAAGGCGCTTCTTTCTGATCGCAGCCTGCAGAAGTCAAAGTGTGGAACAATATCCGTCGGCATTGATGGTGGCTCCTCATGGCATTAAGTCCAGCACAAGCAGTCCATGACAATCCCAAAATGTCATTAACATCGCTTTGTGAACAGATGGCGCAGTACAGAGTTTATTTTTGCAACAGGAACTGGGATGTTTCTACACCATACTGTGCTGTTTTGATTCTGGCATGTACTGCAGTACCCACATTTTATCACCAATAACAGTGAGATCCAGGAAATTGTCAGCCTCCTCAGTATATCGTTGCATATTATTCAAAACAGCAATCATTAGCTTGCCTTTCATCACATCATCCACCTGCTTAGGGACCCATCGACATGAAACCTTCCTGTATCTTAAGCACTCGTGAATGATGTCGAAAGCATTCCCAAAAGCAATGTTGAGCTCCTGAGCAATGTCTTTGATGTGCTCGTGCCACTCTGCTTTCACCATCGCATCCACATGGGCAATATTGTCATCAGTCACCGATACACACAGTCTCAGTTTTTATGGCCATTTTCAAACTCAGAACACCACCATCTCACACTTCTCAAAGCAATACTCCTTTCCCCATATATTGACTGCATTTCCCTGTGGATCTTGATGGGCGTTCATCCCTCATTCAGTAGAAAATGGATTATACTTTGTTGCTAGTAAGTGGTGGATGTGTTAAGCACACCTGCCATTTTGAATGCACTGACAGCAGTGATCCCGCTGGCAGCAGCTGGAAACTATCTGGACTGGCCCATGAAAAGTCCACCACTGTGAATGTATATGTTGCTTTTTGTTTTACATTCATTATTCGGCCGAAAAAAATAAGGGCAAAGACTTTTTGATTTGCCCTCATACAAGAATATTTGCTCTCTTACTGCTTCATATATATATGTTTTTTGTTTTACTCTACGTTATTGCTTGTAATCCAAACTGAGTTTTCTTGATACAAAACATGTGACCAACAAAACAATATATTTAGGGTTCTACATCCATAGAGCCACAATTCATTTTTATACATTGTGATTTAACATTAATATGACTTAGACATTTTTTATGTTATATTTACAGAATGTTTTCACTCATGCTTTATTTATATTTAGTTTACATAAAACTAAAACTTTTCTCCCCTTCAATTTAGGATTGCAGTCGGATTACATATTTGGCGCAGTTGTGTATGCAAAATGGAATGTTATGTCTACAATACATGCTTCCCTTGTGATAGTTTCATGTTCTGTACCTCATAGTGGTGCATGCAGATCTCATTTACTTGGTGTATTTTTCCTACAAATTCACCCACTATTACCATGCAAAATGCTGCATATTTTAATCTAATAAGGATAACAAGAAATTAAAAGCTTGAAATTAACTTTTGCTGTTAAGAAAAATAATAAGAAAGTTTACTTTAAGCCACCTTAATCTTATCAAGCAAGGTATATTCTACCTTACTTCATCCATTGTGTGCACCTATTGTTTGAGGAGATTGACATGCATCATGAAGAAAATACATTTTTTTGATATTTCTCCATGATTGACATGATACATTGAACAGCATTTCATGGAAGAAACATAGTTCAAAGTATACTTCTAAATAAGATTATATCAATTAATGCAGTAGAAAATTGTAAACTAGATAAACTGATAGGTTATGTAATATATCACCCATATCCATTGACACTAGCTGCAATGGCAACATGCTGGTACAAAATTAAATTCCCCTAGATTAAGGTTGAAATTGTGACTTTGGCTTTTTCAATCTGATCCTATCTTTTCAACTATATATTTTAACATACTTTTCATGTAATTAGTAAAAAAATTGAAGCTAGTAAATACTCAAGTTAAAAATTTCTTATATATATTTTGAGACTTTTTTGTGTTAAGTTTTGTCTATCTCTTACAGTTTTTTAAAATCAGAATTATGAAGAATAATATTTCTCAATCATTGAATCATCATCAAGATCAATTGCAACATCCTTCAACTACTCATTGTGCATTTGCATCATTAAGATTATTGCCACTAGGTGACATTATTTACTAAACTCGTTTAAGTATTGCCATCTACTGGAAGTAGATAAATAATAAATAATTTGTAACTTTTGTAACATATTTTGAATTAATTCAAAATCTTCTCGGGCTTCTAGCCAGGTAAAAACTTGGCTTGACACCAACATTTCGAAGAAGTGCATCTTCCTCGTCTTCAGGGTGAACTGATGGTGTGAGCTTGCGGAGACTGGTATTTATAAGAGCTGGGATGAAGCTAACATCTGATTGGTTCGCGTGATATTATGGCCTGGTATTTAAGATGACTGAGACATGGGCACGGACTTCGTAGAAAACTATTTATAGCAGTTATTCGGCTAATGTTTTGTGTTTGAGCACGCACCTGCTAGAAAATAAGTCTTGGAAGACTGCAGGTAGAGGATTAGGTATTAAGGCTCTTTAACATTGGTGTCCATGCTGAACTTTCTAGCAGGTGCGTGCTCAAACACAAAACATTAGCCGAATAACTGCTATAAATAGTTTTCTACGAAGTCCGTGCCCATGACTCAGTCATCTTAAATACCAGGCCATAATATCACGCGAACCAATCAGATGTTAGCTTCATCCCAGCTCTTATAAATACCAGTCTCCGCAAGCTCACACCATCAGTTCACCCTGAAGACGAGGAAGATGCACTTCTTCGAAATGTTGGTGTCAAGCCAAGTTTTTACCTGGCTAGAAGCCTGAGAAGATTTTGAATTAACACGTCGCCAGGAAAGCTTCAGTTCTTATTTTATATTTTGAATTCCTCTTCATTCAGATAAAATACCATATTAATGGGGCCACAACCAAAATAATTAAAGTCTTACTATTGGTTTAATAGAGAATCTCTTTGAAGTATATAACCTGTGCTAAATTACATTTTTTGCAGCATTAATCATATCAATGTATTCAATTTTGTATGAAGTTCAACTGAAGCATATTGTTTCACTACTAATGTTTACATTACAAGGTGGCATACTAAAAAACGACCCTGAGTACAGACTGCTCCCTTGCCAATTACACATGAGTTGTTGCTCACCTCAAGCAGTTACAATAAGAAATAGATAAACTGTAATAATTAGATAATAAAGAAATAATCAATAAGCTAATGCAAAGGTAGATCTTTACTGAATTGATGCAACAGCTTTGCAGCAATAGATGACAATTGGCAGGTGATAATGAGCAGTCTAGTACTTGGGACTGGTTTTTCATGTACCACCCTGTATTATTACTTTGGTTACATCTTAATACAGTTAAAGTTTGTTTTATAATCCGCCAATCCATTCAAATCACTGATCACTACACAAAGTTGATGAGTTTCCATGAAGGACCAATAGTCTGAAACTCAGTGGTTATCTTGCTGTTAAACCTCTTCTTTCTCTTTAAATTTGAAATCATTTCTTGTGAGCATTCAGCATGACCTCCAAGTAGTAAATAGAAAAATAAGCTTTATAGGAATAATTTAGATAGTTTAGAAATGGTAGTGAATAAGTTTATGAGACTGTCACGTATATTTTATACTTTTTTCTTTTTCTTGTTTCTTTCCTGTTTTTTCCCCTCTAGATATCTCCAGTGGTAACTTAAGTAAATTTCTAATTATTATGGTTAACTAAATTTTAACATTTAAGTAAAGCTATATTTACTTTACTTAATAAGTGATCTTGTGTGCATTATATATTTCTTATATACAAATTTAAGTGATTAAAATGTCTAGTTGTTGTGTTTAGTAATTTAACAAAGTTAACAAAAACTGGGTGATAAGTGCAGCACATGTATCTAATTGCTCTTCTTGATTGCTTACATCAGGTTATTTGCCTGAGAAGTATTAATAAACCTTGTGATATATTTTTGTGCCAAAACTAATTTGTGTAAATGCATCAAACTGAATTATTTTAATTGAGAACTGATAGTTAAATATAACTATCACACCAAAACACCTTTCATAATTCAGCTTTTATTTCTGCAATCTGTTCTTTAAAATAGCTTTGAAAACTTTATCATTATTTTATATACAAATTGGCAGTCAGGAAAAGATAACATGAAAGATGAAAGTTAATGTATAATGCATTACAAATAACTCTCCATAGCCTTCTTTTTATGCTGAACAAGATGTACAAAAACTGTTGCCCAAGAATAAGAGATTGTGATAGGAATAGAATGTAGAATGGAAACTTCATTCAAAAGCAATATAATTAAATGAAAACCAAATAGCATTTAAACTATGAGCATAGAAACTGATCAACTTTGAAGCCCTGTGTGATAAATTATATATATGATGTTCCCAGGTTCTCAACATGATACTTAGGACAAAAGGAGTTAGTTCAAAGAATGCACATATCAACATTTCTTCCCACCTGTCACCTGGCTTATTTGCATTTGCTGATAAACTTGCTATCTCTGCTGATAAATGTAATTGGAGTTTTATTTATGGATGCTCTTTAACTACTGTGGTTCTCAGTGTGCCATTATATACTGGACGTGAAAGACTGCTTAATTTTGCTCAGAGACCTCTTGATCAGGCTGGAGGTTCTTTTGCGTGCCGTAAATCTACGACATGGGACCAACGGCTTTACTTCCTCACAAAGGAGACCATGCTAAGGATGTTTACTCCTGAAAAAATCCATCATCCTCCGCCGAGCTTGGTCCAGTGACCTGATGGATTTAATCTTTGTTGGTTGCTGTTAATACAGAAAGAGACAAATTTTAAAGTAATTTACCTCCTTGTATTCATAGAACACCAATAGGAACCATGTCAGTAATCAATAGAGCTTGCAGAATCATTAGCAAATGCCTACAATTTAAGTGCACACTCAAGATGTAACAGACGTCATTATGACATGACATGAATGGGAGGTCTGTGGTTTCAATGTCATCAGGACTGTTATTTTATTTTTTTCAGTTTTTATAATTGTTAAGAATGTTTGGGAAGTACCTTAAACTTTGTCCTGGAATGTTTCCTTCCCCACATTTTTGTTGTTGTTGTTATTATTATTATTATTATTTCATTTATATAGCCCTCTTTAACATCTAAGGTCATATTGGGGGCTTTGCATTAGAAACAACTTGTCAGTAAGTCCTTTATGTTGGGTTGAAATTGTTTTATTTTCCTCAAACAAGCACATTCACTCTCACATACATATTTCCAAACTCTAAGGGGGATAGGGAATAATTCTGGTTAAAGAAAAATTCTCTGCCCCAGCCAAGAATCGAACCTGGAACCTCCAGGTGGGAAGTCAGTTCACTTCTCAGAATTCCTTTCTCAACTATCATTTCATTTAATTTCATGTATTTGGTGCAAACAGGAAGATTAAGTATTATCTATTATCATCATGTACAATTTTAGTTAGACCATAGAGCCTGTTTGTTCTCTAAATAAATGAAGATTCTTATTGAATTTGGCCTTTCCATATTTTATGGGTTGTCAAGTATTTTGTTGTCTATAGTTTTATATCTTTGGGATCCATTTTATTAAATGTTAATGCCATTCTAATACTTATTTATCAATTTTTTCTTGTTATAATACCTGTAATTACAAGTTGTTTTTAATATAATATTCTGAAAATATAACTAATAAGTCAGATTTTTAATTTTATAGTATCTTCAGTTCTCACCTTTGGGGAAAGTAATGACTCTTTTCTAAGTGATAATAAGACATGCTATATATTAAACAGTCAAGTTTGCCATTGTGTGAAAGATTAATAAAAATTCACACATATAAATAAAAGCATAATTAAAATATGATACTTATATGTGATATAACTTATTCCAGTCTTTTATAATTAATAAAAATAACATTTTTGAATTCACTATCAAATCATGAACTATATTAATATCTTCAAGTTCATATCGTAGAATTACTGAGAAAAATGAAAAGTAATTCTTATTCAGGGTGTTCATAGTATACCTTAATTTTTGTAATCAGTTTATAAATAATTGCTTGGAAATATAGAGAATATTTATTTGTGGTTAATGAAACATGAAGCCCTTACACTTAATTTGATGCATTCTATTATTCTAATTCTAGGCACTGTTTTTGTTCAGCTTGTATAGAAAATTAGTAAAATATAGAACATGACTCTGGTTCATTTATCTGTCTTATCTTTCCAGTTGTTAAAAAAAAAAAAAAAAAAGCTATTACCTGGGTTAATTTATATGAAATGGAATATATTTCATTTTTTACTATATACTTTCATATATCTAAAGGACTGGGTCAATATCCAGTTACAAATCTAAATGTCTTAAGTAAAACAGGATTTGAAATCTCCATGGATTTAGAGATGTGCTATAAATATCTGAACCATGGAAGTGTTTGTACAGGGTTAAGACAAATTGATCTCATCAATGATCTCATTACAAACTTCTTGGCAATTAAGGAAACCTTGCAAAAAATTGTCAGTTTGGACTATTGATACTATTGAGTTTTCTTTTCCTTTTGTCATATTCAGAGAACCAGTAAGTGAATTTTAATGGCATAAGAGCAACCAGCCATGACATTAATATATAGATTCAGTGCATTAATGAACTGAAATAAGCATATAATACTTATTCCAAATGTGATTAGGAATAAACAGTGCTGTTGTATTAACTGGAAGAGTTCTAAGTTTGATATTATTGCAAACAAGGATTAATGCATCATTGCCAATCCTACAAAATGAAATTATTCCAATTGAGAATAAAACATGCTAGTATGTTCTGATGGCATCAGTATACTAGTAGCTTATATTAAATAAAAACTCTCTTAGTCATAGGGTTAAGCAGTTATTTCATGATCTTTTGCTGCATATGTAACGTGTTTAGAATTCACAAAATTATGACAAAATATTAATTTTTTTGTTAACTAATAAAGGAAATATAAAACTATTAAAATTTGTCCTATTAAGACATGAGGATCTTCAACTGGTCAGGCTCCTATAAGTTTTTGACTTTTACTTGCTTCTAATATCTTATTAATTATTAGAAAAACATGCAGCTAGTTTTAAAATCTTTAACATATATCATGTTTCAGATTATGCTTAAAGTTATGCAAAAAAAATTAGATTATCAGATGACTAACATTTTGCTAGGGTTGGCAATGCTGGATTCATTATTAAAAATTAAACAAAAATATGTTGGTTATGAATATTATCCTAGTCATTTGTTAACACATTGAGGTTGTATTATCAAATCTGCATCAATTTTCAAGCACAGAGAGGTGATACAAATGTTTTTTTAGCATTCATTTTTTCTGCATTATATATTCCTGTTTTGTGTCACACATATACTTATCTGTTTCACACAGTTTTCAAATGCTTGCTATGATTGTTCTTCCTGCCTTACCATAAAAATACATTATTTTTCTCACTAAACATATAACTGTTAGTTATGATACAAGCAAGTAACATTTGACAAGTAAGGAAACTTGTCACTTAAGATAAACTGAGAGATGTTTCTTCAGTTGACAGAAGTTTTTGGTGCAAGAAAACATGGTAATGGTAGTAAGCTGTGCATTGTGCTGAAAGCACTCACAGATTTGGGTATCAAGTCATTTCTTTGGAAAGCTTGAAATAAAGTTAGATACAGGTTAAATCAAGTCTGTGATCATCAACTGTAAATCTCATGTAAATCTTCCAAAGATCATGGATGATATGTTAAATAATGTGCTTTAGAAAAAGTACAGTCTGCAATGTGGCATAGTGGGTTGAAGGTGTTGTGGCTCCCAGCTATGGAATGTGTGTGTGGGTTCAAGCCCACCTTATGGATACAGATTTTTCAGCCCATGTATATAGCTAAGTATCATTATGCATTTGAGGAGTTTTAATTAGTAACTGTATAGGTTACAAAAATCGGCATTCTGACTAGGGAAATCAAGGTGCTGACCATGTGATCTCCCTGTATTGGCACGTGATATGGTTCTGACCTACAAGGTCACAGATGTAACATTTAACAAAGTTATATACACCTTTTTGTAACTTAGACCAAAACTGTTTTTTATTCTCAATGACTTTGCAGTCATCCTCAATGACGTACTGTTTACCATGCTAGCTTCTAGTTTCAAAGCTTCAAACCCAGGAGATGGTGATTTTAATTTTCTCCTCACATACTATGTACATGGTATAGAGGAAACCTGCATTCCATCCAAAAATTTGATACTGAGATTTCACCACAAATGTTTTGAGATCCCCTGAGCCCAAAAAAAAAATTGGATAAAGGTGTGAGCATGTGTGGACATCATAGCTCAAAATCTAAAAGACTGTTAAACACCAAACTAGATATTTAAGTTTGCAGCCATTCTTTTGTAATGGACGTGACATTTGAGGAACTTAATAAAAAGACAATAACATTTTGAAGCATTATTTAAATGTAGAAACTTTGTTTAGCCTGTTATGTATACTTCTGAAAATTGTTGTACAGTAAAATATTACTCTGTGTTCTCTGCATTCAGTTTTGACTGTGTAACAGATGTGACAAAATTTGCACCAAGCTTTCTGTTAATGTTTTGAAGTAAATTACTTTTTTTTCTTAAAACATAACAATAACAAATTGTGTACAGGGATTTTGCTGGTCTATAAGTACAGTTTAAGAGTTACAATAAATTATTTTTGCTGTAACAGATGTGACATGCAGATGTAACGGGTGCGACTAGTGACAATATTATTTTCCATTCTTCTTTGTTTCAATGCATTTTTATCATATGTAATGCAAACAACATGGATAACACATTTGAATGAAAAAAATCACTTCTAACTTGCATTGTAAACAAGCTTGGCACTGTGAATGCATATTTCACTTTCATTGCAGTTTACACAAACTTAATCATTAATATTTTGGGAACAGTTTTGCAAAATTATAAACTGTAACAATAAAAGTAATCTTTCACTGTTCATAAACATCTATTGATTGAAGGGTTTCATACAGTACTCACTGTGCAGTTGTTTTCATTTTTGGTTCCTCCAGAACTTTCGCAATATCCCCAAAGGGAACCAGTTTCTCATCATTTATGAGGCATCTGATTTACTGGTAATATATACTCTGGTCGAAGATTATAAAATTTAGATTTTGGGATGACATTTTCTGGGTATAATTTCTTGAATTCTTCATATGTTTCATAATGCCCTTTGTCATATGTGGTATTTGCTTCAGACTTTGTCTTCCAGCACTTTCACAGACTTCACATCACATTTCCCTGGGGCCTGTCATGATATTTTATCATTGTGGTAGAAACCTCCAACTTTACTAACACAATCTTTTGTAAGGCTTCTTGGTCCCGTTTTTAGCAGCAAAAAGTTTCTTAGTAACCAGGTTGAAAGTTCTCAGTTATAAGTTGCTTCATTACAGCACACTTCTTGCCTGCACTTTTAGGAACATTCTTCACTTTCTCACCTTCTCTTTTCAATGAGTAAGGCTTCATTAGACATACATTCTTCATTCAACTTAACTCTTTGCATTCTATTAGGGTTTTTATCTTTATTTAGATATTCCTTCCATTTCTCTTCATTGTTTTTTATTTTTGCTATACATTTGGCCATTCTGTTCTTATATATATCTGCCATAATCTACAGAATGAAAGAAAAAAGGAATTGTAGGCTAAATATCTTATTGTTTTGAACTCTCGCATAGTTGTAAAAAATTAACATGTCACATCCGTTACACAAATTTTCAGTTTAATCAGTGTTTAAATGTAAACAAAATGTTAGACAAATTAGAAGTTCTTAGCCTAACTTTCACAAAAGCTTTAGTAAATATAATATTTTCTATAGAAGTTACATAAACTTCATGTTTTCTGTAACGGATGTGAAAGGACTACATCATCTTAACAAAATGTGAGAAAAATATATAATTACTAACCTGTGCAAGCTGAAAATTAATATCTGAAGAAACAAAGAAATACTCTTTCTCTTCCTGTAAACATCTCAAGGACAAGATGCTGATAATAGTGCTATACAACTGATTTCAGATCAACTGGTTTTGTGTTTTAAAATGGTTTGCTGTGTTTGTCATTTGTTAAGTGTAAAAATATGACAAAAGAAGAAATCCAAATAGAAACTTATTTTAGATATGATGCAATTGGACATTAAGCAATATGAATCAAAACAGTTTGCAGCCAGATATTTATTTTTAATTTTTCCCCCTGGTTACATTTGTAAAAGAATGGTTGTTTGGTATCTTCCAAGGATGTAACATAAAGATTTTCAAGAAAATCCCCCCATACTAAACTATCCTTTACATGGAAAAATTTGCAAAAATATTGTTTTTCTCAAAAATAGATCTAACAATTTTGATTAAAATACCACATGTTAAAGCTATTGACATCACAAATAAAATGTATATCTTGAGTTATCAAGAAGTGGCTTCTGAACACCTGTTAATTCTGGATAACTTTTTCTGAATTTTGCATAAATGTAAACCGTAAGAGATACACAAAACTTATTGCACAAAAAATGTAGATCTTGTTTGAGCACACAATTTATGTTGTATACATTTTTGTTGCACAGTTGACCGTTTCTGAGATATTCCTTTTTATTGGTTTCAATTTTAAACTGTGCATCTTCTCAAATGGAGTCACCTTTCATTTCATCTCTGGAATATGCATTTCTGGAAATGCAAAGCGAACTGAACTTTAATTGTTCACATTGATCAGCTTTTAAAATTTTTTACTATCACTTTGACCCTTATTTCCATACTGCTTATAAGGAACTATGTAGTAAGACAAATTGTGTTAAAGTTTATCTCGTTTAGCATGATGTAGATAGAAGAACAATCTTTTGTAAAAATAGTTGTTTACACAACAGATAAAGTCATGTAAATGCAGCACAACAGATTTTTTGTATATTTTTTATGTAAACATGCTTATATTTCTTTCAGAAGGTAAATTAAGCTTATTAATCCCATGATCCTTATATACATACAGAGGGACTATAGGAACATGCATTCTTTAGAGTCAGGGTTGGGTTCCTAAATAAAATTTGCCAACCATTTTACACCCATTATATGCTTGTTGCTCTACTACCTTTTGTGGTCATTAAGCTAATTATTGCAGGCTCTAGTTGTAGACAACAGGCACTTAATTGACTGAGGCTGGCTCAGTGGTCTGGCTTCTTATTCTGGTCCCAAGTTTGACTAGTGTGGATGTTGCTTTATCCATGGTGGTATTAATGAAGTGAATGGAGTGTGTTCAATGGAAAAAAAAATTATATGTTCCATTCACATGACTTTCTCTAGCTGTTCCATAAACAAACTTTCCTTACAAAAGATTATTCTTTATTCTACATCATGCTAATTGAGATAAACATTAGCAGAATTGGTCTTATTACTTGTATCCTTGTAAGTAGAAGGGAAATAAGACTAGGCTAAAGAAATAGCCAAATCTTTTAAAAGCACATTACTATGGGAAAAACTTGAAATTTGGTTTGCTTTTGCATTCCTGAGAGTATAACTAAAGAGATAAAACAAAAATTGACTTACTGCTCGAGTTAAGTTTAAGTAGTTTAAAATTGAAACCATTAACAAGTATTATGTTAGAAATGGTTAACTCTACAAAACAAACTGTATATGACATAAATTGTGTGATTTAATGACATCTATATTTTTTGTGGTAAATTTTTCTTTCTCTCTTATAGCTTATGAGTTTCCCAAAAGCCATCCAGAATGAAAAATTCTTCAGAATTATTTCCAGAAAATTCAAGATATGCATTTCGTTTGTAATGAAAACATCTTAAACGCATGTTATTTTAACAATATTGTTACAACCAGTTTGAGAAAATAGAAATATTCTTGGAAATCTTAGTGTCGCGCATCCTTGGAAATTGCTATTTAGCAGACTTTTCGTTATGGACATGACAGATACACAAAGACATAGACATTTTTCTAAAAATGCTTTTTTTGTTTTAGGTCTCAAAACATGTACTTCTGGTGAAATCCAACATCACATTTTTGGGTGAATAAAAATTACCAGAAAAAATCTCATTACTTAGTTCTTTATAAGTGAAAGGGAAATAAGCAGAACACTAAGCTAAAGCTGTCATTATGCAATTGTCATTGAAACTTGGTTCTCTTTCCATGCCCAGGACACAAAAAAAAAAAAAGAAATGTGAAACTGAGGAGAACCTCATGTTTGTATGTATTTATGTATAGCCTGTATAGTTACAGAACAGTTATCAATAATTACTTCACAATATTTACTTTAATTATCTAACATTTGTTCTCATTAAATTACTCCTAAACTTCTTTAAGGTCAGAGGGAAGCCCTGAAAAGCTGCTACAGGTAATTCATTCTATTCTTCAATGGTCCTATTAACAAAAGAAAATTGTTGTACGTCGGTTCTGTACCTTCTACTTTTAATTTTGTACATATGATTGTTTCGACCATAGTATGCTGGCTTTTCTAACCTCTTTTTAATGTCCATCCATACATTTATAGCCAGCTTAAGCTTTAAATACTGTGACTAACCTATGTCTTTTATGCTAACTTTTAGCAACTCCCATTTATTCTCTGTACCTTTTGTAAGCTTAAAATCTCTACCTCTCTCTATGAATTTTGCAGCCCCTCTCTGTATCTTTTCCAGCAAATGAGTGAGATTAATACTATATGGGTCCCAGCATGCTACTCCATATTCCATAACCAGACGCACTAAGGAACTTGTAGGGAATTTCCCTGGCCTTTGCGCTCCCTTTTTACAATATTCCCATTATGAAGTGCAAGGTCTTTCATATTTTCCTAGTGGTAGATTTGTCTGATCTTCTCTTCCAGCATTACTTGACAAGCTCACTCCCAAATATTTGCACCTGTGGAATTGTTCCCCATCCATCCTGAAAAGTGGTCTAATACGTGGTATTTCAAATCTTATTGTAAATAATGCAATCACCTGCAAACAATCTTATCTGGCATTTAATATTTATAGTTACTTCATTAACAATTATAAGAAAAAGTAACAGGCCCACTACCGAACCTTAGAGCATATCCAAACTTACAACACCCCTTTCAGGCACACCTAATCTTACTTTTTGTGTTCACCTTTTCAAAAAATGTTCTGTCCGTGATACTTTGTGGTTATCAATTCCTGTTTTTGCAAGCTTCCGGATGAGTAAATTATGTGCCACTATGTCAAAAGCTGTAGAAAGGTCTATCACCACTGCATCAATCCTTCCTCCTGCATCCAACTCCACTGCCAAATCCTGAAATAATGAAGTTATTTGACTTTCACATGAATACCCAGATCTAAAACCATGTGCTTCTTTGAGCCATTTCTTGTTTTCTAACTCCTCCGTATTTATTCTGTAATTAAATGCTCCATTACATTACACACTACTGAAATTAGGCTAACAGATTGATAATTATTTATTTCTGTTTTATTACTCCTTTTATGTATTGGAACTACAATAGCAGTTTTCCAGTCTTCCGGTATAGCACAGTTGTTTGGGAAAAGTATAATATTTTAAAATTCAAACCAATGACAGGGAATATCTTGGAAATGGCTAGCTCTACAAAAACTGCACGATATAAATTGTGGGTTTTAACAGATCTACATCTTTGTGTGGTCAGTTTTTCTCTATCTGTTAAAGTTTACTAGTTATGCAAAAGTCATTCAGAATGAAGAAGAATTCAGAAGTCATTCCCAATAAATTCAGGATATACATTTTATTTTCCATGTAAATATCTGTAATATACAGTATTTTAATCAAAATAATTAGAGCTATTTTTGAGAAAATTGAAAATTTAAAAAAACGTTCCATGTAAAGGGCAGTTTGGAGTAGGTGGATTTTCTGAAAATTTTTGTATTACATCCTTGGAAGATACAAACTTATATACCAAGTTTGGTATTTAACAGACTTTTTACACACGCACGCACGTGAGCACACACACACACACACACACACACACACACACATACCGTTTTCTAAAAATGTTGATTTAGTTAGGGCCCTCAAAACATGTAACATCTCTGTATCAAATTTATGGGTAGAATACAATAACTTCTCTACCTACTATGTACATTATACAGATATGCTATAGAAAGTAAAAGCTATCTCATTACAGAAAGCCTCACCAGAGAGGCATATGCCTCAAAATTAGATGGCATGATAAATGATGTTTAAGATTTTTTGCATATACTAACTCTCAAACACTACTACAGAGTAAGCACTCTAAGAAAGTGTGACCTCATAAAAATAAGAGATTTTTGTAGTTAAACATTTTTAAATGCATTCACTATTGCAGAACACACCTGTTAATTATCATTGTCTTATGTACCTGCATGTTTGAAGCGACTCAAAAATCAGCTCCTGCACGCAGTTGAATAAGTATTCTAAGAGTTAAAGTTTCATCATGCCATGTCAATATATGGGACATCTAGCAGTGTATTCTTATATCAAATGAAACTTCTAATTCATGATTCCACCACTATGCACACATGATGAAGAGGGATCGGTTCATTGCCCAGAGATGGCATCATAGGATGAAGTCATGATTTGTAGGTATGAAAATGACGGAATTTTGTCCAGAGTACTGCTCTTTCAAGATGGGATTCTTTTATGTATAAATAAACATTAAACAGGATGTACAACTTTACTTCTCTTTTGAAGGAAGCCATGCTAGTATGGTAACCACTACCAATGGAGGGACATATGTTGTAAGAACTTTAGCAAAATTTGTCAGTACATTCGAATTTGGTTGCATTCAATACAAAAGGCAGTGGCCATCTGATCCCAAGGTCCCAGGTTCAAGAACTATGCCCAGAACCATGGTTTTTAAGTGTGATTAAAAGTGATGCCCCACATCAGTAGATTTACTAGCATGTAAAAGAATCCTGCAGGACCAAACTCTGACATAACAGTGTCGCTGATGTGATCAGAGCAGCATCGTTACACATGTTACAAACAAATAAATTAAATATATATTCAGTGCAAAACTAAGCATTTCAAAAATCTGATTTTTATTTAGTTAAACTGCTTCATGTTTGGAATTAAGATTTTAATTCTAGAAGTAAGAGTAAGAAGAACATTTTACATGTTTTGTAGTATTTTACAAATTCAGTACAAATTGAGGTTAGTTTATACCTAGGTAGTTTACTTACAAAAATATCTATAGCAATAGCAAGTTTCACCAAGACTGCTTTATTATGCCCACACAAAAAATACATAATTCACTATTCATCTGTGCATATATTAAGTTTAATGGTCTTACTTAATTGAGCAGTGCAAACATAAAAATTTTATTTACTGAAAGCAGAAATTTATGTATTTTAACTGTTCAATCCTCAATGTGTTAAATTTGACATTTGAAATAACATTTCTTAGTAGTTTGATGTATGCTTTGTAAATGAATATTTGAGTCTATTATGTAAGTTAGAGGCATCTCAAACTTGGGTAACTTGCAGCAATAGGTGGAACAGCAATGCAGTAGGGTTTGACTGTTATGAAATTAATATTGTTCTTCCTCTTAATATGGAACAGCAAATAACTATTATTATCAAGATATATGAAACTATTATAAGTCTGTTGTATGGGGAATTTTTATGATTATGTTACAAACTTAGAGGATAAGGAATAAGCACAAAAACAGTTATTTGAGATAAAAACTCAGAAACTCAGCTCAAAAAATGTCTTAAGAGTTTTAATACAAAACCATTTTGAGAAGTCTAGAAGATAATAAAGAAGCTCCTGTAGAGTTCTTCATTCACTCATTTAATGCAACAGCCATGTATTATTGGCCTACAAAATCAATATACTTATTGGGTATGGTAAAACTGAGCAGAAAATTATAGCGTAGAAAGGCAGTACTAAAATGAGCATTTTGAACAAGGACCACAACATCTTTTTTAAACATATAACATACACAAATATTTGATTTGCTCCATTCAGGATTTTTAAGATGTTTGTACAATAAAGTTTTGCTTATAATGGTTAGATTCTCATTGGGTATCAGTACTCTCTTTAATTTGAGTCAGTATCTACACTTTTGACATGTGACTTACATTTCATTTCACTGGCAAAGATGTTTCTTAAAGTTAGATTTCAGTTATGTTCATGTAGTGCCCCTGTTATTATGTATCTCTGATTACTGTTTTTCAAGCTATTGTTATAAAAGTTTATTGTTCATCTACTTCAGATATGGACAAACTGAACCACTTGGCATACAACTTGCAAAGTTAACTAATACCACGTGTTTTGAACAAGTAAATGGAGAAACAACATGATAAGTCAGTATTGCCTCTGATTATTAAATAAAAAGTATCAATTTCTTTTGTATAATTTAAACTACAGTAAAATAAACAACATTGTTATTGCGTTTTCTAGTCTGCATGTACATACAATGTACATAATATCTAAAGAAAGGATTGTATTCCACCCAAAATTTTTATGTCAATATTTTGTTGTAAATATATGTTTTCAGGTCCCCTGAGTCCAAAGAAAGCATCTTTAGAAAGAGGTCCATATATGAGTGCATGCAGCATAACTCAAAAATGAAAAGACTGTTAAATACCAAACAAATGCTTTAACTTAGTATTTGTGTTTAGTTCCAAGGATGCAATACCAACATTTTCAAGAAAATACCCCCACAATGAACTACCTTTTCATAGGAAAATTTTTGGAAATGATGTTTTTCTCAAAAATCGCCCTAATAATTCTGAATAAAATACCATATTTAAAGATATTTACATCCCAAATACGAGTAAAATTTAGATTTTGAATTTTCTGGTAACAGTCTCTGCAGAGCTCATTATTCTGGATGAATTTTGCATAAAAGTTAAACTGTAAGATATAAACAAAAACTTAACACACAAAAAAATGTATATCTTGTTAAAACACACAATTTATGCCATATATGTTTTCTTGTAGCGCTGACCATTTTCAAGATATTCCTTATTGTAGATTTCAATTTTACACTGCTTAACTTTTCTCAAATGGGACCACATAGCGATGAGCTTTTAAAAGATTTGACTATCACTTTAGCCTAATTTATTACCTTTTACTTACAAGGAAGCAACTCTGCTAATATTTATCTTGATTAGCATGATGTAGATTAAAGAATAATTTGTAGATAGAGCAGCTAGAGAAAGTTATGTGAATGGAACACATCAGATTTGTTTAAATTACATTCTTTTGCATTTGCAATTATTTCATTAAAGATCTGGGTTACATCTGATAGAAATATTTTCAGCTGTACCAACACATATTCATCAAACAAGATATTATTTTGACTCGTTTGTGTTGCTCACACAGATATGTAGAAGCAAATATTGGCAATATTTTAGCTAAACAGAATCTTAATTACATGGTTTGCACTGATAACTATTTAAATAGATTAACACCACTTTTACATGGCACAAATTTTTTCACAGATGTACTGTAGCCTCAATTCCAGCTTTACCTTACAGTTTCAATATGCAAAGGATTTACATAAAGGTCAACATTATTTTCTGGCAAATCATTTATTCATTAGATTTTTAGTAAGGAATACATTTATTAAATTCCTTGTTCTCATTTGTATTTTGGAGGGATTGCAAGGAGGGAATATGGAGCTGCCCCTCTTAGAACTGCTACTTATACAATTCTAACTGTATGGCAAAGGTTTTAATTACATCACACATATGTATTTGGTTAAGCTCATTTAAGTATTTATTCTATATTACAACACATGAGCAGCTAAAATCTTTCAAAAACAGATCATCATCATTACACATTTCATTGTAGGCACAAGATGGATACAATGGGTTAAAGTGATAAAAAAATGGACGCTATGTGATGTCTTTGAAATTCCATGCTCTTTGCATGACTACAAGAGAACAAAAAATAAAACAAGTAGCCTGAATCCTACACTATGAATCCTGCTAGTGCCTCTTAAGTAGCGTTGTCATATTCCATGGTCTAGAGGCAAAATGCCAGCCTTAGGTTCCCAAGGTCATGAGTTCAGACTCAAAAAAGGGCAATTTTTTTTCCGGTGTAAAAATCCATAGTATGACATCCTTTGGAAGGGAAGTAAAGATGTTGGCCCTATGTCATAGATTTATGGCATGTAAAAGAACCTCAAACCTGATAAGGAGGCCTCTAAGCAAAATTAAGCAGTTTTTCATGCCAAGTATAGAATGGGACGCTAAGAACCCAGTAGTTCAAGAGCATCCATAAATAAAACTCAATTTCAATATAGGTAGCATTGAGCATAGCAATACAAAATGCAGTTGAAGATGGCTTAGCTTATTCTGAGAGCTTGTTTCTGAAAAGATGGGTGAAAATCCTGGAAATTTCAATCTGAGTCAAAACCATTGAATGGGTGCTGCTGTCAGCAAAATTTTGGCAGCAGAGCAGAAATAAATTGTCTTTAAAGAATAGTGTGAGGTAAGCATTGCAGTTGTATGACTGGTCACCCGGTCATTTGTATTTTGTTTATTATACAGCTAAAGTAGTATTATTTGACATGTTAACAGTTTGACAAGCAGCTGTCTTAGAGAGCATGTACTAAAAATGTTTTTTTTCATCATAGTTCCTTATCATTTTGTTTAATAACAAAAACTGGAAATGTGTATTCAGGTTTTAAACCATTCATAAAGCTGCCTATTGTGATTTCTAAAGTGAAGATATTATGTGCATTCTGAGATAGAAAACTGTATATTTTCAGAAATTCCAGACTTTATAATTCTTCGCTTGCATTCTGTAGATTTTTAATTTGTAAAGTTCTCAACTAAATGATTAACATAAAACATAGTAAAGGGTTTGTATAATGGAATGTTGCTTCTAGATAGTGTGTTGCATAGAAAGCATATGTATTTTTGGAAAAGCTATATCACTTTTGTTAAGCTTCTCAATGAAACACAGTAATCAAACCTCCAGATCACTTTGTACAAATAATGGTTTTGCGTTATTTGACCAAGACATCTTTGAAACACTGTTCCTATTAACATTTTTGTGCTTTTCCATCTTTGCTGGAAGTCTGTAGCATACTCAAATACCATACTATATTTTTCAAATGTATTTTGTAAATCCTGTGAGGTAATTTCTTAAATCATTTGGTGCAGAAGTGGTACATTAGTGGAAACAATTTTTCCCCTTATTGTTTATTAGTTAATTGGTAATTACAGCAATATAGACATATTTTTACATCTTGAAATTTTTGAAGGTTAAGAGCCTGTAACAAAAGAACATATAGATGCAAAATAAATTGTTTTTTGCAGTTTTATAGCAAATAGTTGAATTTGGGCTGGAATCATTAACAGCATTTTTTACCATTGTATACTGAAATGATAATAGTTTCAGATAGTGTTTCCTAATATTGTATCAATGATATATCAGTGCAATAGTTTATAAACCATAACTGTTTTACTTTATAGCAGATCTTTAGGATTCATTATAGAAAAGAAAATAGCAAATGAGTTGCTTAAAGTGCTATTTCTTTAATTGCCATATTACAGGGTAGCGAAACATCTAACAAGCTTGGGTAACCTAATATTGTGTACATATGTAGATACTGAGTATTACTAAGAATCCTATCATTTATTTTCTTACCTAATATAAAATAGAAATATTAAACTTTGCTCTGTTAATAGATGTAGACTATTTCTTAATTTTTTTGAAGGCTAATTATCTTGTACATAAAAATGAGGTATTCAGTTAAAGAATTTGGCAAGTGACATTTCATGTTTTGGAGAAAGGAATTAAAAGATGCCAAATTATATGTACATGTGGAATATGTAGTTTACAAGACAAAAATTATAGCAGTTCTTCCATCTTTTGAAATATTAAAAATAGAAACTTAAAATGTCAGTACCATGATATGTACTAAAACTTAAATTGCTAATTCTGTCATTTGGAAGGGATCTGACTTTCTTTTTGAAACTTTATGGATGGATTTGTATCATTCTTCTTCACTGTCATACCATATTTATCAGAATGCTGTTGCATACACATTTATGTAAGAAAATAATGATTTACTAAGACCATGCTACAGCAGTTTTCATGCATTCATATACAGAATAATGTGAATAATTTTGGAGTTAACAGAAAAGAATTTATGTCCTTTATGATTCAGTACTCTATGAGGGACATTCCATATTGATATATACTCACTAAGAAATTCTATACCTTGGCAGGGATATCACCTTTCACAACATAGTCTCCCGTAAGCTTTACACACTTGTGTCACCAATGCAGACTCTTCTCTAGGCCCTCCTCAAAGCACTATTTTGGAGTCTGCCATGCCCACATCAGAATAACTGTTTGCAGTTCCTGGAAGTCGCCAAATGATGTCCACACAGTTTTCTTTGTAGCCCCAAATAGGCGGTAATTAGAAGGATCTAAGGCAAGAGAATACAGTAGATGTGCAGCACCAGCAACCCTATCTGTTCATTCAGGGATTTGGGAACTCACATGGTAGACTCTACCCCAACTGTGTTTGTGCATTATGCAGTGCAAGGTGATTGTGGCAAGTCCTCTGGCCACCTCCAGTTTCAAGAACATGATACCCCACTTTCCTACTCCATTCCTGAAATGTTGGCTGGTATTGTCACAGTCACTTTTCTTCCAGAACTGGCTTCTTTTGCTGTTGATGTGTAGTCAATTTTCCAGCCATCTTCATTGTGAATATCCACAGTGTTTGCACCCTCTTTCCACAGAAAAGACATTGTCCTGCTGTCATTGATGATCCCACTCCATGCTGTCTGATTACATAATGAAAGCAGTTGTAAACCATAAGAGATGGACAAAAACTTACTACATGAAAAATGTAGAGCACGTTAAAACACACAATTTATGTTACATACATTTTTTTCCGTGGAGTTCATCGTTTTTGAGACATTCCTTGGTTTTGGTTTCTGCTTTTAAAAACATACTTTTCTCACAGGAATTTGTCAACTGCTGTCCATACAAACAAAGGAACTTCAGTGACATAGCAAGCAGCTTTTGACTATCACTTTAAACTATGGTACTCTCTTATTTCGCTTCTACCTACAAGGAAGCAAGTAATAAGACTATTTCTACTATTTTTTTCTGATTAGCATGAAGTAAACAGAAGTACAAGCTATTTAAGAATAATTTGTTGCAGAGATATAGAGAAAGTCATGTGAGTGGAACACATCAGATTTTTTAAATAAAACTTGGCAGCCCATTGAATCACTTGTTATTTACTCCTTCCTACTACAGATTTTTCTAACCATAATTGCATGTTGCTAAGGCTTGTTTTGTAGATATAAATAGCAAACAAAACATTCTCAAAAATGTGATGTGTCCTATTCACATGACTTTCTCTAGCTGTTCCACAAACAACATTTTCTTAAAAAAAATTATTTTATCTACACCATGCTAATCAAGATAAAAATTACCAGAATTGGTCTTATTACTTGCTTCTTTTTAAGTAGAAGGGAAATAAGAGAAAACAAAGGCTAAAGCGCTAGTCAAATATTTTAAAAGCTGGTCACTATGTGAAACAATTGGAATTTGATTCTCTTTGCTTGCTAGGAATGACTTCCTGTTTGAGAAAATTTTTTCTTAAACTGAAATGAACAACTTGGAATATCTCTAAAACGATCAACTCTAGAAAAAATGTAAATTAAATAAATTGTGTGTTTTATTGAGATCTACATTTCTTCTTTCTCTAACCCATATGTATGTTCAATGTGCATAGTGGATAGAGAAGGTATTGTATTCCACCCAAAAATTTCACCGGAAATATATGTTTTGAGGTCCCCTGAGTTCCGAAAAAAGTAATTTTTAGGAAAAGGTCTGGGTATGTGTGTCTGTAGACTGCTTAGCTCAATAATGAAAAGCCTGTTAAATGCCACACTTAGTATTTAAGTTTAGTATCTTCGAAGGATGCAACACAAAGATTTTCAAGAACCCCCCCACCCAAACTACCCTTTACATGGAGCATTTTTCGAACATTTTTATTTTCTCAAAAATGGTTCTAACAATTTTGATTAAAATGCCATATATTGCAGATATTCAGATCACAAATAAAATGTATATTTTGAATTTTCTGAGAATAGCCTCTGAAGAGCTCTTTATTCTGGTAGAGATTTTCAGAAGTTTCCATAATGGTTAAACCATAAGAGATAGGCAAAAATTTATTACATAAAAGTGTAGATCTCATTAAATCACAAAATTTATGTCATATACACTTTTTGTGTAGAGCTGACTGTTTCTGAGATATTCCTTGTTATTGGTTTCAATTTTAAACTAATTAATTTTTCTCCAATGGATCCTTGCAAAACAAACCGAACATCAATTGTTTCACATTGCGACCAATTTTTAAAAGATTTGACTATCACTTTAGCCTAACATATTACCTTATTTCCCTTCATCTTATAAAGAAGCAGTAATAAGATCATTTCTGTTAATGTTTATCTTGATTAGCTTGGCGTAAATAAAAGAATAATCTTTAATAAGAAAAATTTGTTTGGAATACTTAGAGAAAGTTATATGAATGGAACACATCAGAATTTTTATGCTGTAAGTTTTTGTCTTTCTTTTACAGTTTACCAGTTATACAAAAGTTATATGAAAGTCATCCAAAATGAAGAGGTCTTCAGAGGCTATTCCTAGAAAATTCAAGTTATACCATTCGTTTGTCATAAAAATATCTTAAACTATGACATTTTAATCAAAACCATAAGAAAGAAATAAAAACTCACTACACAGAAGATGTAGATCCTGTTATAACCCACAATTTGTTATGTACATGGAGTTAGCCATTTTTGAGATACTCCCTGATATTGATTAAAATTCTTCAAATACACATTTTCGTACGTGGAAATTACCACTCAGACTTTTTTCTTTTCTTTTTTTCAAATTCATGCAAATATAATGGGACTTCACAGCATCACATAGCTGCTGACATCGAAAATATTTGACTATCATTTATACCTATAACGAAATGCACAATTAACATTTATCTGTATTAACAAAAAACAGCAGAATAAGCTGCTAAATAAATAGTTTGTAGGAGAGCAAGCAAAGAAAGTCATATGTATATCACACATGAGATTTTTGTCCATATGTTCATGCTTTATTATTTTAAACGTTTTAATCTACATAAAATCGTATGTAATAAACAAAATTTGCTTTGCATTAACTAGGTCTCAATATGGTGTCTAGTGCTGTGCTTGGCTCCATGTACATCAAAGGAGCCACCCTCAAGTTTCCTTTCTGTATACTCTCTATTCTGGGCCTGCGGGTAGACCAAAGTACCACATACTTGCAATTGTAATGACAAGCCAAGTGGCAGCCCATGAATGATGAGGAGAAAATAAAGGTAAATCAATATGGAATGGCGCTCAAAATTTTATCTTGAAATGAGAAACATCTCAACATATTTTTCTCTTTTGCAATTAACAGTTATTGCAGCTTATTGGTTTAGTCATTTTGGAATTTGTTTTTTCTGTTGTACTTAATGTACTTTAAAATGCATTAGATCTTCACATACTGCTTGAAAAGGGAAACTTCAAACTCTCAGACAAGCTGTTAGGTGCAAAACTATTTTGTATTGCCAGCAGCTTATGGAAGAATGTTGCAAAATCATCCAGCAATCAAAATGTTAATATCTCATTTCTGTCCAAAATATTGATTGCTATCACTAATATATGGTGGACTTTGTGACAGTGATGTGTTCTATCAATTGAAATTAATTAGCGAGTCATTTTGTAACACTACACCACATACTTTTATTATTGGAAAACATGTTTCATAAGCTATGTGTTTTCATTGTCAATTCCTTTAGTGCAGTTGACTAAGGGAATTGACAATGGAAGCACATAACTTCTGAAACATGTTTTCCATAAAAGTAAGTGATGTAGTAAATTTCTGAGTTGGATTTGTAACACTTGTAAGTGATAGTACATTTTAGAAATATTCTATTCATACACTGTTCCAAAACACCCTTTCATTAAAATTGTTGTTAAATTATGTAGTGTTACAAAATCGACTCACTAATTAATTTCAATTGATCGATTACCTTGTTTAGTGACTTGAGTACTTCAAAATATGTCAGTGATATAAGAAAATATGAAAACAGAAGGTGACTTCTCTCAGATATAATTAAGTGCAGAAAGATAAATAAATTGAATGCAGATCTTGTAATATACGTAAAAATGTTGCTTAAAATGGTGCAGATGAAACAGTGATAATTGTAACATAGAATATCAAGAAACAACAAATAAAAATCTTTGTTGGGTCTATAATGTAGAGTATTTATTTTGGGTAGTAGATAAAAATGACTTACACATCTAATCTAACAGATTTTGTAAATAGTGATAATAGTGAATGGTTTGGTACTGCACACTTCCTAGATTTTTTTCCCTGTACAGCTTTGGTTTTAATAACACTGCCTTTTGAAAAATATATGTGTTTTATTGTGAATAGAATACCTTACAACAATGTATATGTTATTGCTTGATTTCTCATTGTTATGCTAGCACCAAACCAGTTACGTAATTTATTATGGTATGTAAGCTCATAATTTGGATGTGGGAACAAAATTCCAGTAGCTTTTCCTTTGAGGTGATTGTACTGGGAAAAAAAGAAAGAGTAATTAATAAAAACTGTTCTGGAAACAAAATGATTGGAATTATTATTTCACAAACCTCTCACAGTATGTTTCAAGTTTTATGGTCCAGTTTGAGAAATACTGCGGCAGATTGCCTGTCTCAATTTTATTTTCTTTGGCAATCAATACTTTGTAAAACTTAATGTTAATCAATTTCCTACTTTATCCATTTTCAACTCACTTCTGTGGCAAGTGCTTGCTTTACTTCCTGTAGGCTGTTGAGGTGATCAGCTCACAACTTTTATATAATGTTGACCCTCATGCAGATGCTTAATGCCTCATAAATTCCTAGTTACTATTTGAAAGGCCTCCATTTCTACAGCTATGCCACACTGAAAAGAAAGTCGGAGGCAGTGTTCTATAGTTAGCACCTTTGCTGCTTCCACCTCTATGGATTCAGCTCTTCTCTCATACTTTCCTCTTCATAATCCTCAATGCCTTTATCAGAAGGCATGTGCCAACCATCAATACTGAGTGGTGTACTTTTAGAGGACACCTGTATCTATCTTTAGTCAAGGTTTCTGAACTCCTTAAGGAGTTCATACATGGACATTCATACTTTAGTGCACATAATGATAGGTCAAAGTTGAAAACTATGGTAATTTCACAGACAGCAAGAAGTGTAATTTAAACATTTTATTACCATTTTCTAAAAAAACCTACCTATCTGTTTGCAATGATTTGCCACTTACTAAAGAAAATATTCCCATTTATGACACTAGTGAAAGTTCCTCTTTATACTAAAAAGAGAAACATTTAAAAATATTTGAAAGTTTAATTATATAAATTGCCAATTTAGTAAGTTCCAAATGGTAAATTTAAATGTATATATTCTTTAAATTAGCCCTCTGACATTGATATTAATTTATTTTGCTAGTGATTTTTCTTCTCATTCTTCATTCATATTTTTTTCTTTTATTTTATATAATGAAATTAAACCTGGAAGTCACATTAAATGCTATTGACCTGAATAAGAAAGATTCACAATAATGGTGAATTGTGCCTACCTAAGCAACTAAAATATTAAATTATTGTTTTCTTATATTTTACTGAATTAAAACAGTGGGAATCTGAATGTGAACAATTCATGATAATGGTGAACAGTTTGTGCTTAAGGAATTGAGAGATGGGGTAAACACTTTATAAAAGGGGAGATAGAATTAAGTTAGAAATAACAGTAATGATTAGTTAATTTTTACTTTCCCTACATGGTGCATGGTGCAATGTATAAAAGATATTGCACTCCATCCAAAAATTGTGTACCTAGATTTCACATTTTAGGGTCCCCTGAATACAAAAAAAAACATTTTTAGAAAAAGGTCTGTGTGTAAGCATGCATGCGTACATGTGCATAAGAGAGAGAACACAATAACTCAAAAATGAAAAGTTGGTAAAATACCAAATATGGTATTTAATTTAGTATCTTCCAAGGATACGACACACAGATTTTGAGGAAAATCCCCCCACCCCAAACCATCCTTTACATGGAAAATTTCTGAACATTATGCTTTTCTCAAAAATGGCTGTAACAATATTCTTTAAAATAACATTTATTAAAGATATTCACATGAGAAATAAAATTTATATTATGAAGAAAAAAAGATATAATCTGTGAGTATAAAAATATACTAAAAGTATTGTTAATAAAACCATTGTTTTCGTTTGTTCTTAAAAGTTTTATATTTTCTGGAAGTACCCTCTGAAGAGTTCTTCATTCTTGATGAATTTTGTTGGTTTTTGCATCACTGGTAAACCCTAAGAACTTACTACACAAAACATGCATATATTGTCAAAACACATAATATGTATATTTTTTTCAAGGAGTTGACCATTCCTTTTTGTTGGTTTCAGTTTTAAAATACGTAAACTTTTCTCATAAAGGAATTTGTCAACTCCTGGCAATGCAAAGAAACGAATTTCAACCAATGGCAACCAGCTTTTAAAATGTTTGACTATTGCTTTAGCATAGTATTCCCTTATTTCGTTGTACTTACAAGAAAGCAAGTAATAAGACCATTTCAGCTAACATATGCTTATCTCAATTAACTGAAGCAGATAAAAGAATAAGCATTTTAACAATAATTTGTTACAAAGATGTAGAGAAAGTCATGTGAATGGACCACATCAGATTTTTTAATACGCAAAACCAAATTTGGTTCCTCAATATGGCCAAGTTTGGCATGTGAATGTAGAGGAATAAATTGACTTTATTTATTTGTATAAATTATTCCTCTTCAATAAAGTGAGATGAAAGGCAATGTAATGTTGACAGCAATCTTATTGTAATAATGGCATATGTTTCAAATGAAATTAGTAGTGCATGGAATTCATTTCCTTGATAAATGCTCTGCTATCATGCGGTCAAATTATACAGTATTTCTAAAATCACAATATTTGAAATATGTAATGGCCAACTGTAAAATGTTAAGGGGCAGAACATTCACTATAAAGAATCAAGAAAGGAGACATGGATTGATAAGACTGCGGTAAATCTGCAAAAAAGTGACACTTTCTTGTACAAAATCAGTATAAAAAGTTATCTGTCTCATAAAATTAAATTGAGTAATATGAATTATGATGATTTTTAGCCCCCATTTTATTTTGGACATAAAAGACCAGAAATTTTGCTTGGAGCCCTCTTTATCAAATTTGGGGTTCCTTTCCTTGCAATAAATCTACAACATGGGACCAATTTCCCTTTGAAAGGAAGCCATGTTAAAGATTTTTATGCCTGAAAAGAAATTCATTGCTCTGCACCATGTTTGAACCCATGACCTCAGCAACTAGAGGCTAGCATGGTCACAAAAAGCAACTCTGGTTTGTATGCAATCTTAATGGAAACCTATTTGGTACCACGACAATGAAGCTTGGGATAAATTCTGTACAGTCTTTTGTGTCTCAATCAATATGCATGTAGGCATCCTTTTATTAGGAAATAGTTCATTCCTCCATGTAGTAAGAATTATTTACTTAAACACAATGGTTGATTTATTACAAACGATATCTAATGTGTACTAAATGATATCCTAACTATGTTCAGGGTATTGTGTGTGGGGCAAAAGCTTAAATTTGGAAATAAAATATGTCAGACATTTTGTACTCCTTGTGCCAACCCATTTGCTCCTTGTATCTTATTTCTCCCTGTTGCCTTCCCATACATTTTATGTCCTTTCAACACATTGTCATCCTGATATTTACAGCTTAACTTTTATCTTCTTAAATCCATTGATATCATCTGGAAGAGTGGGAAGATCATCAGTGTTTGGTCCTCAGTCCTCTTAGTGGTCTCAGCTGTTTTGTCACCCTACAATCCTATGCTTCTATCTGTGTTTTTGTGTTAAATCACTCCATTAAACCATTATCTATCATTGCTTCTCCTGCCACCTATAAAGCAGCTAAGAGTAAGTAGGTATTGTATTCCATGCAAAAATATGATGTTGAGATTTCACCAGAAATACATGTTTTGAAGTTTCCTGAATCCAAATTTTAGAAAGAATGTTTGTGTGTGCATGTGGGGGGGGTGTGATGCCAGATCAATAAAAAACTTAATATTTATGTTCAATATCTTCCAAAAATGTGACAAAGAATTTTTAAAAACTCCTCCCCAAACTACTCTTTATATTGAAAACATTGTCAAAGGTTTTTATTTTCATCTAATTGGGTTTATGATTTTGATCAATATGCTATGTATTTTATATTATTTACAAAGCCACGTAAATCTCTTACAATAGTACACGTAGACTATATCTCAGCTCCATTGCTTAAAAAAGGATTGTAGAAAGCTCTGGGAAAGTATGAGGTATCCACTACAATTAACCAACTACAAGAGGACTAAGGGTGGCTTTAAAATCTGAGTGCCCTATTGCTATCAACAGTCAAATAACATCCCTGAATGCACATAAATGATTCACTGTGATGCAAAACTAAAATTATAACAATACTGACATCATTCCTCTTTTAAGAATTAGAAATGAAAGACAGAGGTTTGGTGGCTTGAGCAAAGTACCAAAATGGGCTATACATTGGGGGGGGGGGGCGGAATGGCACATCACCTTGGCCAAATTACATTATTTCTTAGTGAACTATTATGCCTGCTTGCCACTGATCGACGTTTATCTCCATGTAAATTATGGAATGTAAAATGTTGGGGTTGTGGTGTGTGCACCGGAGTTGAAATCTGATTTAATCTTGTTCTTTTTGGGTGGGTAACATTTTAAAAGTTGTGGTTTAGCTGTGCGAATCCTGGAATGGGAATGTGATTTGTGTCAATTCTTTGGTGCTATGTTAAATCTTATATTTCTGGTTTTCATTGTGTGCCAGCTGAGATTAAAATTTAACTTTGGAGTCATGTTGGTTTTCTTGTGTTAATGCTGTGACTACACCTTGCCAAAGTAATTAAAAATGTTACCACATTTCGGTCTACATTGCTGACGCTTCAACTACTTCTCTTCCCGCTTTTGCCAGTCGCTGTTTGTTGATGGTGGCAAAGGTGAGGATGAAGGGAGAGATTGCCATCACCACTATATTAATAATACAATACACTCAAGCAAGGCTGAATATAGGAAAAAATACTTGTTTTCACTAGTAAGTGGCAACATTGTAACAGTCTTCCATGCCTGTCCGTAAGGGACTTACCAGAACAGAGCTTAAGTATTGAAGGTCCTGACTATTTCTCAGTTTATATGCTCTTACAATAAACAGTACACTATGATTTTTGTGAACAGTCACTGCCTCTGTCCCACCACGAACAAAAACCTCACGCACGATGCGTATGCGTGTCTGATGTGACATGGACATGCAAATGACATAATTGGCAGTAGTTGTGCCCACAGTGTTCTGCGCAGCTTTTTCATTACCCTGTCAGAGTATAGGTATATGGAAATCCTTTCTTAATTATAATTCTGTTCTAAGAATTTAAATGTTTAGGTAGTTCATGTTTGTAATTGGAAGTCATGCTGTCTTACGGTTGGGCTAAATAGCATTTTAAGTAGAAGTCTATAGCTAGACAGCAGTACAAAAGGAAGCAGGATTTAAAAGTGATTGTGCTTGCAAATGCATTAGGAATGCAAGCATTCGGGAGTATAATTTGATCGTGTTGGTGTAACCTAGTTCAACCTTGGTTGCTCTAGCTGGAGCTTAACTTGTGTGTACTGTTTAGGTCTGAGGATGTGGCATAAAGCAGGATTACTAAGCATGTAGTAGTAGTAGTAAGTACTGTATCCTATCTAGGTGTTTTCTTGAGAACAAAGCAGATTTACATTTCATTATTAAGATTCCTAATGCAAGACTAACATTTATGATCACAAAATTATTACTCTTTGTACTATTTTTCAATGCAAATGCACGTTTGATGCCACTCAGTGGTTTTAAAACAAGATTTGCATTTTCTTAAGAATATAATAGATATAGGTTGCAGTATTAAAATTCTTAATATTGGATTGTAAAATTTACGATCAGGAAATTATTATTTATGTTTCACTGCAAATGCAAATTTGAGCCAGTTATTGATTTTGAAAATGTTTTGCACTTTCGTCAGGTTACAGTATTATGATTCTTAATATAAAATTGCAAAAGTTACGATCATGAAAGTATTACTCTTTGTGACATTTCTCAACGCAAATGCATGTTTGATTGCAGTTAGCGAGCTTGAAAAGGTCTTGCACTTTTGTAAGAACATAACAGAATTAATATCAGTATTAAGATTCTTAATACAAGATTGTAACAATTCTTGAGCAGAAATTTGTACTGCTGGTGACATTTTTCAAATCAAATGCATGTTTCTTGCCAGTTAGTGATGTTGAATAAGTCCTGCAATTTCAGAAGAACATAGCGGATTTAGGTTACAGTATTAAGATTCTTGTAAGATTGTAAACATTTACGTTTGTTACATTTTTCAAAACAAATGCTTGTTTGAGGCCAGTGTTTTTGAAAAAGTTTTGCATTTTTAACAACACTGCAAATTTAAGATTTCAATGCAAGTTTGTAGAATTTACAACCAGGAAATTATTATTGTTTATGACATTTTAAAATGCAAATGCATGTTTGATGCCAGTTAGCGATTTTGATGGACCTTGCAATTTATTAAGCACATAGCAGATTTAGGTTTCAGTATTAAGATTCTTAAGGCAAGATTAGAGTTTTCCAGCAGGGCATTGTTATTGTTTGCTATACTTTGAATTTGAATGCAAGTTTGGTGTCAGTGTTCTAAATGGAACCCAATCAACTTAAGTTTCAATATATTGGGTGGTAGCTAGCTTTAAGGAAGCAACCATATTTTGTACATGAATGGCTCTAGGGATTTACAAAGACTGCTTGTTTTCTGTTACTTAACCTTTGCACTAATAACTTCCTAAATTTGCCAAGGTATCGACGGTGGTAAAAGTGAAGGCATTCATAAGTATGTTGGGAATGATTTCACTCAGTGAAGCTCTGTGTGCTGCACTCTAACGTCTCACAACTTTCGCCTTTCAACAGAGCTTTTCCTCTTCTACTAAACTGAAGAATGTTATACAAAGAATCCCTCAGATAAAAGCCCCTTGATACGATGTAATCTTCCAGCTTCTACTGAAAGTATTTCCCAAGAAAACATTAGTTTTACTAACACAAATTTATAATGCTGTTTACAACACATGTTTTCGCAAACAATGGAAACATACAATAATTGTCCCCTTATCTAAATCTCAGAAGGCACGAAACGATCTATAACAAATATTGCCACATAAGTGTTTTGCTGTTATTCTCCAAATTAATTGAGCAATTACTTCAACCCTCCCTCCTTATTCATTTTTAAAGATCTGATCAGTTCACCCTGAAGACGAGGAAGATGCACTTCTTCGAAACGTTGGTGTCAAGCCAAGTTTTTACCTGGCTAGAAGCCCGAGAAGATTTTGAATTAAATTATTATTATTGTTACCATCATCAACATCGTCACCATCAACATCATCATAGTCTTTTTGGAATAAACTCGCATGCGTGTATGTATGTCTATGTGCGCTGTATTTTTATTTTTAATGTTTAACGCCCACTTATACTGCGATGGCGATGATACTGATGATACATGGAATGAAGATGGAACACCGGTGGAATGTAATGGCGGGGGAAACCGAAGAACCCAATGAAAACCCGTCTCTTCGACGGTTTGTCCACAAACCATGTGCGCTCCTGTTAGCAGACATAAAAAGAAAAGTGGAAAACACGCAAATTTGGTATCTAATTTCGGCATCTTCCAAGAATGCAACATAGCCTGCCTGTAGTGTGGTGGTAGGTGACTCTCACATTCAGAAGGTCCAGAGTTTGAACCTGGGTTAGGATGAGTTACCAGATAAGAGATTTTCCGGGGTTTTTCGGTATCCTTACAGGACAAATGTCGGGTAACTGTAACATCTATGGATCCCTGGATCATTTTAGCTTTATTTCATCTATTTCATAAATGAAAAAAGAATGCAACACGCATATTTTCAAGAAAATCCTGTCCGTGGAAGTAGGAATGGCAGGGAATTTTATCAATATTTCTATTAACCCATAAAGGGGTGTTTAATTTACTCACCTTCATTCCTTTTTTTTTTTTTTCTTCCAACAAAATTATATTTTCTACAGAATCATGCGAGGTTTTAAAAGGTCGTTAAGAATGGACATTTACTCTCAAAACTAATCTTAACCCAACATCGAGGCCTCAACCTTCCTTTTCCAATATGAACTCTTAAAAGAAATCTTATGTATTTATTTTTGTGCTATGTATTTTGAATTTCATAATCATATGTTTAAGGTCTTTTTAAAACAAATAGCAAGAAGGTATATTTTTAATTTTCTGTGAATATCTTCTGAACTCCTCTTTATTCGCAAATAATTTTGTATGATATTATGCAACTGGTAAACCATAATATATAGAAAAAGTTCGGCATAAGTCATTTTAGAAAACTTACTTGCTATTGGTTTGCATTTTCAAAATATGCATGTTGTGCACATTATAAATTCGCCATTTATTTGTCTCTTGCGAAATAATGTAAAGATTGTGCTATTTCAAACCCAGCATATAGCGTCCTACTTTTTAAAGTTTTGACTACCGCTTCAACTTTATATAATTCCTTGCAAAACATAAGGTCAATCAATATACAAAGTAAAACATTAATGGCTGGAGATATTCGTAAAAATTTGACATAGTCAATTTTTATGGGAGGATTCAAAAATCTACATAAACCTCTTGCCCAGCTGACAAAACAGCAACTTGTTCTAGAACCCGAATAGTTAAACAACGGAGAGAAATCCTTCACTTCCGATGTTCGTCGATTGTTCTATTTACTTTTCTGTGTTTGGATCACTGGTAGTGAGCTGCCGGGCGGACGCGCTATTCGATCCATTTCTCGTTAGAATGATGCTCTTCATTGTTTCCAAGACCACTTCATTTGTACGGTCCATTTAATTCACTGCCTCGTTTAACAGAGATCAACTGTCAGGAACATCTGTTCTTCAAAGACTTCCAGTAGACTCTGCTCTAGCAAGCTGAGGATAAACGTGGACCGCCATCCTCTTGATTAAGGGGGACGTGACTGATACATAATATATGGTGGTAATAATGCTCTCATATATTTTACTGTTACGTTGTTAATAAGCGGTTTGGCTATCGCCAAGGTAACGCATTATTTTTCAGCTATTGTTGCTATTCAGATAAAAACTAGAATCGTTTTCCAGTTTGTGTTCCTGAGTTTTTAATTTGGACATCATGCAATAAGAAGAAAAAGAGTTGAATGTTCTTCACCGTCTCTCACGAATAATAAAATTTGCTGTCCTTTCTGAAGCATCAAATAAGGAAAACCTGTCAACTGATGTAAGTAGCAATGCTGCTTCTGACCAAGTAGCTGGAAAAGCCGATAAAAGACAATTCCTCTTCCTATAGTTATTAATACCCTAATAAACATCAATCTGCTCATTAAAATTTAAAAAAAAGAAAAAGAAAGAAAGAAAAGAATGTAGTGTACGTATCATTCATTACATTCTCATTAATGAACAAGTGAAAGTGATCTTGGAAAATATAGAACGCTATAGGGCTGCGATTAAACATCTGGAATTTCACCATTCACAATTCCATAATCTCACAATGCACGATTCCATAGCGTTCAAATGAAAACTGAAAACTCTTTTCGATTTAGGGGATTGTATCCCTCATGCGATGTTAGTATAATGAAGGCAGAACTTATAGAATTAACATTTGAGCCTTTGCAAATGCTTCCAGTGCATCATCCCGTAACCAAAGCACCATGCCAATCAATGTTCTTTCTTTGTCTTAAGCCAAATTAACATATAATAAGATACTAAATATAAAGCGACACGCTTGTATGGAGTAGTTTTCAAAGTAGAATTACTCAAGCCCAAGAGGTATAAAATTCAATGCATAAAATGCCAGGATTATGGTCATTCAAAAAAGTATTGCCATAAATCGCCTCGCTGTGGCAAATGTCAAAATGTTAACTTAAAGGGAAGCACACAGTAAATTACAAAGGCTGCAAAATAACAAAACGTACAAAATGATAACTTAGCAAGCAATCTCAAACTAGGTCAGAAGAACCAAAATAAAATAGGCACCCCATTTTCTCAGCAAAAACTACATACGCCGAAGCTTTGAAAAACATTATTTTAAAATTAGATTCAATATTGCACCACTTATGAACACACTGCAACAGGTACTAACGTGTCTTATCTCTAAGAAATGAAGGAAATCCGTATCAAAGAAACATTAAAATTAGCACTTGGAATTCTCAAGGAATTATAACAAATATTTTGAGCTTAAACTTATATTTCTGCTCAGTATATAGATGTACTATTAGTGATAGAGACTAGACTTACACCGCCTATTCATTTCATAATTCCAGGATATAAAATATACCGGGCAGGTCACCCATCATATACCACGGAGGGAGAGTCATCATTCCTTATTAAAGCTTCTCTTCATCATGATCAGCTACCAACGGTTAGAGAAGACGATACCTAATCGCTCCCATAAAATATACACCAATAGCTCAACATTGTAGATTGGATCTTTTTATTCAGCCTCGGCTAATAAAATAACCGCTACTGTCTGTTGAGAAATTACACATTTAACAGATCGTCATTTTTCAACAGTAAACATCCAGCGTGGGGTTCAAATGGTACCAATCGTAGATGTAAAATAATGCACGACACAGCATTCCATAACCTTCGAGATTATAAATCCAATTGAGGGCACTTACTATCCACTCACAATTGGTGTTCCAAATATACTGGATTTGCTCATTGGGAAAGCGGTCAAAGGATTTTGTTTAATACCATCTGTATTATAAGAACTTAGTTCTGATCACTATCCTGTGGTGATGACAATTAATGGCAAGGGCAACGTGAAATATCCAACTCTAATAAGACATCCATTTGGTTGGCATTAGTTCACAGACACTCTAGATGACGTTACTGATCTGAGAACACCTTTTAAGACCCCTCGTGATGTAGATAAAGCTATTTGCGCAGTAAATGCAACAAACAGTAAAATGTTAACAAGAACTATACTCATATTATTATATTCCACCTCATATTATTACGCCAGGGGAAGAAACAATGTCATCGACTTTGGGGATGTACTAAGTAGTCTGTGCATAAAGCAGCATACAAAAGAGTAACCGTGTCTAAAAAAGTGCGTTTAAACACGTGATCAGTGAGGTAACCAGTATTCTGCTCAGTAGATTAAACATGGAAGACGGAGGCGAAAGAATACTTCATTTGAAACATGATACACTTCTACACAAGAAAAGGTTAATCTATTTAGTGACATTCTCAAACATTAATTTACCAATAACCTAATTATCAATCAAATTTCACTGATATCGAGACGAGAATGTAACGCAACCATTACATCTTTCTCCGTTTTCGCATTATTTTACTCCTTCGCAAGTTAAACATATTATCAAGAGATCATCTCCGAGAAAAGCTCCTATGACCTAATAGTTCAACCACTGTTGGAAACATGTCCAAAAATAACTTTGGTTCTTCTGGCACAAATATATAATGCCGTGCTATGACTTGCTTATTTTCCACATACCTGGAAGCATGCAAATATAACAATGATACCAAAACCGGGGAATTGTAAAGTCAATCCTTCAAATTATCGTGCAATAAATCTTCTTTCTTTAATGTCGAAAATATCTGAAAGGCACATGTAGGGCACCTGGTATGATCATTTTGAATAAATGAAGATTTTATTTAGTAAGAAGGTTATGTTTTGGCAACCAATATTAGTGAAAGATGTCGAAATGCTGATATGGCTCTGCCCTCCTAACGCAATGCTGGCATAAGCATGGATTTGATTATAAAAGTTTCAGTAATTAGGTGAGAAGAGCTTTATTCAGCCTTTGTGCAGCCTTGTTCTTCTGGGGTGCTGAGGTGATACAGTCCGAACATAGTTTTTATTTTTATTTTATAGTGAAACTGCAAGATTCACAATGTACCGGTGAGTACTGAATGGAGTTTGGGTAGCTCTTGGGTTTCCTCTTCCCAACCATACATCATCTTATTCAACAGTAAAAGCCCCGAGTCTCCTCGCACACTTCGTATTTATTTATGGCTCTTGATCTTTCCACCCAAAAGTACACTCTCCTGCACCTTAAACCTTGAGGCCACCCTCTTCCCTCTTGCATGCGCAAACAATTCTACCTTTGAAGTTACTACTCCTAGTATGCGCAGAGTAGGGTGAAAGTTACCCTACACTGAGTATTCCACATTATCATACCTTTCACCTTCAATTCATACCAAACGTTCAGTTTGTCTCCAAACAATCTCATTTCTGTTTACAACAGCTGCATCGCCTAGTATATACTAATTTAAACGCATACGAAGAAAACTGTGTATGCATGGGCCGTTCTTAGATACTGAAAAAGCTTTTGACACTTTCCCGAAACTTTCTACAGATTAGTGATGGGCGAAAAATAGCGTAACGGTTACATTGTAACGTTACAGCAGTTACAGAGACAGATAGAAATAGATAGTAACTAATATCCAGTAACTGTTACAAAAATTGCGAATACAAGGTAACTAGTTACCCATGAACTGTTAACATAAGTAACGAATACACAGCAGCTATTTACCCAATAACGGTAACGTAACGGACACTGTAACCAGTAATATCGTTAATGGTTTCCAAATCTGGGTGATATCATTCACCGTATGTACAATGTTTATTGTTATGGCTTATGTGAATTATGCATGGAACTAAATAGTTCTCAAACTCGTTACGCAGTAGTAATCTTCTCCGCAAGAGATCCTGAATGGTTGAGTAGCATTGTCGATATAATGTACCACCTGGCGACAAAAATGTCTACTAACAGCACTAACTATCCGCTTTGCTACATATATCGTTCGTTTGGAAGAACAGGGTTACAACTAAAAAACTACAGCTTTTCAGGAGAGGCAATTGAACATTTTCACCAAATTAAGTGAATTTATTTACCAAGACAAAATAATCACACACTTTCGGGAGTTTGTATGAACATTAACAGCTTCAATGTGTATTAAAATGTAGCATTTTAATAATTCAAGCTCCGGCTTTATCCATTTAAGCCAAAATTTCTGCAACCCTTACTTTGACTTGTACTGTTACTTTTGAAAACTTATATAAGCTATATTGTGTAGTAAACAAGCGTATTGGTTACAATAACATTATGACATGTGCAAAAATATAGAAAATATCCTATTTGACACCATAAGGAACAGTGTGTAAATAATTAATCAAAACTATTATACAGATATTTGTAGAATTCATAATAACATTTTGGAACAACTTTCTTTTCAATTAAGGAGAGCAGTCCTTTCCTTTTGGCTTCATTAATGCCAATTTTCTGCTTATAAGTATTCTTCAAGTCTGTGGTACGTGGATCTGCAGTTAGTCTTCTAATATTTCTGAGAAACACATTCGTGAAATCTCGTTGGCTGTATGAAGTTTTGTGGAATATCTTTCTACGGCGGTCTCTCTCTACCTTGAGAACCTTGATCTCTGAAATTTGGAATATTTCACCATTGCTTTTCCTGTTTAAATTGTTTATTCCACTTTGTACAGCAAGGTCCTTGAGGTCATGAAAGCTTCATGGCATAATTCATGTACAGTATAGGGTTTGTCTGTTTTCTTTGCCGACCTCGTGAGACTTACATACTGGTCAGGATAGGTGCTGAGTTCCTGCTTTTAGCAAAGTGTCTTTGAATTATCGAATGAGCATTATCTCCTTTATTTTGACTATGGCACGTAATGAGGAAGTTATGTGTAATGAAATTAATGAACTCAAACTTTGAAACTGCATAGCAGTATAGGACTATAAGAAACTGATTCTTATTTTGCCCCGTGCAGTTATCTGAGTAGAAAATTCCATCCAACTTCTTATCTGCATCTGGAGCACTGACAAGGTTTTCTTGCAAATTTTTCAGGTAGTGCCATACACAAGAGCTTACTTCATTTGCCCCTCTATGCTATGGGCTTCTCCTGCATGCCAAAATTAACACTTAATATCATTTGTTTTAAAGTCATACATTCTTAAATTGAACACATTCAATTTAGAAATTTAGTTGAAGTACTGTCATCATTTGCACTTGCACAATTTGGAGAATTATTGGTAAATTAATCTGCAAAATACAGTTCAGGTATTAATACAAAGGCAATGAACATTTGCTCAGATGCTATATTGATGATTCTTATAAATAGTGGCCACTTTTACCTGTACCTTGTATCTCTCTGATTCATTGTTGTGAGGACATGGATATTCTGCTACTTCGACGTCGGTGTTAATGTCCATAGTATTATGCATAGTTTCTGAAAATTTTAAGTTATACAATTCGAAATTGGTTATAATCACTATTCTATAACAATAGAAGTATTAAGCAAATATATAATAGTATTAATTATAATTATCCAATGAACTGGTGTCATATCAATCTTTGAAAACTAGCCCCTTACTGTCAACCAGAATTACACGCTGCATTGTAAACTGTTCCTTAAGTTTCCAACCATTTGTCTGTGTGTTGGTTCGAAGACATATCTTGCTCCCTGGTAAACCTTAGAACTGCTGTTGTGCAACATAGCTTAGTGCTAGAACAAGTTAATGCAAGGTACACTAGTTCTAAATAATTATGCTTTCTTAATTCAGTTTCTTGAATCATAAAGTTATAACTTAGAAACTTGATAGCAAAACAATAGCTATTTTCAGAATTTAACGTTTTATTTTGAGGAACACTAGCATATCTCTGAATAGAACATCATGGAGGTATGATATTGGTGCTTCTCTTACCAACAATACTGACATATTTCAAAATACATGAACTGCATAACAGGAAGCATACCTACCACATTTAGTTATGAGGAAAAAAGTTTCAGTTCAAAATATTACAGAATTTTGCGAAATAAGTACACTGAAATGATGCAACTTTAACACATGTGACGCTCTTCCAGAAACAATCACTAGTTTGCACGACAATGACCGAAGCCAATGTGGCTAGAATAGCACAACTGAGATGTAATACTGTTGACCATAAGCTTTTAAAATGTTCCTACCAGAACCACACTGTCACAAATGCTATCTAACGGTTACTATGCGAGTTTCACTTGTAACCTTTTTCCACTTAAAAATATAGCCCTTTTGGAATACTGTTATGGAAAAAAATGAAAAATGACCATTTTTGAGTTGTGACCCTGTTCCTCTAAACGAACGATATGTAACCAACTGATCATCACGATCATCATATTGTAGCCCTCCGTGGTGTAATGGTTACCATGCTGGCTTCATATAACCAAGGTAGCGGGTTCAAACCCGGCGGAGGACGATGGATTTTTTCGGGCGTAAAAATTCTTAGCATGGCTTCCTTCGGAAGGGAAGTAAAGCCGTTGGTCCCGTGTCGTAGATTTACGGCACGTAAAAGAACCTCAAGCCTGACAGAGAGGCCTCTGAGAAAAATTAAGCGGTCTTTCACGCCCAATTTAGAATGGGACGCTGAGAACCAATCAGTTAAAGAGCGTCCATAAATAACGCGTCATTTTTTTTATCACGATCATCATTTTTGTGATTTTAAACATTAATGTGTATTTGGGCGTTAATGTTTCTCTTCTACAACAATATCGCCTTTCTAACGTATTTTATGTAACATTCTACAATCATATTTAAGTTATTATATGCTTAATTTCAGTCCTTATCAACATAACGGCTTTATGTCGTCGACATCTCAGCTCCATGTGAACGCATATTTAAAAAAAAAAAAAAAAACAAACAAGAAATAAAACAAACAAAAACAACTGATATGTTCCATTCACATAACTTTCTCTACTTCTCTTTACCAAATTATTGCTAAAAAGCTGAAGCTTCTAATTACTTCATTCTAATCGAGATAAATATTAACAGAGATGCTTTGTTGTAAGCAGAAAGGAAATAAGGCTAAAACATATTTAAACGTTGGTTTCCATGTGGATGAAATCCGTTTCTATGCGTTGCCTGGAGTTCACAAATCCCCGTATATGAACATTTTTAAGTATTTTAAAACTGAAACAAATAACAAGCAATATCTAAAAAATGGCCAGTACTACGAAAAAAAAAAACAACAACAAAAAACAATTATATGACATATATTGTGTGTTTTAAAAATACCTACTTTTTTGTTTAGTAAGTTTTTGTCTATCTCTTACGGTTTTCAAATTATGCAAAAGCAACAAAATTCATCCAGAATAAAGAGGTCTTCAGAGGCTATTCCCAGAAAATTCAAGATATACATTTTATTTGCTGTGTAAATGTCTTTAATATATGGTATTTTAATCAAAATCGTTAGAGCCATTTTTGAGAAAATAAACAATTTAAAATAAAAAAATTCCATGTAAAGGGTAGTTTGAGGTGGTGGGATTTCCATCAAAACCTTCGTGTCGCATCCTTGGTAGATACTAAACTTATATATCAAGTTTGGTATTTTCCCGACTTTTCGTTTTGAGTTATCGTGTTCACATACACCCGGACACACTGACACGGACCTTTTTCTAAAAAATGCTTTTTTGTATACAGAGGACCCTAAAACGCCTACTTCCGGTGAAATCTCAGTAACGAATTTTTGGGTGGAATACAATACCTTCTCTATACATTATGTACATAGTTCGTGCAGAGAAAGTAAAAACTGGTGCTATAAATGAAAGGCGTACACGTCTCACTTCGCAAAAAGTGCAACAATTGATATTTCAACTCTCAGTAGCACCATGCCACATAAACAGTTGCTGCGTCTGTGATTATATCCTTAGGTAGGAAGGATCAGATATACAAAACTTTTCTTTGTTTTTGTATTTTGGAAATCCTATTCATATTTAACCAATTATGAGATAAATGACATATGTTTAAATCAAGCCCTTGTGTTTTACTTTTTAACAAGTTTACATATTGTCTTCTCACATGTCACTTAGCGAGAAAACAAATTGTTTTAACAAACAGTTGACACATAAAAATATTATTCTAACCAAAGCAGCTCACTGTGTAATTGATTCAGCACACCTGGGTATCTAAACCATGTGTTTTATCGAAACATCATTTTGTAGTAATTTTTATTTTCATTGGCAATTTAGAATATTAAATCCAGTTTACTTTGCCTTATTTCTTAGGCCAATAATGATATAATAATGGTATTGATTGTTAGAAGCATTCGAGCTTAATCTAATATAAATAAGCTATACATTTAAAACAGAACATTTCCTATTGTATCCAAAAAAGACCTTAAAGAGAATTTATACTGTTTGCAAATACATGAACGAGACACATACGTTTACGAAGTTTCACTCTCATGAAATGGATACTGGTGTTTGCAAGTTTGAATTATCATGCATGGGGTTGCAAGTTCGTATTGTTTATTACATCGCGTTCTTTATAGTTTCTAATGAAGGTCACGGTCACAAATAGATGCTTCAGTTCTTAGCTTTTAATTCAGGTAGCAAAACTCGTTCATTGCATTAAGATGCAACGACACTTTATAAGTGCATACGTTTTTTATGTGTACTTCGCAGGTGGATGACAATAAACTACTAATGGTTAATGGTAGCAAAATATGCGTTTATCAGTAAACTCCAACGAGGATGCGCAAGTTTTAACAGTGCTGAATCAAGATACAGATTCATAATACTAAGTCTATTCTCTAAGATTGCTTAGAGAAACGTGAAATTTCTCCAACTATGTAATTCTAAAATCACGTGTGAAGGTATGAGCTATAGTTTCCGCACCTTTGGAGTTCTTTGCCTATATACGTATGCCTCGTATTTACGCCTTTGAACTTATATAACAATGCAACTCCGACAGATATACGACAGATTTCTGGAATCAAACCTCGAGGATGAAAGGATTGCTTCATAACCAAACACGTCATAATTGTAAATGGAATATTCTTGATTAATATTGCAGAACTACGTGCTTTCGATCTCTAGTTGCATGATGCCATCCCCCCCCCCCCGCGGCCATTTACGCGTGCTATGAGAATCGCACACGTGCGAACGCGAAGCCTTAGTTTAATAACATGTAAACGCGAAGGAATGCATTTTGGTGTGTGTGTGTGTGTGTGTGTGTGTGTGTGTGTGTGTGTGTGTGTGTAAGCGCGCGCGAGCGCAACGAATGTAGAAGCAAGTGAGAATACATTAATAATCAGTATTGACACAGCTAGAGAAACTTGTTTCTAAAGTGCATCAAATATCAGAGTAATTGTATCAACATATTCACGGCGTGACATGGTTACAGCTAATCGTTTCTCATAACCTTTATTGTAATGTAACGATAACCGTGAAAACATATAATTTAATAATTACTGGTAACCGTTACATGTAATGTAACTGCGAACGCGATGACCTTTCAAACAAAATGAACTTATTTTGTTGCTGGTAACCGTTGCATGCAACTGTTATCGCTCCGCAATGTTACAATTATAACCGTTATGCGAAAATAACTGTTAGTCACACCTCTACTACAGACTTATGCATTCCTATTTCACCAACAGAAGTTTTACTGTCAAAATTAAAATTCAGTATCAAGATTTCATTCAGTAGAAGCTGGTGTTCCACAAGGAAGGGTTATTGGTCCTATGTTATACCTTATTTATACACATGGCTTTCCCAAACCACTATCCAACATTACATTGGCTCAGTTGCCGATGATGTAGCTATTTTGAGCAAGAGCACATCCGAATCAGCTGTAATTGAACTACAGGATTTTGTTAATTGGAACTATTTGGAGTAAGAGCTGGAGAGTCAAAATGAACCCACAAAAAATATTACAACATTCATTTACAAAAAGAACATAATCGATGATCCTGTTTTTCTTGGTAGAGAAATCATATCTCAAAGCAAAGTAATCAGATGCTTAGATCTGATTCTAGTTACCCGTTTAACATGGAATGCACATATTACAAAAGAGGAAAAACTGGTGTGTTCCAGTCACATCAATTTCTCTGTTTCATATATAAACTATTCTTTCAAAAGATTGTTATTTTATCTACATTATGCTAACTGAGATAAACATTAACAGAAATTGTCTTACTACTTGCTTCCTTGTAAGCAGAAGAGAAATAAGGGAATGCATTAGGCTCAAGCGATATTCATTAGGCTAAGAGCTGGTCACTGGAACAGTTGAGGTTGGTTCGCTTTGCATGGTCCCGTTTAAGAAGAGTTAGGTAATTTGTAATTGAAATCAATAACGGTCAACTCTACAAGGAAAACGTATAAACCATAAATTGTGTGTTTTAACGAGATCTCCATTTTTGTGTGTATTAAAGCTTCTGTCTGTCTCTTGCGATTTAAACGTTATGTAAAATTCTGCAGAATTCATCCAGAATAAAGAAGTCTTCAAATTATACATAAACTATAGCTTTTTTTTGTAATGTAAATATCTTTAATATACGGCATGGTAATCAAAATCGCTATAGCCAATTTGAGAAAAACAAACATTTTAAAAAGTTTTTCATATAAAGCATAGTTTATGATGGGAGGATTTTCTTGAAAATCTTCGTGTCGCATCCTTGGAATAACATAAATACCAAATTTAATATTTACATTTTTTTCGTTTTTGATTATGCTGATCACAGACACATACACTCACACAAGAACATTTTTTCTAAAAATGGTTTTTCGGACTTAAGAGACCTCAATATATATTTTTCTGGTTAAATCTCGACATCGAATTTTTGGGTGGAATACAATGTCTTCTCTAACTACTATGTACATTATATGTACATACGAGCTAGAAAAAGTAAAAATGCAACAGGTCAATTCTTAATACAAGGAAAATCTCAGCTCCCTTTGCACCTTAAGAAATTAAATTACTATTCTATACTTAGACCAGTTTGGACCTACTTCTGCGGCATATGGGATTCTGCAGCAACTTCTAACTCAAGAAAATACAAACATTCCAGAACAGGGTCTTAAGACTGATCGCTGATGCACCCTTAATAATACTGCTCTCCATGGAGATCTTCATGTTCCTCAAGTCAATAGCATTCATAAGAAATACTACACTAAACTTCATCGGAGATTCATTGAACATCCTGACTCACTACTCAATGAAATCCCAGAGCAACTGACACCTTCTAGAGAAGAAAAGAAGGTTAAAGCGGAAGAGACACACTGATCTTCTAAGTATATAAATAGTTTATGTCATTATGTATACATATACATTCTATTTTCATTTTGTTGCAATTAAGTTATCTAATAAATTAAAACAAAACAAAAAACAATAAAAAACCTTGCAATTTTTGAACAGGTGCTCATTTCAAGTTGGATATGGAATGATATTTGTGGCGATTAACTTACCGTTAGTACGCCATTTGAAGATCTTTTGCTGATGATTAGGTAGCCTGATAAATAAATAATAGAGATGTAGCCCTGGATCTCAGGAAATTCTCGAACTCTTGAACTTTAGATGCTGATGTACGCGTTGCTTAACTGGAGATGCTGATTAGGCATTACTTGTCTTATTCAAATGATAACAACTGTTATGAAGTAAAGTCAAAACCTATTTACTTATTTTAATTTTACAGTCAGTAGAAATTAGAGAGTCAGATACATAAGCATATTTTGTAGAACAGTTGAATACTTTTTTTTTAGCTTAACGTTTCTTACAGTTCATTTCACAAACAATGAATTATCTGAGCGAATTTAAGAGAAATTTAAGACGAAATTTCGAAGTTACTACCTCTGCCATTATATTACCATGTCTTACGTAATTTTATTACACTTTACTTCATTTTACTTTTTGGCACGAAATAAATACATCATTTTAATTAATTGTTCTCTCCACACAGACCGTTTTAGGACAGAAGTTGGATAGGTAGATCAGACTGTGAAAAATTCAATGCCTTAGTCGGGTTCTGATCTCCCGGTCTCTAGCTAGTTGCTCTAACCATTGAGCCACCATGAAGCCCCAGTGTCATTAATGGAGGAGATTAGAAATTTTTGTGTTCGATCAGAAGAAAAGTCTGCGTCATCCATAATTCATCATGCGCGACGACATCGCAAAGAAAATGAAGTGACAGTGAAAAGTTGAAATATATGATTAGCGAAGAGACAGTGAAAACTTAATGAAGTGACTGAAAATTGGGCAGTCACAATATATAAAGCTACAGAACATTTCATAATTTCAAATGTAGTATGACAGTATTTGTCTTAAAGTAGTTTAATGCCTCATGACCTACTCTTCTTCTTCTTTAATGCATTACACTACTCTTTGTAGGACTTACACACCGATGGACTTGCAAGTCAATTCCTGGAGTCCCGTAGCCTGTCGAGAAGGAAACAAATTTTGTATCACAGCATATCCAAGATGGTTGAACAGCCCAATGCCTGGTATGCCGTCGAAGAAGAAGGAACTAACATTTAATGATAAAATGAATATAGGGATTGTCATGGTTCTTATTATTCAGTCCCGTGTTCGCCTAATAACCGAGGAAAACCACAAAAAAACACCTTCTTTCAGTTTGGTCGAGCCTGGCGTTTGAGAAGCTCCAAACTTGAATCGCATACATACCGCGGCGTCACCTCGCTGGGTTCATGAACAGCTCAAAGTACAAATTAAGTTTTAAATAAGTAATTGTGTAGGATAGTAGTTAAGATGGAGGGATCCTGGCACAGGGGCAGGTGAGCATACATGGGAAAGATAGGTAGTTCAAGGAGCGTCATCTGTTGAGCAGCTACAGACTGATCTTCCTATTGCCCCTTATGGATACAGAGAATATGGTGCTGCTGAGAAATTTATGGATTATCTAATGTCTCTTGCAAATAAGATTAGCAGTATATACAAATCTGCTAAACCTTTGAAACTAACGGGACAACAACAGGAGGATTTTAAGTCTTCTATTGAATGCTACCTGTGTAATAAAAAATTCATTGAAGAAAATTGGAAGGTTAGGGATCATGACCATTTGACTGGCGAATATTGAGGAAGTCTCCATAATGAATGCAATCTAGCCTGAAAAACAACGAAATATATTCCTGTCTTCATGCACAACTTAAACGGATATGATTCTCATTTCATCGTTAAACAGTTAGGTTGTACAAGTGAAAGAGTGGAGGTGATTCCGTGCTCCGAAGAAAAGTATATTTCATTCTCGAAGCATGTTGGAGAAATTAAGCTTCGGTTATGAATACATGCCGTTTGGTTTGTTAACGCGCAAAGGAGTATTTCCCTATGATTACATCACGTCATGACATATTTTGAAAGAAACTTGCAGAGGCGTTCTACAATAGACTAAATGAAGAGGAAATCAATTATCAAGACTACGAACATGCTAAAAATGTATGGGAACAGTTTAATATCCGACATTTGGGAGAATACAGTGATCTCTACTTAACCTCAGATGTTCTGCTACTCGCAGATGTTTTTGAAGCCTTCAGAGAGCAAACATTAAATACTCATAAAGTTGATCCTGCACATTACTTTACATCTCAGGGGCTTACCTGGGATGCTATGCTTTTGTATACCGGGATTAGGCTAGAACTGTTATTGGATTATGAGCAGGTTCTCATGGTGGAATCTGGTATAAGGGGAGGATTATGTCAGGTGTCTCACCGGTATGCACAGGCTAACAACACCTACGTGGATGAGTTTGATCCTAATAAATCAACTCAATTTATTACATACGAAGACGCAAATAACCAATATGGATGGGCTATGCAGCATCCACTGTCTTATGGAGGATTTCAGTGGGTTTCTCCTGACAGTATTAATGTAGGAACACTAAAAGAAGACGATCCTCTTGGATATATATATATATTTGAAGCTGATGTGGATTATCCTACTGAGCTTCACGATTTTCATAATGATTTGCCATTCTTGCCTGAGTGTCTGAAGCCAAAGAATTCAACTGTAAAGAAACTAATTGCGCACCTTGGAAGTAGAAAGAAGTATGTTGTACATTAAATGATGTTAAAACAGGCACTCTCACATGGACTACGACAAACAAAAATCCATCGTGTACTACAATTTCAACAATCGTGCTGGTTAAAACCTTACATAGCGTTTAATAACACGCTGAGGCAACAGGCTTGAAATGACTTTGAAAAGGACCTGTACAAACGCTTCAACAATGCTATGTTTGGAAAAACCATGGAGAATATACGAAATCGCATGGATATACGTCTTGTGACAAACGAGAAAACATTGGAAAAGCTGATTTCTAAGCCTACATTCATCGACAGAAGTATATATGGACCTAACCTAGCACCTGTTCATATCGCATCACGACAGATTATATTCAACAAGCCAATATACATCGGAATGAGCGTGCTGGATATTTAAAAAAAACCATGTACTCATACCAATATGATGTGCTATTGCCGTATTATGGGACTGAAAACCTGAGGCTTATGTACATGGATACGGACTCCTTCATTCATCGAGTTACAACATCTGACATATACCACGACAAAATGCAATTTCTTGAACATTTGGAAACATCTGATTATCCTGCAAGCCACATATGCCACTCCACACAGAACAAAAAAGTGTTGGGAAAATTTAAAGATGAAGCTAACGGGAAAACCATCCAACGATTTGTCGGACTGAGACCTAAGATGTATGGTCTCGATATTGATGGAGGAATGATAAAAAAGATTAAAGTTATAAAACGAAGCGCTATTAAGCAGTACATCACATTCAACAGTTATGTAGATTGTCTTAAAAACAGCGAAATAATAAGAACTCCTATGAATTTGATCGTGTCACAACAGCATAACGTTTCGTCTGTAAAGTCAACAAAATCGCTCTATCGCCCCATGATGATAAAAGAGTGACTGCTGATGATGGAATATCAATCTATGCTTATGGTCATTACCAAGTTCTAAGCGTATAATGAGAGAATGCTACATACATTGCTCATCATCGGTAGCGTGGTAGCAGAAAATTGAAGCTTAGGCTCCAAATTCCCCCATGCATCTAGTAAAGGCATATAAAAGAGAAGAATAAGAATGAGAGGTGGCGGGAACTCTGCCATTAGAATACATTTCTAATGCTGGTCTCAAGCCCAGATAAAAGAGGAGAGACGCCTAACCTCTAATGCTGAAATAAAAAATCTGAAAAGACTGGACAGAACTCAGAAAATATGTCCAACACTTCAACAGAAACAACAACAAATATCGATAAAATTATTCTAGAGAAAACAGATCTTGATTAAAATAAAACAGATTGTAAAACAAAAAAAAACAAAAACAAAAAAAAAACAAAAAAAAACAACAAAAACAACAAAAAAGACGAATAAAACATGAAGAATCATAATGTTCACTAAACTGTTAACACTACAACAAAGGCTTAGGTCATTCTTCTAGTGACATCCTAGGAAGAGATACATCGTATAAAAAGACAAATACAAAAATATGGAGACACGAAAAGTTAGGTTATGTTAGATTTACAACCTAAGAAAGACTGTAAACCAGTAAACAAACATATTCCCTCGCTTCACAAGTTGTCATTTGAACATATAGCAGTATGTAAAAAGAATATATAATATGAATCCTAAAAGACTGCCAAAAACTGTAACAGAATACAGAAATGATCATAAAGGGTGCAAACAATGGAAAAATATGACAAAACTATAAAACACTAGATAGTCTATAGAAGTGAACAGATCATCCTGGAACATATTAAAATTCTATAAAACATAATAACTAGTGTGAAAAATATTGAGACATTGAAATGAAGATATCAATTACAAGCCGTCATGTCGCTTCAAATACGCTTAAAATGCTCACAAACGAACAAAAATGTCGACAGTACACCTTCGTCGTCGTCACAAAGTAATCAAAGACATTCCAAAAATAGATTCAAAGTGAGTTGAAATACATATAGCCTGAGGGTTTAACATTACCTATAGCTCTAAATACCTTAAAAGTCGTAAATGATCTTTAGGGAGACAGAAAGCACTACAAAAACTACAAAATTCTGCTAAATAGACTTAAAATGTGTAAAATGTCTATAAGAGCGTTAAAAGCATTAAAAACACAGAAAAATACTGATAAATATTAGTAATACGCCTGAAAGGTGTCAAAATATCTGTTTCAGAGTCCCATATAACAACCAAACGATTCGAGATGTATGGTAAAGAGCTAAAATGTCCCACCAATACCCCGCCCTACAGTCCTAAACACCCTCCCCAAATAGTATGGCATGACATTAAAAGCATACTAAACAGCAACAACTCTACAAATCACCATTAACATCCTGAAAAAGTATGTGAAAGCACTACAAACACTGAAAAATAGTCTCAAATCGCGCAAAAATGCTTGTAAAAGTGCTAAAAAAAGTATTAGAAAACACTGTAAAATAATGTAAATATGAGCGAAAACCCATTTTCAAACTCTAAAATACCTGTTTTAGGATCCCAAATGCACTCAAAATGGTTCGAAGGGTGTGGAAAAAAAAAGCTAAAATACTTGATCAATCCACACAGCTATCTGTTCTAGAGTCCAAAACATCCTCCAAATGACATAGAATGCCATTAAAAGCATACTAACCAACTGTGATTAGGACTAAAATCATGCTACAAATCCTGAAAAATGTATGTGGAAACACAACAATCGCTGAAAAATAACACTAAAACATAATAAAATGTTTATAAAAGCGACAAAAATCAATAGAAAACACTGGAAAATAATGTAAAATATGGGCAAAAAGTCTAAAAAAGCCTAAAATATTAGCTTTAGAGTCTTAAATACCCACAAAATGGCGTAAAATCAGTTGTAAAGAGCTAAAATGTCTGATAAGTACCCAGAAACTAGCTGATCTAGAGACCTAAACATCCTCAAAATGTAATGAAATACCTTTAAAAGCATTTGAAACATTTGTCTTAGCAGCCGAAAAACCCTAGGATACGTTGAAATAATAGTCTTAAATACATTAATAGTTACCGATCATTGCATATTTTCAACAAACACAATATAAAATTGAACTTTTAAAAATAGCAAGCTCTTATGTGTACAACTATGTGCAGTAGTTAGCTTCGAAAAGGAATGTTCTAGTACTGCTCATCATAATACCAATTTCAAATAAATTTGAAATGTGACGACAAATTTTCTTCAATTTCTTCTATAAAATTTAAACTCATACAAAGAATGGCTCGACTAAAACTAAATATTTTATGAGAGTTTCTATCTAAACTACTGATACTTTGTGCCTATTTCAAACAAACGATAAGTACGCCAACAAATTTTCTTCATACGCCTTTGAACGACTGCTTGTAGCAGTTTGTTGTCTGATTCATGCTTACAGGAAAAACAAACAAACAAACAAACAAACCAAAAAAAAAAAAAAAAAAAAAAAAAAAAAAAAAAAAAACCGACGCTAACAAGCATCTCGCAGTGGCAAACGTATCTAAAAATGTGTTATTAGAGCGGCTCCTTTACTCCATCTTCCCTTATCTAAGCAGCAGATTAATCGTATCTCAGTTGAGGAACACTTCGTAATATGTCTGGTATTTAAGTCACAAGACAGAAAAGGAGAGTTAGGAGTAGTTAGACGGAGGGGCCCTTCAATAAATGGCGCACACCATCGCACGTAGGCTAGAGGACCCAGACGACGATGTGCGCTAACAAGGACGGGATCCCTAATACTTCCGATGTGACACCAATCCTGATGCTGGCTTAGCCACTCGCAAATTGGGAGTTCCTGGAATAATTGAGACAGCTTTAAAGAAGGGAGGGGTCCCAGCAATCCCTCTAAGCGCCAAGGAGAAATCTTTCCATTGCGGAAATTTCACCGTCCTGACGCAGCAAACCGTTGTCGCTTGCTCCTATACACCTGAAACAGATGAAAGGAAAATTCGGAGACAGGATTATGTCTCTCGGTCGGGGCCCCCAGTCACTGGAGCTCATAAGTTCTAGGTGCCCGTTGCAACTTAGGTGACCCAGGGAGGAAGGAATGAGGGGAAAGGTCCGAAAGGCAACCAGATCAGGATGACGACGGGCACAAGCATGACGGCGTCCCTAAGAGTTCCAGATTGGACGCCTCCTACGTCGCCCGAGCCTAACCCACGGAGCCTTACCCCAAACACATAATAGAGCGGTACCACGAGGACGACAGGAATTTATTTCCGCCGCCAACTATCTGCAACCCGTCGAACACCGGTGCCTGGTTCTGCAACCCTTAAACTGATGACAAGAAGTGATGTAACAGAAATTATGGGTAAGGAATTCGGGGGATGTACAGCATCCATTTGCGACCCAAATAAACCCCCCCCCTCCGAAAGCTCTCAAGAGTCAGAATGGTCAGTGGCGGGAATCGAACCATTACCGCGCCACCTCGCACGGTCTGGAACGGGAATGATATTCAGCAAATTTGTGTTAGAAGAGGATCCCTCAGCATTCGCCAACCTGCCCGGGAAACCCAAGAAAGGTCCATGGTCATAGTGACCGGACAGAAATGAAATGCGGAGCCATCTCCTTCGGTCAAGATAGGAAAGCGTGTTTTACAACACCTTTTGATAAACTCCACGCTCGCGTTTATAAGACTGTGGATGCGAGAAAGAGGAACTGGCAATTTACTTTCTGATCGAAATTCACCTTCTACGACTGCATTCCTCTAGTGTAAAGATCTGGGTCAGACCATCCATTTAACACCATAACTTTGTTCTATTGTCTGGCCAACCGTACAAATTATAAAACTTCTGAAACAAGCTAATTTTATTTCTACGTGAACTATGCTAGGAGTTTAATAACGTGGAAAACGATAAATTTGCAATAGTTGCGGAAATGTATACTAAAAAGGAAGTCAAGTCAAATGTTTAAATATACACACCATGTGCATTCATTATTAGAATACATGAAATATAAAGGGCAAACTTGGGAAATTTCGTAACACGTGCAATTTAGCAGTAATTCTTATATTTAATTGCAATGTAGATCGAGTAAAATTGAAGTTGTAAAAAGTCCCAGTAATTTACAGAACCAGCTAGATTCGTGTGTACCACAAGCAGTGACTCACCGAGCTCAAAAGAACTCAAAATTAATTTTGACATCCTGGTGTCAGCAAGATTATATGAGAACAGTGTGTTTGTTAAATTGTTGGCGCTCTTTCTGAATTCTTTTCAGAATTGAAGACATGTAAGTAGAATTTATTTATGTTAATTATGTTCTTTATATTATATAAATTGTTTCGAGCAATAAGTGAAAAACATCCAACAAGCGATTGCTCAGAAATGTGATTTTGCCCATGACATTTTTACTTTCTCTATACGTACCATGTACATACTGTATAGAGAAAAAAATCGATACCGAGATTTCACCGGAAATTATGTTTTTGGGTCCCCTGTACCCCCCAAAAAAAGCATTTTCAGAAAAAGGTCCGTGTGTGTGTTCGTGTCTCCGCGTGTCCGCGTGTCCGCGTGTCTATGAACACGATAGCTCAAAAAGGAAAAGTCGGTAAAACACCAAAGTTGGTATTAAGTTTAGTATCTTCCAGGGTGCGACACGAACATTTTGAGAAAAATCCCCACCCCAAACTACCCTTTACACGGAACTTTTTTCGAAAATTTGGATTTTCTCAAAAATGGCTCTAACGATTTTGATTAAAATTTCATATATTAAAGATATTTACCTGACAAATAAAATGTAAACCTTGAATTTCCTGGAAATAAACTCTGAAGAGTACTTTATTCTGGATGAATTTTACGGAATTTTGCATATCAACTAAACCGTAAGAGATGAACAAACATTTGTCACACATAAAATGTAGAACACGTTAAAACACACAATTTATGTTATATATATTTTTTTTCGTGGAGTTGGTCGTTTTTGAGTTATTCCTTTGTTTTTGATTTCACCTTTAAAAATCATACTTTCCTCATACAGGAATTTGTCAACTTCTGTCCATACAAACAAAGGAACTTCAGTCACATAGCAACCAGCTTTTGACTATCGCTTTAACCTATGGTACTCCCTCATTTCACTCTACTTACAAGGGAGTAGCATGATGGATTAGCATGAAGTAAAGAGAAGCCTAACCATTTTAATAATAATTTGTTGCAATCATGTGAATGGAACACATCAGATTTTTCTTACTCAATTCTGGCTGGTAAAACTGCTGCAGTTTTCCAATGCAGTAATGTAAGAATTTAAGAATTTATTATTGGAGTATTATTATCATTTTTCATTTTATTTTATTTAATTGAATGATAGGAAATAATTATATTTGGTGCTGAGTAATGGAATAAATATTGATTCGGAATTTTCACGACTTCGAGCCTAGTAAAATATCCACCTCCATTGAATCGGTTAACGTGTCGAACATGAATGGACCATCTATTTTATTTTCTTCAATTTTCTGCATCACCTTATAAAGCACATTCCTCCAACCAGATCTGTAATTATCACGATGGATTCTTATGGTAGACAGATGTTTGGATGTTTATAGCACAAGAAATGGTTCACGAAAAGTGTCAAGGGTTTACGACATATAAGAATTTTTTGTGGCACTCTTGCAGAAAACAATAATTAAAAATGTAAGAAAAGAAAATCCTTACGTATTTTTTGGTAATGCAATTTTTTGATAGTGCAATTTAAGTAGTTCTTTGACTAAATATGTATTTATTTATTTTAGAAATAGTGGTGCGAAATCACCAGAGTACTAGTAAAACTACGAAATTAAGCGAGTTGTCCAAATATTATAATTTGCAACAAAGTTTTAATTTTCGTGTGTAGAAAATATTTTAGTTAAAAAAACTAATGTGGAGGTAATTATAATTACATATTTTTCTAATATAAAAATGTCATTGTTATTTATTCTATTCTAGAAGAGTAAAACTCACGTAATGAAATTACCCTAGTTTGTCCCATACACGGTGTCAGGAAAAAATGTTCCAATGTTGCTATGGTAAATCATAACTGGAACGCGAAAGCTTACGGAATTAGGGGAGCTCAGAGGTATTGTGGATTTCAGATCTGTTACACACTTAACTTATTAGAAGGAAATGGGACGGGATGATAAAAAGCAATTCCTACGTGCAATAAGTCGAAAGAGAAGTAGTTCTAGACGATAATTAATTACGTTACAATAGAGATGGGGTTTCTGCATGATAAATGTGATCACCATGAGTAAATAATAAGTAGATGCCTTACCTTAGGCTCGGAGTAACGTTGTCCGAGGCTTCGTGAGCGTATGAGAGCACTACTATCAGATAAACTACATTCTCATCGAGAAACAAACCGACGTGCAAGACAGTCAAGAAGAAGACCCGAAGATTCGAAAACCAGGCTGAGATTACCAGAGTCTTGGACATTGACTAAAATAGTTAATATATAGAGATCAGTGTCTCCGAATTTCAACCATTTCCTCATTGTCCACGGCACGGTAGATATCCTAGCTCTTGGCCAACGCCTACAATGAAAACTATATTGTTTCTCTTACAATTGTAAAACTACCTGTTAATAGTGTCAAAATCCAACCATCACAATATTTACAGAGGAAATAGTATGCAATAAAAGAAGAAAATCAGCTCCTATAAACTTTGGTTGTAAACTTAATATCTGCTGACTTACCATCAAAGATTACCATGACATTGACCTACTCTATAAAATGTATCTCGATCTGGCCACAATCCATTACAATACAGCCTTTTAATCCTGTGTCTCGTGGAATAACCATTCTTTTGGACACTAACACTGAATAAGCATTGAACATGCGTTCTCGTGGTGTCTGTACAATTTTTATGAAGACACACGATCTTTAAATGGGCCAAAAACCAAAAATCTAATTGGTTGAGGTCAGAAGAACGGGACGACCAAGATATTGGGCCTCCCCTACCAAGCCGTCGCTCATTAAAAACTCGCGTTAGCTGTCTCCTAATCTATGATGAAAATGGGCCGATGTGCTGCATAGTAGCAAATCTCTTCGTATAAAGTGTTCTCATTCGTTTCAAATAAAGCGCGCGGAGTTAAAGACATGCTCCTCGTACAATATACGAGGAGATAATAACTCAGAAGATATTAGTTTCACGATGAAAGTTTATAGGAACTGCTTTTCTTGTTTTGTTTTACACTACCTCGCCTTCAAATAATATATTTTCTCGGACACTTGGTGTATACTCATAATAATGTGTAGCATTCAAATTACTTTTTATACCTACTTTTCTACAAACTATTCTCGAAAAATTATTTGTTTATCTGCTTGTTAATCGAGATAAACATTTGAAGAAATGGTTCTATTGCACATCTAATGTAGGCACAAGGGGAATTATAGTAGATTAAGTTATACTAAAATCTTTTAAAAGCGGGCCCGCTATGTGAAGACTTTCAAATTCCTTTCTCTTGCATGCATACGGGATAAATAAATACATAAATAATAACATGCTATTAGAATAAAGAATATATCGGGATTGGTTAGTGTCAAACAATTATTTCCCATAAATTGTGTAATTTAACCAGTTCTACATTTTGATGGTGTTTATCTCTTATAGTTTACAATAACATTTATACAAAATTAATTCGCAATAAAGAGAAATTCACAGCCTGTTCGTAAAACATTTCATTTACCATTTATTTATCATTAAATAAATCAGAATCATATGATATTTTAGTCACAATCTTTAAAAACGTTTGATATTTTACACTCACACGACTTTCTTCACTATTCTACACTGTTCTTCATCAAACTGTCCTTACAAAAGTTTATACATCTATATACTCCATAATAATCGAGTTAAATTTTTGCAGAAGTGCATATCTTACATATTTTATACATATGAAAGGAATAAGCGAATTTACTAGGCTAAAACAATGGCTTGAACTTTTAAGAGCAGGCCACTATGGGATGGCTTTGAAATTCAATCATAAAAAAGAATAACCGCTTTCCATTTGAGAAGTATTGTACAATTCAAACCATAGAACATCTCAGAAATATTTAACTGCATAAAAAGTGTATTTGGCAAACTGTGGGTTAACAAAATCTACATTTTTTGTGTAGTAAGATTTTGTCTATCTGTTACGGTTTACTGGTTATGCAAAAATCATATAAAATGAAGAGGACTTCACAGGATATCCCCAGGAAATTCAAAATATACATTTTATTTGTCATGAAGATGCCTTAAACATGTGGCAATTTAAACAAATCTTTAGAGCCATTTTTGAAAAAATCAATATACGAAAAATTTCCCATGTAAAAGGTAATTTTGGGTGAGTGATTTTCTTTAAAATCTACGTGTCGCATCCTTGGTATATGCCGAACCTAATTATTAAGTTTTGTATTAAACCGAGTTTTCTTTTGGGGTTATGCTGTTTACACACACACACACACACACATATACACATACGCCGCGCATATACCCACACTGACCGGTGCGATATATGAAAGAAAAATACTAAAGGTATTGTGAAGAGAACCAATGTTTTGTAACATTTTAAGAACACGAATCTTTTCCTTAAAATGCTTATTTTGGATTCAGGGGAACTCAAAACATACATTTCCGGTGAAATATCGACGTACTTAAATCTCAACATGCTCCACCTACTTATTTTAGAGAGACAACAACGAAAACATTTCCAAGTAAAGCAGATACCGGAAATTTGTGGTATTAAATTAACAAATATTTTACAGAGAGATAATCAGATGTACAGAAATAATGATAAATAATTTGTATTAAAATCAACGAGAACGAATCATGTAAAACTGCATAAGTTATACTTCTGTTGTTGTACATAAGTCAATAGTGAGGCACAATGTTAAAAGAGTATAAGTTAAGAATTCATTAGATGTGAAGCGTTGGCGAAGCTTTTAGTTCGAGGTTAGAGTAGTGAAGGTAATTTAACTCTGTAAGCAAGAACTTTCATTAAGCTCAAGGTTAATTTCCCGAAAGGTAACGTTCTGAAATCTAAAGTTTGTTGAAAAAATGCATGTGGACCTTTTCTAAGAATTAGCAAAGGGAAAGGATACTTCGTTTTGAACAGTGAAACATAATGAAGGATGTGTCTCAGGTGCCAGCATAAACTGTAAGATTTGCCTGCGTAGAACGCAGGAACTTTGGTGGGGGGTCCGTAATAGGCGGGACGTAGGTTAATAAACGAACATGTTTATCGAAAATTCAGTTATTTACTCTTGTGTTTCTTGCGCTTCAAGTTACTCTTGCTACAGTTTTCACCAGTTCCGGAGTGTACTGCGATCAATACCGTTTAGAGAGAGAAGGTCTGATCATTAAAACAAGAGGGCCGCCGAAAATGGTAAGAATGATTAGTATGTATTGACATTATTAATTGACTTTTCTAGAATATAATGTTCTTAAGACTGCAAATATATGAGATTGGATAATGGATACTGCAGATTCTAAGGTTAAGAGGAGAATTTGTGCAATGACGAGTAAAGGTAAAAGATATATTATTATTTTTCTATTAGCTATCGGCCTTGCTCACGAGCCTCTGACCCTCCCGGCGAGCCCCCTGGAGGAAGGTAGCCGAGTATTTCCAACGATGACGCCAGGATAACCTTTTATCCTGCGCAATTCACCATCCAGTCGCAATCCGCCGAATAGCATAGCCAGGTCCTTCAACCTTAAAAGACAGATTAGGAAATGATGGGAACAGGAAATGGTAGACTGGAAAATTCGGGGGATATAATGAACCTACCCAGCATTTGCTTGGTAACCCGGAAATCCCTTCAAGAAAAAAACAAAACAAAACAAAACAAAAAACTAAAACAACCCCATGGATCAGGATTCGGGGATCGAACTCACGACTTCCCGAATGCGGACCACAGAATAAATTGCCTGAGCGATCCCGCTCGGTTCGGGACATAGAAAAACAATGAATGTATGCATTTAAAGAACTTGACAGATTATTTCGGAGAGAGCTATATAGTATTATGTTCATCAAAGAAGCTTCAATGGGCATGATGGAAGGAACACAACAATCCAACAGTTGCTGAGCGAATTAGAACATCGAAAAGGACACGTAGTAATCAACACCCAGTTCACAACATACACCAGGAAAATTATCTGCGAGCGGCAGAAGGAGCAGGAAATTGTGCAGAAAAAGATGAAAAAGAGAACCAACCGATTAGGACTGTAAGCAGGAGAAGACCATTATGGATTTCCACAGGGAGAATCGAAGCAGCTGTAAGGAGGAAAACTCGACTCAGAACGATGGATGGTAAGGCGTATAGGCAACATATGGAGAGGGTAAAAGGGTCGGCAGCAATGACAGAAGAATCCTGTAGATGAGTAGATAGATGCATTGTTAGGGTTTAGGAACAGATGGACGAGCTCTCTCAGTCTAGTAAGAGGCGGAAGTAACTACTGGATGTCAGGAACAGTAAGATAGGATAATTAGTAATATATAAATGTTAATCATTCTCTGCAAAATTATGTTAAATGAAATGCAACATTTTATTAAAACAAGCCAGTAAAAGAACTAGCAAATTATGTCTGTTGTATATATTAGCAATTAGAAGAAAGGTATTGCAGAATTATTTTCTTTGTTTTTATAGGACTAACTTAGCATCAGCGCACAGGAGCTGCGATAGAAAACGATCCTGGTCATTAGAGTCAACTTTCTGGAAGGGAATACGTAATGCTGACCAAATCTTCTTCCGTAACGGTCGATGATCGCTCACCTCTGCTGTGTTGAAAAAATAAAAGGGCGTTTTATTTATGGACGCCCTTTAACTGCTGTGGTTCTCAGCGTTCCATTCCATATTGGGCGTGAAAGATAGCTTACTTTTGCTCAGAGACCCTTTATCAGGCTTGAGGTTCTTTTACGTGCCATAAATCTACGACACGGGACCAACGACTTTACTTCCCTTCATAAGGAAGCCATGCTAAGAAATTTTACGCCCGAGTGAGACTGGCCAATGGACTGTTTCGCTACACAGGACAGATAGCATTTTGACTATGGCTTGCGACCGTAATCGCTGGACGTGTGTGAACGGGTTGCTTTATAAGTCATTGCTGATTGTTGGCATCCATTGTTACACCTGCGTTAGTGGACAGTGTGCTACGGCAAGTCCTTTTGACATCGCAGCTGTGATGTTACACCTGTGCGAGTGGGCACGAGTTCTGACGAAGGTTCTTTGACGCCGAAACTCGGTATCGTTTAACCCGAGTCAGTTTGTGTTACCTGCGGTATTTTGTACGTGCGACGCTTTTGGAAATTTCCTGCTACGTGATCGACAGATTAAAACAGGAAAGAAGCCATACCCAGAGCTCAGTTATCACTGGGAATGCTTCGCGTGCAACGACTGGCTCAATTTCAACAGGAAATTCATAGCGAGTAGTAGTCGTCGCCACAGAGTACGAAAGGGAACTATTTGGCCGAATTGTTGCGAAAGCACTAAAGAAAGACAGTTATTTGTGAGTAGATTCTGATAGTGATTATTTTGTGTAAATAAAAAAAAATTGTTGAAGAAATAAAACAGAGTTTTGTTACAGTATCCCTGGGCGGGCAAGTTGATTACGTCACTTTAAAACTTTGTTACTAAACCTAAAGCAAAAAATTACCGAAGCATTTGCAATTACAGTGGTCTTTTTTTCTTTATCTTAATACAGTAACATTTTTGATGTCATATAACGAAAATAACAATGAAAATAGCATTATAAAACATAGCACAAGAAACGTAGTATAATAAAAGACAACACTTTTATTCGGAATGTAGTGTAAATAAGATAAAACTACAAACAAAAAGGATAGAGCAATAAAGAAAAACGAAAAGCTCATTAGTACAGCACTTGGTGCCGAAGCAGAGGCACCAAGAAGACTAGGAGGAGACGGAGTAAGCAAAACACCTTATAAACAGTCTGGTTCTATAAAGTTAATTACGACGACAGAGCGTTTGAAGATGAACGTAGACAGCGAATAAACTTCACTTAGAGATATTGATTTTAACTGGAGCGCTTTCAACATTAATTCATCAACTTTCCTGCAACACTCATAGGATTAGCACATAAGAAGATTAAGCTGTAGCAATTTATTTTCGTGGAGCGCCTTGAGCTGTGAGTTGAAAACAAAGGAAATACACAGATTACTTCTCTATCTGAGCACATAAAGAACTATACCACTGTGGCTACGACACTCAATTATTAACTCGGATGTTCTTTACCAGTTTTCTCACAGTTGTAGCCCAACCTGCGGCCCTTCTTTAACAGTGTGGTTTATTGTTCTCTTCCGAGTCCTATTTACTATATAGAAGTGTAAAAAAGAATAGTTTCAAAAAGAAAGAAATACTGATGTGTCACATTTACAAGGATTTCTCTGCCTATTCTGCGAAATCTTAACGATGAATGAAATGATGCTCAAATGATCTCAGGGTCCATGGAGCCTAAAGTTACTCGACATTTGTCTTCTCAGGATAAGAGAAAACCCCGAAAAAAACCTTATCCGGGTAACTCATCCTAAGCGAGATTCGAACTCGCGACCTGTTGAACATGAGGCAGACACGCTACCACCATACTACCCAGGCGGGCTTATAAAAGTTTGTTCTTCTAATTAGCAGAAATTGTTGTATTATATTACTATTATTACTTATTTATATATATTATATTCCCTTATAAGTACAAGGAGAATAAGGGAATACATCAGGACATGGAGAAAATATATTAAGAGTTGATTTCTATGGGATGATGTTGAAATTGGGTCTCTTGTATGGCTAGGAATAAGCAAAGCAAAAACGGTTCCATTCGAAAAAGTTTCAAGCAAATACAAGAAATATCGCGGAAATGGTTAAGCATGTCCATATGTTTCAGTTTACCAGTTATACAAAATCATCCAGTATGAAGACAATATCATTTTCATGCCATGAACATATCTTAAACTTATGGTAGGTATTCTAATCAAAATCGTTACACTCGTTTTTGAGATAACCAAGTTTTCGAGGAAAAAAATTCCATATAAAGGATAATTAGGGGAGAGAAGATTTTCTTGGTTTGTGTCGCATCCTTGTGTTGCATGCTGAAGCCAAATATCAAGTTTGGTATTTAACCAACTTTTCGTTTTTGATGTTCTCAGATATGCATACATACGCACATATTTTTGTTTTGATTTAGGCAACCTCACAATCTCTTTGCCGAATTTCTGGATGAAATGTAATACTTATTCTACATAATATATGTAGTATAAAAAGTAAAAATGTGATATACTCCATTCAAACTATTTTCTCTATTCCCTGTTCTACAAACTAATCTTAATAAAGCTATTTTATTGTTCAATCTACTTCTTGTTGACTTTATTGTATTTTTACACATTTCTTTGTGGGTGTAAGAAGGATACAGTAGGCTAGTGTTAAAAAAGCGGATCATTATATGATGTCTTTGAAAAAACATTCACTTGCGATGCATGACCAGGGGAAAAATCGAATAACGACTTATCACTAAAAAATGTAATTATGGCAAAGATATTCTGGAATGGATTTGACGTAAGTCATAAGTGGTAAGATTTTATCTAACTCTACCAGTTTTCCAGATATACAAACATCATTCAGAATGAAGAAAATATGCTGAAAAAATTAAGGATATAAATGTTTTTGTCGTATAACTATCTTAAACTGTAGTAGTTTATTCAAAATCGTTGGTTATTTTCGAGAAAATAAAATATAAGAATTTTTTCACTAAGTGGTAGTTTGGGAGTGGAATTTTCTTAAAAGTATTCGTGTTGATCCTAGGAAGACATATATCAAACTTAAATACTGACTTTTCGTTTTTGAGTTATGAATTTTAAAACACACGCGCACACACACACGAACCTTTTTCAAAACAATATTTTTTTAAATAAGGAAAGCTCAAAACATGTATTTACACGTTTGGTGTCCAGTTTTTTTTTTGGGTGGAATGCTTACTATAGGTACAATACACTGCCGACAGTACCCTACAACTAACACTCCACTGACAAGCATGGGCATCATCTTTCGAATTTGTGCACAGTATCCGTCCCTAGCAGTATTTCTGATTGGCTTACTACTTCTCGGTAGAGTTCAGTTTTGTAAACAAAGAGCAAACTTTAGACCGTTTCTGGTGTTCACTCCTTTAGACCTCAGTCAGCAGTGAATTGTACCTATAGTAAGCGTGTCTTCGTTACTGGCAAATGCGAAAGGCGGCCCTAAAGTTATAGGTCTGGAATGTTTCCTTATCAATTTTTCTGTCCCATACATTTCACGCATCTCCAGCGGTTAGGTATGTGTTGAGAATGGGCGTTGAACAGCCTAAGTGAGAGTACCTTTTCGTATTTTCCAGTAACGAAGATTGAAGAATTCTTGGAAAATCCTCAATCGGGAGCACGAATCTGGTGGAATTTGAACCGACAAGTTAGTAGCTTTACGACTTCGGTCACCCATGTCATGAGGTTACTGTGATATGGGAGCTGTGTAGGAGGAGGCACTGAATGCGGTCTTAATTAATCCAATAAAAAGATACTTGCCCGCCTGGTAGTGTGGTGGTAGCGTATCTGCTTCACATTCAACAGGTCGTGAGTTCGAATCTCGCTTAGAGTGAGTTACCCGGATAAGTTTTTTTCGGGGTTTTCCCTTATCTTGAGAAGACGAATGTCGAGTAACTTTAAGCTCCATGGACCCCGAGATCATTTGAGCGTCATTTCACTAATTTCATTCATCGTCCGATATGACCAACCAGGTTAAAGGACGTTAACATTATTATTATTAAAAAAAAAGATACTATTTTATGCAGAGATAGTTTGTTACTGAATATTTATTACTTTCATTACTACGATACATAATTCACCTTTTGAGGCCACATACAATCCAAAATAGACATTTTTAGAAAGAAAAAAAAAAGGCCGCGTGTACCTGCGAACAACATAACTCAAAAACGAAAAGCCGCTTAAATACCAAACTTGATGTTTAACTTCGGCATTGCCCATTGATACGAAATGAAGTTTTTCAAGTAAATCTCCCTACCCCTAGTTTCACTTTATATGGAACATGTTTAGGCCATTTGATTAACCCTTTGTTGCCTATCGGTACCTTTAAGTTCCGCTCTAGGGTTGTACTCTAGGATTAATTTCATTTTATATTAACCTTCAACTATAAACGACAAGTAATCAAGGCTGATTTATATTGTAAAAAATATACAATTTTTTCCCTAAAAGTGCAGTGATTTTTTAAATAAATAAAAGAGAAAACCGACATAACTACAGCCAAATGTAACCCCATTAACTTCCAAGCATCACACCAGTTATTTTACTTGGGCTCTCCCCGTCATTTACCACAGTCACTAGGATTTGAACTTGCAACATTTGAATTCATTGCCTATCACCTAACATCCATGGCCATTTGAACTACTTTTTGGTAGTGCCTTTAGCAGCATTATGAAAACTGGTTTAGAAGAAATTAAATTTTTAATTGGGAAGAAGAATATTAATAAACATTCTACATTTATTTCATTTCTATTTCCTCTATCATATAGATTTATTCCCAAATATTTTTACTATAACTCCAGTTTTAAATTTGAATTAAAGGAAAACCCGCATATGTAATATACTGGTGCAGGCAACTAAGGGTTAAAACACCGTATATTTAAGACACATTTATGACAAATAAAATTATATTTTGAATTTTCTAGGAGTAGCCTTTCAAATACATTCATGTCTAGACGACATTTACATAACTGGTAAACCGTAGAAGATAGACCAACATTTATCACACACAAAATGTAGATCTCGTTAAAACACGTGCTTTATGTACAATGCATTTTTTGTAAAGTTCATAATTTTTTTGGCTATTTCTTCCTTTTTTACTTTCTCTAGCCCCGTATGAACAATGTACATAGGAATAGAGAAGTATTGTATTCCACCTAAAAATTCGATGTCGAGATTTCACCGGAAATATATTTTTAGGACCCCCTGAATAAAAAAAAAAAAAATTTAGAGACAGGTCCATGTGTGTGTGTGTCTGTCTGTGTGTGTCTGTGGACAGCATATCATCAAAACGAAAAGGCGGTTGAATACCAAACTTGGTATTTAAGTTTGGTGTCTTCCAAGGATGCGAAAAGAACATTTTCAGAAAAATTCCCCACCCCTAACTACCCCTTACATAAGGAAATGTTCGAAAATTTTGTTCTTCTTAAAAATGGCTCTAACGATTTTGATTAAAATACCACATATTAAAGCCATTTCTATTACAAATAAAATGTATATATGGCATTTTCTGGGAATAGTTTCTAAAGACCTGTTTATTCTGAATGAATTTTGCTTAGTTTGGCGTAACTAGTAAACCGTAAGAGATAGACAAAAACCTACTATACAAAAATGTACATCTTGTTAAAATACACAAGTTATGTCATATACATTTTGTTGTTGTTGTGGAGCTTACCGTTTTCGAGGTATTCCTTATTATTAGTTTCAACTGTGAGGTACTTCTACTTTTCTCAGACGGAAGTGTGTGTGTGTGTGTGTGTGTGTGTGTGTGTGTGTGTGTGTGTGTGTGTGTGTGTGCTTCTTTTGTTCTACTCCTGGTCAAGCAAAGAAGCGATTTGCAATGACAATCACATATAGACAGCTTTTAAAGGATTTAACTATCACTTTGGCCTTGTGCATTCCCTTAGTTCCAGTCTACTTATAAGGAACTTAGTAATACAATTCTGCTAATGTTTATCTCGATTAGCATGGTATTGGAAGAAGAGTTATCTTTTGTAAGAAGTTCGTTTGCAGAGCAGCTAGAGAAAGTCATGTGAGTGTAACACATCCGGTTTTTACTCCCTATATTTTTCCCAAATGGAAATACCTTATTTGGTTTTCTAACTCCTAGTCAAGCAATGAAAACCGAAATTCAAGTAATCACATAGCCACTCGCTCTTAGAAGATTTGACTCGAATAAGCCTAATATAACTTTATCCGCATTATATATAAATAAAATATGTAATAAAACAATTCTGCCAATGCTATTTCAATTAATATCTAGTAGATAGAAGAGCAAGCAGGCTTTCTTAATTATAATTTGTAAAAGAATTGGTAAATCAAATCATGTGAATATAACATAGCATACAATATATTCAGTTTGATGTCCTTTAACATTTAAGTCAGATCGGACGATGAATAAATGGAGCGGACAAATTTAAGTTCAACTGAGGTGCATGAGCATAAAGTTACCCGAGAGCTGTCTATCCATTTAGAATAAGGGAAAAAAAAAGCAACCAAAGATTCCAATTAACTTGCCATAACCGAGATTCGATCCCAGGCTCTCTAAAATGGGAAGCGGACCCGCTACCTAATACCACGAAGATGAACTGAATATTTGTTCTTTAGATATGAGATAGATCTCACAGAGTAGTTAATGTTCATTCAAGCAAATACAAATATTTAAATACAATTACAAGAAAGATTATACTCACTCTTAACCACCAGTTTCGAATATTTGGCCCGCAGTGAGTTGTGTGTAAAACGGCTCGAAGTAAGCCAGAAGTACTGTTCATCAACACGAGTCAGGCGGCTCGTGCGTTCCGTATAGGTCTACCATTCGGGAGGTCGTGGGTTCATTCCCGCTGTCGACATCTCTCCTATGCTTTCTTTGGGTATTTTCCCGGGTCACTAAGCGAATGCTAGGGAGGTGTCTTTATTTCCGAACTTCCTGCCTTTTCATTTCAGCTCCATTTCATCCAACCTGTCTCTTTCAGGGCTGTAGTAAGTGTTGGCGAGGACGCAGTGATGACTCCTTCCGTGTTAGTGAATGCCCTTTGGAAATATATACAGCTCTCGGCAGCGGGATGCTGTTAGACTTGTCTGTAGGACCCAGGGGGTTTGGTCAGACCCGGGGCGCGGACTCCTGGCGCTCCCCAGCTCCAGATGAAGAATGCTTGGACTATATTAGGGACTCTCCACGATGGCCCTTTCCCCGCGGTTCGTTTCGGGTGCCCGTCGATAACACTCACATCATCCTATACTCTTGAGAAATGATGCACAATAACCTATGGTGCTGCAGTATGGAACCCCTCTCTCTCTCTCTCTCTCTCTCTCTCTCTCTCTCTCTCTCAAATAAACACTATTCATCAAAATAATAGTTCACCACGTTAACGTGGACCCTATTGTACAATGTGAGATTCATTTCATGGAACCCCATCATTCATTCTTGAATACACTGTATGCAATAAATTCTATATATCAAATATCTGTAGCTAGTGCGTTTAAATGCTTCATTGCAATCACTCAGATCATCTAATTTTATGAAAACGAAGCATGATGTTCTGAATTATAGTCCATCACCTAAATACGCTTTAAAGCATGCATTCTACTTTAAATACGTTGGTAGGTGGAGATAAACCTGTGTTTACAGTCAAGTATGACATTTAAGTTTAGCATCTATCAAGTGTGTGACACGATGCTTTTTAAAAAAATCTCCCCAACTATCTTTTATATGTAAATATTTACGAAAATTTTGGTTCTAACGATTTCCAACAAAATACCATAATATGTTTTTATGTTAAATAAAATGTATGTATTGAATATTTTGGGAATATCCTCTGATGGCCTCATTCTGAATGACAATTGGATAACTGGTAAACTTAAAATATAGACATAAACTTAATATACAATAAATTCAGATTTCGTTAAAATGCAGCATTCATGTTAAATGCAACGTTTTGTGGAATAAACCATTAGCAGGACACTCCCTGTTATTCGTTTCAATTTTCCAATACTGATACTTTTCTTAAATGATAAGTCATCATTCGTTTTTCTTTTCTTAGTCAAGCAAAGAGAACGGAAATTCAGTATCACCACACGGACCACTCTCGTACGAAATGACCACGATTACGCATTGTGTATTTTCTTGTTCACATTTAATCTACAAGGGAATATATACTAAAGACAGTTCTGCAAATGTTTATTTCAATTATCGCAAAGCAGATAAACAACAATCTGTTTAGAAAGTAATATGCAACACCTCATATTTTTTCATTTAACAGAAGTTTGCTTGTGGAATCGAGTACATACTAGAAATTGAAACACATGGGGACACAAAAGCAGTTTTTGTTACCTAAGATATATATATATATATATATATATATATATATATATATATATGTATATATGTGTGTGTGTTAATGATTTGATATGAAAAACTATTTTTATAGGTGCGCATTACGCTTTTATGGTATGTTTTATACATGGAAATGATTTAAAACCTATTTAGTGCTTGGTTACAACGCGCGGAAGGAGCATTTCAGATTATTTGGTTAGTTAAATATGTACATTTTAAGCAGCATAAATAATGCATTGTACTTTTTTTTTTAAAGCCATTCAGCAGTGCGGAGAAAATCTTATGTGGTGATTTCATATTACGTTTTATATCTAGCAGAACACGCATCTCTGGACGCGTTACTGTGTTAAATGACAATTTTAATTTCTAACTCTCTCGTTCTCTTACGTTCACTCCCTCTGCAACCCTTCTCTCCTTTTCCCTATCTTAAAACTCACTATCCCTTTAAATTTATCTTTCTCCCGTATTTACTTTCCTTCACTCTGTTAGTCTTTCCTCCTCCAAATACCTCCATTCCCTCTTCACTGCAACCTATATGCCACAATCTGATGGCTCAATTACGTGTGACAGATCACTGTTTCGGGGAGATGTAAGTTTAGAAAGGGACGCAAAGGGAAAGGAAGAAGAGGTTTTATGTCGTAGTCACAAATCACCCAGCCCTTCGCTAATAGTAAATTCGTCTTTTCCTCTGCCACATCTCATTACCCTCTCATTAAATCCCTACAGAGTACCTGAAGAAAAATGACACTTGCTCGCTAACGTTACAAAACTTTCATTTTGCTGATCCTGTTATACGTTGTGGCTTTCCAATAACGGGTAATAAAGTTGCTTTAATGGATGATTAATAAGAATTAAAATGTAGGTAAATAGTGTAATAGTACACACGTTTGTTATACTTGCCTTGTGATAGGAATGCTTTTTGTGATAATGGTTTACAAATAATTCCTATCTCTTAATATTCATTCTAATGAAAATTATTATAAAGACAAGTTTGTAAGAAGCATATTGTGTACAACAGTTTGTTGTGTAAGGTTATTTAAAAATCCAGTAATAAAGAAAATAATTATTGGATGTTTACTTTCTACAGCACGTATGAACAACGTACATACATAGATAGAGAAGGTATTGTATTCCGAGATTTCAGTGGAAAACATATTTTACACCCCCTGAATCCAACATAAGCATTTTCGAAACATGTCCCTGGTGTGTATGTGTGTGCGTATGTGTGTGTGTGTGTGTGTGTGTGTGTGTGTGTGTGTGGACAGCATAGCTTAAAAACGAGAAGTCGGTTAAATGCCAAACTTGGTATTTAAGTTCAATATCTTCCAAGGGTGTGACACGAATTATTACAAATAACACCTCCTTGAGAAAAGCAATTCGACTAGCATACGCATAGCCTACTTTATAAGTGGGATCTGAGATATGTAATATGCCTATGATTTTTTTTTAAAAATTGCTTCTTCCACATTTGCTTACGAATGTAACATTTACATATACAAGCACTTTTTAAATATGATTTTACCTTTTGATAGGCATTACATACGTTAGTGTTCGATTATTGATCCGACACTTAAATTTACCAGGACAGTTTCTATTGCAGTTTTATAACTCTTTGGCATTTAACCTATTCTAAAGCTGGTGCTTTTTCCGCACCATTGAGAGTTATTGAGAGTACCCTATTGGAGAATATTACGACAATGGATCTGTCCGTTTGTTTTCACGCTTTGATGGATGGTGCTTTTGAAGTTTTATTGCACCATATCCCGCACTCGATGAAATAAAACCACCAGACAGCAAACATACCCTTTGTCACGTATATTCGCAGACAAAAACGCATCAAATTTAGGACGACATGTGCTATATCACCTTTCTTTGGTTAGCTGTGCCTATATGTTAAAAAAAGTTTAAAGCATTCATTTTCGTTGTTATATGCCTCTTTAATCTAAACCGTTGTGTATATTTATTTAGGTGTTTAAGCATAAATCTGCATAGCAGAGCGAACGTTCTTCAATCGAACTTGTCAAGGGTGCTATCAATCACGGAAGAAATAAATGCAGTGGTAATAAATCACCTGACTTCGGTTTGCTGCAACACGTGCAGGGACTGAGTTTTAATGTTTTCTTGGCTTATAGTAATTCAGCGCATATGAACATCAAGACAGGAATATACTGACGTAACGTGACTAGAAGTTCATAATCACGTTCACAGCTTCGCACGCCTGTACAGACTGTTTCAAAATTTCACTTAAGAAAGTAAGATGTTTGTAAAGTCGGAGAGATCCATAGTGATCCCTGAGAGTTATTATACCTCAAGGACTCTCCGTCACACTGTTGCCACTCCGTTCCATCCACGGCTGCAGCAGCACAGTACATTATTTTCAAACTAACAAACTAAACCACTAGCACAGTAACCAACAGCATTCAGTACATTATAACACGTAAAAAATCTGTAGCAAAGCAAAATATCGCTCCATCTGAAGCTGTATTGAGGAGTGTTTGTTACACCCTGCAACAAGGATGACATCATTGCTTGCTAGCATGAATCTATTGGCAGAGAGGAAGACACACCTCTTAACAGCGGCCGGTGCGCTTGGCTGTCAGGGATCATTATGGATCGCCTCGGCTTCAGTGATATAATTGCTCGCATTTGTATTTAACTTTGTGTTTAGAGGAATTTTAATTAGATTCAAATAATAATACTAATGCCGTTTATGAAATTATATTTTTACGCAGTGTACCAAAAAGAAAATTAGTTTGTTATAGTGCATGCAGTAGTTAAACAGAATAAATACACACACACGCACGCACGCACGCACGCGCACACACACACATACATACATACACACACGCACGCACACGCACACTCACTCACTCACTCACTCACACGACTGAAGACTTGCTCCTGCTATTGATATTGGATCACTATGACCACCTATAAGAATTATTCCTTTTCCTTTTAATGCCTTGCAAGTAGCTGGAGCTATTACTATACTTTTAACTGACCGAAATTTAAACACCTCTTTCTTTGATCCAGCAGGAGGTGGTGATCCTATTTTATATCAACATACATACAACCATGCATTTATACACAAACACAAACATACGTATATACGCGCACACGCACACGCACACACACATACATACAGTGCCTGATATGTTGTGGGATAGCAAACTGATCAGTTTTCAGGAAGGTTTGGGCGCTAGAGAGCGTCGAAGTGTGTACTTTCCACATTTATCAATAAACCCAATATGAGTAGCACATCGAGCTATATTCATTACAATCGGATTTGAGCTGTGTACCTCCTACGCCACTGCAGAGTTTACCGAGGTCCACGAAATACTCAGGCCATGTTACAACATTGTCAAGGGACCGAATTATCCGTGTTGAAAGCTATGTGTTGTGGTGTTCTAAACCTTGAGAGTTTGGTCATAAAGAACCTAATTTGTGTTGTTCAGTGATACCATATTAATCATCATTTTTCAAGGTATTTAATATATAATTTTCTGTTGCTTAATGTGCAGATTCAATTATTGTGAGTGTATTTTTCATGTGAGAATTTGGCGGTTCATAATGGATGATTGTATTATTTCTGGAATAGCATACTCGGTAATTACATGAAATATTAGTGAGATGTTTAAAGTGGTTGGTATTATAAGATATTTGTGGATATTATAAATTCTCTGTCTTTAACGTCTAAAATTATCGATTGTAAAAGCTCTTCATTCTTAATGAAACCTAATCTAACCTCAACATGAGTATGATGCTAAGTTCTCTAGAACTGGTAATAACATTTTATTTTCTTCACTTAAATTATTTCTTCCTCAAATGCGTAAACACTGCAGGAAGCTGTTAAAATTACTAAATATAAGAAGTAGTTTAACTTTCTTCATTGGTGTCTCATAAACTCCAAATGTTGGTCTATCTATTTACTAGTATTTTTAATTTCACTACGTCATTCGTAGAGGACTGCATTCCACCCAAAATTATGTACCGATATTTTACTGGAAATTCACGTTTTAGGGTCCCCTGAATAAAAATAACATGTTTAGAAAAAGGGCCATGTGTCAGTGAACTGTTTAACCCAAAAACGAAGTGTTGGTGTTTTACCAACATTAATAATTAAATTAAACAAGTTCCATAGATACAACACGAATATTTTAAAGAAAATCTCCCGCCCAAAACTATCCTTCACATGGAAAATGTTAGAAAATAGCTCCAACGATTTTGATTAAAGTATATTAAATGTGGATAGGTAAAGTCAGACTGAAAAATTCAGTGCCATAGCCAGAATTTGAATCACGAATCTCCCGGTCTCTAGCCGGTTGCTCTACCACTGAGCTGCAATGTCAACATGCCGGCACGGCATTGCATTTTTCAACTGTCTCGCATGTTTCCCGGTAAACCACAGGGTATCTCAAATTATTTTGAGATGACATACCCCAATGGTGACTTACAATGTCGTAAGTACTTTAAGTCTCAGGATTCATAGTATAGCCAAGTATTATGGTCAATTAGTATTGATTTAATTGTTTTTTCACATGAACCGTGTGTAGGACAGGAGTTTGATAGGTAGAGTCAAACTAAAAAGCTGAATGCTATGGCCGGGATATGCACCACGGATCTCTAGATCTCTAGCCAGTTGCTCTACCACTGAGCTACCATTCAATATGCCGACACTAAAAATAGATCGCATGATCGACAGATATCGAAGGAAACCAACTTGGCCCAGAGAATTCATTTCGAAAACGAGTTCTAGAGCGCAGTAAAGAGAGAGCCTAAACAACACGAACACCCGTCGTAGTGACGAGATAAATTACAACCATTAAAGTAAATAAAGAGATTTTTGCTTCAACACGTATGCAGTGTATATCATCAATTTGGTTTCTTTATATTTTCATGTAATTATTATTGGTTTTTAATATTTGTATTATTTTTATTGTGTGTTCATTACTTTTGCTTAGTTTCTATGTTTTCAATTAATTATTATTAGTTTCTTATATTTGTATTATTTTCAAGGCGTATTCTTTAGTTTCGTTTCTGTATAGTTTCAATTAACTATTATTAGTTTTTTCTAGTATTATTAATATTTCTATTTTGTGTTCTTTAGTTTCACGTAGTTCATTATATCTCAATTGATTATTATTGCTCTTTTAATATTTGTGTTATATCTATTGTGTGTTCATTTGAACATGTTTTAACTGTACTATCATTGTATTATGGATGTTTCTGTTTGGTTGATCGGAAGAGAATGGAAAATGCTCTCTCAAAATAAAATAACTAAATAAATACTCTCTACCAAATTCTCAGTTCTTTGCTGGTCACTTTTATTCCATTTTTCAGTCTGAATTTCTTGTGCTCTTCATTGATGAAATGGATTTTTTTTCGCTTTTCAAGCAATCTTTCTCCATAGATTTTAAATTGTGTTCAGGTCTGGCGTTTGCGGAACTGTTTCTTGCATATATTAAAGAAGCCTCAGATACAATTCCAACCTGTCTACTTTGGGTCGTTGTTTCCTACTACAAACGCCCTGCATTTACTTTTAAATTCAACTTCAGAATGTCCAAATGTACGTGAGTCATTAGGAGTCCACCAGTCACACTCTCAGCTATGCAACTCCAGACAAGACCAACCACCACCACCTCCATCGTCGCCGCCACCACCACCGTGTCTCTTCCTAGTTGTATCATTCACTTTTCGCCATTCATATTGTTGTCCTTACGCTTCTTTCTCGTTTTCAAGTAGAGCTTCATCCCACCTGGTGCATTTTGTGAAGCGAAGTCCCTTTGTACTTATCACGTATGTAAAAATGCAATGACAGCAAGGGTGCTTAGTCTTAATCTGTAGAGTAATTTTGAGTGTCTGTGTCAATTGTGAAATGTATTTGGTTTGTTTAAAGTCAATATTAGAGATTAAATCATATTAAGATCATTATCACTTACATCACAGTTTGGTGCCTTTGTTAATAACAGCCTTTGTTAATATATATATATATAAGCCTCTTTGGTTACCATTAATGTAAAAGATCATTAGCAATTTTCATTAAAGGAATGATTATAATTAAATTATTTCAGGTTCTATTTTTTTAATTAAATATTTCGTTATTTTTTAAAAGAATTTAATTTTATATAGTCTAATTATAACGTTTAAGGTGCCTATTTTAATCAGCCAACGCATTGCTTTGTAGTGCCTAAACTTCTGCTATCTAGTAATGAGTTTAAAAGAGTAGCCATTAGGAATTTGCAACGAAGGGCTGTAGGATTAAATTCTCCTGGTAGATTAGAGTAGGTATGAAGTGAACAGTGAAGAATGAGATAATGGTAAACAATAAAAATCTGATGTGTTCCATTCACATGACTTTCTCTATATTTCTGTAACAAATTATTTTAATAAGCGTATCTTTTATCTATTTCATGCTAATCGAGAAAAATTAGCAGAAATAGTCTTATTTCTTGCTTTATTGTAAGTAGAAGCGAGTACCATAGGTTAAAGTGGAAGCCAAAAGCTGGTTGTTATGTGACTGATGTTCCTTTGTTTGTATGGACAGGAGTTGTCAGATTCCTGTATGAGAAAAGTATAAGATTTTCAAAGCTGAAACCAAGAAAAAGGAATATCTCAACTCCACGAAAAAAATGTACATAACATAAATTTTGTGTTTTAACGTGTTCTACATTTTTTGTGGGTTAAGTTTTTGTCCATCTCTTACGGTTTAGTAGCTATAAAAATTCATCCAGAATAAAGTAGTCTTCAGAGGCTATTGCCAGAAAATTCAAATTATACATTTTATTTGTCAGGTAAATAACTTTAATATGCGATATTTTAATCAAAATCGTTAGAGCCATTTTTTAGAAAATCAAAATTTTCAAAAAAAGTTCCATGTAAAGGGTAGTTTGGGTTGCGGGGATTTTTCTCAAAATCTTCGAGTCGCATCCCTGAAAGATACTGAACTTAAATACCAAGTTTGGTATTTTACCGACTTTTCATTTTTGAGTTATCGCGTTCACAGACACACGGACCTTTTTCTGAAAATACTTTTTTTTTTGCATACAGGCGGCCCTAAAACATATATTTCCGGTGAAATCTTGGCATCGAATTTTTTGGTGGAGTGCAATACATTCTCTATACACTATGTACATAGTGCGTATAGAGAAAGTAAGAGACTAAAAACCCAGTGTTAGTTGCTAAAAAGGGTAAAATTCGTTTGCTAGGTATTGTCCTTTTTATGTTGGTATTCGCTATGTTTTGACTATTATTTTCGTAGAGAATGTCAGCTTTTGTGATTTCTCGAGGGTGCTTCACCAAGACATTCCGGAAGAAATTGGACTCTAGTTGCTGTATATTTATAGCAGGGGGGTTGCCGACCAAAAGAAAGGAACTGCAAACTCTCGTCACTTCGTCATTGTTAAGCAACACTCTTTCAACGTGGGAAACTCTAATCAGAGTGGCTGGTGATACCTCAGGATTTCCTTCACGTTAGCTGTCTACTTGAGCACAGTGAATACAATTTGCACCACATACATTGCGTTTAAAGTTCGATCCCAAACACTTGTGTACTTTGAACATTCATTTTTACTTTCTCTATACGCACTATGTACATAGTGTATAGAGAAGGTATTGTATTCCACCCAAAAATTCGATACCGAGATTTCACTGGAAATACATGTTTTGGGTCCCCCTGAATACAAAAAAAGGCACTTTTAAAAAAATATCCATGTGTGTGTCTGTCTGTATGTATGTGTGTGTTTGTGTGTGTGTCTGTGAGCAGCATAGCTCAAAAACGAAAAGACCGTTAAATACCAAACTTGGTAATTAAGTTTGGTATCTTCCAAGGGTCGACACGAAGATTTTCAAGAAAATTCCTCCACCCCAAACTACCCTTTACGTATTACTTTTTCTAAAACATGGCTCTAACGATTTTCATTAAAATGTCGTATATAAACATATTCACCTGACAAATAAAATGCATATCTTGAATTTTATGGGAATAGCCTCTGGAGACTACTTTATTCTGAATGAATTTTGCATAACTGGTAAACCGTAGTAAGAGATGGACAAAAACTTAGTACCAAAAAATGTTGAGTATATTAAAAGACGCAATTTATGTTATATATATTTTTACTTTCTCTACACTTTCTATGTACATAGTGTATAGAGAAGGTATTGTACTGCACCCAAAAATTCGATACCGAGATTTCACCGGAAATATGCATTTTGGGTCCCTTGAATCCTAAAAAATCATTTTTATAAAAAGGTCCAGGTGTGTGTGCGTGTGTGTGTGTGTGTGTGTGTGTATGTCTGTGGACAGCATAGCTCAAAAACGAAAAGATGTTAAATACCAAACTTGGTATTTAAGTTTGGCATCTTCCAAGGATGTGACACGAAGATTTTCAAGAAAATCCCCCCCAACCCAACTACCATTTACATGGACAATTTTTCGAAAATTTTGAATTTATTAAAAATGGCTCTAACGATTTTAATTAAAATGTCAAATATTAAAGATATTTAATTGACAAATGAAATAAATAGCTTGAATTTTCTGGGAATAGCCTCTGAAGACTACTTTATTCTGGATAAATTTTACGGAATTTTACATAACTGCTAAACCGTAAGAGATGGACAAAAATTTACTCCACAAAAATGTAGAGCACATTAAAATATACAATTTATATCATTTATATTTTTTTCATGGAGTTGATCCTTTTTTAGATATTCCTTGTTTTTAGTTTCAGGGGGAAAATCTAATACTTTTCTCATACGAAATTTGTCAACTCCTGTCCATACAAACAAAGGGACTTCAGTCACATAGAAATCAGCTTTTGACCATCATTATAACCTATGGTACTCCCTTATTTACATTCTACTTGCAAGGAAGCAAGTAATAATTTCTGCTAATGTTTTTAAATTAGCAAGAAGTAAATAGAAGCTTTTTAACTATACTATGTTGTAGAGATGTAGAGAAAGTCATGTGAATGGAACACATCAGATTTTTTTACGTGAAGCTGATAGTTTTTGAGGAAATCCTTGTTTTTGGTTTCAGCTTTGAAAAACATATACTTTTCTCATACAGAATTGTTCTCATACAAATGAACTTGAGTCACATAGCAACCAGCTTTCGACTATTACTTTAACCTGTGCTACTCCCTTATTTCGCTTCTACTTACAAGGAAGCAAGTAATGAGACTATTTCTGCTAATTGTTTATCGATTAGCATGAAGTAATTAGAAGCATAAACTTTTTAACAATAATTTGTTGCAGGGCTGTAGAGAAAGTCATGTGAATGGAACACATCAGCATTTTTTACTTTCTCTACACGTATTATGTATATCACAGTGTATAGAGAAGATCTTGTATTTTACCCAAAAATTAGATACCGAGATTTCACCGGAAATAAATGTTTTGGGCCCCCTTGACTCCAATAAAGCATTTCTAGAAAAAGGTCTGTGTGTGTCTGTGTACAGCATAGCTCAAAAACGAAAAGACCGTTGTATACCAAACTTGGTACTTAAGTTTGGTATTTTCCAAGGATGCGAGACGAAGATTTTGAAGAAAATCCCCCACACCCAACTACCCTTTACATGGAACTTTTTTCGAAAATTTTAATTTTCTGGGAATAGCCTCTAAAGACTACTTTATTCTGGATGAATTTTCCATAACTGATAAACCGTAAGAAATGGACAAAAACTTACCACACCAAAAATATAGAGCACATTAAAACACACAATTTATGTTACGTACATTTTTTTCGAGGAGTTGATCATTTTTGAAATATTACTTGTTTTGGGTTTAAGCTTTGAAAAACTTGTACTTTTCTCATACAGATATTTGTCAACTCGTGTCCATACAAACAAAGGCACTTCAGTCACCTAGTAACCAGCCTTTGACTTCACTTTAACCTATGATACTCTCATGTTTCGCTTCTACTTATAAGGAAGCAAATAATAAGACTATTTCTGTTAATTTTTTCTCGATTAGCATGAAATAAATAGAAGAATAAGCTTATTAACGATAATTTGTTACACAGAAGTAGAGAAAGTCATGTGAACGGAACACATAAGATTTTTCATTGAGAATTGCACTTGAGCACTTTTCAGCCAACGTACTATCATTGAGGACTTATACACTAATTAGAATCGATAATAATCATAATTTTAATGCATGGTGTTCAAAAGTAATTAAAATATAGTCTGCAATTACAGAGCTACATAAGTGCTGCATCATTTAAATTGTAGTCTGTTCAGGTTAATGATGCTCCATTTATCAAATTCAGCTTTTGTTGTTATTTCCCTATCTGCAAAACCTATTTTCTCTCACAAAAGTATAATTAGAAGTCTGAAAATTTTCCCAATGCACTTAAGAATGTGAGTAATGAAATAGTTAGACTTTTGATATCAGTCATTGATCGAATATTATTTAAAAAAACTATTTCGTGAATAAAATAATAATAACTAACCTATATGGACACAAAGAATAATATTCCTAAAATCCCATTTGTCTTGACGTACCTATACTTGTATCGAAATCACTGCAACTTGATGTGCATATCATAAATCATGGGCTCGTTATTTACAGAATTTGTTGAAGTTGTTTTTAGCATTCTGCGGCTTTGAGTTTTCAATTAATGTGTCTGTTTCAGCGAAAAATCTTTCTCCAAAACGTTTTGGAACTTCCGCCATATGTATGGGAATATCACTGCACACTGATACTATTATTATAAGACGAACATTAGTTCAGAGAGAAAACAAATGCATATGGCTGCGATAAGTTTAGAAAAACAATTGCACGTGGGTGTGATAAAAACGATTAAAATGCAGAGATAATGAGTTCGATTGGTTGGAATTTTACGCACCAATGTATTGAATTGACCACTTCCTACCATTATGTGAAATGAACGAAATAGTTATTATAATGCACTCGTTTTTTTGTGGCATTTTCCAATTTTGCGCTATAAAATACTCTTATTTTTTCAGAGGAAAGCCACCCAAAATATCAAAGCCTCCATCTGACAATTTATTTAAAAGGCATTAAGGAATATTATATACAAATTACATTTCTAGTTCAATATTTGTGGGGAGGAGATATTTCTGATTATAGGTAATAACATTTATATTAGTTAACCAATATCACACGAATGCAATTAGATAATCAGCTGAAATGTTGTATACATGCGTCTTTAATAATGAATGCTCATAAAATATTAATTCTGTGAAGCATAATATTTGAAAATCGTCTTTATCCCTTCTGTGTCCTCTTAATACGAAACTAAGATGTCTGCCGTATCGATTAACTGGAAGAAGTTCAGTATTACAGAAAAATGTAACGTAAAACTTAAATACTTGTCTGATTTCTGGTATCCTCCCAGTAAAAGGAAATTATACATAGTATTACAAAGCGTTTCAATAATGGAAGCTTTGAAATACAGAAATAATATCTAAATGTGTAAACGTAAGCTACATATTGAGACGGATTGTCGCCCAGATGAATAAGCGCATAACCTATATCTTAATTGATTAATTCGTTTAGGTTAATTAGTAAGTAAGATATAATGCATTTATGTATATTGGATGTTCAGAGAGATTGTTCCTGGAAAGCGTTCCATATTCAACCCGAGAATTCTCAAGCGACGAATTCAGTTGTTTACGCTAGTTCTTTGCATATTGCAAGAGGGGAAAGACGCTATTGTGTGGTCACGTCTCCGCAAGAGAAAGTGAAGGCGACATATAAACCGGGGAACCACGAAGAAATTTAGGCCAAGAACCACGTGAAAGACGCATTGAACAATTAGAATTGATCACGTCACGGCAGAAGTGCACCCCAAGCCGCTTTCGGCGCCAAAAATGGGCCAATGAGATTACAAGTTGAGAGTTTACGCGTGGGTAGAATTTGCTATAAATATAGAGTATTCGACGCAATTTTCAGGCATTTGAGATGTAATCCCAAGGGGAATCTGCGAAGCCCAAAACAAGAGTATGCGTGAATTAGCAGAGTTATTATATTGATTGACGCAGTTGGAATGTAACTTACACGCAGAATCTGTGATGCTCGAAACAAGAATCCTCGTACATATAGTAAACTTATTACAGTGATTCACACAGTTGAAATAAATGTCACGCGTAACCTGCGACGCCGGAAACAAGGAAGCCACGGCGGAAATTTAAAGTGTCTACAATTGTTCTGCACGTAACAGTTGTACTCGTCGCCGCGTAAAGTTTAGTTACCTTTATGCGCGTTACGCCCTTGTTCGAGGGAAATTATCGGAACTCAATCGCGCCAGGAACATTCTCGGGAACGCTTGTGAAGAGAAATAAACCTTGACTGAACGAAAAGTGCCGACGTTATTTTAAGTTAATTCCCGTACCACTCTCTGGAGATCATCGTAGCTAAATACCTGAGCTAGGTATAAATAGGTCTCAATTGTGTCGCTGAGTCCACCAATAGCATCGAGAACTGACTTTAGCAGCTGCAACGCCGGAGAGAGGACCAGTCGCCGCTGCGCAGCCCAGACCCGCCAGGTACATCACCAGTTCCCGCCTCAATATAAGATATCACATGTTGTTGCATGGTACAAAGCGTAGTAGGTTACCTAGGGGAATTAAGGGTGATGTATAAATTGCTCAGCATTGTTTGCTATCCTTCAACATGTTATGGAATAGTTGTATGTATAAAGTCAGGATATGGACAAAAAGCATATTCTTATAAAGTCTCTACAATCACAGCTGATTGGAGGATTTGCTGGTAATATACTGCTTTACAAGAGGTATGAAACTGCAGAGTTAATACAGATTAATGTTAAATGTTTTATCTCGTATATTTAATATGATAAAAATGAGCATGCTCACAGTAAATTATTCTAAGCACCAAAACTGGTATCACTATAACTCGTATCTCAGGTGGTTAACCTAACTGCAAGTTTTCTTCTTGAGCTTCAGCTGCTTGCGCTGCTACCAGAATGCTTTATGTGAAGCATATTCTTGGCATAATGGAGCCAATCTTACTTAGGATTGTTTCAGGCACACTTGACGCGGCAAAGTTAAAACCTCGCAATCTCTAATTATTTGACAGGTATAGGCTTTAAGAAACCATTTCTGTGGGGTATTTTATTTGTTCCATAACACAAATATAATTGTTCCACCTGAAAGTTAATTTTAATAGCCCTTTCTGCATCCAAACTATTGTAATCCGGTGTCTGTTTAAAAACATTAATTACAAACATAGCTCGTACACCAACTTCAAAACTCTCATAACTTTAGCTCTGAAAATAACTTAGTAAATTATCGAATTTGGTACATCTATCACAAATAAAATCTTATAGACTCTTTAATTGTAGAACACATTTAAAATCTACTGAAGAAATGTAAGTTTCTACGAAAACCTTCACGTCCAAACCCCTGGTAAATTTAAAAATTGCTGTGAGAAAAGATATCTCACTAAATGCTTCATACTTCACTTTCATAAAAAGTATATAATTTTCTTTCACTGCTGTAAAGAAGTGTAAAACGTGCCTTCTGATAACCAACTTCTGAAACCTAAAAGTAAGAAATAACGCTCTTTTCACACATTTTTAAAAAAAATGTTCTTCATCTGCGTTAAGCTCTCGTTCTGAACGAGAACATGATTCTGTTTTGTACTTAGATACCTTCAAAGTGTGATAAAATGGTTGGTTAAATAATACGTTCATCTTTCATCTTTCTCAATGTTTTTATTTGTCACCAGGGAGCAAAAATGGTTAGATAGTTTAAATTTATAACTAAAGAGGACAGGACCACTGGATCTCAAAGGAATCTCAGCTGCCAAAAATGAGAAGACTTAACTTCTCTTTAATATAAAGATTCAAGACAGTAAGAAAATCTAAAGATAAAATTGAAATTAGTTGGCAACATTTTAATCTCTTTATTTCATTAAGATTTGTAAAATATATTTAATATTAGACAGTTAGAGATTAATTCATTCATTATTCGTATTGTGTTATGAAGTTATACAGAATTGAAACATACATATATTGGGATATAAAACTAGTATCTCTAAAAGAGATACTAGTTTTAAAAAAACATCCTATACCAACATAAATTTTAATATTATAACCGTTTTAGCACACAGAAATAATACTTTGACATTTCCACACATCGTGAACAACAGAGAACAGAGAATATCTGATGCTTAAAGAGGTTTTTGAATGACAATTGCGCTGCTGTTACAGCCCAGTGTCCATAAAATAATGCAGCACAGCCTATTAATTATGTTTGTATGCGACCAGCAAACTTTTACAAATTTGTACTGTAAACAATCCAATATTACATTTTGTGCGATCCGCCACACTTTGTTTTAGAAGCTGCACACTGCGTGTTATGAACAATAATCAGTTAACACGAGGTAAAACCGTACAGTTTTAGAGTGCCATACTAAAACAAAAACAACAACAAATAAAATAAAAAACTTGATGTTTTCCATTTGCATGTTTTTCTCTACAAACTATTGCTCTTTTACTAACATCGCAATATATGTATTAGCAGAAATTGTAAAAATAAGGCAATAGTGATAGTCAAATCTTTTAAAAGCTCGTCGATGTGTGAAAGAATTGAAATTCGGTTATTTTTACATGACCAGGGATAAAACAAAAGAGAGGTGAGGTGAATTGCAGCTTAATGCTTCAGAAAAGTATATATATATATGTTCCAAAATTGAAACAAATAAAAAGAACTATCTCGGAAAGGGTTAACTACAAAAAAAAAGAAAAGAAAAAAAAAGACATAATTTGAGTGTTATAACTTCATTTTTGTGGAGTAAGGTTTTGTCTATCTCTTGCGGAGTACCCGTTAAACAGAAATCATCCAGAATGATGACTATTCCTAAAAATTCAAGAAATACATTTGTTTTGTCATGCAAATATCTTAAATATACGGTATTTGTTAGACATTTTGATATAATTAAATTTTTCGAAAAATGTTCCAGGTAGTTGGAGTGGGGGAACTTCCAGAGTGTCTTTGTATCGCATTCTTGGAAGATATTGAACTTAAACACCAAGTTTGTTATTTAACGGACTTTTCGTTTTTGAGTTATGCTGTCCACAGACACACTCACACGTACACACACACACACACACACACACACACAATGCTTTTTTGGAAATCTTGGTACCGAAATTTTGGGTAAAATACACACCATCTTCTCTATCTACTTATGTATATTGTACATGGATGCTAGAGAAAGTAAAAACAGGTACTTCATATTTAGTGAGTCGATTGTCTCGTAGTAGTCTAATAGCTTTTTTATTGTTTCAATTATATAGCCCCTTTAACATCTAAGGTCATATCGGGGCCTTTGCCTGCAGGTTTTTTACGTTGGGTTTTTAAATCGTTTTATTTTCCTCAAACACACACACACACACACACACACACTTCAGACTCTCCGGGGGATAGGGAATAATTATGGCTAGAAAAAAATTCCCCGCTCCAGCCGGGAATCGAACCCAGGACTCCCAGGTGAGAAGTCAGCTCATTGACCACTCGATAACGTGGCAGTCTCGAATTGTTTGTTAATTATCACAATTTAAATATTTTGTGTTCACACAAAAATGAAATTTGTTGATATCTTACAGCTACTTATTGTTTTGTGGGTCGACTGTCTCGTAGTTTGTTCGATTGCTGTAATAGTTTGTTAATTATCGTAATTTAATATTTTATGTTCACACAAAAATGAATTTGACCGTAAAACATTACCAGGCTATGCTTTTTGCGATTTCAAATCGCCATTAACACCTAAACAATGTGAAGATCAGCTTAAAAACACATTTGACGAAGACTCCATCTAAAACAACGATTTATAAGTGGTACAGCGTATTTAAAAGAGATCGGTTTTTACTTTCTCTACAGCACTATGTTTATAGCTTAAGTATTTCACTCAAAAATTCGATCCGAGATTTCACCGGAAACACATGTTTTGAGGGCCCTGAATAAAAAACACATTTTCAGAAAACAGTCAGTTGTGTCTGTGGACAGTATAACTCAAAAACGAACAATTCATTACATAACAAATTTGATATTTAAGTTTAGTATCTTCCAAGGATGCGATACCTAGATTTTGAAGAAAATCCTCCACCCCAAGCTACCGTTCACATGGAAAATTTTTCAAAAATGTGTTTTCCAAAAATTGGCTCTAACGATTTTGAATAGAATAGCGTATATTAAATATATTTACATGGCACATAAAATGTATACGATTTTGAATTTTCTGGGAATGGTCCGTGTAGACCTCTTCATTCTGTAATTAATTTTGATGAATTTTGCATAATTGGTAAACCACAAAAAATAGACACAAACTTACTGCACAACAAAGGTATATGTCGTTAATACACATAATTTATGTTATTTACGTTTTCTTCGTGGAGCTGAGATATACCTTATTATTAGTTTACGTTTTAAAATACTTACATTTTTCTCACAAGGGGGATTTTTCAACTCCTGGCAATCAGAGAAATGAATTTCAATCACAATGCAACCAGCTTTAAAAGATTTGAGCATCTCTTTACCCTAATAAACTCCCTTAATTCCCTTCTATTTACAAGGAAGCAAATATATTGATTAGTATGAAGTAGATAGAAGAATTAGCTTTCTAAGAATAATTTGTTATAGCTACGTAGAGAAAGTCATATGATGGAACACATCCTATTATTTTTTTATCGGGAATTAATTCCATGAAAAAAAACGCTTTATTACCGCTGTAAACAAGTATTATCGGTGTTTGCACATTGCTTGAAGAAGATTGACAGACATCTTATGGATTTATTTTTGACACTGAGCATTGCATGTTCAAATCCAAAATATTTTACCTCAAAAGTTAAACTGAGAAAACTTTGTTGTCAATGGATTCCATATAAACTGACTCCCAATCAAAAACAACACATCGATTGGAACTGACAAATTCTGGGAAAATGGCAAGGCGGCACTTGAAATTTGGTTTGTAATATCGGTATTGGCGATGAAAATTGGATTTATTATAATGATCCTGAAAAGAAACGTCAATCGCCTCTGTGAGTCTTTCGAACAGAACCCAAGCCTACACACATCCGACGAATTCGAAATGATTTCTTTTCTAAAACGGCCATATTACTACTATAGCATTTTAAGGTAAACTACAGTTACTGGCAAATGGCAGACACATGTCTGTTAGTAATTTTTTAAAAAACGTTTTTGAAAAATGCCCAAAAGGAAAAATAATTTTATATTATGACAATGCATCGTCAAAATTGACTGAAGGTTAGCACCACGGACCCTATACTATAAAGTGAACTTTGTGATTTTTTCTGTTTCCAAACATTATAGATAAAATAAATGGACTCGCCTTTTGTTATCAGATACAGGACTGGAACATTATAAAAACCTTTTTTCTGAAGTGCCTCAGAAAGAGAGGCATCATTGCTTTAAGGACTGGTTTCAAGGAATGCAAACACTTGTTGAAAATATCTTGAACATATGGTTTTAATCTAAATAGTTAGAGCGAGTTTTTAGAAAATCAAATTTTTTGAAACAGTTTCCATATAATGGATAGTTTGGGCTGGGGAGATTTTATTGAAACTCTTCGTGTGACATTCTTGGAAGTTGCTGAAATTAAATATCATATTTGGTATTTCGATCGTCATTTTCTTTTTGAGCTATGGTGTTTACAGATACACACGTGGACTTTTTTGTCTCTAGACGAGGGGGGGGGTCAGTGGGGCTCAAAACAAGTTTCCGGTGAAATCTCGATCGTGACCTTTTTAGTGGAGTACAATAGTTTCTTTAAATATTACGTAGTAGAGAGAGAGAGAGAGAGAGAGAGAGAGAGAGCGAGAGAGAGAGAAGTAAAAAAAGTATGCCAACAATTAAATTCACTTGATAGCTGGGTGAAATTTTAATAATATTCAAAACATTACAGTTAAGGTGATTCATCTATGAAATTTGGAAAATCCACAGTGTATAAGATATCTTAAGGCAATTTATACAACTATTATACACAGTAATGATATTTATGCCATGCACTAAATTTCTAGCTTGCGTGTTTTTTAAAATAATAAATCGTTATTGACTAAATCATTCTTCTAATAACACTAAGCCATTCTAATAACACTGAGCCATCTGATATATTTTAAAAATATTCACATAAGAAATTAAGTTTTACAGCAAATAAGAAATAAATCTGTCATATTATATTTTTTATATTAGCCCTAATTATTATAGAAAACATTTTTATTATTGAGTTTTCAAATTTTAATAAGTATTTCTTAAAATTGGAAAATTATTTTAAAAAATACACGACAATTTATTTTAATATAATTTTGAGAGGCAGTATAACGATTTTAAGCAAATTGGTGGAAAATTGCATCATGTAGAATATTTTAAGTATGGAAACATGTTGGTAAGAATTTTGCAAGAAAATAAGGTTTAAAGTTGCGAGTGTCTATTAATAAACATGCGCCTACCCATCTATAGCTTTACTTAATTGGTTGGTAAAGCACGTCAAGTGGAAAAAAACTGTATATTTTCTTAAAGGTTAGAATTCATATCATTTTATTATGATTTTTTTTTAATTTTTCACTATTTTTGGTCTAATTTCATAATGCATTACCTTAAATTCATCTTTCAGCCATTGCAGTGCTCCTTAGCATGTTGCCTTTGGGGAATTTAAAGGATTAACAGATCTTGCACTCGAACAAGCTTTGCTGATTCTATTGTGGCTAACATCCTTCAGAAGGATGGAATGATGTAAAGGAACTATAGAAGGCCACCAGAGACGCGCGGAAGTCTCTAACGTTTCCAGCCCCATGACCTGTCCCACAGCCGGGCCACTAGAGCACGCGTGCAAGTGACCTGGAAATCTTTCAGCCAGTTAATGTGCACCGCGCATCAGCACTCACTGCCATATACCATGAATCTGGAAGTACACCTGAAAGATGGGAAGGAAACGGAATGAAGGGAAAATGATGAAGAGGAAATTGCGGTAGATGAGAAGTCACTCCAGCATTCGCCTGGTCACTCGGAAACAACGAACAATGTATAAGTCAAAGTGGGGGTCGCCGGAGATCGAACCCAGGACCTCCCAAATACGAGTCCCACACGTTACCAAGACGCTACCTCTCTAAGTGTGGAGAATTTTAATAACGAAGTTTTTGTGAAAATAGAGCTTTTGGAATAAGAATACAATGTTTAAGATCTGCAATGGAAGAACGCAGGCAAGGAATGTTATAATGGGGCTAAATTATATTGGTAAAAAGTATGGGATGTAGATAAATTCAACAATCAAAAATCAAATGTATTACATTCACATATCTTTCTCCATATCTCTATGTCAAAAAGCTTTTCTATCTACTTCTTGCTAATCGAGATAAACATTGGCAGAAATAGTCTTATTACTTGCTTCTTTGTAAGCAGAAGGAAAATAAGGGAATACACTAGGCTAAAGCGATAATCAACATTTTTAAAAGCTGGTCGTTTTGTGATTAAAATTCGTTTCTTTGCATGACTAGGAGTTGATAAATTCCCGTATGAGAAAACCAAGCATATTAAAACTGAAACTAATAACAAGGCATATCTCGAAAATGGGCAACTCTACGCAAAAAGTGCATATGACATAAATTAAGTGTTTTAACGAAATCTACATTTTTTGTGGAGTAAGTTTTTCTATCTCTTACGCTTTACCAGCTAGGCAAGAGACATCCAGAATGAAGAGGTCTTCATAGGCAATTTTCAGAAAATTCAATATATACATTTTTATTATGTTGTGTAGATGTTTAGTATACTATATTTTAATCAAAATCGTTAGAGCCATTTTTAGGAAAATTAAAATTTTCCAATTTTTACAATGTAAAGGGTAGTTGGGAGGGTTTCTTCAAAATCTTCATGGCGCATCCTTGAAAGATGCTAAGCTTAATACATTTGGTATTTTACACGCACACACACATACAACAAACACACACACACACACATAAAGACACGCGCGCGGATCTATCTCTAAAAATGTCCCTTTTGGATTGAAGGGACCCTAAAACGTATATTTCCGGTGAAATCTCGGTATCACAGTTTTGAGTGAAATGCTATATCTTCTCTATCTACTATGCACATTGTAATATGCCTATACATATAAAAGCCTGAAAGAGAAAGTAAAAATCTAATTATTCCATTCACATTACTTTCTCTAGCTATTCTGCAACGGATTGTTCTAACAAAAGCTGGTGTTTCTTTCTGCTTCGTGCCAATCAAGATAAACAGAAGATAGCAAATATGATCGTATTAATTACCCCCTTATAAGTTGAAGGAAAATAAGGGAATAGACTAGACTAAAGTGATAGTCAAATGTTTTAAAAGCTGTGCTATGTGATTGAAATTGTTTGTTTACATGGCCAGGAGCTCAGAAAATCACGTCTAAGAAAAGTTTAAGTATTTTAAAATTGAAACCAATAACAAAAAACATCTTGGAAACGGTCAACTCCACAAAAATGTATGTGACATAAATAAGGAATAAATTTAATATACGGTATTTTAATCATTAATTATTACAGCCATGTTGAAAAAAAAAATATATTTTCGAATTTCTTTCCATGTAAATGGTAGTTTGGTGTGGCGGGATTTTCCTTAAAATCTTGGTGTCGCATCTTGGGAAAATACTGAGTAAAATACTAAGTGTGGTATTTTACTGACTCTCGTTTTGAGCTAGCATGCTCACAGATGCACGAATACACGGACGGAAACATATTCATTTTAAATAATATATACATATATAGTATATATATAGTATATGTATATATATATATATATATATATATATATATATATATATATATATATAGGGCATTCTAAAACATATAATTCCGGTGAAATCTGGGTATTGAATTTTTGGGTGGAATGCAAATACGTTGTAATGGACCGCAAACATCCCAAAAATCATTGATTAAATTAAGTACTAAATAATATAGTGATATTTATCCTGTCGGAAAACGGAATGAAATAAAAACAAGATTTTCATTGAGTTATATCTAACGCTGTTCTCCTATGTTGGAATCACGAGTGGTAGAATGATGGAAACAAATAAACTCGAGTGTGGCCATATTTGTGAACTCTGTTTCTGACATTAGAATTTGTAATATGCGGAATAATAAAGCCATTAAAGCTTGCACACACACACACACACACACACACACATATATATGTGGAATATTTTTATTAGCGCAGTCTACCGCAGTCTACTCATGAAATTCATATTATCAAAACAATAAAACTTATTATTAATACATGGAGAAGTTGAATGTAAGCTGTAGTCAAATTTCCCATGAGTATTTTTGACCTGATGAGCAGTTTTCGTGTGAGTGGGATTCATGAATATAAAACAGCACAAAGAAAAAGTGTAGGAAATTTGTTGTGACTCTTCCGGCGTCCCCCAGAGATTGACTTGAGCTTGATAAACTGGAAGACGGTTAGTAAGGGAAAACACTTGGTCGCTTCTGGATTAGAAGTTGGATTTTCTGCGCCTCTCCAGATGTGTCTCAAAGAAACGCTGAGAAAATCTGATTGGAAACACTCACACGGTTTTTTCATATTTGTTCTTTATGTTCTATAGAATTTATGTTGCGCGAGTGTGCATTACAGTTCTTACAATCTTAGCAGTGGATTTTGATGAACAACTTTGGAAAAGGGTTTTAGAGGACAAGAAATGGATCGAATTGGAACCTCTAGGGAAGAGGTTGTAAGAAAGATATTTTGAAAGAAATATAATTGAAAAAATTGCACGTAAACCAATTTAAAGTCAGCGTTATGACTAACAAAGTATATTGGCGGGCTATCACCATTATTAAAATATAATTAATTATGATGGAAATTCAAGTGTAATATACTGCACTAATTTTAGCGGGGCGCGCCGTGGCCGTCGCCTCTCACCTAGACGGCCTGGGTTCGATCCCAATCGACTGCATGTTATATTTGTGGCGGACAAAGCGGCGCAGGGACAGGTTTTCTCCGGGTTCTCCGGTTTCCCCCGCCATCGCATTCCATGGGTGCTCCATCTTCATTTCATGTATCACAGTGTCATCGCTTGCGGTGCCACAAGTAGTAAAAGCGGGCGTTAAACGCTACAACAATTTTAGCTGCCCATAGCGGTAATTACTCATGTAGGTGAGCCTTATAGATTGTAATGTAATAATGAACAGGACAGGAAATGCAGATATAACATAATGAGTATTCTGTTCCATTTAGGCTTACATACCCATTATTAAGCATGTTTGGGGTTTGGTGTAGAAATCTGTTAAACACAAATATAAACTGCAATACGCATTCTTAAATGGAGTACGAAGATTCAAGTTGGTAACACCCAACTGCACGATTGTATTATTTAACCAATGTGCCAATTTTTTCAAGGTGGACCGTTCCTCCTCATGTGAGCGAGTTATGCAGGCTGGCGTACCACAAGGGGCAATCATGTCCCCGCTGTTGTATATTCTTTTCACAAATAACTTTCTCGTGGACGCCAGATGCAAAGTCGCCATCTTTGCTGACGACACTGCAATCTACAACTACCATAGAATTCGTCTTTTCGGCCTCCTCGAGATGCCGCGGTACACTGACCGCTTCCTTTCATGGTTTCATGACTGGAACATTGAAGTCAATTCAAATAAATGCCAGCTCATTTATTTCTCAAAGAAGCTGCAACTTCCGGCAATGGATCTCACGGTCGGCGGTCAAAGATTTCACTGCCATTAGCAAGTAAAGTAACTAGGAGTCGCGTTGGATCGACGACTCAATTGAAAACGCGCACCTTACAAATACCGCCAACAGAGCGCGGCAGCGTCTAAAGATATGCACCCCGCCCCCGTGTTCAGTAGTAATGAACTTCAGACCTGCCTAAAACTTATCCTGTACAAATCCTTCATCCTTTCCTTAATGCTCTACGCGTGTGTGGCCTGGGCAAACGCCGCAAAAACCACCCTACAAAAACTACAAACTGTTCAGAATCTCAGCCTCCGTGAAATCCTTCTTTGCCCCCAAATAACCCCGAACCTTCAAATCCATGCAGAGCTCTCCATGCCACTCCCCCATTATCGAGGCTATTCAAAAACGAGGAACCTCCAGGTGGGCGCGCATCAGGAGTTACCAAAACACAAAAATCTGCAACATTAGCGGCGGCGAACCCAAACACCGCAAGCACAAGCGAATAAAGCTGTTTTAATTCCGTCCACCGTTTGCCGCTCCACAACTTCATGGCCCAGCAAAACCAATCGCCAGTGACAGCTGTCCACGCAGCATCGTGGTGGGAAGTGTAAATATTGTAAATAGTGCGGGTGAATATGCGCCAGTGAGTGCATGTGCGAGTGAGTGAGTATGTGTACAGTATATATGTATATATATATATATATATATATATATATATATATATATATAAAACAAAATACCTCAAAATATTCAAACAAAGCATGAAAAAAAAAACACTTTTCAAACTGAACTGTTCTCGGGGGTGCAAAGAGCACCTCTGTATAGGTCAGGATAAAAAAAAAAGTTGTAAAAATTTCTGAAAATTATAAATAATGTTAAACTAATCCTGAAAGCCGGGTCTCATGTACCGGGACAGGACATACAAAGCATAATAAATAGCCTTGAACCTTGCCAGTTCTCTAGTCACATTGGTTGCCTGTCACGCAGACGGTAGGCTGTGTGCCAGAATCTCAGCCATCAGAAATATACCATAAAAATGTTCAGTTAATAAATGCATGTTTTGAAATTGACATGATTGCCCTGTTAGATATATAGTCTTCCGCTCTTGCTTATCTTCTCCGCTTGATTTGATTTGTGGCTACTTAAACAAGCATAATCTCAGTACTTCTCAAGCAAGCGAGTAAATTGCGCCTCCATGTGTTTTCCAAAGTATAAAATTCTGTTGTCGTTGTGTAGTTGTAGATCCTGGGTCGCAATAATATGTAACATTATTGAAACAATAGACTAAAAATAATGCTTTGGACACCTAAAGAGGATGGAAAGTAACAGAATTCCAAAATTATTCTGGAATAGGAGGAAACGGAAGCCCTGTAAGAATTGGATGGATACAATAAGAAGAAATGTGAACATTAAAGTACCTACAGAAGCATATGCAGAAGACGGACATCTGAGGAGGAATAAATACTTTACATTGTTAGATAGCCATTACATTGTAGAAAACTTCTAATGATAATCTAATTCCCAAAAGTTACAGTGGGTTTGAAGGAGTGAAGTTATAACAAACCTTTTATTCAAAAGGTTAATCTGTTATCTACATCATGATAATCAAGATAAACATGAGCAGAAATGGTCTTATTACTTGTTTCCTTGTAACTAGAAGGGAAATAAGCGAATGCAAGGCTAAAGGCGATAGTCAAGTGAAACAACCGAAACTCCATTCTTTTTTACTTTCTCTACACGTACTATGTATATAGTGTATAGAGAAGGTATTGTATTGCACACAAAAATTCCACCAGAAATGTATGTTTTAGGCCCTATGAATAAAAAGAAACATTTATAGGAAAATGTTTCAGACACATACACGCACATGTTTTTTGAATCAGCGGATCTCAAAACATGTACCTATTTCCGGGGAAATCTTGGGATCGAATTTTGGGCGCATTACAAAACCTTCTCTATCCACTATGTACATAGTACGTTTAAAGAAAGTAAAAACACTGCCGAGGTCTATGTTTATACGGTTCACTTTAAGCTTGACTTTTTGGGTCAACTATCTCTGCCACTTTCAATCCAGAATCAATATGCATTAATGGTACTTTCAATGTTTTTAATCTACAGCTGATTGTCATTTCCTCTTGTGTTTGTTTCCAGTGCCGGCTCCTCATTTCTGTCGAGAAGCCACTCCGTTCGTTTTTAATGTGAGTCCAAACATACACTCGATGCCACTGCAATCGTTGCAAAATAGCCAGAAGCGACGAGTGATGTGCAAAAGTCTGATTCCTATTCATAATGATATTTTTGTAATATTTGCACCATTAATTGATCTCTATTAACATTTTATATTCACTTTATATGTATATAATACATAGTAGGTAGTGAAGGCAATGTATTTCTTCCAAAATTTTGATACACCGACTTTACCGGTAAATCATGTTTGAGTACCCCCAGAAAACATTACTTTTAGAAAAATAACAGTGTGTGTATGTATGTGTGTGTGCGCGGCGGGCAGGGAGTGTCTTTTATTTAAGTTCAGTATCTTCCAGGATGCGACACAGGAAAATCTCCACCCCAACTATGCTTTACATGGAAGATTTTTGGGAATCTTCGAGTTCCTGAAAAATGTCCCTAACGATTTTCATTACATTACATCACAAATAAGATATATATCTTGACTTTTCTGGGAATAGTCTCTGTAGCTTTGCTTATTCTGGATTTCTTTTGCATAACTGATAAACTGAAAGATATAGATAAAATCTTACCACACAACAATTATAGATATGGATAAAACTCACACTTTATGTCCAATTTATACCTATATTCTGGATTTAAAATTTCCGAGATATTACTTGTTATTGGTACTTATAAATTTTCCAATAATTACACTTTTCTCAAATAGGAAATCGTTATTCTACCACGAAAAATGTACCTTATAGGCAGAGAAGATGTTGTATTACACCCAAAAATTCGATACCGAGAATTGATCATAAATACATGTTTTGATGATCCTAGTTCCAAAATAAAAACATTTTTTTAACAGGTCCGAGTGTACATGTGTGTGCGCGCGCGTGTGCAGGACATCATAACTCAAAAACGAAAAATCGATTAAATACCAAACTTGGTGTTTAAGTTTAACATTCTCCAAGGATGCGAAACGAAGTTTTTCAAGAAAAACCCCAACCTAAACTACGCTTTAGATAGACGATTTTTTGAAATTTTCAGTTTTTTTCAAAATCGCTCTAAAGAATTTGATTAAAATGCCATATACTAAATTTATTGATATGAGAAATAAAATGTAGGTATATATGGAATTTTTATGAGAATAGCATCTGAAGGCCTCTTCATTCTGGATGACTTTTTCATAACTGGAAAATCGTAAGAGATAGACAAAAACTCACAACACAAAAATATAGATTTGTTAAACAAAAATTTTTATATATTTTTTGTTTGTAAAAATAAGTTATGTAATATTCCTTGTTGTCGGTTTCAATTTTAAAATGCGAATACTTTCCTCAAATGGGTTTTCATTATTCATTTTTTTTTTTGCTCCTAGTCAAGCAAAGTGTAAAAACCATCACATGGTGACCAGCTTTTAGTGTATTCTCTTATCCATTGTATTTACAAGGGAATGTGTAACAAAATCATTTATACAAACATTTATCTGGATTAATGGGAAGTAGGTTAAAGAATACGCATTTGTAATAATTGTTTGTGAAAGAATGCTTAGAGAAAGTCATATGAAGGTAACACATAATTTTTTTCACCGCTTACCAAGCAAAGAGAACGACATTTCAATGTCTGCTCTGAGCGATCAGCTTTTAAAAGTTTGATTATTGCTTTAGAATAGAGTATTTCTTTGTTTCTCTTGTACATAAATAAGACTATATACCTCAATGCGTCTCCTTAACGCGGTGGTAACGCGGTGGTAACGCCAAGCAGAAGATCTGGTACCGAGTGGGAAATTTTCTCCCGCTGGAAGACCTGGTCCGGGGTGCACTCAGCTTCGTGAGAAGTTACTTGATTGAGAAGTAGTGGCCTCAGATCGAGACTCGAGGTGCTGATCACGTCTCACCCTCCAGCACTGTACCCCATTCATTACGCATTCGGGCCGAGATGGAGCATGCATCGGCCGGGCGGTAGGCCAAGGTCTCTTGTGGGCTGTCGTGCCATGGAGTTACGTTTTATACCTTGGAGTGGGTAGAATGATAAGCTTTAGGAGCATTAATTTGTTGCAAACTAGGTAAAGAAAGTAATGTGAATGGGACAAATCAGATTAAGTAATGCAAAACTTTATTATTTTTCTTTACTTTTATTTTTTAAATGTTGTTTGGTAGCTTAAATCCTTTAACCTCATTAGTCATATCATATCGGACGATGAATGAAATCACTGAAATGATGCTAAAATGTTCTCGGAGTCTATGGAGCTATTAGATCCACTGCCTTGTTTTTACATAGATTGAAGGGGAGAGTGCATAAATATTGAATGTTATTGAACTTCAACGAAATTAATCATGGAGGAATCATATATAAATGAAATTCTGACGTAATGAGAATAATGAAACAGATGACGCTACTCAGAAGAATTTGTCCGCAATATTGAAGGGGGTTGGAACACTTCTACGGAGAGACATTTGTACGGAATGAATTATTTCAAATATCTGGTCCTCTCGTACTACGATATTTAACAGTATTAAAGATAGAAACCAACCTGGCTCGCGCCGGCTTAAACTCAGGAACCTTTTCCTCTACCTGGCGAGTCCGAAGTTGAATGTTGACACTTGTACGGAGCAAGCATTAATAGTTGGTAATAACAGGTTTAATAATGTGGGTATGTATAAGCAGTAAATTAAAAATCAAAACATGATTATAGTTATAGAAAACAGAAAGTCCACATGTGAATGTAATTACTATAAATGTTAGTTCTTTATTCTCAAGATTACGGCATCATAAAATAGTATTATATTGCTTAAGGTAAGTTAAGAGTAGCAGGGTGTCAGTTTGACATATCACCGAATATGGTTAGAAGGAGCTGGTGCTGAGTAATTACTTTTTTTTTTTAAATACAAATTATAAGAGACATTCAGCCGACTTTGTGTCGTTTCCAGGGAACACCACAGAAGTCTTTTTCGTTCCTCATTTTTTTCCATTTTTTTTTTTTTGCTTTAACTGAGTATTAAACTTGTTTACAATATTTTACATGACATATCTGCCAACTTGTAACGTCATCATGTAGAAGCTCTTTTCATTACTGTAATTTCTGTGAGTAAGTCGCGCAAGTCAGAAATGGTTTTAAGTTGCCATCAACCTGGAGTCATTTTAGAGCCTTTGAAACAGTCTCATCAATCTTAATTGTTGATTTCTTCCTTCTTTTCCCATCGATATTTAAAACTAACTGGTCAAACTGGTGGCCGTAGTACTCTGCGTCTTCTGAAAGATTGTGTATAAATGAATAAACATTGGGATGAACTCTTGAAATTGATCTGCTTATTTTTTGATCCCAACTTCTGAGGTGGCGCCTTCCACTGCAGTTCCACATATCTCTTGGTATGCGATCGTTATCAAGCCACTGGTCTACAAAATAATCGTAGAATTCTTGAAGTGCTCTCCTGAGTGCAGAGCCAACCGTCGTCCAACATTTCCAGAGGAAGATGCGAACACATTCCTAGGTATATGGCAGCGTATCTCTTCGTTTTCCCTGTAGGCAGGAACAAGGCCGCAATGTTGCACTTTTCGCCACAAATATTGATTAAAACGACAATTGCAATCCAAAATCTCTGTTTCAGGAAACAAACTTCTAGCTGACTGTACAATAGCAGTTTCGAAGTTTATCATAGAGTTAAAGGGTTCCATCCAGGCACATTCGTTTTAATAGCTTTGAAAAAACGGTCATGTTTTTTTTTTTTTTTTTTTTTTTTTCGTTTTTTGTTTGGCAGTAAGGCGTATACAGCTACAATTGTGGTTTTTTTTCACCTAGGAACTTCCGAGATCGGCGTGAATGACAAATAACTGTCCAAACTGCTTGCTTGAACTCTTGAAGGTACCACCCTTAAAGAACGAAACACAGCCGGATAAAGATGATTTTCCATTTTCGCTGGCAAACACCAATATTCTGTCATTCGGACCCCTTTTGTCATCTCCAAGAAAAAAATTGTTTCCACCGTTCATAAGGAAGAGATTTTCTTGAAGCACTATCACCTAATGCGATGCAGCGATTGTTTGGCACTCCTGTGTGATGGTAGCGATGTGACTAAATCATAGCCTCGATTGAAGAGCTTTCCTACATCTTCAGCGTAAATACTTGCAATGGCAGAGTCTGTTTCTCTTGCACGCTTTTTTGCGTTTACAAACTATCTTCGCACTTCAGCTGCAGCTTCATCCGAAATAAAATATGGCTTCCTTCGCCTATAACTCTGTTCTCTTTAGTTGACAGTCTTCCTTTGCATTTATTTTTTATGAAATTTATACAACGCCATTACGTTACTTCTTCTTTGTTGGTATAATCCAACATATACCGATGCCCGTTGTACAGAACTAAAGGCTTTCCTTTTTGTGGTCTCGCTGAATTCCATTTCTCCACAACAATTATAATTCATGACACTACTTGACAATCAGATATCAACTGTAGCAATGAACTCTATTTAGCGTGTGCTACTCTCCACCCAACCCTTACTTGCCAACCCTTATTGCACTCGCGTCACAAGAAATGCATTAGACCGGGCCAGGTAATTAGCTATCGTACAAATGTCACTCTCTAAATCAACGGTTCCTAACCGGTGTGCCCCGGCACCCTAGGGTGCCATGTGATTAGCTAAGGGGTGCCGCGAGATATTCAGATAAACAAAAAAAAAATACCTTCTACTGAAGCCTTAAGTCTTGTAAGGTCTTGAAATAAAATAAGTCAAATCAATTACTCTCATGCACGGCAGATGGTGATAGTGGTCGATTCATTTCAATAATTCAGTTATACTAGTATCCAACAGATGGCATTACAGCTATACCCTACCGAACATTCCAGAGACTACGCGCTTCCTCACGAACATTCCCGAAACTTCGACATGAATATATAAAAGTGTGCGCCGCTTGGCGCTTTCAGTTGTCTTCCTCGCGTTGATTCACAGTGTTTAGCTATGGATAAGTTCATTGTTAAACGTAAACGCCAGGACAGTGAAAGTGAACAGTCGGCTCCTACTGCTTGCTTTAAGAAGCCAAATCTTACAGTTTCTCCCGGACCGTCGAATTCACCACATAAAGAAGACAAACGAAAGAAAAGAACATACCAGGACAGTCACTTAGCGTATGGATTTAAGTGGAATAACAACGAGGAAAACCCTATCCCTGTGTGTTTAGTTTGTGGCGAAACACTTAACAACGAGGCCATGGTACCTAGCAAACTGAAGCGGCATCTTACAACAAAGCATCCTAGTGTGTCACAGAAAAGTGTAATGTATTTTTCACATATATTAGAAGGGGAGAAGAAAACAGCTGTGGAATGGTAAAGAGAATGACCATAGGTGATACTGCTCTTGAAGCCACATTTAAAGTAGCAGAACTGATAGCTAAAAAAAAGAAACCTTATACTCTTGGAGAGGAAATCATTGGCCCTGCATGTCAAGTTATAGTTTCAACAATACTTGGCGAAGGTGCAGCTAATCAAATTTCGAAAGTTCCTCTGTCCAACAACACAATCAGCCGCAGGATATCTGAAATGTCATGCAATATCAACGAACAAGTCACGGAGAAAATAAAAACTTATAGAACATTTGCTTTGCAAGTAGATGAGAGTGTCGATATTGGTGACAAACCGCAACTCCTTGGTTTTATCAGATATATTGATGAAAAAGATATTAGTGAACAGTTTCTGTTCTGTAGACTGCTGGAGACTACAACCACAGGCCATGATATTTTCGTTTCTATTAATTCCTATCTCAATGACCATGATCTTTCATGGAAATATTGTTGTGGTATATGTACAGATGGTGCACCATCTATGTCTGGGAAAATTAAAGGTTTTACTGTCAGAGCTCTCAATGAAAATCCATCCATTATTATAACTCACTGTTTTCTGTATAGAGAGGCATTAGTCGTGAAAGCTTGTAATGAAGATTTTGTTGAAGTGTTTAACCAAGTTGTGAAAATGGTGAATTATATGAAGTCTCGACCTTTAAAGTGCATAATTTTTGAACAGTTATGGCGCGCAACGGATGCAGCTCATACCTCTTTGTTACTTCACACAGAAGTAAGGTGACTGTCGCGGGATCGTGTATTGAACCGGTTTCTCGAACTTAAAGAACAGCTAAAAACTTTTTTTAAGGATGAAAATCAAGACACATTTCATGAGCTCTTACTAAGTGATTCTTGGTGTTTTGAACTGTCTTATCTGACAGATATTTTTCATAAGCTGAATGAACTGAATGTTTCGATGCAGGGTCGACATGAAACAATAATCTCCTCAACCAATAAAATGAAAGGTTTTAAAAGAAAACTTAGTTCTTGGAAGTCTGCAGTTCAAAAAGGAGATTTGTCGAACTTTCCATCTCTTCTTAATGTGGCAGGAGATAAAGATCTGGGTAAACTGAAAGACTGCATTTGTGATCACTTATCAAGATTGCAAGATGCAATAGATGCTTACTTTCCAACTATTTCCACTACGAATCTCGCCTGGGTTGTCTCACCATTTGATTTCGTAGATAGTGCAGAGGAAATAGATTTCACTACTTGCGAACGAGATGAATTTATTGATCTTTGCGCTGATTCCACACTCAAAGGTAAGTTCCCCAAGAGTGAGGCGTCGGTGGCTAGTTTTTGGCTTCAACGGAGAGAGGAGTACCCTAACGTAATGAAGAAAGCAATTAACGCACTTTTGCCCTCTTCAACATCCTATCTATGCGAGCAAGCCTTCTCTGCTCTGGTGACAATAAAATGCAAAGCAAGAAATAGACTGAATAACCTTGAGGATGATTTGCGTGTTTCACTGTCAACTGTAAGACCCGACATCACATATCTGTGCTCTAAGTATCAATCACAAGTTTCACATTAATCATTAATCGAACAAAATTTATTGATGTATTTTTACTCAGTGATTGTAGTAAAGTTTACTGTATTATGTTATGGTGTACGTTATTATTATATAATATTTCAATAAATTAACATATCAAGCTTAATTTTCTTTTAATTCAAGCAAGGGTGCCCGTGGTGTTTAATGTTATTCCCAAGGGTGCCGTGAACTTCAAAAGTTGGGAAACACTGCTCTAAATAATTCCTGTCTAGCCTTTTCTGGGATTTCCTAGACTTCTGTACAAATGTCAACAAATTCCACCTCCGTAGTAGTGTCATTCCGTACAAGTGTCACAACCTCTATTGAAGAAACCTATTATATTCTATATATGCGTAAGCTTTCACGGCCGGTGTCCATGGTTTTAAAATTTAAAATTTTCGGGCTGTTTTGCCGTGGTCTGTAGGTTAAAATATGTTTAGTTAAAATATTTCTACCTAACGTTTCGTCCCTGTCTGTGGGGGACATCTTCAGAGGCACTGCACTCACGTCGCTAACTCGGAAATTTTAAAACCTATTATATTCTATTTTGTTCAGTTTCATTGACCTTTGGCAGTCATGTTACCCTCTGTGCCTTTTGTAAAACTTCTGCTGGTCCTTCAGATTCCATAATTACTGCATTCTAACCGAGACCTCCGATAGAGAAGGCCAGAGCAATCCTATACTCAGAGGCTGTGACGTCATCATACTTGGTGTTACGGATTGTGGGAGCCGTATATAACGTGTATAGCGTTCTTATGGCAGAAAGAATTAAGTTTTTCAGTTGCTACTTTATTTAGTGTATTATCTTATACAGAATGCTATAACCAATTCTAAAATATGCCTCACTATTGTTTGGTGCCAAACTACAATGGAAATTACAGAAGTGGCCCGAAAGTAGAAGTATTCAGTTTTCCAAAGGAGTTGGAACTTAAGCACATGTATATTCGTGCAATAAAAAGAGATTTTATGTCAACGCCATATAGTAAGTTAAGTCATTTTTACGTCATATATTTACCTTTGATTTAGGTATGTATACATATTTTGGTATTGCATTATGAAAACAAAATTAAAAATCTTAACGTTACTGGTAGTTGAGAGGTTAAATACATTTTATTTCACAGTGAGGCTTACATCCATAGCTATGAATAAGTATCTATTTTGTTTTTGTGCTTTTCTTAATAAGTAGCTATATTATCCTTTAGATTGTGAAGTGTGATTAGGTACCTACCTGTAAATGGACATTTAATTTAGCCCTATCACATTGTTGTTTATCAAGGGGATAAGAATCTACAGACCCATTTGATATGGCACTGTATGATTTCACCCTCTTATGGCAGTAGTAAATATTGTGGCAGCAGCATATTTTTCTCCTCAGTCAATATTTTTTACTTAACTTTTTACTAAGAAACAAAAAAAAATGGATTGACAGCTGCCCTTAAACATATTTAAAGTGAATAACACTTTAAAACTATTGAAGCAGCAATAATGAAACTATATAACTTTATTGATCAAGCAAGAATGAGTTTGAATTTTCTTTTCATACACCTTGTGTGCTTGCCTTTACAAAGAACAAATATTTCTAACACATTTTTCTTTGGTTTAGTAAGTTAGGATAAATGTGGGAGATCCAATGGTTAGAGTAGGATTTAGAAGCATTTAAAATATCTATTAAAGTGATACTTTTTGGAGAATCCCCCTTCCTTCAAACTATGTTGCTGTTTACAATTATTCTAACTCCTAAAATGGAAGGTAAATTAATAATCATGTATTGGTTGAAACATAGAAAATGGAATTTTTAACACATTCAAGTATTAAAAATAATTTCTTTGAACTTACAAGAGAAATTTTAATCTTAACGCCTAATATTAGCAATTATGACCTAATTTTAGCAATTCTGCTACATTTTTTTAAAAACCTCGTATGCGAAACTGTTTCATTTAGCTAATAAAACATTGAAGATGTGTACTTTTTTTACAGGAATATTAGTTGGCAAGCTAAATTGTTTTCCTTATCTATAAATTATTGTAGATGTGTCAGTTTTTTTTATTTTTATTTTTATACAGGAATATCAGGTGACAAACTAAACTGTTTCACTTATCTAATAAAACATTAGAGATATGTTAGGATGTATATTTATACAGCAGCATCAATTGGAAAGCTAAACTGTTTTGTTTATCTAATAAATTATTATTAGAGATGTATTAGGGGTTTTATTTATTTTATAGAGGAGTATAAACTGGAAAACTAAACTGTTTCACATGTGACAAAAATTACCGGCAGAATAAACGTTGTTACTTTACTATTCCTTTGTTATATTGGCACTCTTTATTTTTTTATAAATATAGGGAAATCCACTTTCAACGCTATTAATAACACAACACTAATTATCTCCACCACATATTAAACAGAGATTGCTAAACACTCTCTCCTCCAAAACGTAGATAGTTTCACGTTATAAGGTATATTACCTGACGACCGCTAATATAAAAGTTGGAAGCTGTTTGTTTGTATCGTGATGTTTACCACTATTGATATTGTTGCGTCAAAATGTATACATATAAAATGCACAACTTTAAGATATTCAATCCAATAATAAGGTTATAACAATAGAAGAAGATCTTAATCTAATTAATTCCTATTCGATAAATGGGACTTAAATTGTACTCTTAAATTGTATAATTAACCTTTATATATTATACGTATTGTAATGTGTTCGAAAGTAAGGGCTTGAGTTCGAACGGAGTGAAGAGAAACTACTATAACAAGAAAGTATAATCTGAATATTTTTTATAATAGAGCATAGTGTCTGGGGCTACATAACAGTATAACAGTCCCAGAAAGACCCCGAAATTGGAGTGGGTAAAGAACATTTTGATCGCACATGAATACTAGATCTCGGGCTAAAATCCAAGCGACGGCTGGCGGAGTTAGCACCACCAGCGGTGACGTCACAATATACTGCTTTGGCCTTCTCTATCGGAGGTCTCGTTCAAACCCACTAACACAAAGACACAACACTATTCCATTAACGATGTGAAGATTGTTGGATAACAATCTTCACATCTACCAAGAAAACAAAGCTGGTGACACTGGTGTATTATAAAAACTTACCACTCAGTGACATAATTTTCTCATTTTAATAATATAATCAATCGTTAAGAACACTTCTTTACCTCCGACAGTTTTAAAAACTAAATGAATGAAACCCACAAAACATATGCATTTGACACCAGTTGTATGTTTTAAAGAAACTTACATTTTTTGTGTAGTAAATTTTATCTAATTGTTACGGTTTAACAATTATGCAAAAGTCAGAGGTTATTCCCAGAAAAGTCAACATATACATTTCATTTGCCGTAAAAGTATTATAAATATTTAAATCAAAGTCATTAGAGCCAATTTTGGAAAAATAACAATTTCGCAGTGGTTACTCGGGCGGGTGATATGCACTGGGATTTTCTGAGGATGGGTTCTAGGTCCTGATTAGCTCAAGGTTGCATGATTCTCAAGGATGGTATACAACGCGACTGGCTGATTTCATTTTCTGTTTAAACGCTTTATTTATTATTCTTTTTTTGTTTCTTTTGTTTTATAGCTTCTATGGTAATATCGGTGGCTTTGACTTGTGAAACCACTCGTTTGATTTCAGTAGATCATTAGGTTTATCATTTTATATCATTAACCACACGCACATTCACATGCATACTTTCAGACTCTGTAGAGGATAGGGAATAATTCTGGTTAAAGAAAAATTCCCCGCCCCAGCTGGGAATTGAACCCGGGACCTCCGGGCGAGAATTCAGCTCCCTGACCACTCGACAGTCCAAAACGCTTTATTCTCCCGTTACCTTTCCATATTAATTGCACCTCATCACACACGCGCTCTGGTATTACCACGGTAATTTGTTGCGTAATTTAGCAATAATATTTAACTATATTATTTTATTGACTCGACTCAATCGTTTCGTTATCCCTAGAGTTATTGGCATCTCTGAATCGTCGCCAACTTTCCTACAAGGGGTGTAAGGGCGGACCTCCCGACTGAAGTATACTGGTGGACCTTTCAACTACGATTGATAGTCAAAATTTCAACTTTCACTGGTTTCAAGTATCTGCCGGATTCTGGCTTTGCCACTGACTGATATATCGTTTTCCATTTGTCGTTAAGAAAATAAACTGCATACATGCGTAGGAACATTGAACTCCTGTCTGTTACAGTAAGTAACAGAAAACACCCCTTTTCCTGTAGCTGATGAATTCTGTTGACCACCTGTTGTTTCCATCATGGGCCGGGAGACATTGAAAAACCCACAACACCTCTTAAGTTTTCCTCGTCTTTTGGAGCATATTTATTTTCTATTTTCGTTTAACATTATTACGACTATAATTATTTTCATATTACCCTCATTAAAAATTCATCATTATGCGCAACGTAATGTCTCAGTTTGAGGGGATGCTCTTAAATATTGAATTTTATTTTATTTATCGACGTTCTTTAACTGCTATGATTATCAGCGTCCCAATCCACATTGAGGGTGAAGGACCGCTTAATTTTGCTCAGAGGCCTCTTTTTCAGGCTTGAGGTTCTTTTACATGCCGTTGATCTACGATATGGGACCAACGGCTTAATTTCCCTTCCGAAAGAAACCATGCTAAGGATTTTACGTCCGAAAAAATCTACCGACCTCCACCGAGGAACCCTCTACCTTGGGAACCAGAGGCTAGCATTTTACCCCTAGACCATGAAGGACGACGTGTTATTTCGCTGAAAAATACTGAACTTAAATACAAAGTTTGGTATTTTACCGCTTTTCATAGGCACACAAATACACACAGATACACATCGACATAGTATTATTTTCTAATAATGTTTTCCTAAATTCAGGCTGCCTTAAAACATGTGTTTCCGCTTTTCAATCGGTGTCGAATTTATGGGTGAAATGCAACATACTATGTACACTGTATGTGGTAGAGAAAGTAAAAAGTTATAATTGCTTATCACGATACAGCGTTCAGTTAGAAGTGCTCTTTTGGTACGAAAATAGACAGAAAGATATAGGCGTTTTATAAGTAGACATTTTTACTGGTTGAAAAGTCCATAGCTTATGAAGAATGAAGAAGCTCTTTCTTAAACGTGGTACTCCATGTCGCAAATTATCTGACCTGGGATTGTTTTAGCTAAGTATTATACAGATGGCACATTATGTAAATCAGTTCATAATGACGTCACATTGAGGATATCGGTCGCTGGGATGGAAACCTGATTACTTAATGATGTAGGAAATTCAACCTCAACACGTACAATGTCGGTGCCATGTACGTTGTCGGTGCGTTTCCTCGGAACGCATCATTATCGTATTTACTGGATAACAAGATTAAGTGATGTGGTTCTGTTCTCAGCTGTGTCTGGGCTAAGCCAAAGTCACACTCTGTCTTTCTGTTCTCTACTGTTCTTCTGTGTATAGCTATCAAGGTATCGTAATTTTCGACTTTAAATTTCCAAGTACTGTGCAGGGTTATCAACTTGACGGATCTTCCTCAAAACTGACGGATTTTCAAGTTGTTTGACGGGAAAAATTTAGTTTTGACGGATGACAGAGTTTTGACAGATACTATTAACAATTATTAATTAATGTTATATTGGCTTTCTTTAGAAAAATGGTCACGAATGTAAATTTTTGTGTACCTACGAACCAGTGCTCTGTTAACAATGTACACACTATCTTTTATATAGAGCTAACAGTAACCAACATCTCGGATGAATGAACAATTCCGCAAACATAACACTGTGGCATATGGCCACATACCTTTATGAATCAGTGTTAATTCTGAATGGGGCAGTGCTAATTCCGTGTTCATTGTGGTGCCTCATTGTATGTTTAACAGTAACGTTATAGAGATTTTTCTTCTTTTTTATTTATCTAACTGAACAGAAGGCTAAGGGGTATGTACGACATTTTAGAAAAGAGTGGTTAAATAATGAACAATTGAAGGAATGGTTGATAGAGGTGCTCAGGTACCTAATAGTGCGCGGTGCAAATATTGCCTATACTACGTGAATGTGCGCTTGTCAGATTTACTCTTCATAAAACATTAGGAAACATTTTAAAGCAACTGCACCCTTTTCAACTTCATAGTCAAAAATACTTATCAAACACACGTGTGAAATGTAGCTCTAGAAGCTGCTCTTACATTGCTTGTAGTTAATCACTGTTCAATTATATCCCTTGATTATCTTTAAAATATAACCAAGGAATTTTTCCAAAAAACCAAGAAATTTAGTTTAATATTTAGTTTGAAATAAAATACGGAAATGTCTAATTCTAAAGGATTTTTATGTGTTGCTCTGACGGAAAAAATAATCATATGTTGGCAACACTGATACTGTGGTTAATAAGGTGGAGAAAATTGAAACAAATCGTGTTTTCTGAAACTCTATCTTCGTGTTTCCTTTACCATGACCCGAAAAAATATAATACCCATCTCCAAAATTGTTATTCGTGCAGTTGTTGCACTAATGGGTTTATGTTTTTCACAGAGGTGGAATTAGGATAGCACTTTCAGGAGGAATGAAAGAGCTGAGGACTTTTACTCCAAGTAATAATACGTTTGCATAATGCAGATAGAATATGTTCTATGTTTTTTTTTTTTTTTTTCAAATACAGCTCCGGAGGCTTGTCAGGACTCCGGCGCTGTATTCCTTTTTTTCAGTTTACTACATTTCCTTAGTTGACCTATTAATGTTTATCGTTTTACTTTTACATACACAGACATATACATATTTACAAACACAGAAATACCCATGCCCAAGGCGGGATTCGAACCATGAGCCCATGTGCCACGAAGCACGAAAGCGAGGCACTTTAGCGAGCGCGGCCACGGGACCGGCATTGTGTGATCATGGAACAAGTCAGACAAATGTTACATATTTTGAAAGAAAGCTCTCTGTTTTCTCAATTCTAAGATATCCATGATTAACAAATCATAACAAGTAATGCAGATAAAAACATGTAATCCTAGATTCAAAAAGTTCCCGGAATCCTTTATTTTCTCTTTATTGTATACGAAAATAAAGAATATTTTATTTTTAGGTGTTGGTAAGTAGAAGCGAAATATGGGAGTGTCATAGGTTAAAGTGAAGTCAAAAGCTGGTTACTAGGTGACTGAAGTTCCTTTGTTTGTATGGACACGAGTTGACAAATTCTTGTATGAGAAAAGTACAAGTTTTTCAAAGCTGAAACCAAAAACAAGGAATATTTACAAAACGATCAACTCCTCGAAAAAAATTTGTATAACATAAATTGTGTGTTTTAATGTGCTCTACATTTTTTGTGTGGTAAATTTCTGTCCATTTCTTACGGTTTAGCAGTTATGCAAAATTCCTCCGGAATAAATTAGTCTTCAGTGTCTATTCCCAGAAAATTCAAGATATACATATTATTTGTCAGGTAAATATCTTTAATATACGATATTTTAATCAAAATTGTTAGAGCCATTTTTGAGAAAATCAAAATTTTCGAAAAAAGTTCCATAGACCAAACTTAAATACCAAGTTTGGTATTTATCGATCTTTTCGTTTTTGAGCTATGCTGTCCAAACACAAACACACAGACACACACACACACACACACGCGCGCGCGCACACACATACGGACCTTTTTCCAAAAATGCTTTTTTTGGATTCAGGGGGACCAAAAACATATTTTCGGTGAAATCTCGGTATCGAATTTTTGGGTGCAATACAATACCTTCTCTATACGCTGTGTACATAGTACGTGTAGAGAAAGTAAAAGGTGTAAATATACTGATATCTTCTTAAACTAAACACAAAAATGAACATAAATTAATATCGGGTGTATAAACCCTCAGCCCGTATAACTGCCCTTAAACTTGGGAGCATAGACAAAATAAATGCCTGTAGTAGTGTGGACAAGCAGCTACAAGAACCCAGGCTTCTAGAATTTGTCCCCAGAAGCCATTTTTTGTCCTTCTCTCATTTACAGGTAATTGGAGCGCAACTCCCTTTTTACCTCAGCCGACACATTCTCAATTGAGAAAACGTTCTCACAGAGGGAATGGAGATATCTGGATAGGATGAATATCCTGCACAAATTTAATAATTTCATCATGATATCTCATCCTCTCAGAGAGCCGGTCCCCATGGCCATGCTCGCTACGCTTTGGTGCTTCGTGGGCAGGGGATCGTGGGTTCGAGTCCCGCCTTGGGCATGGGTTGTGTATACAACTGTTTGTGCAATGTGTTTGTGTAACGCAACAGTAAAACCAGTAATCATACAGTAATCATATAGGGGGGAATGTAAATAGGGGATACAGCGCCGGAGTCCTGACCAGACTCCGGTACTGTTAAAAAAAAAAAGAAAAAAAAGAGGGAACCAAAATGTTATCGAATACTACCGTGTACTGCACACCGTTCAGTGTATCGTCAAGCTGCTACAGCACATCTAGACCATCCCTTCATATCCAGCCCCAATACGATACGGTATGCGACCATGATGGAAGTGTCTTTTGCATCGTATCGGGTCTACATGCATAGAAAGCTAAAGGTATTTTTAAGAAATCAATGTTTTGAAACATTTTTTATTCCCTACTCAACATCCCCTTCTTCTTGAGAATCTTCGTGTCAAATCCTTGGGAGATACGAAACTTAAATATCAACTTTGGTATTTAACACAATTTTTGGGCTATGCTGTCCACAGGCGCGCGCGCGCACACGCACACACATACACACGCTGACCTTTATCTAAAAATGATTATTTTGTATTCATAGGGTCTCAAAACATATTTACAGTGAAATATCGGTACCCATGTGGAATCTTGGTAGATGGAATGCGATACTTTCTCTATACATGTGTACAGCCGAAAAAAGTGAATCATGTATGGAACGCCAAATTTGTCCTATACGGCACAGTGCTTAGTGTATACCATTCGCGACACAGTTGTGTAGCGGCGGCAGCAAATTGTCACAAGTTCCAAATATTGATGTTACCAATCCATATGTTCAATAATCATAATAAAATACATAACTTAAGCTTTTTCAACAACAAATTAACAATATTAACTGGCAAAACGTAGTTACTCCAATATATACTAGGGTTGAGGCAAAAGTCATGTCACCTATTTATTTTCTTAAATATACCAGTCCGTTTGGAAAATATGACATATATAGACGAAAGGACAAGGTTTTAACTACATGTGTGGACAATGAATAACACTGAATACGGTAACACACTAATTGATTACGGTAGTATAGTAGTCCCCTGTTGGTTTCTATCTTTAATGGCGTTAAATATACAATTAGGTTTAATAATAAGAATTTTATCTATAGGATTTTCTGATTTAGCTTTTTTCATGTATTGACTCATGCTTTATTTAAAGCTTTATTATTTGTCCTAATTGGAGATGATCAAATTTATAATGTGATCGTAACTGTACACGCTTTTATTATACTTTTCTTTATAGTGATACCTAAAATGTCAGTATCAAGCAGCTGCTTCAAAACCGAAGTGATGGGGATGTTACATTAAATCGTTTTATTTTTTTCTGTCACCACAAGCTGCCAACGATGTGGGAGGCGCTGAATACTATCTGCCGCAGCATTTGTCACACCGTGTGTGAATCGGGTCATCTGTTTGCGCACATCATTAGCAATATCCTCTCGATTTGCAAACCGGCTACCACGTAGTGGTTCCTTAATCTTTTGAATTAGAACAACGTTACAGGGCGAAATGTCGGGAGAGTACGATGGGTGCTCCGATTCTTCCCATCCCCAACATTACAGTACTCTGCTTTATGCATTGTCGTGTAGGATTATTGTACTGTCCACAAGATCCGGACGTTTACGTCATACGCGACGATCACCATCAATTTGACTGGGAAAAATTCTGACGGAACTTCTACCTCCCTGGTGATCCAGCATGTCGCCATTCCGCGGACTGACGTTTCAGTTCTGGTTCGCATGCCCTAGCCCAAAATTCATCGATAGCGATTATTCGTGACAAGAACTGATTGCCGTCCTGTTGCCAGCGTGCAAGGTGGTCGGAGCATATTGCATAGCGCACCCACTTTGAACTTCCGTCATTTCTTTCCTGGCCCTCCGCGATGACATTTTGTGTAGTTGCAGCTCATTACGCAATATCCTGTGGACGGTGCATTTTTAGAAGGCTCTTCTTTGTGTGTATGTGTAATCAGCATACCTTCGAAATGATAAGACCGCTAAATGTCAAACTTGATATTTTAGTTCATCTCTTCCAAGGATGTGACACGAGCATCTTAAGAAAGTCGCCTCATCTGAGTTACTTTTTATGCAGAACATTTTTCGAAAATTTTGTTTTTTATCAAAAATGGCTTTCACGATTTCAGTTGAAATGCCCTATTTCAGACAGTTTCATGACAAGTGAAGTGCATATTTTGAATGCTCTGGGAATAGCAGCTGAAGTTCTCTCAATTCTGACTGTCTTTTTATAAATGGTAAGCCGTAAGCGATAGAAAAACTTCGCACACAAAATTGTATAACTCGTTAAAACACGCAATTTATGTAAAATGCATTTTTTCTTTCTTTGTGTGTTCTGCGCTGTGGCGCAGTGGGCTGGAGCTCTGGTTTCCGGCCATGACTTTGACCAGGTTCGATCCTATCCAGCTCTTAAGTCCGGGTATGCGGTGTAGAATCGGTGATTTCGGCCATTTGGCTATTAAGTCAACATTTCGACTGGGGAATGCATGGTGCTGGCCACATCACCTCTCGATAACGGTTGGATGGTCGTTTACCTCTGCCTAAGTAAATGAGTGTAAGGCAGGCAGTTGGGGTTCTGGCCGCACGCCGTATTTGCTGTAGTGGCACGGGATCATCTTTTTACGTTGGGAGGGGGGCTTTTAACTGCATTCGATATATTCCTTGTTAACGGTTTCAATTTTAAACTTTTTATACTTTTTTCAAAGGGGATGTCATTTTTCTTGCTCCTGGTCAAGCAAAAAGAACGATATTTTAAATTAATCACATGGTGACCGGCTTGCGACAGTATTTTAGTACAACACATATAATATTAGTTTAATTATTAATTTATCATATTCAACATAGGAAATATACGCTCAGTTGGAATGCCTCACCATGGAGGGCAGCTTTTGTTTTCTTCAAGGTTGCACATGTGGTTGAAAGTAACAAACATTTTAATGCATTAAGGACATAAGTACGAGAAAGCTAGGGACTCTACCTTTTAAACCGGAGAAGGGGACTTTTGCTTTGTAAAACATAGTCAGGTGGGTGTAATATAAAGAAAAATACCCACGTGATGACGCCACTTTTTGCGTTCTTCCTCAACCAATCAAAGAGGAGAGCCAAACTGTGAAGTTTTTGTATATAAGTGATGTGCGGATGAGAAGTCGGGAGTAACCATGAGAAGTCGGGAGTAACAAGAAGAAATCGAGGCTGACAGAAGTCGAGAGTAACGATGAGAAGTCAGGGCAAACAGTTACAAGTCGAGGAGTCACTCAGATAAATTCGCGGCACACAGATTGATGTCATCATACAGATAGAAGTCGGGGTTATTACGTACAGAATCGGGCGTAGACAGATACATCGCTGGAGACGCAACGCGTAACGCCTCAGGATCATAAAGTACAACATATCCTATAAGAAATCGCGCGTCACATATATCGCCCAAAGTCATTGTCCACAAAATAAGCAGATGGGTAATTATGATAGTGAATATTGTACAAACTTATAAACTTCGGGCCACAGTTAATAAGGTCAATCCAAGTGGAAGTAGTGCTTAATAAATACGATTTCATCAAGTTCGCGATTAATTATGTCGGGAGTTGCTTGTCGGGTTAGTGCCTCAAAGAACCCGTAATTCACGAATAAATGAAGTATCCAGTGGAATGAAGTGAACTTTGTCTTTAATTGAGTCTACCAACAGTGTGACATACCCTGTCATTCTCCCCCCCCCTGAATAAGAGATTCGTCATCTGCCAGAAGGAGCTCAGCCGGTGACATTACTTGCAGGTATGTCCACTAATTACAGCGAAATTCACCAGCATTAACCCGCGACCAACTACAGGTAGACTCACCTGACAGCGACATACTGGCACCCTAACGTGCACGTCACAAACAATACCGCGGCAAGCTCTTAAAAGAATTGCCTATCACTTAAGCCTTATATATTCCTTTGGATCCATAAGGAAATATGAAATAAAAGCATTCATTAACTGTTTATCTATATTTACATGAAGTGGATAGAAGAAGAATCTTTTTATAAGAATAGTTTGTTAAAGAATGGGTAGAGAAAGACATATGAAAGTATCACATGATATTTTTTTTAAAAACAGCTCTACCACTGTAGTTAGCAGGGGAAGTTTGACGCCGAGATTTCCACTTTCTTATGTTTTAAGAACCCTGATGCCCCCAAAAAGCAATTTTAATAAAGGTATAACTGTGTGTGTCTGTGTTTGCGAACGGCGTTACTCATAAATGATAAGTTCATATACATATCAGGTTGGTATTTATGTTCTCCATGCCCCACGAACATTTTCAAACAAAATGCCCCAAAAGACAACCTTTTCATGGAGCATTTTTGAAAATTGTGATTTTCGAAAAAATGGCTCTAACGATTTTGAATTAAAATACCATATGTTTAAGAAACTTTTATGAGAAATAAAATGTATATTTTGAATTTTTTTGGAATAGCCTCTGAAATCCTCTTCATTCTCAACGACTGTGGGTGTTATGATAAGCATGAGAGATAATCAAATCTCTTAGATAGGAAATAGACAAAATTGTAATCTCTTAGCATACACTTTACATTTACACAATTTATGTCAAACATTTTCTTTTTGAGTTAACCGTTTCCATGAGATTTCTTGTTAATAGTCTGTATTTTTAAAATGTGTATATTCTTAAATGGGAAGTAGTTATTCGTTTAATTATACCATTTTATTCAGCTCATTTTACGGAAAATATACACAATGCAAGCATAATGGAGTTTCAAAATCATGCCATAGCGACCAGCTGTAAAAAATATTTTACTATCGCTAAACATTGTCCGTAAAATTACCCAGGACGATTAAATCAAAAGGTATTAGTCTTTACCCCGAGACTAGGAGTTGTTCATGAGTAAATTAAGACTTCAACATCTACTATTTCCACTGTACATATAGGGGAACGTGTAAGAAAACAATTTCTACAAACATTTATCTAATTAACATGAAGGATCTTTTATAACGATAGTTGGTTGAAGAATGGTTAGAGATAGTGATGGGAATGTAACGCACACACACATACATTTAACTACTATTTTTATCAAGAGGAAGGACTTTTAAAAAGGAAGCACTACTAGAAAGCCATCAGGCTGTCTATTTTTCAGGGTATCGAGTCAACACTGTCGTGACATTTCACATTCGTGTGGCATAGTACCATTTCAGGGTTTCGCAAAAAGGAGAAAAGGCTTTTATTACAACCACATATGCATTAAGCTCAACTTGCATTTCCCTTACTCCACTAATCTTCTCTAAAATTACTTTGTGTTCCTCTTTGCTCATCTGTCTCCTTAATAAAAAAGTTATCAGGAACGGATGTGTTACTTCTCGTGACTTTCTCAGTCCATTCTTCCACGAAGTATTTTTATAATGTATATTCTTCAAACTACTTCACGTTTATCAAGAAAAACGTTTGCATAAATTATTTTATTATAAACATAAAAGAATAAGGGATCAAACTTCAACTATTTTAAAAGCTGTTCACTATAAATGGCTTGACTAGGAGCAACAAAAACGAATAATGACATCCTAAAACGGAAAAGTGTACATATTTTAAAATTAAACTAATAACTAATATCTCAGAAAATAAATTCCAAAACAATAAACAAATTAAAATGTATATAACATAAATTAATGAGATCTCCATTTTTTTGCGTTGTAATTTTTTTTCTCTCTCTTACTTTTGTGCATGAGAAAAAATCAGAATGAAGAGGGCTTAATAGACTATTCCTATAAAATTCAAGATATACCTTTAATTTGTCATCTAACTAGCTTTAGTATATGGCTGTTTATCATAAATCCTTAGAGATATTTTTGAGAAAACAGGAAAATCGAAAAATCTTCCATATAAAGTGTAGTTTGAGATGGGAGAATTTTCTGAAAATCTCGTGGCGCGTCCTTGGCGGATGCTGAACTTAAGTACTAACTTTGCTATTTAACCGACTTCTTGGTTTTGAGTTAAATTTTCGGAAGGCACACACACACACACACTCACATACGGATCTTTTTCACAGAATATTTCAATGAAGGGGTCCTCAAAACATGCATTTCAGGTGAAATATTGGTATCGAATATTTGGGAGGAATATAATACATTCTCAACATACTATGTACATTTTATATGGTAGAGACATTAAAAACACTGGCTCGATATTTAGTTTTCTTTGTTTGTTTTTGTTTTTGTTTTAAACTCGAATTTATACCCTATTACGTATATATTTCAATGAACCAAGATTTCCTGTCCTACTGAAATTTATCAGGTAGGCAAATGTTTGTACCACAGCCGTACGGAGCAGACGCACGAGGTTTTTACTTATTCACAGACCCTACTCACTTCTGTACAGAAAGAACATCGCATATGCAGAGGAATTTTTAAATATTTAATGTGTGCAGAGTGAGGATTTTTCTTGAAGAGAGCACACACCAACTCCTGAATTCTATGGCTACGTTGATTACTATGCATTAACGTTACTCTCGTAAAATGTGAAATCCTTGGCGTTCTATGGATATACGATGGCCACGCTCGTTAAAAGCGCCTCGTTTTGGTGCTTTGTGGCACAGGGAATCGTGGGCTCGAGTCCCGCTTTGGGCCTGGTGTTTGTGTGTTTGTGAATGTGTACATGTATGTGTCTGTCATAAAACAAAAATCGGTACACAAAGGAAATTTAGGAAAAAAGGAAAGGGAAAAAGGAATAAAAAAGAGGAATACAACGCCGGAATCCCGACCAAACTCCGGAACTGTGTTTATAAAAAAAAAAAAAAATGTTGGTAAGGTTCATCGTAAAGCAGCATTCCATACAGCTCAAACTCATTTTAATTATACTTCTATCACAGGTGTAGCTAATATACAGCATTTTAAAATTTTGTTTTTAAAAACCTGTTTAAAGTGACTTATCATATTATTTATTATATAATGCGAATTTCGGTCCTAAGCCAGAACTATTTTCAATGAGGTTTTGTTGCACGCTATTTGTTGGTCGGTTCTGACTTAGAACCGAAATCTGGATTTGGAAGTTCAACTAGTGGAAATACTCTTAAATTTGAAATACTCAGTCAACCAATGAGACCTGTTCCGGGAAGTCTACAAGTACCCGAGAAGAACAACAGATGACGATCGAAGAAAGCCCAGATTGTCAAATGTTTCCAGTTGTCGAGTTTCGTCACAAGGGGAAGGAAGAGATGACTTTGGCGTAGAGAGACCGACCAACAAATACTGTGCAGCAAAACTCCATTGAAAATGGTTCTGACTTCCAAGACGAAATCTGGATTTGGAAGTTCAACTGCAGCTATGTGAGTGAGTAATGTTAAAATGTGTCTATTGTATTATAAATAATATATAACTGTTCGCTAATTTTAGTGAAACATAATATGTGGGTATAGCTTCAGTTTTTACTTTCTCTAGCCCGCATGTACAATGTACATAATGGAGAGAGAAGGTATTGTATTGCACCCAAAACTTAGATGTTGAGATTTCACCCCCGAGTCCGAAAAAAACATTTTAAGAAAAAGGTCCGTGTGTGTGTGTGTGTGTGTGTGTGTGTGTGTGTGTAAGTGCGAAAATAAGTTAATCATAAATTTATACCTATAATTATAGTGGTTAATATTCAACCAATGTGATTAATTGATGAAAAGGATAGGATTTTCCCTGTCTGTGTCTTTGGGCAGCATAGCTTCAAAAAATGAAAAGACCGTTGAATACTAAACTTGTTATTTAGGTTTAGTATCTTCCAAGGATGCGACACGAAGATTTTCAAGGAAATCTTCTCACCAAAAACTACCCTTTACATGGAAACATTTTCGAAAATTTTTTTTTTCTTAAAAATGGTTCTAACGACTTTGATTAAAATATCTTGTATGAAAGCTATTTACATCCCAAATTAAATGCAAATCTTGAATATTCTGGGAATAGCCTCTGGATGAATTTTGCTTAACTACTAAACCGTAAGAGATAGAAAGAAACTTATTATACAGAAAATGTAGATCTCGTCAAAACACGCAATTTATATCTTTTACGTTTTTGTTGCGGAGGCAACCGTTTCCGAGATGTTCCTTGTTATTGGTTTCAATTGTAAAATACTTATACTTTAGTAAAGTAATTCAGACAGGAAGTGTCCGTTTTTCTTTTGTTCTACTCCTGGCCAAGCAAAGATGCGATTTACAATGACAATTGCATAACGGTAGCTTTTAAAACATTCTCTTTAGCATAGTGCATTCCCTTAGTTCCCTTCTTCTTATAAGGAACTAAGTAATAACAACATTATACTAATGTTTATCTCGATTAGCATTGTGTAGAAAGAAGAATAATCTTTTGTAGGAAGTTTGTAGAACAGCTAGAGAAAGTCATGTGAGTGTACCACATCAGATTTTTCCATAAAGTATTTTCCTAAAAACCTGGATTAACATTTATAGTTTCTTTATATCTTATCTATGATAGGTAGAAGAATTTAATTTTGCATCAAGGTTTCACGGATAATATAAGTTTTGAGACCCGCTGAATCCCATTGTTATAAAAAGGAACCTGAATACTACAAACCTTGCCCTCTGATCTCAAGGTTGCGGGTTCAAACCGGCCCAGACCGGTGACAGCCCCATGTCAATAGATTTACTGGAATGTAAAAATAATCCTGCAGGATGAAATTCCAACACACCGGTGACGCTGAAATGATCCTGGCAATTGGTAGCGTCTTTAACAAACATATAATTTTACACAAACACACATTGGGATAACCTTAAAACCTCACAGATAAAGAGCACACCATTACGGTTGTTCAGTGGAGATTTTGAACTAAGTTGCCAACTAAGTTATTCTTTACGTTTAAGATTTAAGTCATCGTTTTGCTTAAATATTGTTCATAAAAGAGTGGCTGGCCGTGTGGCTGCTGTATGAGGGATCTAGGCTAGGGGTGTGAATCTTTGTCTAGCCCAGATTATTCCCTACCCTTCCCCGAGTCTGGAAGTATGAATGAGTGTGAATGTATGTGGGATCTAACCTAGAACATTAGAAACCCAACGACTACAGTACACGTGTTCCGAAGGGAAATGTCGCCAACAGGACTAGGTAGCTAAAGGCGCAATATAAATTAAACAGTATATAAAAAGGAAAGAAATAAAGCTGAGCTATTTGCAAGAAAAATAAAATCCAAATCTTCTGACTTCTAACCCGCAGATCCCGGGTTCGATTCCCAGCTGGGGCAGGGAGATTATCTGTAAACAGAATTGTTCCCTATCCCCACAGAGTCTGGAAGTATTCATGTGAGAGTGACTGTGTGTTTAATGATATAAAATTATTAATTTAACGACAATAGCCTACTGATAACATACGAGTTGTTTCACAAGTGTAAGTCGCCGATATGAATATAGAAGTTAAATGGGGCTATACAAATGAAAAAAAAAATCTTATGTGTTCCATTCACATTACTTTCTCTGCATCTCTGCAACAAATTATTGTTAAAAATCTTTAGCTTCTGTTTACTTCATGCTCACCGAGAAACAATTAGCAGAAATAGTCTTATTACTTGCTTCGTTGTAAGTAGAAGCGAAAAAGGGAGTACCATAGGTTAAAAAGTTAGTCAAAAGCTGACTGCTATGTGACTGAAGTTCCTTTGTTTGTATGGACACTAGTTGAAAAATTCCTGTATGAGAAAAGTATAAATTTTTCAATTTTGAAACCAAAAACAAGGAATATATAAAAACCGATCAACTCCACGAAAAAAAAATATATATAACATAATTTATGTGTTTTAATATGCTCTACAATTTTTGTGTGGTAAGTTTTGTGTATCTCTTACGGTTTACCAGTTAAACAAAATTCCGTAAAATTGATCCAGAATAAAGTAGTCTTCAGAGGCTATTCCCAGAAAATTCAAGATATACATATTATTTGTCAGATAAATATCCTTAATATACGCTATTTTAATCAAAATCGTTGGAGCTATTTTTTAGAAAATCAAAATATTCGAACATTTTTCCACGTGAAGGGAAGTTTGTGGTGGGGGGATTTTCTTGAAAACCTTCGTGTCGCATCCTTTGAAGATACTAAACTTAAAATACCACGTTTGGTATTTAACTTTCTTTTCGTTTTTGTGCTATGCTGCCCAAAGACACACACATACACACACACTCACACACACACACACACTCACACACAGACAGATAGACCCACACATACACACGCGGACATTTTTCTAAAAAAGTTTTTTTTTGTGTTTAGGGTGTCTTAAAACGTGTATATCCGGTGAAATCTTGGTATCGAATTTTTGGGTACATCTATATTTTTTGTGTAGTAAGTTGTATATTTTTTACGGTTTACCAGGTATGCAAAATTCATTCTGTATGAACAGATCTTTAGTAGATATTCCCAGAAAATTCAACATATTAATTTTATGTAGTGTAAATATCTTTAAAGTAAAGGTCAGTTAATTAAAATAATTAGTCATTTTTAAGAAAAACAAAATTTTCAAAAATACTTACATGTTAAGGGTAGTTTGGGTTGGGGATGTTCTTGAAAACCTGCGTGCCGTATCCTTAGATGCTAATACCATATTTGGCATTTAATGGTCTTTTAATTGTTGGTCTATGCTGTTCACACACACACACACACGCACCGCACCGCACCGCACCGCACCACACCACACCACACAAGGACCTTTTTCTAAAAAATGCTTTTGGACTCATCGAACCCCAAAACATACATTTTTGGCGAAATTCTGACATCAAATTTTTGGGTGGAATACAATACCTTCTGTGAGGCAGACCATCACACTCAGAGGGCCGCGTCGTGACCGAGTGATTAGACCACTCGCCTCTCGTCTAGACGGCTCGGGTTCGATCCCAAGCGACCGCATGTGAGATTTGTGGTGGACAAAGCTGCGCTGGGGCGGGTTTTCTCCTGGTTCTCCGGTTTCCCTCGCCATCGCATTCCACATGTGCTCCATCTTCGTTCATGTACCATCAGTAGTTAAAGTGGGCGTTAAACACTAGAAAAAATCTGATGTGTTACACTCACCTGACTTTCTCTAGCTGCTCTACAAAACTCCTTCAAAAGATTATTCTTCTTTATACACAATGCTAATCAAGATAAATTTTAGCAGAATGTTATTACTTAGTTCCTTATAAGTAGAAGGGAATAAGGGAATGCACTATGCTAAAGTGATTGTCAAATGTTTTAAAAGCTATCGTTATGCGATTGTCATTGCAAATCACTTCTTGCTTGGCCAGGAGTAGAACAAAAGAAAAACAGACACTTTCTGTGTGAGAAAAGTTTAAGTGCGTCACAATTGAAACCAATAACAAGGAATATCTCGAAAACGGTTACCTCCACAACCAAATCGTAAAAGTAAAAAATTGTGTGTTTTATCATGAGGTACATTTTTTGTGTAGTACGTTTTTTTTCTCTCTCTTACGGTTTAGCAGTTAAGCAGAATTCAGCAAAATTCATCCAGAATAAAGAGGTCTTCAGAGGTTATTCCCAAAACATTCGAGATATACATTTTATTTCGGACATAAATAGCTTTAATATACAGGATTTTAATCAAAATCGTTAGAGCCATTTTTAAGAAAATCAAGAATTTCCAAAAAGTTCCATGTAAAGGGTGGTTTGTGGTGGGGCAATTTTTTGAAAATCTTCGTGTCGCATCCTTGGAAGATACTAAATCTAAATACCAAATTTGGTATTAAACGGTCTTTTCGTTTTGGGGCTATGCTGTCCACACACACACACGCACACACACGCGGGCCTTTTTTTAAAAATGCTTTTTTCGGACTCGGGACCGCAAAACATATATTTCTGGTGAAATCTCGGTATCGAACTTTTGGGTGCATTACAATACCTTCTCTATCCCTATGTACATTGTACATATGGGGCTAGAGAAAGTAAAAAAAAACACTCAAGAGGCGGAAATTTTACTTTTCATTCAACTGCTACATCTCCCCTGTAATTAAAATTTTTTCTAATGTTTATTTCGGTTAATATGAAGTCGATGAAAATTAAGCTTTTATACGAATAATATTTAGAAGATCGAATAAAATAAATAATAACCGGTAGAGGAAATCATGCGCATATGGTATAACAACTTTTTCCAAAATAGATCCAGACCTGCAAACAGAGTGTATGATTATTTTTTCGCTGTGCCTTTAGTCACCAAGGACCATTTAGCCTGTAGAATGTCACGATTCTATTCACACAAACACACACTACACACAAACACGCCCGCGTACATTTTTTTGCTCCCACTCATACGTCCATACTCTGAGCAAGAAGATGGATAATAATTTTGGATGAAGAGAAATTCAAATTTTGCTGCTGGGAATCGAATCCGGTACCTCTGGATTTGACATTTACTTTTTTTAATGTGTAGTACTGCAAACTGATTAGCTTAAAACTTTGCCGAATTTCTTATGGCTATTGCAAAAAAAAAAAAAAAAAAAAAAAAAAAAAAAATCTGATATCAATAAAATCATTGACCGCCTCTGTAGTGTGGTAATAGCGTTTCTACCGCACATTCAAGAGGTCCCCAATTGGAAACTCGGTTAATTAGAATTATTCTCCATTCACATGAATTTCTCTATTTGTTCTACAAACTTTTCTTACAAAAGGTTATTCTTTTATCTGCTTCATGCTAATTAACATAAGCATTACTGGAAATGGTCTTATGACTTAGTTCCTTACAAGTAGAAGGGAAGTTAGGCTAAAGTGATAGTAAAATCATTTAAAAGCTGTCGCCATGTGATTGTCACATAAATTTGGTTTTCTTTCCATGGATAGAAGTAAAACAAGAGAGATCGTGGACTTGCCGTTTGAGAAAAGTGTGTTAAAATTGAAAACCAAAAACGACAACAATAATCTCGGAAATGGCTAGCTCTATAAAAATAATAATAGTGAAATATAAATAAATTAAACTGTAAATGACATAACTTTTATGTTTTAGCGAGATATAATTATTTGTGCAGTAAGTTTTTGACTCTCTTACGTCTCACCACTTATTCAAAAGGTCATTCAGAATAAAGAGAAGTTCTGTGGCTTTATCCAATAAATTCAGGATATACATTTCATTTGTCATGTAACTGTCTTTAATTTAAAGCATTATAATCAAAATCTTAGAGCCATTTTTGAGAAAATGATCGAAAATTTCGAAAATGTTTTATGTAAAAGGTAATTTGGGGTGGGAGATTTTCCTGAAAATCTTGTTGTTGTATCCTTTGAAGACACTGAACTTAAATACCAAGTTTGGTATTATTAACGGACATTTCGTTTTTGAGTTACGCTGTCTACACACATACATTTTTCTAAAAATACCTATTGATTCAAGGGTTCTCAAAATGTATTTCCGGTGAAATATCGCTGTCGAATTTTTGGGTGAAATACAATACCTTCTCTAGCTACTATGTTCATTGTACACACGTGCCAGAGAAAGAAAACATATAAATAAAATAATTAAATAAATATATATCATAAAACTGGAATACTCTGAAATAGAGTAGATTGTTTAACATTTGTATAATTATATAAAAATCGCTTCCTTTACTTAGACTTTTAACAGAATTACACATATGACGGATTTCTTTTGTCAATCCTCTTTTGATTCAAGCACAATGACAATTGTTCTAGTGATAATTATTATGGAGAGAAGTAACGCTATTTTTAATGGTATATGTTCGATAGCGATCCTCTATAGTAATCGAGACTCAGGAGGGTTTGAATGTTTCTCATGTATTGTGTACGTAACGCAACAGGAATAACGGAGCGGAAACTCTTTTGTTTCTGCAGTCAGCATTAATGGAACTGTCCTGTACATGGAGTTTCTATGGTAAGGTATCTTCAAAACAGTAACACACAGGCAGTTTATTCTTCTTTCGTTTATTATTTCATTTGATTTTGCTTCTGCTGGTAAAATGGAATCAGTGAATATAGAGAACAACATGTTTATATACCAATGCGTTATCATTAGCGATGCGTTCTTGTTATCCATAAGGCAGAAGCCCACCCACCACCCTCTGCATATTGTGAGCTTTTTTCAAATCCGCTCGCAGCTCAATCCAATGCTGTATCATGGCGTGAAAAGAGGAAAAGAGATAGGGAGAGATGATTTCCCCTGAATGTGGTTTCATTTTTCGCTAGAATATGCAGGGAACTTACACATAATACTTACTGACTGCATTCCACAATTCAGTGGGATACAGGCGTGCAGTGGCTTTCAAATAGTTGTAGTTCTTTCGAGGAAACTGAGGAAAATGAACGCTGGAAAACGATATTCTTCTATTTTTACTTTCACTATTGCTTAACTATTCAATATCGCAATTTCTCTGTAAATCTCTCAAATCCCTCCCCATCAAAAATTCCTTTTTATAAAAGTGTTCGTGTCTGTATGTCTGCAAAGAAAATTCAGATTAGTTTTAAACTTTGTGCCTAGAACTTTTACCCTTAGCAAATCTTTTGTGCATGAATTTTGTACTTAGATCAAGGTGTCTGAGGAGACAAGATGACGCTTTTTATGAAATTTTCCCCCATGAAAGCTTTTTTTGCTAATCTTTTTTAATAGTAGCTATATCATTTTTATTAAAACCATGTTTAAAATGTGTACCCATAGCAACACACCATGTAACATTTATCGTTTTGTTAATACGATTGTATAGTTATAAGTCTATATGTCTATAAGGCAACCCTCAACTGAGGTAAGTAGTTAATAAAATAAATACTTCAGGTAGCTTTTCAATATAATTATCGGCGCAAACGCCTCGTATTTTCATACTCTTTCCTGAATCAGTGTCAGCGCTCGCACTAGTTAGTATTCCAATATTTAGCCATTTATTATGATTATGCTATACTTAGAGATACAAGCTATAAGAATCTTTTGAAAATATTCCAAGAGTGTGTGTATGCTTGTGTATATAAAATAGTAAAATATATTGCATTTTAATAAAATATTGGACGACTTCAACTGAAACTTTGCGGCTTTTTTAATGGTTCGGGCGAAATTTTGAGAAATACTTTTGGCAACACTGCTCGTAGACATCCCGTAACATCATTTGTCATTGGCAAAACATTTCCGTTCAATATTGTTTGACTCTCTTCAACGCTCTTAAAATGCTGTACTACATTGCACACTTATCTCTCGTGATTGACCTTAAGAGGTCGTCAGGACCCACTCGACGATTTTGATTATGTATGGGCCATTATAACTTTAATAGTAACACAGATTTCCACTTGCAAGGGAAACACGTATAAATTAGCGGAAATGCAACGACGGCAATTGCTTGGTCAGTGGGAAGTAGGGGAAACTCCTTACTGATTCAACGCGCGAGCTTAGTGGAAGAAGGTACATAGTGGGGGAAACGTTCTTCCTATTTTTGTTATGCTTGCGCAAAACGATATTCTTTCTTCCGTTGCTTACCTATAGATGGATAATGGGCATTAAACTATTGAGCATACTCTCTTAAAAACATTCAAATGATTCTTCTCAACTAAACTGGAATTTCATTAATACCACAATTTGTCTAGTTCATTGGATTGGAATAGAACATCCTATTGTGTAGTAACACTTTTAGTTCTTGCTTCAAGTAGAGAAATTAATCTAAAATGTTAATACTTTGTCAAATATCAGCTAACTAACGGACCTATTTGTTCCACGGCGAGGTAATTGCTTATCTACGTATTACGAATCATTTTCGTTGATGTATGAAATATGTCTAGAAATGTGGATATTTCCTGAGTTCAGTACCTTTTCAGATGGGTCATATTCCGTTAGCATTCTGGGCCAGAACTTGGTTTCCTCTTTTGCGGCCAACGTTCCAACAATTGTCAGAAACAGACATTTGTTTTTGTATATTATGCATGTTTATTTGGACAATAGTGTTTTTATTTCCTCTAACGCGTATGTACTTAAAATGTACATAGTGGGTAGAGAAAGTATTGTATTTCACCAAAAATTCGATACCAAGATTTCAATGGAATACATGTTTTGGATACAAAAATAGAATTTTTAGAAAAAATGTCCGTGTGAGTCTGTGTGTATTTGCGTGGATAGCCTAACTCAAAAACGAAATTCGGGTAAATATCAAACTTGGTATTTAGATTCAGTCAGTGTCTGCCAAGGAAATCCCTCACCCCTCATCCCTCACTTACATGGAATCTTTTTCGAAATTTTTAATTATCTAAAAATGACTAACGATTTTGATGATACCATATTATTTCACAAATAAAATATATCTTATATGTTCTGGGGATAGGTAGCCTCTGAGACCTCTTCATTCTTTATGACTTTTGTATAACTTGTAAGCCGTAAGAAATAGACTAAACTAATCACATATAGATATCACCAAAACACAAATTTTGTCATGCGCATTGTTTTCTTTTTGTTTTGTAGAGTTAACCGTTTCCGAGATATTCCTTGTAGTTGGTTTCAGTTTTTTCAGTCTGGCTCTACCTATCCTTATTTATATTATTCACTAGCCTCAAGAAAAATAGTTCGCAATATGTATTCGATTAATGTATTAGATAATCTCGAAAGTAGAAAATATTCCATGTTGTCTCGTATTTTCTAACCCTTTATTAGTTCCAATTATGATGTATTTATTACACTTAAACCTCAAAACACTATTACATATCATCTTATCTTTTGGTAGAGAACGAGCCAAACATAGTTGGTTTTAAGGCACAAATATAACGACTTTGTATCGCGTTTTAAACCCAGCTGATTGAGTGACCCGCTTCTGGAGTTTACTGTGTTAATTACAGTGGAGGTGTTTGCGTTGTCGGAGCCGCTTAGTACGAAGGTAAATGGGGGTATATGCGTTGTTTCTTCCCTGCCCATTTATTCTTGTTCTTATTTTAAAATTTCATAAAGGTGCATAATTAGTTCAGCACGCGCTAAAGTGATGTAAACGCTAAAGTTCAGAACGTTTTAACTTAGCTTCTTGTAAATTTATACAAGACGCTACACATATTAATTACGATGTGTTAAAAATACCAAAGGGAATATTTTTCAGAAAAAAATCGTTATAAAACTGCTGTACAATAATTATACAGCTTTCTATATTAATTTAGAATGAATCTGTATTATACTGTTTGTTTGAACAATACTTTTCCTATTTAGGTAAGAAGTGTAGCATAATGTCGCATGTCTATGCTAATCGCCAAAGAGTTCACTTAAGTACTCTTTCTCCGGCTACCACAGAGAAGAGATGCAATTTCAACAGTCTTTAATTTCCTCTCACCTCTTTACGCAATGTTTATTTTCTTTGACGGTAAGGGGTGCGAAGCGAAGAGAAATAATGACTTTGGTTCGTTCAATCACGTTGGGTGCAAAACACAATATAAATTCCCCTACTCCTCTAGTTCCTCCCTGACAGTACAATCACCTTCCTCTTTGCCTCACCTACCCTAAGCTCCTCATCGAGTTTTAGCAGAGAGCCAAGAGCATGAGAGACTTACTTGCTACGTCACAAAACATTCAGTTGGTTGCCACTGACACAACTCATCCTGTTGGAGACTGGAAGTCCATATCTAAATCCCCTGGGATAATACTTTGGAACTTGTTGGTGCAGAAGGCCCGATAAAAATCCTTTCTAAGTCCTTCAAAGCATCCTCGACTTCAATATAGATAAACAAAAAGTCAACTAAATGCCAAACCACAATGGGAACAACCACTTGATGGAAAAATATTGGTTATGTTTATATTCTCAAAAATGCTTCTAAAGATTTTTACTTTCTCTACCTACTATGTCTATAATGTATAGAGAAGGTGTAATGCATCCAAAAATTTGATACCGAGATTTCACCGGAGATAAATGTTTTGGATCTCCCTGAATAAAAAAAAAAGCATTTTTAGTAAAAGGTCCGTGTGTGCTGTGTGTGTATCTATGGACAGCATAGTTCAAAAACGAAAGACCATTAAATTCCAAGTAACGAAACGAAGATATTCATATATAACAGCACCCCAAACTACATTTACATGGAAAATTTTTCGAAAATTTTGATTTTCTCTAAAATGACTAACGATTTTGATTAAAATACCTTATGTTTAAAATATTTTTATGACAAAGTAAATGAATATCTTGAATTTTATGGGAAAAGCCTCTGTAGACCTCTTCATTCTGGACGAGTTGTTTAACTGGCAAACAGTAAGAGATATACAACAACTTACTACACAAAAAATGTGCTTCTTATTAAATCACACAATTTATGTCCTATACATTTTTTGTAGAGCTAACCGTTTACGAGATTCCGGATTATTCGTTTCAACTTTAGCTACTTAAACTTTTCTCGAACGGGAAGACATCTTTCTTCTCGTTTCTCGTTTGTTTATTCCTGGCAAGCAAAGAGATTGGAATTTCAGTTGTTTGATACAGCGACCGGCTTTTAAAGCATGAGACAATCGCTTTAACTTGTGCATTTTCTTATTTCCCTTCTACTTACAAGGAAACTAGAAATAAGATAGATTAATGTTGTGAATAAAAAGTTTGTTTACCGAAGAGCTGTAGGACATTATTGGAATGGAACACATTCAATTGTTTTCCCATTTACTTGCAAGGAACAAAGTAATAAGGATAATTTCTCTAATGTGTATCTCGATTATCATAAAGTAGATGGAAGAGTAAGCTGTTTAATAATAATTTGTTAGACATGTAGAGAAAGTCATATGGATGGAACACATCATATTTTTATCATAAATATCATACTAAGTTTTACTTTAGATCTTGTCACGAAAAATAATACGATGGCTGTAAATAAAGTAGTGGCAACATTGATAGAACACAATATTTATTGAACTCACAAGTACAATTGCATTACATTTCTTCACTGTAGTCATCCGCAAAGTCCCTGATCTTTTGCCAAATTTAGGGCAGCCGTTGGGGACCGTTGGCAAGACGATCTCTGTTGATGACTGCGACGGAGCGCCCTACTGCGTGGACTACAGATGACACGTTAGGAAATCGGCGGCCTTCGGAGGGGTTCCTTCAACTTTGGAAACAGATCGAAGTCACAAGGACTCGTGTCTGGTGAGTGCGGAGGATGTTCCAAAACCTCCCAATGCCACCGTTGCAATAAGAGCTGGACATTGTTTGCGACATGACATCGTGCGTTGTAATGCACACTATGGGGTGATCGTTTCGCAATAAACGTGGGCGTTTGCGCCGCATAGCTGGACGAAGATGTCGCTCCAGAAATCGGCAATAGTAGTCACTGTTGACGGTTTGTCCCTCAGGCACAGCATGCGTAAGAATAACCCCCTCGTAGTCGTATGCCACAATCAGCATCAGCTTCACCCGAATGGGTTCCTGTCGAACTTTCTGGGTGACGCCATTATTCGACTGACGCTTCAATTCTGGCTCATAGGCTCTTGCTCACGTCTCATCAATGGCGACAATACGTTGCAGAAATGCGTCTCCTTCGTTGTGGTATCTATCCAGCCAGTACATACCGGTGCCATTTCTGTACCTCAGCGAGTCGATGTGGAACCCAACGGGACACAATTTCCTCAGGTGAAGACATTTCGTCAGGATATGCCACACAGTTTAGTGACTGAGACCAACCTCTACGGATAACTACCGGACAGTCCATCGATGGTCCATGGCAACGAGACCACTCACGATGTCAATTTGATCTTGCGGAATAGACGGCCGACCTGCGCGGTCCAAATCCGCAGTCTCAATCCGACCCATCGTGCAACCGTCCTGTACGGCAATGCATTCCCACCAGACTTCTCGATAACATGCTGATGCATTTTTTCCACGGGCAACCTCGATTTTAATCCACGAACGCTGATCGCCTTTTGGTAAACATGCTTTAGAGCGATGCACTTGACAGTATTCACTTCAACGCTACACAGCAACAACACACTCAACTGGCAGCCCGACCAATGCACACCACACATGGAGACTAGTCACCTGATCGCTCCCATATCCTATTAGCTCATACCCGCTCTTCTGTGAATGTGGGGACCATGTTGCCACTACTTTCTTTACAGCCCTCGTATGATATAATTTTTAAATGAATATCCTACGAAGACCTCTCTCTTCATTCTAATTGATTGTTAAATATGTTAATCATAAAACAGATAACTGCCAAACGTTAAAGAACAAATTTACGGAAATTAAATAAAGAAACGGGCGATTTCTTCCGGATTAACATTTTCGAAATATTTCTGGTTTTGTGTTTTATCTTCCATGTAGAAGCGCGCCATTTGATGAACCATTCTTTTAAAATCTATCGTTCTAATTTTTCCCCCTTTTCCTGAACTCGTTTCTATGTGTACAACGATTTTAATTTAATTTCTGCTTGTTGTATGGAGCCAAGTTCTTAGACTTCAATTTCAAGTTCTTCCTCTGTAAACATAAACTAATAATAACGGTAAACCGAATGCATAAAATACATTAGATATACGTGAAATGACAATGCGTAAAGAAACTTGTATTAGTCTAACACGTCGGAATTTGAGTGTGTGTGTGTGTGGGTGGGTGATTGGTTTGAAAACAAGTAAATTTGCATATAATGGGAAGCAGGATCGTGATTTCAATTTCTCTTTATTTACTTCTTCTATAAAAATAAACATATTTCTGTTATTGTTTGGGCGGTTTTGTCAGAAACCCACAAATAAACCATAGTTTATAATGCTGTTTCATTTGACCCTCAAAGGTCAGTCGCTATCAATTGGAATACTCTGAAGGCAGTGTTGCCAACACAAAAATATTTATTCCGTTAAACTGAAGTTAAAATTCCGCTAAAATCCACTAAAGATTTATTACTGTTGTTTGCCATTTTCTTAAAAGTGAACTTTTAATGTACTGGTAACTTGCAAATAAATGTCACCATCATTGGTTGTTGTTATCATTATTATTATTATTATTATTATTATTATTGTTATTATTATTATTATTATTATTATTAGGTCGTCTCCTTAGCACGGTGGTAGCGCAGCTGCTTACTAAGCGGAGACCTGGGTTTCATTCCCGGTACCGGCATGGGGATTCTTCCCCCGCCGGGGTGCACTCAGCCTCTTGAGGTCCCTGGGGGGGCCAATTGAGGAGCTACTTGATGGAGAAGTAGCGGTTCCAGGTCATGAGGACCACACTAACCGGCCGGGGGGGGGGTTCGAGGCACTGATCACGTCTCGCCCTCCAATACTGCACCCCATCCATGACGTCTGTCATGGTCCGAGATGGGGGGGATGCAGAGGCCGGGCCGTACGCTGTCGTGCCATGGGGTTATTTTGTTGCCACTATTATTATTATTATTATTATTATTATTATTAATCTTTTAGGTATCATTCACCATATTAATGTAAGTCAAGATACAGAATTTAATTTTCCTCATCTTGCAATGGGATATCTTATATGTCCACTGCTAATGTACTGAAGCCGGGTAGAAATATGTCTGGCGTACGCTCTCATGGTGTCGATTTCTTTTAGAACATGATCTGTGAATTTTTAATCATAACAACACTTAACCATACGATTTAGACCAGCTCTTATTGTGATTATACGTTCACCATAGCAGTAGTTAGTAATTATAAGGTATCTTAGAATATATATATAGTGGGACAGGAAATGAGCAATAACACGAAAAAAAAATAACATCTACTACAATTATATGGCCGACTCATATTGCGATAGAAACGTGTGTATGTTTATTTCACTACATATAAATTAATTCCTCGCAGGACACGTAGATAATGCATATGTAGAGGTCATATTTGGTATTGTGCAAAGTGCATATTTCATGACTGAAATAGAAACTGGGGAGTTTAATTCGCATTCCCAACCCACTAAACATGGTTTGTAATTGTATAATTGAAACATTGAATAAAATAGAAGAGCGAGTATTGTTGTGACCAAATATTTAGTATGAAGGAGATTTTTGCCTTTATCTTTAAATTTTTTATTTTTTTATTTGGGTTTAAAAAGTTTCTTTTAAAGGCTTAGTTAAGTAATTAAAACTTTATAGGGTCTTCTCGTCCCTTAATAATATTTAAATCTTTTTACTTAAAATCTAAATTCAATTTAATAAATATAAAACAGAATTCATATATATCCGTTAAAAAATCCGCTGACCGCTAAATGCGAAATTTCACCCGTTGACGGTGTGTAAAATCCGTCAAATTTACCGGAAACTCCGCTAACTTGTCAACCCTGTCTGAGGGTAAAAGGTGTTAATGCATTTCTAAAACCTTTTCTGTTTACCAAAAACCTTATCAGTGTTGAAACTGAACACGAACAGTTCGTGTAAAATGTTTATCAGAGGTGTTCATAAGCAAATCCGACTGCTAAACCGAACAATGATATGAGCCCCTCTGTGGATTTACATAACGCTTTTTGTACTTTGTGCTACTCTTTACACAGTGTCACATTTGGTGCGTTCATTATTGGAGAAGCACCCAAATCGATGTCATTCTTTCCGTTATTAAACAATTGAATCCTGTACATACAGAGTGAAATTTTATACTCATTGTGGGATGCCTCGTATAGAACTCGTACAAAATATATCTTTGCAGCACTCGGAACAAATAGCCAAAGAAGCATCTCCATAGCCCTAACTAATCAGGTTAAGTGTTACAGGTCTCCCCTTTCCATTGTCGTCCAAATAATTACTGAGTCCAGTAATCGCTTGGTAGAACAAGCTTCTCCCGAAACTTAATGGGGACATATGGGGAGAGTTATAAAAAAAAACAAACATAACATATCTGCTTTGTCACCGAAGTAGATTACTACTTTCACCAGTCAATAAAAAAGTAAACGTTAGCAACAGGGCCCCTCCCCCGCAGCTGACGTACTGCGACCTACAAGAAGCTATTGTGACTAACAACCCCCAGGAGGAAGGATGAAATGAAGAAACACAGAAGGCTACAACAGACACGTCACAGGTCACTGAGACGCGCGGAAGTATAGCTGCTTCAAGCTTAAAGTACCGTTCCACTGCTGGAGCTGTCCAAAAAGGGACGACTCAGAGCCCTCTACGATACTGCTCTTGGAGAATATTCTTTTCTTTGATCATGCATCCGCACAATTGTCCGGCACTGCCATATAACAGGAACATAGTACTACACCTGAGAGATAAGAAGGAAGCGCAGTGAAGGGAAATATGTAAAGAAAATTGTAGTAGATAGGAACTCAACCTACATCACCTGCCGACCCTGGGAAGCCACTAAAAACCCATGGGACCTCCCGAATACAAGTCGCACACGTTATCGCGGCGCCACCTCGTTCGGTAAGAATTAATGATATAAATATCTAAATATGTATAAGAGAATTACTGTACTTAAGACATTTTTACGGTTGAGGAGGTCTTGTATTTCAAATAAAGCTTCGATATCAAGATTTAACTGAAAATAATAGTATTTTGGTCCACTGAACCAGAAAGATCGGTACGTGTCTGAGCATTTGGAACCTTCTTATTCTTTTCATTCCTCCACTGCATAGTTAGGCTATAAAGGCTGCCACAAAGGTATCTTTCCATTTGGCCCTTGGTCGTCTAATCAAACGCCCACCTTCTGGTTTGTATCGGAGTGCTTGTTTAGTAATCCTTGTCACTCATTCCTTCTATTTGTTGGAAACATCGCCATTTCAGGTTGTTCATATTGTAATCTATTTTATTTAACTCTAGTTCTTTTCCAACATTTGTACATTTGGTACATAATCCTTCCATGTATATCCCATTACACGTCTAAAATATCTCTTTATTCTTCTTTTAAGAGCTCTATTATGGATCCAATTTTCAATTCCATATAGCAATAGAGAGACTATCAGAATAAAATTGTAAAATATAATGACGGTCTCTTTTCTTGTTTTCCTTTTAGAATTCTCTGGATAGTTTCCGCATGTATAATTAAATTGATTTTTCTTTTGATCAGGATCTTTCTCTTGATTATAGGAAATTCAGCAACCTAGATATTTGAAATTGCTTACCTACTTGTTCTGTTATTCTATTATTCAGAATAATGTTGATCTGATAGGATATTTTCCCTCGAGCAATAAATTTAAACTTTTGTGTGGATATTTATAAATAATACTTTTTAAATATCTTTATTAGTTTGTTTACTGTTCATTAAAGCGGGTATTTAGAAACGAAAGAATGACTGTTACCAAATAAGATAGTATTTGAAACTTTATCTCTAAATATAAAACTATTGCATAGCTGTTTTTGACGAGTGTCAAACTTCGTATTTAAATCCAAGTTGTTCCAAGGATGCAAACTAAGATTTTCACGAATTTCTCTTCGAAAAGTGTCCAAACGATTTTGATTAAAATATCGTATGCTTGAGATATTTATATGAAGAGTAAACTACGCAGGTATATTGAACTCTTAACTCAGTACATACATTTTTGTTCCTATTTTATTTCTAAATTATTATAAATCATAGGAGATAGACACAAGTTTTCTGCTAGAAAAACGTGGAACTTATTTGTGCTAAAATGATTATGCATAACGTATGAAAAGGCTATGACTATGACTTCTGAATTTATTCTATGTTTCTCATTCTAATAGATCACAGATGATTCGCTTTTATATGAATATTGTACTTCACAAAAGTCATTTCAAACTTTAAAGTTTGAATACTTGAAAAAATGTATCTTTTAATACCTGAAATAGTGTGAAAAACAAGAAATAAACCTCACTGTAGCAGTAAAAAAATCTGATATACATTCACATGACTTTTTCTATACCTCTGCAATGAATTATTGTTAAAAATTCTATTTACTTCATACTAATCGAGAAAAAATCAGCAGAAATAGTCCTATTACTTGCTTCCTTATAAGTAGAAGAGAAATAACGGAGTACTATTGGTTAAAGTGATAGTCAAAAATTGGTTGCTAAGTAACTGAAATTCTTTTGTTTGTATGGGCAGGCATTGTTAAATTCCTGTGTGGAAAAGTATAAGTTTTTTAAAACTGAAACCAAAAAATGAGTATCTCAAAAACGATCAACTCCAAGAAAAAAAAGTGTATATAAGATAAATTGTGTGTTTTAAGGTGCTCTACATTTTTTGTAATGTAAGTTTTGGTCCATCTCTTACGGTTTAGCAGTTATGCAAAATTCCGTAAAATTCGTCCAGAATAAAGTAGTATTTTTTAATCAAAAATTTCGAAAAAAGTTTCATGTAAAGAGTAGTTTGGGGTGGGCGGATTTTTCTGAAAATCGTCATGTCGCATCCTTGGAAGATACTAAACTTAAATACCAACTTTGGTATTTTACCACCTTTTCGTTTTTGAGCTATCGTGTTCACCGACACACACGCGAACATTTTTCTGAATTTGTTTTTGATACAGGGGACCCTAAAACATATATTTCCGGTGAAATCTCGGTATCGAATTTTTGGGTGGAGTGCAATACCTTCTCTATGCACTATGTACATAGTACGTATAGAGAAAGTAAAAAGTTAAGGTTTGGATTCAGTTTGTTATTCTCTTATATTCTCTGGGTACTATAGTTACTATTTAGCTTTATAATAGATTCTGAATTTATTCCATAGTATGAGCAGAATATGTGAACAGTGTAATATAATATATAAAGCCTCTGAAAAGTCACTTTAAACTTTTAAGCGTAATCAATATTTTAGTATCTGAGTTAGTATAAAAAACTCACTGTGATGGTCATACATCACGGTTTCAATTTGTTTTATAGTTGCCATACTATAGTTTCCATCATTGAACCCCGATGTTTGCCCACAATAATGACTATTAGATAAATATTAGAATATTTATAATACTTAAGAGTTCGAAGTGACATTTTAAAGACATTACGAATGTATCCACATTAATGTTCCTTTTTATGCTTATATGTGCATGTAGGGTAACCTCAAAATCCATATCGCTCTCCGTGGTGTAATGGTTACAATGCTAACTCCATGTACTCAAGGGCGCGGGTTCAAACCCGGCGGAGGACGATGCAATTTTTTGGGGTGTAAAAATCCTTAGCATGGCTTCCTTCGGAAGGGAAGTAAAGCCGTTGGTCCCGTGTCGTAGATTTAAGGCACGTAAAAAAACCTCAAGGTTGGAAGAGAGGTCTCTGAGCAAAATTAAGCAGTCTTGCACGCCCGATATAGAATGGGACGCTGAGAACCACAGCAGTTAAAGAGCTTCCATAAATAACACGACACTTACATTTTTAAAAGCCACTCAATAATTTGATAATTCTTTCACCACTGAAGAACCCACAGAGGTATAAAAAACAAAGTAATATCATTTCATAAACTACTAAAATATTAACAAGGATTTACATATGCTTTGTACTTGAATACGAAACTGAGCCAGAGAGATAAGGCGGTTCTCAGGACCTGGCATTCGGAATATCATGGTTTCGATTCATGCGGTCGACCTCTCTGGTCCATGGGTTTTGTCAAGGGTTTCCCGGAATACCAGCAAATGCTGGGTAGGGTTTATTATTCCCTCGAACTTCCTGTCTCCTTATTTCTGCTACATTTCATTTCAGCCGATCTATATCATGGTTGTAAGTGTAGGTGAGACGGCAGTAGTGGCATCTCTCTGTGGTGGTAAATGCGCATTGAAAATACAGTTCTGGGAGGAAGGTGGCACTGGAGTCGTATGAGGACTTGGAGATTTCAGTCAGACCTAGAGCGCATGCTCCTAGATTTTCGCCTGAACTTTGTAATGCACCCACTATGGTGACTTTTTCCTCCCGGTCGGTTTCGGCCGCCAGTCGAAAATTTTTCATACCATTCTATCGTCCTGGGGTTTTACGCACAATAAGCCCATGAAGCTGTATGTGGAACCTCCTCCGGAAAGTACCAACCAACTAAGCGACCGACCAACCGATCAACTTCAATACGAACACTTTGGAATTATAAAAGGACAAGCTATGGTTTTAGTTGACATTGCCATGGAGTAGAAAATAATTGGCAGGTTGCCAAACCTGAACACATAGGAGTGGGCTAGTTGAAGGGAAACAGAGTTGGTCCGGTTCAGAGTGCAGTTTCACTCTTAACAGAGGTATATTTTCTATAGTACCTAATGACTCCATAAATCTTACATAAAAAAAAAAAAAACACAATAAGTATTCACAGAGTTTAGTTAAAATCAGTAATAATATACACAAGCTCTTATGCTTCTAAGCTATCAACTAAACTTTAGGAATCTGGAGTTTCAATAGTAGTCACTTTCAGGTGTGCTGCCAGATTTTCAACGGCTATGCAGGATCTGATTTTAGATTTCAAACTTTCATTTTCGAAAGGAACGTTCAGAAATATAAGTAGACTCGAGAATAGTCACAATTCTGCTAGTAAATGACCTGAGACTACCGCATATACACTTGCAACTGTGAGCATATAATGTCGGCACCACTTAAATCTTCATACGTCTGTCTATCTCGCATTCAAGAGCTCTGGAGCTCGAATTTCGGGTAGGGTGAATAACATGGATAAGATTTTCTGTGGGGGTTTCTCTTTTCCGGAGAAGTCGAATGTCGAGTGATTTAAGCTCCTTGGTCCCCGCTCATTTGAGCATCAATTTACCCATTTTATTCATCATTTGATATATCATTTAGAGGACTTACACTACCATAAAATGTCTTTGTTAGACGCCTTTAAGGAGCAGATGGCCAATGCAGCAGCTAGAGTATCCAAGAACGGAGGATCAGCCCAATGCCTGATTGGACGTGAGGATAGAATTATAGGATACGGTTGGAGAAACTTCAGCACTTGAGGTTATTACACCTACCTATGGGATGCCAAGGGAGGGATTAGGTGAGAGGATATTTGGGGGACCGGAAACAGGAACGACAGCACGGCAATGGCAAGGTTCCTACATTTTCCTGATTGCAGCATCCCGGCAGTCGGATATGCAGACCGGGACCCTGCCCCACATAGGGTGCAACGCCAGAAGGGCCCCCATCCCGGCCACCAGCCGAAGTTGCGGACGGAGATAGTCACTTTGAACATCAATTTTCCCTACCACGCCGTACCAAGCACCATCGCCAACACTTCCAACCCAATTCAAGGACGAAAGATGCATAAAATGACAATGGAAACGACATGAAGGGATAGGAAAATTGGTGCCCAGCATTCGCCTGGCCTCCGGGGAAATCTCCGAAGAAACGTACGATCAGGTAGGCCGGCCACGGGAAGCGAGCCCATCACCTTCCGAACGCTGTGCCGGTCCCCATGGCCGCGCTCGCCAAGGCGTCCCGCTTTGGTGCTTCGTAGCGCTGGGGATCGTGGGTTCGAGTCCCGCCTTGGGCATGGGTGTTATATGTTTGTGTATGTGTATGTGTTGTAAAAGTAAGAAAACAGTAATAATACAGAAAAACAAGGTAAAAAAAAAAGGTAAATAAAAGTAGGGTATACAGTGCCGGAGTCCCGATCAGACTCCGGTACTGTATTTGTAAAAAAGAAAAAAAGAAAAAAAAAAAAGAAAAAAAAAAAAAAAACGCTGCCCGGTCCCCGTGGCCGCGCTTGCTAAAGCGCCTCACTTTGGTGCCTCGTGGCGCACGGGACTGTGGATTCGAGTCCTGCCTTGGACATGGGCGTTTCTGTGTTTGTAAATGTGTATGTACATGTATACGTATATGTAAAAGGAAAACGTTAAACATTAATAGGCCAACTAAAGAAATGTAGGAAACTGAAAAAAGAGGGGGAAAAAAAGGAATACAGCGGCGGTCCTGACAAGCCTCCGGGACTGTATTAAAAAAAACAAAAAAAAAAAACAACAAACAAACGCGAACCACAGACGAAACCTACTAAGCCATTCCGCTCGGTGGACGTAGGAAGCACACGATATGAAATGTAGGTGAAAGGAATGACAGCTAAGGTGGTGAGTAGAGGTAGGTTTTGGGTTCCAAAGCACACAGTTACGAACACACAAAGCAGTCAGCAGTATAAAGAGAGGGTAGTGTGGAGGTGTTAGCAGCGTAAACATGTACATATTGAAGTACACTCTCTTCCAAAAGCACTCATTGTATTGACATATGTATCGTTCTAACTCATTAAGCAACACCATAAAGCAACTATTTCATAATATGATTAGTAAATAAAATTTCCTTGTACTTTTACAAATAAAATATAAAGCTTGATACAAAAAATCTGATGTAATCCATTCACATGACTTTCTGTGTAACAAATTATTGTTAATAATCTTATTCTTCTATTTAATTCATCTTAATCGAGAAAAAATTGGCAGAAATAGTTTTATTACGTGCTTCCTTGTAAGTAGAAGCGAAATATGGGAGTATCATAGGTTAAAGTGAAGCCAAAAGCTGGTTATTAGATGACGGAAGTTCCTTTGTTTGTATGGACAGGAGTTGACAAATTCCTGTATGAGAAAAGTCCAAGTTTTTTAAACCTGAAACCAAAAACAAGGAATATCTCAAAAACGATCAACTCCTCGAAAAAAATGTTTGTAACATAAATTGTGTGTTTTAATGTGCTCTACAGTTTTTGTCTGGTAAGTATTGGTCTATTTCTTACGGTTTAGCAGTTATGCAAAATTTCGTAAAATTCTTCTAGAATAAATAGTCTTCAGAGGCTATTCCCAGAAAATTCAAGGTATACACATTATTTGTCAGGTAAATATCTTTAATATACGATATTTTAATCAAAATCGTTACATCCATTTTTGAGAAAATAAAATTTTTCGAAAAAAGTTCCATGTAAAAGGTAATTGGGGATGGGGGATTTTCTTGAAAATCTTCGTATCGCATCCTTGGAAGATACCAAACTTAAATACCAAATTTGGGCTTTAACGGTCTTTTCGTTTTCAAGCTATGCTGTACACAGACACACACACACACAAACACACACGGACCTTTTTCCAAAAATGATTTTTTTTTTTGATTCAGGGAGACCCAAAACATGTATTTCGGTTGGAATCTCGGTATCGAATTTTTGGGTGCATTACAATACCTTCTCTATACGCTTTGTACATAGTACGTGTAGAGAAAGTAAAAAAATCAAGATGATAATGTGCAGAGATTTGCAAAGGCAATTAATATAAGTCAATCAAACTCACTCAGAATTCATTGCAGCGAATTACATGATGCATCTTTACCGTATCGAAAGAAAAGGCTCTCCTCCTCTTACTGGAAATATGTTTGAATCATCCACAAGTTTGTTCAGTGCCGAACTCCTGTCCTTTGGTATTTTCGACATTTTTCAATCTGCGCTCTCCTTCAGCTCTCACTGGTTTATCTACTAGTTGTCGGTCCCCATGGCTGCGCTCGCTAAAGTGCCTAGCTTTGGTGCTTCAAAGCGCAGGGGATAGCGGGTTCGAGTCCCGCCTCGGGCGTGGGTGTTTGTCTATGTACCTGTATGTAAAAAGGAAACAAATAGCAAAACGACAGAAATGAAGGGATAACTATAAAAAAGAAGGTAAGAAGGTAAATAATAAAAAAAAAAAAAAAAAAAAAAAAAAAAACCCCAGCTGAACGTGACCAGGCAATGCGCAATGCTAGATAGTGCAACAGTTTCGAAATGTGGTGTAGAGACCTCGCCTATCCCATCACATCACAGTTATATTCTGTGTGCCTGTGTGCTCCGAATCTCAAGCCGGAAATTTCGTGACCCGGACCAAGCTCTAGTGATGAAGCAACTGGTGGAATAAATAGCGGAAGAAACTGAAATATCCGGATAAAGCCCGTCAAGACACCGCTTTGTTCACCACAAATGCTACATGCGGTCCCCTGGGATTGAAACCTACCGCCTAAGTAGCAGGCGAGCAGTCTAACCACTCGGCCACGGCGCCACCCGCTCTTTTATGCTCAAGATTACGCTTAAAAGTTTGAAGTGACTTTTCAAATGCATTATATATTACACTGTCCACATAAAAAGGCAATCATCTGTTCATATTATTGAGTAAACTCAAAATCTGTTATAAAACTAAATGGTAGCTGTTGTGCCTACAGAATGTAAGAAAATAACAAATGGAAGCCAAACCTTGACTTTTTTACAGCAACAGTGAGATTTATTTATTGTTTTTCACATTATTGTTTACAAACTAGACTTTTTGCTCTTATTGAAGCTACTGATCCAAAATGAATTCGAAATAGGATCCTCTACATTAGTAAGCAGGCAAGTAACCATACGCCACTGAGGCAAGTTTGGCACACTCTATTTTCTTCGGAAAGCGCAGAGAGATAAACCTCCAACTGCACAAGCTTTAGAGAACAAATTCTCATTTTCATTCCCAAAACAAGGCACTAATGAACATAAAGGAAAATAAAGTATAATAGAATCTGATCTGCTTTCTCACTAAAACCATTTACTTTATATTCACGATAATGTACAGTATCCCACCGCGCAAAACTATAAAGAAAACGAGACAGCAAGAACAGCAAAGAAAATTATATTACAACCAGCGCATCACAGTCACGAAATATAATTTTCCTGCAATAACAATCCAGCAATTAAAACTTTACAACACTGTCAAAACTACAAGAGAATAGCTACCCTATAGACCATTAAGTTGTGTGTTTATGAACTTCACAGGAAGTCTGATGTGAATGACAACATCCACAAATGCTAGTGTGTTCTTAATCTCCAGTTTAGCCAGCTAAGAAATCCGAATAGTTCTCGGTTTTGGTAACCAAAACTAGGTATTATTTGAAGCGCTACCTTTAATGACAGAGCAAAGAAAATATATCTACTTTTATATTAGTAACATAAAGAAGAACATATGTGTATGTGGGTAATGTAAAAACGGCCATTCAACTGAAAATACCTAAGTCTTTCTATAAAAACATTTTCTAATTTCCTTTCCTGAATTACTAAATACGAGTATTAAAAAGGCCCTTGTACTTGTATACGAAGACATTAGAGTTATAAGAGCACATGCTTGCAAAGAGGGGCTTGAATTTAGTTGAGAATATCATTGAGTAGAAAACAGATGTAATGATATGGCTGTAAAATAAATGTGTATGTGTGTGTGCGTGTGTGTAGACTGTCATGATTTAGTAATTAAGGTAAACCAGAACATACTAGAATATTTTATAACTCTACATACGCATGCGATAGCAATGCGAATATTTAAATAACTATCATGTATCATGGTGTATTCAGCTTCGTGAGCAGGGCATACTAAACAGTTGCATAAAGAGAAGAAAGCACAAATATTAGAAATTGTGAACCGATGTTTTGATAACAACTAAGAAGATTGTTTATCTCGATGGTAGCAGAATATGTATTTTCGAAAAATGTTAACTTGGCGGCCGGGGAGTACGGAATCTACATATTTATAAGCTTCAACTCTATTTCGTTGTATGCCTATATATGTTATATGAAAACAGTGCCCCTTTTATGATAATGAATAACTTAGGGGTGAAAGAGGAGGTACAAATTATTAAAAATTTACCTTTTATAATTCTAAAATATCTTATTTGTTCTATTCAAATGACTTTCTCTACCCATTCTGCAGATAAATTATCCTTATAAAAGTGTGTTCTTTTACTTCATATTAATTGAAATGAAATGGTTGTATTACTTAGTTCCTTAGATAGGAACTAAGGGAATTCAGTTAGTCAAATATTTAAAAAGCTGTCGCTATGCAATTTACATTGAAAATCAGTAATCTTTGCATGACCAGCAGTAAAACAATGACGACGTTTTCATTCAGTAGGCGCTAACATGTGTATTCCCGGTGAGATCTCTGTATCGAATTTTTGGGTGAAATGCAATATCTTCTCTATGCACTGTGTGTCAGAGAAAGTATGTATTCTCGACTATTCCTACGATGGCTGTTCCGCCACTAAATGGGACTTATAGGCTAGAAGACTATCCGGAGAGGAAGTTCCATCGATAAATGCGACTCATATACTGGAAGACAGTCCGGAGAGGAAGCTCCATTACTAAATGGGACTAATACGCTGGAATACTGTCGGGAGAGGAACATCCCTAAATGAGACATAGGCTGGAACATTGTCGAAAGGGGAAGTTCCATCGCTAAATGGAGCTGATAGGATGGAACACTGTCGGGAGAAGTAGTTTCATAGTTAAATGGGACTTATAGGCTGGAGCACTAAGGACAGGAACTTCCATCGCTAAATAGGACTCATAGGCAGAAAAACTGACGGGACAGGAAGTTCAATCACTAAATGGGACTCATAGACTGGAACACTGTAGGGAGAGGACGTTTCATAGCTAAATGGGGCTCATAGGCTGCAACTCTGTCGGGAGAGGAAGTTCCATAGCTAAATGAGATTCATAGATTGGGACACTGTTGGAATAGGAAGTTCCATCGCTAAATAGGACTCATAGGCCGGAACACTGTAGGGAGAGAAAGTTCCATCACCAAATGGGACTCATGCTGCAAGACTATCGAAGAGGAAATTCAATCCCTGGGACTTATAGGCTGGAACACTGTCGGGAGAGGAAATTCAATCTCTGAATGGAACTCATAGGCTGGGACATTGTCAGGAGAGGAAGCTTCATCGCTAAATGGATCTCATAGACTGGAACACTGCAGGGAGAGGACGTTTCATAGCTAAATGGGACTTATAGGCTGCAACTCTGTCGGGAGAGGAGGTTCCATAGCTAAATGAGATTCATAGACTGGAACACTGACGGAATAGGAAGTTCCATCGCTAAATGGGACTCATAGGCAAGAACACTAGGAAGAGGAAGTTCCATCACTAAATGGAACTCCTGCTGGAAGACTATCGAAGAGGAAATTCAATCCCTGGGACTTATAGGCTGGAACACTGTCGGGAGAGGAAGTTCAATCGCTAAATGGAACTCATAGGCTGGGACATTGTTGGGAGAGGAAGTTTCGTTGCTAAATGGGTCTCATAAACTGGAAGACTGTCCGGAGAAGAGGTTCTATCACTAAATGGGACCTAGGCTAAAACACTGTCAGTAGATAGTTCCATTCCATCACTAAACGAGACTCATAAACTGGAAGACTATTCGGAGAAGAATTTCCATCGCTAAATGGGACTCATAAACTGGAAGTCTATCTAGAGAGGAAATTTTCTACTCCATCGCTAAGTGGGACTCATAAACTGGAAAACTATCCAGAGAGCTAGTTCCAGCGCCAAATGGGACTCGTGGACTGGAACACTGTCGGAAGAGGAAGTTTTTCATTCCATATCTAAATAGGACTCAAAGACTGGAAGACTGTCGGAAGAGGAAGTTCCATCGCTAAATGGGACTCAAAGACTGGAAGCCTGATGGGAGAAGAAGAAAAATGTTTCCGATTTTTCTTCCGCGTAATATTGGGAATTTTACATCCGTTATTAGGAATAGTTGAGGCTATACGAAATTATAATTATTATAAAGCATAAAGGATGAGGTCATCATAAATATCTAGGGATTTACTTTAAAAACTTAGTATCGCATCTTTCTTTCTTTATTTGTTTCTTTCTCTGATTGCCCTCCTCGTATATAGGATTTATACTCTTCAGGAACTCACAAGCCCGCGCCTGAGATTAGACGCCTGTGGAGCAGCAGATGCTCTGGATTGGAGAGAAACTAGGATGTCTGGTATGAAAGTGAGGGATCGGATTATATGAAATGACGGTGAAATGAATGAAAAGGAATATGACTATGGAGCAATTGGTGGAATCAATGGCAGGGGAAACCGGAGAATTCGGAGAAAACCCGCCCAGACGCCGTTTCGTCCAACATAAATCCTACATGGGATCAAACTCGGGCCACGTAAATGGTCTTATATTTGAAAGATAACTAAACTTAAATACCAAGCTTTGTACTCCAACATTTCCTTTTAGAATATATTCTTCTCTCTTATATATACATTCACAATGATCTTTTTATACTTTGTAAATTGCAGGAAAAATCCTGAAAAAAATCTGATGTTCCATTCATATACTTTCTCTACATCTCTGCTACAAATTATTGTTAAAAAGCTCATGCTTCTATTTACTTCACACTAATTGAGAAAAATTAGCAGAAATTGTCTTATTACTTGCTTCCTTGTAAGTAGAAATGAAATAAAGAAGTACCATACGTTAAGGTGATAGTCAAAAACTGGTTGCTATGTGACTGAAGCTCCTTTGTATGGACAGGACTTGACAAATTCCTGAATGAGAAAAGTATGTTTTTCAAAGCTAAAACCAATAAGAAGGAATATCTAAAAAATGATCAACTCCACGAAAAAAATGTATGACATAAATTGAATGTTTTATCGTAATTACATTTTTTGTTTAGCAAGTTTTTGTCTATCTTTTACGGTTTACCAGTTATGCAAAATTCAATAAAAATCATCCAGAATAAAGAGGTCTAGGAGGCTATTCCCAGAAAATTCAAGATATACATTTTATTTGGCATGTAAATATTTTAAATATAAGAGATTTTAATCGAAATCGTTACAGCCATTTTTGAGAATTTAAACCTTTTTCGAAAAAAGTTTCATGTAATGGATAGTTGGGGGCGGGGGGATTTTCTTGAAAATCTTTGTGTCGCATTTCTTGAAATACACCAAACTTAAATACCAAGTTTGGTATTTAACGGCCCTTTCGTTTTTGAGCTCGGCAGTCCACACACACACACACACACACACACACACACACACACACACACACACTCACCTTTTCCCAAAAATGCTTTTTTTTGGATTCAGGGGGGATCAATACATGTATTTGCGGTAAAATCTCGGTATTGCATTTTTGGGTGGAATACAATACCTTCTCTATACACTACGTACATAGTACGTGTAGAGAAAGTAATACATGGAATTTTTACCGGGAGTAGGTAGCGTTCCGTGTGTTACACTAGATATAGAGTATGAGCTTGCCTTGCGATCTGGAAGTCTCAGCCCCGAAGTACTGCCAGTTGCTGTCTCGTACCTGAAAATGTAAAACATATTCCTAACCCTCGATTCCCCAAGAATGGGTGAGGGCAACAAAGCAAACAGTGTCTGATTAAAAGCTGGTTTTTATTAATTTCTCTACATGTACTATGTGCATAGTGTGTAGAGAAGGTATTGCATTCCACCCAAAAATTCAATATCGGGATTTTACCAGAAATAATCGTTTTTAGATCCACTGTGTTCAAACCGAAAAACAAATTAGGAAAAGGTCCGAGTGTGTGTGTCCTGTGTCCTTGTGTCTGTGAACACGATAACTCAGAAAGGAAAAGTCGGTAAACTACCAAACTAAATGGGACTCATGCTGGAATACTATCCGGAGAGGAAGCTCCATTACTAAATGGGACTAATGTGCTGGAACACTGACGGGAGAGGAAGTTCCATCCCTAAATTAGACTCATAGGCTGGAACATTGTCGAGAGAGGAAGTTCCATTCCTAAATAGGACTGATAGGCTGGAACACTGTCGGGAGAAGAAGTTCCATCCCTAAATTAGACTCATAGGCTGGAACATTGTCGAGAGAGGAAGTTTCAGAGTTAAATGGGACTTATAGGCCGGAGCACTAAGGACAGAAAGTTCCATCGCTAAATAGGACTCATAGGCAGAAAGATTGACGGGACAGGAAGTTCAATCGCTAAATGGGACTCGTAGACTGGAACACTGTAGGGAGAGGAAGTTTCATAGCTAAATGGGACTCATAGGCCGCAACTTTGTCGGGAGAGGAAGTTCTATAGCTAAATGATATTCATAGACTGGAACACTGACGGAATAGGAAGTTCCATCGCTAAATGGGACTTATAGGCAAGAACACAAGGAAGAGGAAGTTCCATCACTAAATGGAACTCCTGCTGGAAGACTATCGAAGAGAAAATTCAATCCCTGGGACTTATAGGCTGGAACACTGTCGGGAGAGGAAGTTCAATCCCTAAATGGAACTCATAGGCTGGGATATTGTTGGGAGAGGAAGCTCCATTTCTAAAAGAGACTCATAAAATACCAAACATGGTGCTTAAGTTTAGTATCTTCCAGGGATGCGACACGAAGATTGTGAGGAAAATTCCCCCACCACAAACTACCCTTAACATGGAAAAAAATTCGCACATTTTGATTTTCTCAAAAATCGTTCTAACGATTTTGATTAAAATACCAGATAAGTATATGGCAAATAAAAAGTATATCTGGAATTTTTTGGGAATAGCCTCCAAAGACCTCTTTATTCTAGGTACATTTTGCTGAATTTTACGTAACTGGTTAACCGTAAGAGATAGATCGAACTTACTACACAAAAATGTAGATCGCGTTAAAACACACAATGTTATATATATTTTGTCGTGGAGCTAATCGTTTTTTAGATATTCTTTGTTAATGGTTTCAGCTATAAAATACTTATACTTTTCTCATACTTCGGAAATGTGTCCTTTCCATATATACAAACAAAGGCACTTCAATCAGATCGCAACCAGCTTTTGACTATCACTTTAGAGTTTAGCCTATGTTTCTCGCTTATTTCCCTCCTACTTAAATGGAAACAGGTAATAAGACGATTTCTGCTATTTTTTTCTCAATTAGCACCAAGTAAATATAAGATAAACTTTTTAGCAATAATTTGTTGTAGAGATGTAGAGAAAGCAATGTGAATGGAACACGTCAGATTTTTACTACTTGAATCTGTCCCCTTTTCTTTCCCTTTTAATACACTTTCTCTGTTATTACTCGTTCTATCGCTTATTTATATATTTGTATCATAACGTTGTTACTTATGAGTATTAATTATGAGGTATATGTATCCCTACATAATCAATATGGATAACAGCAACATTTCGCTATTAAATGCTGGTGTAAAATATGATGCCCTATTCATTGAACATTTTAATAATAAGAAGAAGAAGGGGAAAGTATTAGACGCTGATTATCCTACTGGGATGTTTTACTTTGCCCAACTCAATTTATCTTCGCGAAGCATAGATGCGCAGAAATGGACACATTACTCAGAAGATTATAGGAACATAATATGCAACATTTTTTGACACAAGGAAGAGACTGCAGCGTAGTATTCATTTGCCGTTTTATTTTGCTTTGCTAGTCAAACATATATGGGACACATTACTCGGACCAGCGTGATGTTAATGGTTGAATCATTAAAAAAGACAGGCGACCCACGGCAGTGCTTGTATCTGGTTTAATGCTGCTCTAAGCATTGCTATTGCGAACATGGGAGAAAGAGGAATTAAAAATCCATTTTTTCCAAGTAGTTGTACTAACGTTAATATATACATTTTATGTTCCTTTGCATAGATAGACCCACAGTCATAAATTTTGTATGAGCGTAGCTTTCGAGGAATTAAATTCCTATAATGGTTTCCCATATTCTCTTTAGTTGGTACTCAGCTTGCGCTCTGCTATTCTTAAAGAATAGTTATGGAATTGTTATAAAAATATAAAATCTTTCATTGCATACTGTATTAAAATTGGGTGGATCCAGAACCCTTGCGTAGAAAACTCTTCTTCCACACGAGTCAAACGGAATAAACAAAAACAGAAGAAAAAAAAAATTCATATCCAGGCATACATTTCGGCTTCACATTACACAAGTGGACGCAGAAAATCTATTATATTTATTATTATTATTGTTATTATTGTTATTGTTACTATTATTATTATCATTATTATTAGCATTATCATCATTAAAATAAATGTAAATGGCGTGTTATTTATGGACGCTCTTTAACTACTGTGGTTCTCAGAGTCCCATTCTAAATTGGTCGTGAAAGACCGCTTAATTTTCCTTAGAGGCCTCTCTATCAGGCTTGAGGTTCTTTTACGTGCCATAAATCTACGACACGGGACCAACGGCTTTACTTCCTTTCCGAAGGAAGCCATGCTAAGCATTTTTTGACCCGAAAAAATCCATCGTCCTCCGCCGGGTTTGTGCCCGCGACCTTGGGTAAATGAAGTTAGCATGGTAACCACTACACCTCGGAGGGCGACTTTTTTACTATCATTATTATTATTATCATTATTAATTCTTATTATTTATTATTATTTATCAATAATTATTTATTATTATTATTATTGTTATTACATTCCCAGAAGCAGAAAAAGAAACACTATTGAGCAAAGCACATCTGGGTTGTAAGTTAACAATTATACACTATTTACTTAACAGATTGATACATTGGAATCAAAGCTTATTATAGATGCATTGGATGAATATTAGAAAGTGAAAATAACAACATTGGTTTTCGAATATATATATATATATTATTATTATTATTATTTAAAGGATTTATCAGTTCATTGCCACAAAAGTACAGGTAATTGTCTACAGTAAAACAAAAGTTATCCAGAGTAAATGGGATTTCGAAGGTTATTCCCAGAAAATTGAATATATATATATATATATATATATATATATATATTTCGATATGTTATGACTGATAAAATGTATATCTTGAATTTTCTAGAAATAGCCTCTGAAGTGCTCTTCTTTCTGAATACCTTTTGTGTAATTTCTAAGACGTGTGAATAGAAAATATCTTACCACACAACGAATTTAGATCTCCTTAAATTATAATTTATGTCAGCTAATTTTTACTTTCTCTGCATAGCACATGGTAAATAGGTAGCGAAGGACTCCACCCAAAAAATCGATACTGCGATTTCACCGAAAATACACTTTTTAGGATCTCCTGTATTAAAAAAAGGAATTGTTATAAAAAGTTCCATTTGTGTGTGTGTGTGTGTGTGTGTGTGTGTGTGTGTGTGTGAAAACGATAATTCAAAAACGAAAAGTAGATGGAAATACCAAACTTGGTATTTAACTTTTACTATCTTCCAAGGATGCGGCACCAAGATTTTGAGGAAAATCCCACACCTCAAACTACTCTTTACATGGAAAAACTTTCGAAAATGTTGATTTTTTTATTAAAATTCTGTAAAGACATTTACATGAAAAATAAAATGTATATCATGAATTTTCTGGTAAAAGCTTCCAAAGACCTCTTAGTTCTGAATGAATTTTGCTGAAATTTGCATAACTGGTAAACCGTAAGACATAGAATAAAACTTAATATACAGAAATGTAGATCTCATTAAAACACACAATTATGCCATATAAAACTTTTTCCTGGAGTTGACCATTTTTTAGATATTTTTTGTCGTTGGTTTCAGTTTTAAAATACAGAAACTTTTTTCCTCGATTAACATGTATTGAATAGACAGAATAAGTATTTTTGGGAATAACTTGTACAAGTGAGTAGAGAGAGCTATGTGCGACCAATGCATCTGATTTTGTTCTCTAAATTCATATAATAAATCAAGAAGTTCTACTGGCTTGAGCATGGAAGAGCGATTAAAATAAAACTGGTGCGGTGCATTCACATGAAATTCTCTAGAAGAGTTTTACATATATCCCTTACATATTATACCTAATATTCAAACAGAAAGTGTTTCTTTAAGACAACCGTACATATTTTATATCTAAACAGGATATATTTTATTTAGGAATGATGATTTTTTACATCATGTAGAAGCAGCAGTCAAATGTTTACTCGTGGTAGCAAGTATTTATGGTAAAAAGAAAAGAAAGATGAGAAATTTCTATTTTAAGTATGTCTGTTAGATAGAGCCAAAATATTTCAACCCGGAATTGTATGAAAACACCACAAATTAGATATTGGAATAGCTCTACATTTTTTCTTCAGTAATGTTTTTGTATTTTAAGATTTCCTTGCTAAATAAAAGTATATAAATTAAATAATAGGTACAGTTTCATAGGGTTTACGCAGAAAATTTAAGGTATACACTTCTTTGCTGACATTTATACACTTAACATATCGCCAATCGATATCGTTAGATCCGTTTTAGGGAAAATAGAAAATAATGTACTTTTTCATGTAAAGGATGGTATTGTGGTAAATGAGGGATGAATTGGATTGGTAAATGAGGGATGAATTGAGTAAAATTAAACAAAGACTCTTCTTCCCAAAAAAATAATTTTTGCCCAAAATTCAAACTTTTAAGAACAAATGAAAACATTGGTTCCATTTAAATACTTTTTAGTTTATTTTGATACTCATAAATTCCATTTTTATGAAAATTAAAAAAAATGAGGATTTGACCATAACTTAAAGCTACTGCATTCCTCTATTCCCATTGTAACTACAGGAAATATACAATAGACATTTCTACAAAATGTATCTCGATAAACCTGAAGTAGAGAGAAAAATAAACGTTTAAGTATATTTTGTTGAAGAATGAGCAGAGTACGTCATATGAATGTAACATATTAGATAATTTTTTAGGTTACCTGAAAATGTTTATTTTTGCTGAAGTCTCGTTATGAATTTTAGGCGTAATATGATACTTTACTTAATACACAAGTGGCAGATAATGTAAACGACAGAATATACTGCTTACATTTCTTTACTGCGGGTAGATTTTATTTTTATGAACGTAAGTACTCATAATCAGTTGAGGCAAGGAAAAGTTCTTAAAATATAGACGAACTTTGCGACACGAGAAACGACACTAGAAATCGAGATGGAATTAGAAGAACTAGTGGATGGAGATACTAAAGGAGCGATCATCTTGAAGAGTGAAGTGAAAAAGGCTATAAGAGAAATGAAGAGAAGAAAATCCACAGATTAGACATGCCAGTGGATCTACTCAAAGAATTAGGAGAAAATGGGCTGAGGAAGCTGAAGGGACTTATTAACAGAATTTCCGATATCGGAGAATGGCCTAAGATTTTCTAGAGGGCACAATGGTTGTACCTACTAAAGAATAAACAGCAAACCAAGACTTTTAGGACCGCAGAACTATCAGCCTAATATCTCACCTAGGAAAAACTCTGGCACGGATACTAACCAAAGTATAATAGAAGTAAGAGGATATAACCAATTTGAATCCAGCATAGGAAGAGGGTCTAGAGATGCAATTGAAATGCTAAAGATTATATCAGAACATCATTCTTGCCCTCACTGAAGAAATGTGTGAATGCTTCATTGATAGGCAAAAAAGATTTCGACCGGGTGAATTGAGAAAAGTTGAAAAGACTGGCTGTAAAGACAAAAGACTCGCAGACTGCCTCCGTGGTCGAGTGGTCAGCGCTATCTTGTTCAAGCTTACGGGAATTGGTTAGCCTTAAAAGGAGGAAATGTAGTTAATATCATCAAATATGCGAAAGAACTGGTTCTTCTGGTAAAGAAGAAAAATGGTGGAAAGAATGATCTACAAGCTGGTGAAAACAGGAAGTATATATATATATATATATATACTGTGGAATGGAAATCAACTTAGAGAAATAAAAATTGATGAGGATATCAAAGGCAGAAACTATTTTCTAAGACGTTATTAGAAATCGATAATTAGAAAATGTGAATCATTTGTAATACTTGTAAAGTTTTCTGACAAAGGTGCCTACTGTACCAGGGCGATTAGATCATGGATTGCCTTGGTCAAGAATCACAAGAAGAGAGCATTGCTGGCCAGACATTTGAATCTGGAGCTATTGAAAATCCTGGTAAAGTGTTAAGTTTGGAATATGCTCTGTATGAATCGGAAACTTGTACTTTGAGGAAAACGAGGAAGAAATATTTGGAGAGTATTGAGATGTAGCACTGGGGAGAAAAATATTAAGTGGACGGACATGGTGATGGGAGATTCTGAGAAGAGTGGGTAACAAGAAATCAATCATGCACACAATGCGCAGAAGTGAGGCAAACTGAATAGGACACACTCTAAGAAGAAACGGCATGTTGCATGACATCATAGAAGCAACAATTAAACTCAGAAGAAGAAAGTTAGCTGCTAGAAGATGTTGAAGGAAGTAGATATTGAAATCTATGGAGAACAAAACTCTCATTCCAAGTGGACCCTACCGAAATGCAGAATACCTACTACCACTAACTTTAAATCAACACGTGCTGTATAAGAGTATAGTTGCTTTTACTATAAAATATAGGTACCATTGAATTATAGCTACCTACCTAACCAATTTGAAAGATTTTGCAACTTATTGAATTATTTCAGTAATCTTAATATACTGGAGAAGTGCAAACATTTGAAAAAGGGCTAGTTTAGAGATTAATTTACTTTTATGAAGATGCCACATCATGATTTTCAAATGTATTGGCAATCCAAAGTTTTGATATACCAAAACTCAAATGAATTTGGAACGTAAAACATGGCCGTTTCACATATACGGAATGATCCAAAATTAAGTTGGCACTACCGGAATACGTTTGCCGGGCAATACACCATTATGGTAACACTGAATCTGCACAAGTCTGTTTGCAATATCATAGCGAAACGTACATCCTGTCTATTAACGCAAACTCACTGCAGAACAGTCAGCGGATGCATGGTTAACATTTTGCATTGTTATTCCGTCATTGAAATTCCGCAATTAATTATAAATGCGCATATATAGGTACTGCGGCGTTGAAAGCTCACTTTACCACAATGAGATGATGTTGCATTCGTTTGTTAATGATTAGCATTGCAAGGCTCACGCGATACAGCACCTGGCTTTTCCCAAGTTTGTGCACCAAAATTGTTTGTTAAGGGATTTGATGGTTTGGTAATCTGGTAAAATACTGTAAAATTCTTCCGCGCTAGGTGGAAACTTGTTTGTAAACTTCACGCTTGGGTAGTTATTTTACGTTATAGTGTGTTTACCCCATAGTTTAATGTATGTGCATACACTAAGACAAATCTAGTATTTAATATACAACTACTGTTTAGCCTGCTGGGTAGTATGATGGTGGCGTGTCTGCTTCACGTTTAACAGGCCAAGAGTTTGAATCTCGCTTAGAGTGAGTTACTCGAATAAGGTTTTTTTCGGAGTTCTTCCTTATCCTGAGAAAATGAATGTCCAGTAACTTTAAGCTCCATGAACCCGAGATCATTTGAGTACCATTTCACTGGTTTCATTCATCGTGTGATATGACCAATCTGGTTAAAGGACGTTAAGGTATAAGAAAAATCAAAACAAAAAAAAACAAAAAAAAAAAAAAAAACTACTGCTTATTTTATGCACCGAGCTTGGCTGATTAACTACGCTACTTTGCAGCCTGGTTTCAACCAATCACTATAGGCTATCTTTAATATTACCACCAGTGGCGATAATGTCACTGGAAAATGAATGTTATCATAACCGTTTTTTTAAATCCAAGAACGTGAGTTTTAAATTCCAATTAAATTACCTAAGAAAACTTATAAGAATGAGGAGATTTGTTGAGAGAATTACAATGCGAGAATGATAATATGTTTCACTTTCTCTAGCACATATGTACAATGTATATATTAGGTAGAGAAGGTATTGCATTTCATTCCAAAATTAGATACCGAAACACGTTTTAGGGTCCCCTGAATTCAAAAAATAGAAATAGGTCCCTGTGTCTGTGTACAAGGTAACTCAAAACGAAAAGTAAAATAACACATGTCGCATTTAAGTTAGTTTCTTTCATGGATGCTGCAGATATTAAGGAAACCTCCAACCGCAAACTACCCTTTGCATGGAAAAAAATTCGAACATTTTCAATTTCCCAAAAATGGCTGTAACGATTTTGATTAAAATGCCATATATTAAAGATAATTACATGGCAAATAAAACGTACTTTAGCATAACTGGTAAACCGTAAGAGATTGAAAAAATTTACAGCATAAAATGCAGATCTCGTTAAGATATTTAATTAATGTCACATACATTTTTTTTCGTGAAGTTGATCATTTTGGAGACATTCCTTGTTACTGATTTCAGTTTTAAAATACTTAAACTTTTCTTGTACGGGAATTTGTCATGCCATGCCATGCAAATTTCAATCTCACGACAACTACTTTTAAAACGTTTGACTATCGCTTTAGCCTAGTGTATCCTTTACTTCCCTGCTACTTATAAGGAAGTAATTAATGCATTGTTTTTGCAATCTACTGTTTATCTTGATTAGCACGAGGTAGAGTGAATGATGAGTTTTTTTTTAAGAATTATGTGTTGCAGAATATCTCGAGAAAGTCAATGTGCATGGAAATTTTTAGTTTTAATACAAATATTGAAATCATTGAAATGCAAGAACGAGAACGTTTTGTTTTTTGATTAATTTTAATTGCAGCAGTTAAAATTATTAATATCTACAAAGGACCTTTACAATAAATACACTAATAATTTAATTCAAAATATATTACGCTATGATGATTTAGAATTAGCGTCTTATTGTTTAGTTATTTATTGTCAAAATGGCAAGTCTTATAAGGCTATAAATACTGAAGTGACTACAATGCAAAATTCAAGCTAATTGTTGTAATTTTATTAAAAAAAACTGATGTCACTGCAGTGCAGGAAATGGCTATATTTTGCACTTTTAGTGATTACAATGCCATTTTTATACTTCTTTATAAAATCTTAAGTGATTACAATGAGAGACTTACATTTGTTTGTTATTACAATGCAAAAACGAAACTATTTTTTGTAATTTTAGGAAAAACATGAAGTAATTACAATGCAAGAAACGCCATTTTTTTGCACTTTTAGTATAAATACTGAAGTTATTGTAATGCAAGAATGCCGCAATGTTTTGTACTGTTATTATAACAACTTAAGCGATTACACGAAGGAATTTACCAAATTTTGTAACTTAAGTATAAAAACTTAACTGATTATAATGTGAGAAATATGTAATTTTATTTCAGTATAACCACCAAATAATTACAATTAGAGCATGAGGTCATATTTGTAATTTTAATTTAAGCTTTGAATTGATTAAATGTAGCAGTGATGCAGTCTTCTGTAAAATCACTGACGGGTTTACAATGTGACTGCGAGTAACTATTTGTTCATCAAGTATTTGCAGTGTGAGGAATATGCTATTCTTGTTCATTTTGAATAAGCATTGAGGTTATTACAATGCCGGAACGATGCCACTTTTTTACTTTGAGAATAATCACTGTAATTATCACAATGCGAGAACAATTCCAGTTTTTAAACTTTCAGTAAAGTCACTGAAGTAATAACAATGTGGGAACGATGCAACTTCTTTTGTACATTTAGTATACTCACTGCAGTTATCACAATGTGGAAACCGTGCTATTTCTTTTGCACTTTTAGTATAAATACTGAAGCTATTACAACGAGAGAACGATACCATTTATTTTAAAGTTTTTGTATTAACACTGAAGCTATTATGAGAACGATCCATTTTTTGTATTTTTAGTATGTTCACGAAGTTATTACAATACGAGAACGATGCCATATATTTTGTACTTAAAATATAAACACTGAAGTTGTTATAATGCGAGAACAGTGACATTTCACTCTTAGTATAAACTCTGAAGTTATTACAGTACGAGAATGTTCCAGTTTATTGTACTTTTAATATAAAGACTGAAGTTATTACAGTGCGAGAGCGATACCATGTTTTGTTCTTTTTACAAGCCCTGTAGTTATTTCAATATGCAATTCTGCAACCCGTAAACCCAAAAGATCCTCCTGGAAGAGCTTGTGCCAGGAAAGCAATAGCCTGAGGGAAGTCACTATTACTGAAAAAGATACCTGTGGGTCTACTCAGTCTGTAGGCTCTTTAAAGAAATCTACGGCCAAATATACTGACACAGCGGAGAAAACAATTGAAGTACTTCTAAGGGTATCAGAGACGAAGAGAGTGAAGAATCCAGACTGACGGTAGAAAACCCACAGCCCAAGGCATCTGGCATCTTCTGAAGGATGTAGGCTTTCTGGTGAAATTGTCTAGTCCCTTTAAATCACCCGGAGACCGAATCTTGCCTACATTTTTACAAAGAGGTCCTTCTCTGCTTAATATACTCAGTCATCTTTACCGGGCGAGCCTAGCCTACAGCTAAAAACATCATTTCTGGAGCAAGGTCATCCAGACAATTTTAATGCTAAGACATATAAACCGATTATCATATAATCTTTTTTGCTTAAGACAATGGAAAGATTGGTGGGAATACATATACGTGAGGGATCTTATGAGACATTTATTTCACCGCTATTAACATACTAATCAGTCAGGTAAATCCTGTGATTCGGTCCTATGTAGTTTGATGGTCAGAATTGAGGACAGTCTGGCCTTAAGACAAATGTACTCGATATTGAGGGAGTTTTTGATAACACCTCATATCGATCTACAACAGAAATGCATGGAAAACTGTCACAGTTGGATTTAGCCGTGTTGAAGTGCAGAATAATTCAAGCAAATCTTCTTGGATAACACAGTAGATATCTGCTACCCGAGGCTCTTCGTAGGGAGGGATTTTTATCTCCTTTATTGTGGAGCCTTATGGTGGACCTAAACCAAGAAGGATATTTACATGCAAATTATGCAGACGACCTGCTGGCCAGAGGAACATTTATAAGTATAAGTGACACAATGAATATCGACTATGATTTAATTAATGAACTGAGTCAGAGTGAATGTCTTAGGACGAATCCTTCAAAAACCATTATAGTTCCTATCACAAGGAAAAATAACCTTGATTCCTTTAGAGGAGTTAAGGTCGGAAAGACTAGTATGGAGATTTCTGATTCTGTCAACTAGCTAGAGATAACCCTGAATAGGCATTAGACTTGGAATCCCAACATTAATACATTATCCGCAGAGCCAAAGGGTCACTGATAGCCGTAGATGCTCTTTGAGGAACATAAAACCACAAATCTGCCATTGGTTGTGTGTGCCATATATCATGCCACGGGTGACTTAAGGCTAAGATGTAGTAGCCAACGATGGCAGTTAAACTGGCGAGTTTTCAAAGAATATCCTGATTAATTGTAACCGGTGCCTTCAAAAGCACATAACTGCATTGAAAACGCTATTAGGAATTCCACTGCTAGATATTTACCTTAGAGCAGAAGCTATTCTTGCAGCCTATTGATTAACACAAATAATTGGATAAGGGGCAGTTATGGCTATGGACATAGCCTGATCCAAGACCTTGTGGAAAGCAATACAGCTACAGCATTTCGAGATATATATTGGAAATCTGCAATACAGGTCTAGTAAACAAATCCCAGAGAGATCCCAGAACCAACTGGCATGGTTTACAGATGGCTCAAGATATGGAGAACACTAACACTCTGGAATTTACGGTACATTTGCAAAGATAGAACTTAGCATCAGTCTCTGTAGATATTGCACTTTATTTCATGCAAAGATATTTGCAATCCTAGCGCACACAAAGATGACTAAAAATCATTTACAAAGTTAAGCATCCTCTCTGACAGTCAGTTTGCTTTAAAAGCACTTGACTCAAACCAATTCAATTCGAAATTGGTGTGGGAATGCCTTCAAACCTTGCAAACTCAGCTGTGGTAGGATGGGTGCCGGGCCATCATGGTATTGAGTGCAACGAAAAAGCTAACCAGTTAGCCAAGAAGGAAGTAAAAAATTCCTACTATGGATCTCACCCTTTCTGTGGTATAAGTAAATCACCGCAATAACAGAATGGACTGGGCAAGAACATAAAAAGATAGAACACTTACGGCCAGTCGCTATGTAAATAATACATAGTTACAGAACCCAAAGCAGCCTTCACTAGATCTAGCAGAAGTAGACTTAGAATGACCTTGATTTATTAACTGGTTATGGATGCTTCAAAAAGCAATTGCGTACTGTGGGTAGAGAAAGCCACCAATCATTTGCTACTGGGTTACGAGACCCTAGGGAGAAGATGATGATGTCTCTTTGGGAGTCCTGGGCCTGACAAACTCCAATAAAGTTCGAATTCCTATGACAGGATAAAGGGATTGTACAAAAGATCCTAAGGTCGAAGTGAGTGGGCTTTCAAGCCTTCTTAAAATCCCCAACTATACCACCACCACCACCACCACCACCACCACCACCACCACCACCACCACCACCACCACCACCACCACCACTATTAAAACGTGAGAACGACGCCACTTCTTTTGCACATTTAGAATAATTACTGAATTTATTACAATGCAATAACGTTGGCATTTTTGGTACTTTCAGTATAATCACTGAATTTATTACAATGCCAGAACGATACCATTTTTGTACTGTAACACTGTAGCGATTATAATGCCTCACAGGGGTCTAGTGGAGGCTGTTCCAGCTTTGTTGCGCGCGAAAAGAGCAGCGAGCAACTTGGAATTCACAGGGGCCTACCTACAACATGCAATTCGGCGCAGCATTGAAGACAAACTATTCACACGGCTGAATCAAATGAAGTGGCCGGATGCAAGAATTGTGGTATGACCTTTGTCTCGTGACGTATTGCTTCCCACGCGCCCCTTGCCTCTGCTCTGAGTTTTATGGTTGAACACGAATGTGCATTCTGACTCAGACGAAACGAGTTGGAACAGCCTGGCCTGGTGTGTTCGCGGAGTAGTGAACCTGAAACTAGGTTACCTTGTGCCATAGGGTGTAGCCCTGATTCCAGGAACCATAAATATGGAGACGTGGTTGTCTTGGTTGGAGGTTTAGAGGGTAGTTAGTGTCTCCGTTCGTAAAATACCTTGACTTAGAAAAATCGAAGTGTTAGCAGATTGAATGGATTCCTAGAAGGCAAGGTTTGAAATTCTGATGTGTTACGTGTACATGACTTTCTCTCCCCTCTATTCTTTATTTATGTGTAAAAAACTATTCTTAGGAACGATATTTTTTATCAGTATCATTATAATCGAGGAGTTATTGCGGAAATAGCTATATTGCATATTTAGTTTATATATAGATACAAAGGGAGTAGGGACTGTAAGATATTCAAAATCTGATCTGTACTGAACTCATAGTATTTCCATGCAACTAACAAACCACTGATAATGTTAGGTCTTGAAATATCAAACGACTGAATATTATGAGGACTTGAAAACAAAGGCAATGTGTTGAACAATGTGAACCTGAGTAACGGATATCTAAAAATACCACGTAGGATAAGAAAGTTATTTAAAATTGTTTTGTCTTAAATAGACACATTTTTTATTTATCTACTCGTGCATAGTAGGTAGAGAAGATATTGTATTAACCCACAAATTTGACACCGAGGGGCTGCGGAAATATATGTTTTGAGAACCCCTGAATCAAAATAAAGTAATTTAAAAAAAAACATCCATTTGGGATTCTGCATGTCTGTGACCAGCATAACTCGTAAAACAAAAAGTCGAATAAAAACCAAGCTTAGTATTTAAGTTAAATATCCATTAAAACTGCGGCGTGAAGATTTTCACTCTTAAATACACATTACATGGAACATTTTTTGAACTTTTGGTTTTTTCATAATACTGTTACACTTTAATTGAATTACCGTATATTAACGACATTTACTTGATAAATAAACGTATGCTTTGCGTAGTCATTTCGGTCGGAAGGAATTTTTCATGTTCTTATATAAGTAGTATACTTTAAGCGGTAGAGGAAAACGCACTGCACAAAAAGTTTAGATTTCTTTATAACAAATAATTACATTTTATTCCAAATAACCTCTTTTGTGATATGAGCCGTTTCCATTAATTGTTCCAATTGTTCAATACTTTGATATTCCTTTTAAGTAGTATGGATTTTAACTATTTTTATTTTCTCTAGCACGTATGTACAATGCACATAGTAGGTTAGAGAAGGTATTGTATTCCAACAAAAATTCAAGACTGAAATTTTACTGAAAATACATATTTTAGGTCCCTGAATAAAAAAAAAAAAAATAGAAAAATGTATGTGTGTGTCTGTGGACAGAATAACTCAAAAAAGAAATTCTGGTATTTAAGTTCAATATCTTCTAAGATCATAACACGAGAAAATCCCATCACCCCAACTATACTTTACATGGAAACTTTTTAATTTTTAGTTTCTCAAAATTGGCTCCAAAGATATTGATTAAAATACCATACATTTAAAGATAATTTTATAAAAAATAAATGTATATCTTGAACTTTCTGTAAATAGCCACAGAAGACCTCTCTTGTGGATGAATTTTATATATCTAATAAACCGTAAAGATAAACAACTTACAAGAAAAATGTAAATTTGTTAAAACACTCAGTTTATATCGTATGCTAACCGTTTCCGAGATATTTTTTTATTCGCTTCAATTTTAAACTGCTTTAACTTGTCTCTGTGCGTTGTGCACCAATATTCGCCGTTCTTTTGTCTACCTCGGAGTCGGTCGGGATTAGCACCCGTGAAATACTTAATAAACGAACTTGTACATACCTCTGAAAAGTCCTTTGATGCACCGGTTTTGCTCGTTTCTGTAGAACACGAGTTTGACTCTCACTGAGGGGGAGAAAGAATGACTGGGATATGTAACACGGGGTAGACTTAAAAATAGAAGTACTTCACTTTAGCTTCCCCTGAATTAATGCTTTTATTAACCTTTGTTGATTGTTGAGGCACTAATCCTACGAGCGACTCCCGACATAGTAATTCTTGAAGACGTAGAAATATTAACTAGTGCTATTTTCTGCTGGTTGCTAAGTTCTTGTTTTCGACGGTCATCGGTAATTCTGCGTACTTTCCTATTACGCGACTAACCAACTCGTGCGATAACTACAATATCTCGCCTAATAAAATCACATACTTAGGCACTCACACCGCCGCTTTCACGTATGTACAACGTACAGCCTAAAGCGTACCGCGTACAGCATCACATCTCTAACACGGAGAATAAGCAGCAGCAGTAACAACAATAGTAGTCATCCAATTCCTTGTAAGCGCATCGCTTAAATACCTAAAATCTCCAATATTGAGCTCGTTTAAGATTGGTTAAAAAGAAGCACGAAAATAACGTTGTCACGTGATTAATTTTGTAAGTTCTTTGTATTCAACTCACGTGACCGCTCTTTATAATGGAAAAGCCCCGAGCTGCTAACCTTTAGGGGACAAAATTCTCTCTAAAATTTTCCCTGTTACTTATGTTTCTAATGCGCTAAAAATCTTGCTCTACAAAGACAATTGTGTTACTAACATTGACAAAGAAAGCAACCTTGGCGAGCATAATAGCAACTTCTCCGCCTTAGGGTTTTGTATTCTATAATCTGCTAAGGCTTGGCTGCTGAAGCAGATATTTCCTATATGAGCCCTATGCAAAAATATTAATTAAACTAATAAAATACACAGTGGGTTAATATACTGTTGCAAACTCCTTTCAAACGGTAAGTCATATTTTCTTTCATATCTCTTATTTTACTCCTAGCATATAAAGAGAACCGAATTTCAATTGGTTCACAGAGTGAGTAACTTTTAAAGGGTTTGAATATTGCTTTAGCTTAGTGTGTCCCTTTATTTCCGTTCTACTTACAAGGAAGCAATTTCTGCTAATGTTTATCTCGATTAGCTAGATGTAAATAAAAGAATAGTATTTTGTAGGAATAGTTTGTGGAACAGTTAGAGAAAGTCATGTGAATGGTACACATCAGAATTTTTGAAATTAATATGACTATGGTTTTTAAACATGTGACTATCGTAATTCTGTTTGAATCTATAACAAAATATATTATATTGCTGTTTCTGCGAAGGTTTCTCTCTAATAAAATGAAAAAGATACAAAAAAAACTGTATGTTAAACTCACATGACTTTATCTATCCATTCTTCTTAAAACTATTCTTAAAAACGCATATTCTTCTAACTGCTTCACCTTAATTCGCATAATTGTTTGCATAAATGCTTTATTATTATATATTTCATTATAGATGCAAAAAAGTGAGATAATACAGTAGGCTTAAACAAGTCAAATTATTTAAAACTGTAAAGAGACGGCTTTTATATTTTGCTTGACCAAAAACAAGAAAAACTAATATATAATTCCATTTGAGAAATGTATAGGTTTTTAAAATTGAAACGAATAACAAGGAATATCTCGAAAATGGTTAACTAAAAAAAAACTCTTGTATTTATTCACATTACTTTCTCTATATCTCTGAAACAAATTATTGTTAAAAAGCTTATTCTTCTTGCTAATCAAGATAAACATTAACAGAAATTGTCATTATTACTTGCTTCCTTGTAAATAGAAGGGGAATAAGGGAGGACACGAGGCTAAAGAGATAGTCAAATCTATTAAAAACTGGTTGCGATGTGGTTAAAATCCGTTTCTATACACTGCCTGGAGTTTACAAATTACCGTATGGGAAAAGTTGAAATGGTAAACTCTACGAAAAGATGCATATGGAAAAAATTGTGTTTTTAACGAGATCTAGTTTTTATTCTCCCCACACGAAGTGTACAGAGTAGTGTGCATCTATACTGAGATTCCACCGAAAAATACATTTTAGGGTCTCCTGTATAAAAAACAAAAACAAACAGTGTGTGTGTCTGTGTATCCACGTGTCTGCGAACACAGTAACTCAAAAACGAGAAGTTGATAAACACCAAACTTTGTGTTTAAGTTTAGTATCTTCCAGAGATGCGACAGAAAAATCCCCCCACCACAAACTACCCTTTATATTGGAAAAAATTCAAAAATTTTGATTTCCTCAAAAATGATTTTAACAATTTTGATTAAAATACCGTATATTATAGACATTTACATGGCAAATAAAATATTACATGGCAAATAGAATTTTCTGGGAAAGAAAATGGCGTTTCATTTATGGACGCTCTTTAACTGCTGTGGTTCTCAGCGTCCCATTCTATATTGGGCGTGAAAGACCGCTTAATTTTGCTCAGAGGCCTCTCAATCAGGCTTGAGGTGCTTTTACGTGCCGTAAATCTACGACACGGGACCTGCGGCTTTACTTCCCTTCCGAAAGAAGCCATGCTAAGGATTTATACGCCCGAAAAATCCATCGTCCTCCGCCGGGTTTGAACCCGCAACCTTGGGTATATGAAGTTAGCATGGTAACCATTACACCATGGAGGGCGACAATTTTCTGGGAATAACCTCTAAAGACCTCTTTATTCTAGTTCAAATTTGCTGAATTTTGCTTAACTGGCAAACTGTTAAGTTACAGTCAAAAATTTACTACACAAAAAAATGTAGGTCTAATTAAAAAAACACAAAAGACGTTTTTTTTTCGTAGAGTTGACCATTTCTGAGGCATTCCTTGTTATTTGTTTCAAATTTAAAATACTAAAAACTTTTCTCATAAGGACATTTGTAAACTTCTGGCCATGCATAGAAACGGATTTCAACCACATGGCAAACAGGTTTTAAAATATTTGACTATCATTTTAACCTAGCGTATTCCCTTATTTACCTCCTACTTATTAGGCAGCCAGTAATTAAGACAGTTTCTGATAATGTTCATCTCGATTATCATAACGTGCATAGAAGAATAATCTGTTTAACAATAATTTCTTACAGCGATGTACAGAAAGTCATGTGAATGGAACACATTCGATTTATTCTGTAGTAAATTTTTGTCTATCTCTTACGGTTTACAAGTTAGGCAAACTTCAGCAAAATTCATCCAGAATAAAGAGGCTATTCCCATTCACGATGTACATTTTATTTTATTTACCATATAAATATATTTAACATGCGATATTTTAATCAAAACCATTAGAGCCATTTTTGAGGAAATAAAAAATTTCGAAACATTTTCCATGTAAAGGGTAGTTAAGGGTAGTGGTATTTTCTTCAAAATCTTCGTGCCGTATCCCTGTAAAGTATTAAACATAAATACCAAGTTTGGTGTTTTACCGACTTTTCGTTTTTTAGCTTTCGTGTTCACAGACACACGGCCACACACATGGGCCTTTTTCTAAACATGCTCTTTTGGATGCAGAGGACCGTAAAAGGTGTAAATCCGGTGAAATTTCTAATTGAATTTTTAAGTGGAATGCAATACCTTCTCTATACACTACGAAGGTATTACGTGTAGAGAAAGTAAATCATTAAAATATATGTGTGCGAATTAATTGTGCGTTTTAACGAGATCTACATGTTGTGTTATATACTTTTGTCTACGGTTTACCAGTTTGTGCAAAAGTTATCCAGAATTATGAGGTTTTCAGAGGCTATTCCCAGAAAATTTAAGATATTCGTTTTTGAGCTATGCTGATAATAGACACACAGACAAACTAAAATTATTAGATAGCGAGATTTCACCTGGAATACATTTTTTGAGAGCCCCTAATGCCAAAAATGATTTTTAGAAAAAATGAGTTTGTGTTTGTGTTTGTGCACGCCTGTGGACAGTATAGATCAAAAACTAAAAGTCTGTTAAATACCAAACTTGGTAAAAGTTTCGAACATTTTTATTTTCTCAAAAATGGCTCTAACGAGTTTGATTAAAATACCATATATTAAATATATCAATAATATGAAATATTCATATATTTAATATTAAATATCTGATATTTAATTAAATATGAAAGACAATATTAAATAAATATGACAAATAAAATATATATCTCATTTTCTGGTAATAGCATCTTAAGTCCTCCTTAGTCTGAATGAATTTTGCTGAATTTTGTGTAACTGCTAACCGTAATAGATAGACAAAACTTATTACGCAAAATATCTCGTTAAAACACACAATTTTGTTCTTCAAGAGCCGACCGTTTCAAATATTCCTTGCTGTGGTTTTAGATTTAAAATAGTTATGTATCTCATACAGGAATTGAAAAACTCATAGCCAGTAACATCAACATAGCAACCAGCTTTTAAAGTATTTCACTATCGCTTTACCCTATGGTACCCACTTATTTGACTTATACTTACAAAGAAACAAGTAAGAGGAATATTTTTCCTAATTTTATCTCGATTAGCATGAACTAGAAGGAAGAATAGGCTTTTTAACAGTACATTATAACAGGGATGTTGAGAAAGTCATCAGCTTTTTTTTTTTCTAGTGGAATGTCAACATCAATATTTTGGGTGGAATATAATGCTTCTCCTTATTTCTCTATAAGTAGAGAAAGAAAACGCAAGAACCCACTGGTATGCATTCATATAAGAAGTCTTAAAACTGTTTTATTTATATTAATTTGTACGTGTATAATTTATTCCTCCCAGCGGTATCCAACACCATTCCAAAAAGATTGTTCCGATTTCACACACATATATGACAACCTCAGTTGGGCATCTGTCACACACATTCCAGTTACTGATTTAACATTACCAGTTTCGAGCGATGTATGCGTATGCGCGCGTCACTGACAGTAATCCTTTGTGCTTTGCTTTGATCAGTGTTAGTGATATTTGATTTAGTGCCATAGGTGGCATTTTGAGCACAGGGGATGTCTCTAACGCCCAAGAAACATCTGCTGCATTAGTGCTTCAGCAATATTCTCAGTTCTGCCTCGTATTCAACAGGTCCCTGGTTTGACATGTTCAACTCTACAGAAACAGTGTCTGTGACGTAAATTGTGTGTTTTAATGAGATCTAAATTTGTATGAAATAAGCATTTATATCTTACGGCTTGCCAGTTATGCAAAATTCATCCAGAATAAATGGATCTTCATATGCTATTCCCAAACAATTTATATATTTGTCATTTAAATATCTTAAATTTACAGTATTTTAATAAAAATTGTTAGAACCATTGAGAAAGGCAAACTTTTCAAAACATTTTCCATGTAAATAGTAGTTTGTGGTGGGAAATTTTCTAGAAAATGTTTGTGATACTTTCCTGGAACATTCTACACTTCAATATCAAGTAATTTAACGGTCTTTTTGTTTTTGAGCTTTGCTGTCCATAGACACATACACAGACAAATACACACAAATACACACAAATACACATATTGACACACACACACGGATTTTTTCTAAGAATGTTTTTTAGACTCAGGAACCTCAAAACATATATTTCCGGTGAAATCTCGGTATCGAACTTTATGTTGGAATACAATACCTTCTCTACACACTATGTATTCTTAAACAGTAAAACTTTACGTTCATTCTAGATGTAGAAACTCGTGAAGTTTTAAAAGACGCCCAACTGACGGAAATAATTGATTGGGAAGAAAAGTTATGAAAGACTCGTGTAAAGTAGAGGAAACGCAACATAAATAAATCTGTATTAGGAGCAATTCTCTAATCCATTAAACATTTCGAAAACCAATTATAAGTTAAGAGTGTTTAGCAGTTTCCTGAGAGATAAAAAGAAAAACAGAATTCGCATGGTAGGCTGTAGGTAAAGAGAAAGGACGAAATAATAACAAATATAAGAAAACATATAAAGATATCCAACTACAGAGTAGAGAAACACGATATAATAAATATAATAAGCTTAAGGGGCTCGCCTACAGTTTACAGATTTTTCAGGTATATTAATATGACGCGTTACACTCGCATTGCTTTCTCTACCTATTCTACAACAAATTATCCTTACAAAAGTTTGCTCTTCTATTTACTTCATGCTAATCGAGATAAATATTAACAGAAATTGTCTTACTACTTACTTCCGTGTATAACCAAGGGATCATACCTACAGGAATATATTATACTAAAGCAATGGTCTAATATTTTAAGAGCAGGTCGTTATGTGGGACATTAAAATCCTATATCTCTGCGTGGTCAGGAGTTAAAAAGGAAAAAAGAAAAGAAAAAACTGTGGTGTTACATTCACTTAACTTTCAAAAGAGACTATTCTTACTAAAGCTTATTATTTTGTCTCCTTCACCTTCATCGAGATAAACATCTGCAGAAATGGATATATTACATATTCCCTTGTAGATACAACGGAATTAAGGGGATACAATAGACTTAGGAATACTAAAATCTTCAAAGAGCTGGTTCCTTTGTGACGGATTTGAAACGCAATGAATGAAGATTTCCCATTTGAGAAACATATAAGTATGGGAAAATGAAAACCAATAACATGAAGTATTTCGGAAGTGTTTAAATCCACAAAAATGTATTTTAACAAACTGTGCGTTTTGATGATATATACATTTTTATGTAGTAAAATATGTAGTAATTGTCATGGAAATATCTTAAACATATGTTTTTTTTTGGGGGGGGGGGGGCAAAATCTTTAGAGCCAGTTTTGAGAAAGCCAAAATTTTCTAAAAAGTTTTTCATTTCATAGTAGTTGGGGAGGGCTTTTCTTGAAAATCTTGGTGTCTCATGCTTAGAAGATTCAGAACATGATATCAAGTTTGGTATGGGAACTGTATTTGCTATTATAGCAGATTTGTGCATTGATATCCATTATTTACCGGATTATCCCTTAACAAAGAATAGAACCTGAAATAATCTAATTATCCCTCTTAATAAAATGTCCTATATACCTATCTACAGAGTTATTTTATTACGAATTATTATACTTATTACACAAGTGTTAAAAAAATAAAACCAAGGAGGTATTAATGATTACTTGCCTGTTAAGACCCCGAGAGAACCTGAATCACCTCTGCATACTGTGTATTTAGCGTTGTAAAGGACTAACCACCTAGTGAATTTCTTGCTGTTGCTAATAATAATAATAATAATAATGATAATGATAATGATAATAATAATAATAATAATAATAAGAATAAGAATAAGAATAACAATAAGAATAACAATAATATCAATAATAATAATAACAACAATAATAATGTGGACGCATATGCCTATTTTATTTGGTCAGTACATATCCCCAATATATGGGTTTTTTATCATAAAGAAGCAGATAACTACATCTCAATAGCTGTGGTCTGTTCTAAAGAAGTTTCTTACAAAATATTACGAGTATTAGTGTTTGAGCTACTAAACGAAACACGGCCATTAGCAAGGACACAATGGTAATAAAAAAAATTATAGTTTTCTTTGGAACGTGCAATTACGACTTTGTCAATTACGTTGATTTCGGCGTCAGTACGGCATAACCCCCGCCGAAGCGCTAGTCGTATTGCCATCTCCATGGAGAAGCTCCAAGAAATTGTTATCCTTGCAATTGGGCGGAGGTAGCTACAAGTCGCGCATGCCCAGACTTACCTGGCGGACAGAATGCAAGATCTACCTGATGTGTGTGCATTCACTTCAGTCTTCCAGGAGGGAGCAGTGGGTCAACGTAAAGGATAGAGGGTAGAACCGGCCGTGTCGTGTACGTTTGGAGCAAGTATATGTAGGCCTGTTCTAAATCCTTTTTCACCTTTTCTGATGCATCATGCATTTAACTTGGCTAAATGTTTAGCCTCGCTCGCAACCGGAGAAACGTTAATCTCGTTAATCGGCCAGAAACAGATAATGACATTGCAGACTCATTTTTGTAACTCTGTGCAAGCATTTATTATTCAAAGGTTGTGCCGTCTTGAGTTTTTAACATTGGGGTTTTTATACTCTGTATATAATTGTGAATATAGAATTACTACTCCTTCTATTCATGTATAATAGAATTTATATGAGCCATAATATATTCCTCGTCCAATATGCAAATAAATGCAAACAAAAAATATTGAAACGCCATTTGCATGAAGAGTACGTAGAAGTCTTTTATTAAATAAAAGTCTTGAATCTGGATTCTGACTTTTACTTTAACAAAGTTCACCTACTTCGTGCTTTTATCCCTGTGTAGATCCATCCTCTGGGCATTCTTATTTGTATCTTCCACAATTTAAATTATTTCAGTGGCTTTTACCATAAGGCCCAGCGTAACATTTTGGATTTTGGCTGTTGTCCAGCACCGTGAAGAAATCTAGGTACGTCTCATTTCTAACAAGATTTCTTACCGAGGCAGGCTGAGAGAGGGAAAAGTAAACAACAAAACAACCATAAGTAATATAATAGAACAAGCAAATACTTTCATACATTTATCGAGCGAGATTGCTCCGCAATAACATATAAGACTCAATTCGAGAGATTCCGAATTCTGTTTTAGGCGACCGCCAATTCTGATCATTGGTTTTTCATGATTTTCCAGGATAGGGAAGTGAATCTGGGGTGATCCTTTTACCATGAATTTGCTTTCCTTCATTTCCTGTACCCACATCTTCTTCTCATCTGTTTCAGGGCTAAAAGACCAGAAGAGTTGTTCAGCGTGCTGCGACTGGCGGTGGACGTGCGCTTTGTAAAGTTTTTCACTGGCTCCAGTCGGAATGTTGGAATACATACCGCCTCCGGGTGGTTTTGGTGTCAGGGGCTTATGGGCGGCTTTAGACGCTGTCTACGCTTGCATACGTCGTCTTTTGGATCTTGTCGCTCTCTTTTTTTTTTTTTTAACACGGTACCGGAGTCTGATCGGGACTCCGGCACTGTGTACCCTACTTTTATTTACCTTTTTTTCCACCTTGTTTTTCTGTATTATTACTGCACTGCTGTTTTCTTACTTTTACAACACACACACACAAACACAAACATATAACACCCATTCCCAAGACGGGACTTGAACCCACGATCCCCAGCGCTACGAAGCACCAAAGCGAGCGCGGCCATGGGGACCGGCTCTTCGGGTCTCTCCCCTCAACACTCCCTCTTAGGAGTCATTCTGAAGCAAAAAAAGGCATTTGTGGCCTACTTGGGGTGCTCTGTCCCTATTTCGGAAGCTCCTTTGCCTATACTTTTCAAATACCTGGAGTATAAAATATCAATATACAAAATAAATGGAGATATAGAAAGTATTCCACAAAAATACGGAGCGTTCGTTTTTTGGCCCGCCTGGAAGTTGAACTCTACTTTCAAGAACATTATAACAAAGTTAGTATTGTGTAATGAGAGAGTCTTAGAATGGAAAACCTCCTGGTGTAATAGACAACGTGCCATCAAGCGCACACACCATCTGCCGGACAACAAAACGAACTTTCTTAGTATACAATACAATAATACAGCTGCATTAAACATATTATTAGGAAGAAATTTTAATAAAGAAATCCAATTAAGAGTACACAATATTGCTTCAAAACCTATGGAAGTTTGACGTGAGTCTTAAAGAGTCGTATCGAAGCAGGTGAAATGAGATTCTTGAAATCGAATGATATTGAGTGATCATCACTTAAAGGCCAAAGAAAAAGTCAGGAAATTACAGAAAAACTTCAAGTACAAATAAGTATGGTATCAGTGTAAAATTACCTGAGGAAATGATAAATTACTATAAAAGATGGCATAAACATTTGAAGAAAACGTCCTCGGTTCGTCCAGTATTACAATCATGTTTTTATACCTCAATGGAAGACGGGATATAGGACGACCTAAGAGATACAGAGTGGAGGCCGCATAATACTCTGACTTCAGAACTGGCTACAAAATAGTATTAGATTATGTATAAAAGCTTATAATGGAACTTCTCTGCTCGCTTAAAAGAGGAATTTTGTTACTGCTTCCACCTTTTTAATATGAGAATAGCTCAAGCTTGCAAAATATGAAAACAATGAAACAACCCAAAATAAGAAACTGTATTGTTTAAAATCCAAAACACATACTTTAAGAATTTGTAGAAATTTCACTTCATTAGATCAAAAAATTATTATATTTAAATTTTTGTTTATATTTAATAAAATAACAAATAAAATACAAGTTACATGGAGTTTTAATGGTTAAAAACCCCTTAAATTCATTATTAGAATAAAGAAAAAAAAAATAAATGATTGCCTAATGTGTGTCCAATACTAATCAGAATATGCTAATAAAAGCACCGGTTCGCCAAAATAAAAGCTCATTAAGAACAGAGTTTTATTTGCCATATGACGTCACTGAGAAATCTGCATTTTTCTGTATTGTTGGAAAGGTTAGTGCAGGCGTCCCCAGGCACGTTTCCTGAAAATCGTAGCTTGTGTTTTCTAAACGTGTTTCACAGAGGCTACCTGAACATAATATCAGGAAAACACAGTTCATTGCTAACGGAAATTATTTTGAAACCGAAATCTTAAAAGCTATGAAAACATATGAAAATTTTTTATAAAATCTAAAGACTTCACATTTATATTAAGAGAGTTTTTGCCTCATGAATACAACTCTACACACTGCACATCTAACAATAAAGAGCTGGGTAGGTGACCTGAAAACTTGGAAGCCCAATGAATATAACAGATATTCGTGTAAAACAAAGCAGTGTCAATACTGTACCACCACGTTTGGAAATATAACGTGGCATTAACAGCGCGACAGTGCCGTTTTTATCCGGCTGAACAAACACATTTGATAGTATCCGTGACGTTATCTTGCCAGAAGGGATTTGTTGATGGAGTCAGGGAGGATTATTTCTAGAATATTCGTGAGAACTTACGTTGTGAAGACAATGCCAATTTTCATCAATCTCCAGCATCACCTGTATTCTTTCCTATCATCAGTATTTTGGAAAAGGTGCAGAGGCCATGAAGTTGCACCTTTAACACCAATATTATTAATTTCTCAACAAATAATGTACTCCACCCAAAATTTTGTTTTAGATATATGACTGGAAATACACGTTTTGAAGTTTCGAGAACAAAATAAATTAGAAAAAGGAGTGTGTGCATATCTCTGTGTATACTTTTTTTTGAGTATGTACGAGAAAAATACCCCACTTTAAACTTCCTTTTACACAAAAAAATTACTCTTACTTTAATTAAAACTATGTTTAAGATATATGCATGACAAATATAGATATATATATATATATATATATATATATATATACAAGGTGGTTCATCTGTTCCTTTTATTTTTGGAGATAGGCAAAATAAGGTCGAAATGACCGTGCTTGTCGGCCATTTGGTAACCGTGCAAATCTAGCCTGCTCTTCATCGGAAAATGGACCTTAGCAGCAATAGTCCATTCCAAAAACATGCGTTTAATAACTCCTGTTACAGTACATGTTATATCAATAGGATCGCTGCCATACGTTTTACAATGTAAATTACGATAGATTAAGGCTAAATGAAAAAGCCACAAAAAGGAGTACACAACAGTTATAAAAAGATCAGAAGCGGAGAGGGAGACATGTGTGACACTATACCTACAAGTTTTAACGCAGCAAGTGGACGCAATGATTGTAGCTCAACTGTTTAATTTCATGTTCACTTATCACCTCCAGCGCGTCAACGGTTCGATACCCACAGTCTGGGTGCACTTTTCTTCTTCTTTAATATTATCCATCGAGGTGTTTGTCACTCTAATAATTTTAGGAGTAAACAAAAAGGTATACGAATGAAGAACAAACGACGGTTCATTTTACGTATTCTTCAGTCTTCTATCCTTAATTTTCTTTGTAATTATTTTGAAAAAGAAACTTCACCAAGACTTTAAATAATAAAGGACATTTTTAAAACGTATACACTTGATAAAAACAATTTAAAAATACTAGAACACCTAACATGTTATCGAGTGTTCTTCGTAGTTAGAGAATGTTCTCTACAAACTTTTGGCAGCTGGTAACCTCAGTGGGTTAGCGAATACTACCGAAAGACACTTTAGGTCTAGACATGCCCCATTAGATGCAAATGCACGAAGTAAATATGTAGGTATGGGTACTGAGAAGTTTAAGTTATGGAGATTAAACCTAATTTTCTTTTCAATTGAAAGCATTGGTGAATACCTATGCATTTGGTACAGTTTGTGATTGTCAGCCTAGGTATTTTGTGTATTTTTCGTTTTAGAGATACCCTCAAAATGGACCCGCTTCTGTTGTATTATCTGAAATATCTGTTACTATTAAATACCTGCATATTTAGAGGAGACTGAAAGAGTATGCCTAAGAATGTTAATTTTCATTTGTATTTCCTGTAACTGGACTGATAAAGTATATTGAATTTTCATTAAATAGCATGAGAAGTCAATCCTCTGCATTATAAATGAATTTTGTGTAATTGGTAAACCGAGATTGAAAAAGAAATCCTACTAATTGCTCAAAAATCGTAAAGCACCGAACATATATGAAACATTTTTTTCGTGATGATCACCAATTTAGAATTATTCATCGTTATGCTTTGACGTTTCAGATATTTATACTCGGTTTTTATAATTCATTCAGTGTAATCAAACTATATTTATAATTAAGGGTTAATTTGTAATTAACTCTACCCCACCACACCAATGCACATTCATAATCCATTGTATAGGAAACTATTTCAGACTCAAATGTTTACAGGATGTAAATGAATGATTTCTTAGTACACCGATCTAGTTTTATACAGTAAGTTGTTTTTAAAGTAAGATAGAGTTAATTATACCATATTTTAATGAACGTTTATAAGTAATAATTTATTAGTGAACCATGTTATAAACAAAAAAGAATCTGATGTGTTCTCTTCACAAGACTTTCTCTACATCACTGTAACAAATTATTGTTAAAAAAACATATTCTTCTATCTACTTTATGAAAATCGGGATAAACATTAGCAGAAATTGTCTTAATTACTTTCTTTCTTTTAAGTAATAGGTAAACAAGGGAATACACCGAGCTAAAACGATAGTCAAATCTTTAAAAATCCAGTTGCATCTGCATTTTTTTGTGTAGTAAGTTTTGTCTATCTTTTACGGTTTACCAGTTCGCAAAATTCATCCAGAATAAAGAGGTTTTTAGAGGATATTCGCAGAAAATACAAGATATACATGGTATTTGCAATATCTTTAATACACGGTAATATCTAAATATGTTTAATATACGGTATTTTAATCAGAATTGTTACATACATTTTTGAGAAAATCAACATTTTCGAATTTTTTTCCATACAAATGGTAGTTTGGGGTGGGGGAATTACTCTCAAAATCTTCGTGTCGCATCCCTGGAAGTATTATATTTAAATACCAAGTTAGGTATTTTACCGACCTTTCGTTTTTGATTTATCGTGTTCACAGACACACGTACACACGGACAGACACACGGATATTTTTTTTTGAAAATGCCTTTTATTGGGTACAGGGGACCCTAAAACGTCTATTTACGGTGAAATCTCTGTATCGAATTTTTGGGGGGATGAAACACCTCTGTACACTATGTACATAGTACGTGTAGAGAAAGTAAAGATATCCAAATTAGCAGTTGGTTGTTCTCATACTAAAACTTATTCTACATATTTTCTGAGAAAACGGGTGAATAATACCATAAATATCATCTACAAAAAGAAAATAACTGTTTAAAACAAATATGGACAAAACCAAATAACAAATCTGATGTGTTCCATTCTCTACATCACGGTAACAAATTATAGTTAAAATACTTATTCTTCTATCTACTTTATGAGAATCGAGATAAACTTTAGCAGAAATAGTCTTATTTATTTGCTTCCTTGTGAATTGAAGGTAAATCAGGGAATACACTAGGCCAATACGATAGTCAAATGTTTTAAAAACAGGTTGCCATGTGTTTGAAATCCGTTTCTATGTATGACCAGGAGTTTGCATATTTTTGTGAGGAAAGTTTGAGTATTTTAAATGTGATACAAATAACAAGAATATCTCAGAAATAGTCAACTCCACGAAAACATTCGTATATCACATATATTGTGTAATTTAACCAGATTTACATTTATTTTTGTTTTTGTTTGTTTTGTTTTTGTCTATCTCTTACGGTTTACCAGTTATATAAAATTCAACAAAATTCATCCAGATTAAAGAGGTCTTTAGATGCTATTCCCAGAAAAATCAAGGTATACATTTAATTTGCCATGTAAATATCTTTAATATACGGCATTTTAATCAAAATCGTCAGAGCAATTTTGAGAAAATTAAAAGTTTCGGAAATTTTTCCATGTAAAGAGTAGTTTGGGTTCGGGGGATTTTCCTCAAAATCTTTATGTCGTATCCTTGGAATGCACTAAACTTGTATTCCAAGTTTGGTATTTTACCACCTTTCGTTTTTGACTTATCGTGTTTACAGACAAACGGATACACCTACGGACCTTTTTCTAAAAATGTTTTTTGTTTTAGATACAGGGGACACTAAAGCGTCTATTTCCGGCAAAATCTTGGGATTTAATTTTGGATGGAATGCAAAACTTGTTCAATACACAATGTATATATAGATTAGATAAAGTAAAAAACTACTTAAAAACAACAAACAAAAAAACAAAAAAAAAAAACAAAAAACATATGGCTTTGGAATACAAAAGCTGCTATATTTAATAAAAGTATTTATTTCTAGAGTAAAACTTCCCCTAAATTTTAAGTTTAGTGTAATGAAGATGAAGTGTTGAAAATTCACATACTGTGGCAATCAGAATCCCAGTTACTGCTAATTATACTTTATCAGTTAGGCACTCAACTTAACACAACCATTTGTGGTTGTATCAAATGCTCGAACACAATTGATCTATGGAATCACAACTATAATTGGAATTTCGAGCTGCAACTCATAACTGAACTGCACTCAGCACATTCAACTGTCAACTGCCTCACTCGTTCATTCCGTAACTTCCTAACTGCAATGTTTAACTGCCTACAAGGCGGCACGTTATGGTCTAGATGGAGAAAGTACTCGAAACTTCTGCAAGAAACCTTCTGGAGCAGTAATTACCCAAACTATGAGGAGTAGCGCAATTGGCTTTGTGCTGAAGGACCGGTCGTTAGCCGTGCCGGTCAAACTGTGAAGCCTCTCGTCAAGCAACTTGGGCTGCGGACAACACAACATGACGGATGCAGTCTCATTCTTACTCTCGCCACCATTTACATACAGTGGAGTGCCTTAGTGACAAATAAAGTGAACTTAATAGAAACTGGTGCACTCATTTGTTAATTTGGGCACTCCACGTAATACAGTGCTATACACTTTTGGTGCTCAAATACTAAAGTCACACTAACTTTCTTAGCAAACGCCATCCACTAAACTGATCTTTAATTCACTTCGTCTCCACACCGGTACTAATTGGCCCCTTTATAGTCCGTAGCAGGGCTCCGAAAGCTCTAGACTTAGCAATTACGGGAAAATTACGTTTTGCCCATTTAGAAAGATATTTCTCTGGAGAAGGAATTTTCTGGGTCTAGGGATAAAGAAGATAAGAAAAGTCTTGTAAGGAAACACACAAAGACCTTGGTTTGCCTAGCTATTGTGTACGTTCGCTCTATTGCTAGAGCGGGCCAGACAACCGCGCCTTCGGGCGGAAGGGGACTCAGCCGTCGTTACAGTATATAACTGAGCAGAGAAGTGTTGCATTCCACCTAAAATTCGATACTGAGCTAACACCGGAAATATATGTTTTCAGGTCAGCAAAAGCATTTTAAGAAAAAGTCCCTGTGTGTGTTCTTTCCTCTCTGTAGCCTAATAAATAAAATAAGAATAAACTTATGTGTAGCATTTTCCAAGGCTGCAACAGGAATATTAAAGAAAAGCACCCCAAAGTATCCTTTACGTGGACATTTTTTCGAAAATTACACAAAAAAAAAATAGAAAGAAAAACAGGTGGATCTCGTTGAAACTCACAATTTATGCCACTTACATTTTTGTGAGTTAATCGTTTCTGAGACATTAACTAGTCATTGATTTCAATTTTAAGAAAGACATTGCTAAAAAAGAAAGTCGTTATTATTCTTCTTTCTCCTGGAGTAAGAGAATGAAATGTCAATGCATCATCAGTGACCATCTCATAAAATATATTGTTTTAGCCTAGTATATTCCCTTATCCCCGCTTACCCACAAGAAAGTATGTAATACAAGTACTTCTGCTAATGTTTGTGTTGATATATGCAAGGTAGATAAGGTTTTGTAAGAATAGTTTGCTGCAGATTAGGTAGAGAAAGTCATGTGAGTCTAAATCATCTGATTTTTAAAAATGTATTTAGCATAATGTATTGCATTTTAAGCAATAATATATATATCTACATATATATAGATATCTATATAGATATAGATATCTATATATCTATATATCCCATTAAACAGAGAATCTCAATAAGAATGCCCAAAAAATTGAAAATGTCATCTTTTGGCAATTTTTACTTTCTCTACACGTACTATGTACACAGTGTATAGAGAAGTTATTGTATTGCACCAAAAATTCGATACCGAGATTTCACCGGAAATACATTTTTGGGTCCCCCTGAATAATAAAAAAGCATTTTTGGAAAAAGTTCCATGTGTGTGTGTGTGTGTTTCTGTGTATCTGTGGACAGCATAGCTCAAAACCGAAAAGACCGTTGAATACCAAACTTGGTATTTAAGTTTGGTATCTTCCAAGGATATGACACGAAGATTTTCAAGAAAATCTCCCACCCCCAACTACCCTTTATATGGAACTTTTTTCGAAACTTTTTATTTTCTTAAAAATGGTTCTAACAATTTTGTTTAAAAATATCGTATATGAAATATATTTACCTGACAAATAAAATGTATATTTTGAATTTTCTGGGAATAGCCTCTGAAGAGAACTTGATTCTGGATGAATTTCACGGAATTTTGCATAACTGCTAAACCGTAAGAGATGGGCAAAAACTTAACACACAAAAAATGTAGAGCACATTAAAACACACAATTTATGTTATATACGAGTATATATATATATTTTTTTTTTCGTGGAGTTGACCGTTTTTGACATTTTCCTTGGTTTTGGTTTCAGCTATGAAAGACTTATACTTTTCTCATACAGGAATTTGTCAACTCCTGTCCATGCATACAAACAAAGGAACTTCAGTCACATAGCAACCAGCTTTTGATTATTGGTTTAGCCTACGTTACTGCCTTATTTCCCTTCTGCTTACAAGGAAGCAAGTAATAAGACTATTTGTGCTAATCTTTTTCTCGATTAGCATGAAGTAAATAGATATATAAATAATTTGTTGCAGAGAGATAGAGAAAGTCATGTGAATAGAACACATCATATTTTTACTTTCTCTATACGCACTATATGCATAGTGTACAGAGAAGGTATTGCACTCCACCAAAAAATTTGATTCGAAGATTTCACCGGAAATATATGTTTTAGGGTCCCCTTTATCTAAAAAAAGCATTTTCGGAAAAAGGTCCGTGTGTGTGTGTGTCCGTGAACACGATAACTCAAAAACGAAAAGTAGGTAAAATACCAAACTTGGTGTTTAAGTTTAGTATCTTCCAGGGATGCGACACGAATATTTTGAGAAAAGTCCCCCCACCCCAACTACCCTTTACATGGAACTTTTTTCGAAAATTTTGATTTTCTCAAAAATGGCTCTAACGATTTTGATTAAAATTTCGTATATTAAAGATTTACCTAACAAATAAAATGTATATCTTGAATTTTCTGGGAATAGCCTCTGAAGAGTAGTTTATTCTGGATGAATTTTACTGAATTTTGAATAACTGCTAAACCGTAAGAGATGGACAAAAACTTACTAAACAGAAAATGTAGAGCACGTTAAAAAACATTTTTTTTTGTGGAGTTCATCGTTTGTGTAACATTTCTCATTTTTGGTTTCTGCTATTAAACATTTATACATCTTTCATACAGGAATTTGTCAACTACTGTCCATACAACCAAAGGAACTTCAGTGACATAGCAACCAGCTTTTGATTATCACTTTAACCTTTTATACTCCCTTATTTCACCTCTACTTACAAGGAAGCAAGTAATATGGCTATTTCTGCTAATGTTTTACTGAAGTAAATAGAAGTATAAGCTTTTTAAGAATACTTTGTTGCAGGGATATAGAGAAAGTCATGTGAATGGTGCACATCAGATTTTTACATTTAGTTATCTACCCTTAAATAACTATTTCAGTGTAGACCAATCCCTGTTTTGAAAAAAATGAGCATCAATTGAGGGGATCATATGTGTCATATTTTATATTTTCGTATTTCTCAACGAAAGGAAGAAGAGTTGATTAGTTTTAAATGGGGAATATTTTGAGTAATGTAATAGTGGCTGAATTTTAAACCGATGAACGTCATTGTTATATGAAACCGCTGACAGTTTCTATATTGGTATAGTTTAGTCTCATGCAGTAATTTACAAAACAAGCTAGTGAATAGGCAAGATTAGATAACCTGGAAACCAGTGATTTGTGAGCGTACACCATCGCTATCTAGCTTTATGTGATGTGAAACTATAAGTAATCAGAGATCGACGCTTGATCACAGTTTTTGTTTAGTATTTTGCTCGCTTATCAAAAGAGCTGTCTGAACCTTTTATGTAGGAAGGTAATTAACATGCCAACAAACCACGTCCACTTCCAGATAAACGTTATTCCACAAGTAAAATAGGTTAATACTTTGCTGTAGCTACCAATAGCATTGTATGGTTTTGGCGATATGTTGTCTTTGTTTTCCTTACACTTGTATTACATACCTATCAAAGTTAACTAACTATGACTAGTCGTTTGTATTTACTCTATATACTTGTTTTCCTACAAACTTAGTTGTGTAATTGTAACGGTATTATCTGATACTCTAAAAGGAGTATTGGCCAGAATTTCAGAGTATTCTTTTTCCTCATAGGTATTGTGGCTGCTCTGGACAAATTCAGTGTTCGGTATTTATTCCTGAAAATCATATTTAATAGAAATGCTTGTTAACTTACGGAAGCTTTGCAAAATTCACACTCATCTTAATATAATTGCTGTAACCGTAAATAAAAATATTCTTTCAATTTTCATTTTGAATCTGAATTAAATCATGGGCTATGAAGAAGACGAGAATTAGATTAAAAATCTGATGCGTTCCATTCACATGACCACTTTTACTATCTGTTCTCATATTAGAAAAGATTATTCTTTTATCTACATAATGCTAATCAAGATAAACATTACCAGAGATGGGCTTATTGTTTAGTTCCTTATAAGTGGAAAGGGAATTATGGAAAAGGCTAAAGCGACAGCGAAATCTTTTGAAGCTAATTTGATTATCATTGAAATTTGGTTCTCCATGACCAGGAGTAAAATAAAAGAGATATTGAATGGATGAGAGCTTCCCGCTTGAGGAATGTGCAAGTATTTTATAACTGAAACTAAAAACGGATTATCTCGGAATTGGTTAGCTCTACAATAAATGGACATTACATACATTGCGTTTAACGGGATCTATATGTTTTGTGTAGTAAGTTTTGTCTATCTCTTACGGTTTACCAGTTATTCCATAGTCATTCAAAACGAAAGGGACATTCCCAAGAAATTTAGGGTACACATACATTTGATTTCCAATGTAAACATGGTTAATATACGGAATTTTTATCAAAATCGTTAGAGCCGTTTTTTAGAAAATGGAACATTTCGAAAGATGTTAATTTGTAAAAGCTACTTGGGCTGGGGAGGTTTTTCTGAAAATATTCGTGTCAATTCCTGGAAGATACTGAACTTAAATACCAGGACTTTTCATTTTTGAGTGCGAGCCTCAGAATAAGTTATAGTACTGCTATAATGCGGCAGAGATCATGTGAAACGGTAATGATAGATAAGGATAGGTTAGGATAGGAAAGGAAACGACAGGATAAGTAACGGATGCAATTCGCTTTGACCTATAAAATATTTTGTTCTTATGCTCCTTGAAGCATATTAGGTAAAGCAGACAGTGGACGTCAAGTTGTCACAACAGAGATGAGGCTAGGCAGGGTTCTTCACATTTCCAGATTGAAACTCCCCAGCGGCGGCTAATATAACGGGCATCCCAAAGAACAAACCCTAAGCCAGAGGATGAAAGTGACCAGAGAGCATTTTCCGGCCATGCAACTTCCAGCCCCCGCTGACACATAGAATCCTGTTAAAAAAAATATGGGTGAAGTGAAATGAAAGGGCAGGGTATTCGAGGGATGTTAAACATCGTCCCTGTAGTCGCCTGGTAACCCGGAGACTCCTCCTTCCCCATCCCAAAAATATAGGCGAAGAAGGCCGAGAATGCCGATCACGGTGGCCGTGCTCGCTAAAGTGTCTCGCTTGGGCGCTTCGTGGTGCACAGGATCGTGGGTTCGAGTCCCGCCTTGGGCATGGGTCTCTCTATGTTTGTAAATGTGTATATGTTTGTATATGTATATGTAAAAGGAAAACGTTAAGAATAATGTCTACTAAGGAAATATAGGAAACTGGAAAAAAGGAATACAGCGCCGGAGTCCTGACAAGCCTCCGGAACTGTATTTTTGTTTAAAAAAAAAGAATGGACTGTTTTCGAGATATTCCGGATTATTGGTTTCAATTTCAAGCCGCTCAAACTTTCCTCAAACGTGAATATATTTTTTTCTCGTTTTCCTCGTTTGTTTATTCCTGGCAAGCAAAGATTGCAATTTCAATTATTTCACATAGCGACCGGCTTTTAAAGAACGAGACTACAAGGAAGCTAATAATAAGACTAATTCTACTTATGTTTATCTTGATCAGCATGATGTAGATAACAGGTTGATATTCTGAATAAAAGATTTGTTTGCCGAACAGCTAGAGGACATAATGTGAATGAAACACATTAGACTTTTACTTTCTCTACATGTACTATGTACATAATGCATAGAGAAGGTATTGTATTGCACCCGAGATTTCATCGGAAATACATGTTTTGGGACTCCCTGAATAAAAAAAAAAAACATTTTTAGAAAAATATCCGTTTGTGTATGTCTCTGTGGGCAGCATAGCTCAAAAACAAAAAGTCTGTAAAATACCCAAACTTGATATTTATGTTCAGTATCTTCCAGGGATGCGTCAGGAAAATTTTCAAGAAAATGCACCCACATTTTGATGTTATGAAAATGGCTCTAAGGATTTTGATTAAAAATCTGTTATGTTTAACAGATTTACATGACAAATAAAATGTATATTTTGAATTTTTTGGGAATAGCCTCTAAAGTTCTCTTTATTCTGGATGATTTCTTTTTAAATTTGCATAACTAATAAACTGTAAGAGACAGAAAAAAACTTACTATATAAAAATGTAGAGCTCACTAAAACAGACTGTTTATGTCATATACATTGTTTCCCCTGGAGTTGGCCGCTTTCGAGATATACCTTGTTATTGATTTCAATTTGAAAATACCTAAACTTTTCTAATACGAGAACTTATCAACTCCTGACCATGCAAAGAAATGGAATTCAATCCCATAGCAACCACACTTTAAAACACGTGACATCGGTTTGCCCAGTGTATTCCCTTATTTCCCTTCTACTTAGAAACTAAGTAATAACACCGTTTCTGTTATTGTTTATCTCGATTAGTATAAAGTGGATATAAGATAAGCTTATTAACGATAATTCGTTACAGAGTTGTAGAGAAAGTCATGTGAATGGAACACATCAGACTTTTAATTTTTATTTAGGATTACAATGTTATTTTAAAACCTTAGGTAAGTAAGTAAATCAAGTTATTAAGGAAGTTTAACCCTTTCATTATGATTTCAAGATACATGTTTTGTTTTACTCAATTCACCCTTCACAATCCGATCCAATCCACGAATAATCTTTTATAAGAAAGCTTGTTTGTGGAACAACTAGAGAAAGACATGTAAATGGCGCACAAAATATTTTTAATTTACGAGTATCAGGAAATGCAATTATTTTAATAGCAAAATCCCTGTTCATACACTTATATTTGCTGAGAATGATTTGCAAAGAGTCGTTTTAAAATTAAGCACGATTGCAGTAAATTACAACCTAGAAATTTCCTCAACAGAAACAAAAGATATTACCCTATGTAATAAGGAAATAAAAAGGAGCAGAAATAATGCTGAATGAAATGACATTAAAACAGGTTAAATATTTTAGTTATCTGGGTGTTTCTATAGTGGGCAATAGGGAAAATGACATAAACAATATATTACATAAATTTCCGCCCTGTAAAGAAAATTGGGGAAGAAGGTAAGGAAAGAAATGCATCTAAAAACTTAAAAAATATTGGCTGCACCTGCATTACAGTATGGCTCAGAAATATTGACTCTAAGCAAGGAAGCAATAAAAAGAATAAAAGCTGCAGTATTGAAATGATTTGTGCCAGGATATACTTTAATGGATAGAAGGGAAAAGATATTCGAGTAATTACAAATAATTAGTCTCACAGATAAAATAGAAAAATATAGGAGACAATGATATGAACATCTCTGTAGAGTGAATACCATTAGAATGTCTCGAGAAAGTTAAAGAGTTGTCGACCGAGGTGGGGAAAAAGACAACATAAGGAAGCTATGGGTGCAGGAGCTATAATAATCGGAACCGGTACGAATCAATAAGGTTTAATTCTTGAAAGTAGTAGAAGAAGAATATGTAAAGAAAGAGAAAGAGAGAGGAGCGAGAGAGGGAAAGAGAGGTAGAGAGTTGGTGCAGGCAGAGAGGGACTTTTTCATTTAAGATTCTCGCAGTTTGGTAACTAAATCATGCCACAAAAATTGTATTCCAATGTAACAAACTTATTATATTAGAAGACTAATAAAAATATTGTCCTTATTGGAAGACCGATGATGGTCTTGAATTTCTTATGTAATGTTTCTTTCATTAAAAAGTTGCTGCAACAAGAGACAAAACACAGGAAGTTTTTTTTTTTTTTTTTTTTTTTTTTTTTTTTTAAATACCGGAGTCTGGTCAGGACTCCGGCGCTGTATCCCCTATTTACATTCCCCCCTGTGTGATTACTGGTTTTACTGTTCTTTGACACAAACACATACACATTGCACAAGCATATAGCACCCATGCCCAAGGCGGGACTCCAACCAACGATCCCCTGCCCACGAAGCACCAAAGCGAGACGCTTTAGCGAGCGTGGCCATGGGGAGCGGCGGAAGTTCAGCACCAACGTGCAGAAGAAGCAATAACAAGAGAGCGCTGCCTTGGGCGGGGAGGTAATATGGAGCTATAAATCACAATAAATGTTCCGTGCAGGTGCTATTGCGCGGTTGTTTCCTTCGCTTCACTACCAGATTGCACTTTACATGTGGCAAGCGTCAACATATCGATAGTTTGTGCTTCTCAATATTCTCCATCTGTCTTCATGCGCAAAACTATATTATGTAGATGTGTCGCACAATAGGAAACTATCGTTCGTAACTCACGTTTGTAACAACATAGAGCAAGATCAAGGTTCAGAGCAAGATCAAGGTTCAATTCGCGTGACCTAGGCTACCAGACCCGTGGATTTTTTCGAGGGTTTCCCCGGTCGCCAGACGAATGTTAATGACGTTTTTTGCATCCCCTGAATTTCCTGTCCCTTTAATTCGTTTCCATTATCATTTCATTCATCTTTCACCCCGTTAGTTTCTTTAAGAGTTGGAAGTGTGTGCGATGGCGTTTGATGCGGTGTAGTAGGAAAAGGGATGCTCAAAGGTACTATTTCCTTCTTTCGATTTCGGCTGGTTGCCGGGATGATGGCCGCTCTTGGCGGATGCGTTGAACCTGGTGGGGTGGTGGACCCGGCCTACCTGCCGTCTGTCGAGGTGCTTCAGTGTGGAGTCTGTAGGGACTCTGCCATTGCTGAGCCGCCGCTCCTAATTCCGGCTGCCCGATGTATTCTCTTACCTCACCTCTCCCCGCTGGGAGTGAGACGTAGGTACACTAATTTCAGGTTCAGTGCAGGTGCAGTAACTTCATCGGTGCGGAGTCCCCTCCGCATCCTATTCCCATAGAAGAGCAAGGACTTCCATATCTGACGTTGCTGTAAACATTGTTTTTTTAAACCACGAAAATATTCCGCGCTATTTCTCAAACACCCTAGTTGCGTACCCCCTTAAATATGAGATATTCGGGTTGTGTATGGAACATTTTCGTTCCCACCTAAATAAACTGAGGACCGACCACTAAGTCGTGCAATACGACTTGGCAGGTATGGTATTGGTGAATATTGTAACAATTTGTTTTCCGCGGCTTTTGTTGCGGAAGAAATGTCTTTGCTATGGCTTCGAAATCCTTATTCTACTAAATAGGCTCATTTTCTACTGAACCTACTCCTCCTTTTTCACCGCTTTCTTGTTTCGCCAGATATTTCTCAAGTTCACATTACACTCCATGAGTTTGTACCTCACTGGTGTCTTCTAGTAGTGCTTGAGTGTGAATAATAGAACGTATCGTTCAGCTTCGAATGAACACGTTTGGTCGCATGCGTCGTTCATATCAGAAAAGAAGAACAATATTTTGCTGGAAATTTACATTTAGGCTCGATGTAATTGTTCTAACACAATCGCTTCGTCGTCTGGTTGAACGGTCATAATGTCGTGTTCGCAAGCCGTGTCACAGTTAGCCGTGTATCCGTAACTCGGATGTTTTATTACAGCGCCTCAAGCCATCCACTACTAATATTTGCGGTATTTCAAACTATAATAATAATAATAATAATAATAATAATAATAGTAATATTAACAACAAAATCTGTAACGCAATTGAACTTTCTCTCTTCTTTTTTTTTTTCATTGTAGCCTAATGTACTCTAACCTGGCTGGTCATATTGGATAAGAATGGCATTGGTGAAATGATACTCAAAAGATCTCGGAGTTCATTGAACTTAGTTATTCGACATTCTCAGGGAAAGCTCCGAAAAAAACGTATCCGAGTATCTCAACCTAAGCGAAATTCGAATTCGCAACCTGATGAATGTGAGGCAGACACGCTGCTACCACATTAACTAGCTAGGCGGTCTAGCAAAACCCTATAGGTGCACAATGCAGCCGGTATTGTGGCCAGTAAAGCGTAGTTAACGTTACCTAAAATAATTTCCTTCCTTCCTTATTTTTTTCGGTTTCTTTTTCTACCTTTCTTTCTTTTTCTGTTTACCCTCCTTGTTTGCTGTACTTTACTTCCCCCTCCAGGGCTTGGAATTAGACGCCTTTTGAGCAGCAGAGGCCGTGTATCAGAGAGAAGCTGGGATGGGTGATCAGCCAGAAGTCTGGTATGAAATTGAGGAAGTGGGTGATATAAAATAATGGTGAAGGAGATGACAGGAAAGATAACAGAGGAATTGTGGAATGGATGGCGGGAAAAATCCGGAGAACCCGTAGAAACCCCACTCAGACGATGCTTCATCCACCATATATCCTTCGTGCGATCCTCTGGGGTCAAGCCCGGGTGGTCTAAGTAGAACCACGGTACCGCCCGTGACCTAAGAATACGTTTTTACTTTCTCTACACTATGTACTATGTAGTGTATAGAGAAGGTATTGCACTCAACCCAAAAATTCGATACCGAGATTTCACCGGAAATATATGCTTTAGAGTCTCTTGTAACAAAAAAAAAAAAAAAAATATATATATTAAAAGAAAAAATCCGTGTGTCTGCGTGTCTGTGAACACGATAACTCAAAAATGAAAAGTCGGTAAAATATCAAACTTGGTATTAAAGTTTAGTATCTTTCAGGGATGCGATACGAAAATTTTCAGCAAAATCCCCATACCGCAAATTATCCTTTATATGGGAGTTTTTTTCGAAATTTTTGATTTTCTTAAAAATGGCTCTAACAATGATATTCGTTCTGAAGCAAACTTTTATATCATCGAGATCTTTGTAACATTTTAGTTCTCTGGTTAAGGCTTATTGGACTTCTCACATAGCCGAAGGTTCTAGCGCAAACCTGCATCTGGAATTTCTTCAAGGCTTGCTGACGGGGTGTGCATCTTTAGACAGAGCCACTTTGACTGAGCAGGGAGGCCAATGGCAGAAGTTGTCTTAAAAAATAAATTACTTGCACTAGAGAGGCGCTGTATCTTGTGCCACACGACACTAACCACAGCCACATACAGGAGACCTTGGCATATTTGCCTAAACTTTGCACCCTATATTTTACCTGCCACATGTACTAGTGCATTTTGAAAATAAAACTACAACCAACCGTAGAAGTACTATTACTGGAAGAACAGTGTGGCACCCGCAAAAGATCATGTAATGATGCCATATTTACACTGAACCAGATTATGGAAAAGAAGAGAGAATTTAATGAACCACTGTAGCTTTTATTTTTAGACTACGAGAAAGCATATGACCAGGTAAACCGTGCAAAAATATGGGAGAAATATATTACAATAATATAAAATACTATAATATAAAACCCAACTTAGTCAATGCCATTAAATCTCTGTATATCAATAATAAAATATCTATTAAGACCAACAGTAATACAACAAATATAAATACCCTCCAGATAAATAAAGGACTTAGACAAGGGTGTGGATTATCAACTCTGCTGTATGTATGTATGTATATATATTAAAAATATTCTGAAAAAATTGGCTTATAAAAGATCCGAAAGGAATTAACTTAAGTAAAGAAAAAAAAAAATAAAATCAAAAGTGTTTGCTGATGATCAATTATTACTAGCAGATTCTGAAGACAACTTGCAAAGATCGGTGAATAGCCTGAATGCTATAACAAAGCTATACGATGTGAAAATATCATCTCGGAAAACCAAATCAATGGCCATGTATGGGAAACATCAAAGACGAGTGAAAATAATAATAGATAACAAAATAATAGATCAGATTTCCACTTTTTATTACCTGGGATGTCAGATAATAATGGAATGAATGACGACCTAGAAACAATATTGTAAAATACAACAAACTGAATGGATGTATTAAGAAATATTTTGGAAGGAGCATGAGAACTGAAGTAAAACAGAGATTATATAATGTAGTCTGAGATATGGAAGTGAAATCTGATCGCTGAGAAGCCAAGATAAACGAGGACTAGAAGCAGCACACATGTATTTTATACGTTATCTGGTAGGGAAGACTAGAAGAGACAGAGTTAGAAATCAAGACTTAAGAGCACAGTTGGGAGTCGAGAATGTAGTAGGTGAAACATGTAACTACTGGAAGAAATGGAAAGAACATGTAATGAGAATGCCCCCTTGTAGATTACCTAAGCTAGCAATGTTTTATAAACCTAAGGGTACAAGAAACTTGGAAAGACATGTATTAGTCATCTCTCATTGACTGCTGTCTTAGAATAGGTTGTTGAGCGATAAAAAAATTAGTCCCTCATTTAACAAATTATTGGTTGGTTGGTACATTCCGGAAGGGGTTACAGGCTACAGTCCCCTTTGGACTTAATGTGCTTCAAATTCCAGGAGGATAAGGTTGCATGAGCTTATTATAGGCAGGCGGCCGAAATCGCACCGCGTGGAAAGAGCCTTCGAGGTGGGTCCTTAACATGCATAATTCTAGAAATTCTTTTCCTCCACGCCAAGAGACAGCTCCCATAGACGACTCCAACGCCACCCCTCTGCGAGAGCTGAATTTTCAAAGATTAAATTAGATTAGAAAGTATTCTGTAGGTTCGTTTAGGCCAGGAAGCCACTGGACGTAGAACTTGTCAAGCACATTTATCATCACAGAAGGGCACCACCTGAAGCCTGTCCACTGAAAGAAGCCGATTGGAATGAAATGGAGATGAAAGGAAGGGATAAGAAGTAGGGGAGGAATTGTGAAACCTCCCCGTTATTTGCCTAGTGACCCAGGATACCTTTCCGAAGAAAACCATGATTCAGAGAGGTCAGCCGTGGGAATTGAAGCTATAACCTCCCGAGTACCAGTTCCAGACGAAACGGCTGGTATCTATTCTAGTATAAAGAAAGAAGTTTTGTGTTTGTGTAAGTAGGGTATATCTCTAAAGTCGCAACCGATTTTAATAGTTGTTTCACTATTGGAAAACCCCAATGGTTCTAACGGAGCTGAGATTACAATCACATTCATTTCATTTTATAAAATAATAAAATATTTGCGAAGCCCTTGTATTCGAATCGGAACATACTGGAGTTTTTAAAAATATCCTTGTGAAAAAGTCTGGAGTTTTAGTTGAAACACTAGATCAGGAATAGTTGCTCCATTTGCCTTTAATATCTTTGATCATAATAGCGGGTTTAAATTTGGACAAATGTTTATAGTAGCGGTGTTCTTTTGTTGACTGCTTGGGTTACTCTGTTTTTTTTTTTTTTTAATAACATTCACTGTTTTTTCATACTTCAAGACTCTAGGAATGACAGAGAATACCCGAGTCTTGGTATTATTTGAAGGCACGATAACTACTAGACTGCAGAAGGCGTCAAATAAAGTTGTTTTTATTGTTGTTTACTTCAAAGAGTATAAATAGTTGAACTCTACAGAACAGGCTAATCCAACTTGGGAGCTCGCAAAAAAGAACAGCTAATTACTCATTACTGACACTATTCTGCCCTTATTATTCAATAAGCGGGGAACTGAGGGCAAGCTATCGTCACAGCTGAATTAATTTTCAAAGTATTGGCAGGAAAAGCAAGCGCTGTGCATGACCTTAACCAGTGACTCCTGTTATTATTATGCTACACCTCCGGCCCTACTAAGAGGTTTGTAGTCGAGAAGATCCGTGGCGTGAGTACTCTGACTCACACAAGTCGAGTTGTAACAGCCTGTTGCAGCAGATATACAGCCGGTTACATTTTATTGTAAGGAGTGTACATAGTTGGCCATGCTGTAAAACTTCAGCAAGCAGAAGACGGAGTGTAAAAAGTCGCACTCGATCCTGTTTTACATTTGTTTATTTAATCGCCGGGCATTATATACCGGGATACATATAAGGCGAAACAGCATCAAACCTCTGAATTACGGTTATTCGGATTATAACGATGTAAACATTGAAGCTTATGGGTGCCAATACCTTCTAATAACTGTCATGTAAAAAAAAAGTTTCACTTTACTTGATTCGTATTTGTTGTAATTAAGGCGATTATCTGGTAAAGCAAAGAAAAAAAAAAGTGTAAAGAGAAAAACGGACATAACAAATCAATAAATCGAATTCTTATATTAACTAAGTAAATTATTTTTCTTGGTGATCTCAGGCTCCAAAGACATAAACTTAGTGCTCTGGGAACGCGGAATCTTATTACTTACAGTAAGAGTTTCTGCATTAAGTGCAAATTATACAGATTTCATGCTACGAAATGAAATATAAGGTAAACGACTTAAAATTTAAATCTACTGTAATTATCTAAAAAAAGTTGTTGGGCACCACAAAAATGAAATGATGCGCTCACAAAAACCAGCATCGTCTTCATCATGTCGCAACATGTCGATGCAAAAGTCACGCCGTATGACCTTATCCTCTTCACTCAGAAACTGCAACATCTGTAATCTGTAAGGCATCATGTGCAGTCGCTTCCGCAAGATTTTCCATACAGTTTGCCGTGTTATTTGTAATTGCATGCTTGCCCTAGATGTCGATTTCTGTGGGCTTCTTATGCAGGCAGAACGAACACGTTCAACGTTTTCTTCCGAAACTCTTGGTCTTCCCGAGCTCTTCCCTTTGCACAAACATCCCGTTGTCTCGAATTTTCTATACCAGTCGTAGATTGACTGTCTAGTCGGTGGCGTTTTGTGGTAACGTGTTCTAAAATGTCGTTGGACAACAGTTGCTGATTGCGTTCTAGCATATTCCAACACGCAATATACCTTTTCCACAGGATTTTCCGCCATTTCAGCTTCTGTAACAACAAATAAAACACTACAGCGTTACCAATAGTAAGAAACAAAACTTTGAGAGTTTCTCAACATACCTCCAAAATAATTAGGTTGCTATCTCTAATAGTTTTTATTTTACAGGCAGTTGAAGCTGTCTATTTCTTTTGTAGTAACCCTGTATATATCGCATAACATATATTGCTCTCGTGTCTCGCTGGAAAAAGACCGTAGAATTTGATGGCGATTATGTAGAAAAATAAAGTGAGCAGACAAAACATTATTTTTGTAAAATAAATACTTTTGGAGAAAAAAATATGAGGCATTATTTAACGGACAACCCTCGTAGTAATGTTTCCTGCTTTCGTCCAAATTAACAAAGGTCTAAAATACAAGTGTAACATATATTGCATAACATTTGATGACCTGCGGAAGAAAGACACTTTAACCCCTGCCAAAGTATTGGTACATAAATAATAAATTTTATGGTCTCATATCTAGAAATTACTATTGCTTCTACTGCTATTAGAATCAAGTTCTTTAACAAACAGTTCTCGTAATAGGTTTTTTAAGGTTTGCTCTTAGTCTTAAGTGTACCCACTTCATAATAAGTATATGGCCTATTTTCGTTTCTGCAAAATTGCAATTACTGTGATACTGAAGTTACGCTACCATTAAAAAGGTGAATAAACACAAATGAAACTGTCGTGTTTGTGTTGTATCACGAAGCACACGTGTAGATAAGTAATCACAAATAAAACAAGTAATCATATAAAAGCCCCAGGCATCCAATTAATTCCCAGTGGTTTGGTGGTTTTGTATGCCAGCATAAACCTGTTAGTGAATTAACGCCCGTTCGAGTTGCCAATTCACAAGCTGTTGTGGTTTGTGTTCCCATCGGCAGAAACTTTTATGACCGTCTTTCTTATAGAAATTAACAAGGTTTATAAACTTTTATTCCGCAAATAAGCGTGCTGAGAAGGTTGAAATGAAATGAAATTGAGTTTTATTTGTGGAATATCTAAAACTTCCATGGTTCTCAGCCTGTTTAATTTAGGGTGTGATAAACCACTTAATTTTGTTCAGATATTTCTTTTTAGGCTTGAGGTTCTTTTGTGTGCCGTTAATATACGACACGGACCAATGGCTTTACTTCCCATCCGATAGAAGCCATGAAAAGAATTTTTATACCTGGAAAAAAACAAACAAACAAAAAAATCACCCTCCACCAGGTTTGAATCCGCGGCTTTGGGAACCAGACTCTAGCATGTTATACCTAGGCCACGGAGGATGACAAAAAAGTTGATGGTAAAGCATATATATAAAAGCCAACTTGATGTATTGCAAAAACACTGCATTTTACCCTTCTTAAAGAGCATTTTGCGCATTACAATACGTTCGTTTTAGAATTTTATCTAGCTTAATCTCTGGTGGCTCATATCGGACGACGAATGAACGAAATGGGCAATGTTACTCAGGTGACCCCAGGGTTCATAGGGCCTAGAGGGTCGCACTGTGGTTTCTCCAGCTTCCCCCGCCATCGCATTCCACCGATGCTCCATCTTTATTGCATGTATCATCAGTTTCATTGCCTGCGATGACATAAGTAGTAAAAGCGGGCGTTAAACACTGCAAAAAATGCCTAGAGTTATTCGGCATTTGTTTTCTCAGGATAAGGGAGACCCCTGAAAAATTAACCCCAACCGAGATTTTAGAGTTTGCTTCTTGTGTTGTGTGCAAATTTAAATGAGATTACTCACTTGTTGGATATGGGTATACAAATACTCTGTGTTACAAGTGTGAATGCTACTAACCCTAGCAATAACCTTCATTTAACAACTGCTTGCTATCAGATGACCAGATTATAAATGCAGTAAGTAAATCAGATGCTTATATCAACCTGGGGCTATAATCAGTTTCACAATTGAATTAAAATAAAGCAATGAATGTTTCTGTGTTCTGGTAGCTAGTGTGATAGTCCTCAAGTCCAAAGGTCAGGGGACCAAGGTTGGAATTTTTCTTTAGCCAGAATTATTTCCCATTCTTCCGAAGGTCTGAAAGTATAATTGAATGTGTGTGAATTTAATTCAATTTATCAATTAACACCACCTAAATATGTGTGTATGTGTGTATATGCATATATGAAAACAAAAATAAATTAAGGAGGAAGAAAATAAAAAAAAAAAGAATGAATAACGAACAAGAAAAATATGTTTATAATTATGGTAGTTTTCCCACATATATTTGTGCTGATTACAGATTAAATTATCATATAATTGACAGCAAACAGCTACTAGGGGAGAGATATATACTTTTGATCAATCAGGCACACGCTGGCCCATTAAAATAAACATTGGATCATTAAAAAAGAAGCCAAGAAAGATGTAATATAGAAATATTTAGGAAAGCTGGCCCATAGAGAATAAATAAATAAAGGTTCTGAGATGGAATTTTTATGAGAGCATTTAGTGCTATTTTTTGCAAGGAGATTCCCTCAAATCCACGCTCTCTTTCAACAGCAATGTTGCACTGTGTGAGTGTCAGTGATCGACTGACAACGAGATCACTTTTCGAGCTGCAGTACCAAGCATTGCACCGCTATAGCATTCGTTGCGAAAATGTTCTTTGATCTGCTAGCTTGCGGCCAGCCTTGGCTTTGGTCTACTAGTCTGTGAGCATTCCTATCTTTGGCCTGTTAGCTTGTAGCCTGGTTTTGGTCTTCTAGTTTGTGGTGCGGCCCGATTTTAAGCCAACTTTAGTCATATGCTGCGTATGGTGCTGCCTAAGTTTGGTCTGCTGGTATGTGAATCATCCTGGGTTTAGTTTGTAGGTTTGAGGCCCAGCCTGTGCTCTTGTGGTACTCCCGAGTTTGGTCTGCTAGTATGTGGGTCGACCTGACTTTAGTCTGCTAGCATTAAGTCGATCTAAGTTTAGTCTGTTGGCTTGAGACCCAGCCTGGCTTTGGTCTGGTTGCTTGGTCGTCTAACTTGTGTTCCAGTTTGGCTTTGGTCTGCTGGTTTGTGCCCGGCCTGGCTTTAGTCTGCTACCATTAAGTCGGTCTAAGTTTAGTCTGTTGGCTTGAGACCCAGTTTGGCTTTGGTCTGGTTGCTTGGTCGTCTAGCTTGTGTTCCAGTCTGGTTTTGGTCTGCTAGTTTGTGCCCCGGCCTGGCTTTAGTCTGCTAGCATTAAGTCGGTATAAATTTAATCTGTTGGCTTGAGACCCAGCTTGGCTTTGGTCTGGTTGCTTGGTCGTCTAGCTTGTGTTCCAGTCTGGCTTTGGTCTGCTAGTTTGTGCCCCGGCCTGGCTTTAGTGAGCCAGCTTGTTACTCCGACTGGCTTTGGTCCGCTAGATTGTGGCCCGGTCTGAATTTGATTGTTAGCTTGTGTGGACTGGGCTAATTTTGGTATGCCAGCCTGCGGCTCGGCTTGGCTTTGAAGTGCTGGCTTTCGGCCCGACGGCACTAGCTTTTGCCCGGCCGGATTTGGTCTGCTAGTTTATGGTTTCACCACACGCTCTAGCTTGTGGTCTGAATTTGGCACGCCAGCTTGTGGCTCGACCCTGTCTTTTGAGTGCTGCTTGCAGTACAGCTGGGCTTGGTGTGCTTAATTTATGTTATGCAGGAAATCTGCGCAATATAGTTATCTATAACTTGAGAGCAGACGAAAAGGCAAGGGACCCCTAAATAGGCTGCAATTACTTGAGGCGAGGGAAAATTCACAGTTCCAATGATTGAATGAGATGCAAATAGATGAAAAGCCAAGGAGCTGTCAATAGGCTCTAGTTGAATGAGGAGGCTCAAACTTCTCTATTTTAATTTTAAAATGGACTGCAGTCAAGGAGTCAGCGAGTCAAGGCGTTCATTTATAATTTCCGGATAGTTGAAGGATTAAAGTCTATGTTACGCCTACAGAAAGGGCTGAGAATAGAAGACAGCACAAGATGTTCCAGTTACTACAGAAATTCCAGGTGCCGCCGAAATTGAAATAGCATGTTATTTGTGGACGATCTTTAGCTGCTGTGGTTCTCAACGTCCCATTCTAAATTGGGCATGAAAGACCACTTAATTTTGCTCAGAGGCCTCTCTATCAGGCTTGAGGTTCTTTTACGTGCCGTAAATCTACAGCATGGGACCAACGTCTTTACTTCTCTTCCGAAGGAAGCCATGCTAAGCATTTTTACACCCGCTGGGTTTGAACCCACGATCTTTGGTATATGAAGTTAGCATGGTAACCATTATACTACGGAGAGCGACCAGGTGCTGCCGAAATAGTGGCCTGGAACTTAGCTGGCAAATAAAAAGAGCTTATCCATAGCTTCTGATGAAATATGAAATGATTCCTTTTCAAACGAGTCTCAAGAATAAGATTTATTGTCCCATTCACATTACAGTGACCACTTAAGTATGCGCTTACCCGTTGGGCCAAAACATTTAACCTGTGCATTAAATTCTAACATATTACGCATATGGAAATCAGCGATAGTCATTATAATCACTAGGCCCATAAAGGACCTTACTCTACCTACCAGTCCATTAGACCGGTTGCCCTGCTAGAATGCCTTCTGTTCGCAAAGCTACGCTCCTTCCTTGGAGTTCGAAGCAACACCAATCAGGATCAGTTTGGATCAAGTTCTTACATTGCACTTAGGAACTGTTGCATACATTGATCAGATTTGTTGGAGACGCATAGACACACGCGCGCACCCACACATACACATGACTGCAGCTTTGATGTTTCTCTAACATTGCTAAACAGGGATCTCAAAACATCAATCTCCGTCCTCAAAATTGAATTTACAGTACTGATTACACACCCTCGCTAATTGCTATAGGTAGGTTTAGTGAAATTATAAGCGTTTGCGATGCTACTGCCATCTAAAGTAGTAATATTCTACTTAGCGAAGCAAGATCAAACTAAAATATTCAGTAGTAAGCCAAATGATCCAGTGCATTGTACTTAACCTGCAAATGTAATAAGCGACAGCTTTACCAATGATGAGCACGCTTTTTCTTTTCGTGATGAGCCATAAAATAAACAGTAAATGAACGACATTAAAAGAGCACTGCAAAGTAACAGAATTAGCAATCATAAAGGAAAACTTAATAAAAGGAACAACATTAGCCGCCGGTGATTTTCCCGCTTCAATAGAAAAGCGACGGCAAATATGCTGCTGGGTAAATAACTCTCTGTTCTACTTATGCACTACAGAGAGAATAACCACATTTTTTATCACTTAGTCATTATTAGTTGCATGTTATTGATGTTGTTGAACAAGGGAAATCGCTGTTAAACAAAGGCTACCTTTACACTTACACACAGAATGGCTGTTAACATCTGAACAATGGTAGAATATATATTTTATTTATTTTATATTTATGTTGAAGAATTGGGAATATGTACATTTGTTGTAATGGTTGTCGAAATACAAAAACAATGTTCATTTCAGTATTGCATTTGAAGTTTTGATTTCAATGAAAAGTATCAAAAATAGTGTTTTCTTCCGCTTCGCTCATTGGAACTCTAATTTCGCAGCAATAGCATTCATTACTTCACTCGCTGAGGTGTCGGAACACAGTAGCTCTGTAATTTCTTGCAATAGTAGTACTAATTGGACATCGCAACTGTCGTCACTGTAACCATATTTATGTCGCATCACTTATTAACTGCTCATTCTCGAGTACACTTTATCTACCAAAGTGATGGCTTCTGGAATGTTTGCAGGATAACAATCTCGTTTCTGTCATACCGCTTCTAGAATTTGCGTTGGACGAGAGTGCTCTTTCCTTTCCTTATCTCTTCAACCCGCAGTCGGTCCATCGCCTTCCATGCCTTACCTTCTGGCCATAGTCACAGTATTTTGCCATGACAGAGTCCCTCCCCCCATTGTCAATAGAGTCGTCCTCTGTGGTCTAGGGGTACCATTCAAGCTTCTGGTTCTCTAAATATTGGGTTCAAATCAGGGAGGGCGATGCACCTTTTAGGCCTAAAAATTCTTAGCACTGTTTACCTCTAAGTAAACTGCCTTAGATTTATGGCATATAAATGTACCTCAAGCCTGACAAAGAACCCCCTGAGCAAACTTATCGGTCTTTGAGGCCCAATATGAATGCGGCGATAAAAACCTCGTATTAAAAGAGCATCTATAAATAAAATTTAGTTCCTTTTAATCAACATAAGAGATAAAATGTAGTTCTTAGTTCAGATCACCACATTTGGAGCCTTTGGAAACGATTTGTTAAAGATTATGATTACCATCATAGAACAGAATAGCACCGGCTACCTGAATAAAGAAACGAGTCCATTCTTATAACTAGATGCGAGTGTATGCTTTAAAGTGTTAAATGACATCGAACGCTTCCGCCAATCGCTGTCGCGAAGCACCCCTCACATACCCTCACCACTGTTATTTGCCATGTTGCACTGTCTAGTGGATGTATCCAAACTATTCATAAACATTGTAACAGAGCGATATTATTACTCACCTATTTGTAAACAATACGATCTAAGACGGAATACCTTTGGATGTATGATTTTTTTTGTAGCCATCGGTTGTGAGTAGCTCAGCTGACGCAGAACCAGCACACCTGTTGGTAGTTTTCAGAATGGACTAGTTTCTTTAATCGGATAGTAGACAGTAATTCGGGAAGCAGATTTTGAGAATTCTAAATTGTATTTATCTTTAAGTGACAAAGGTTGCTTTCTTCCGCAATAAACATCTACAGAAATTCGCCGATGCTCTTGAAGTTATGGTGGCATGAATTCTGATGTGCTTTATTAATTTTACTTTTAAAAGAGTCTGCCCTTTTCAGGGACTGCCTTCTACTTACCACCTCCATAATTATTTTTCCCGGCAATCATTTGAATTTGCTCCCTAGCTCTAGTACGTTACCGGTGCTGCGAGGCCTCTCCCTGTTTTCTCCTCCCATATGGCAGCATGACCCTAGCTGCGTTACTCCTTCGACGTCCTCTGGACACGACACACTATTGCGGCGCCTGTTTTCTGGCCTTTCCATTAATGTTTCTTCTTGTTCCATTCTTTCCACTATTTTATTAGGAACTCGTGTTCAAGAGACACGAGAATTTTTATGCGTTGTATTCAGCTCTACTGTGTTTAAAATTTGTTTTGACTTTGCGCCAAAGCCCATCCTTCTCCATAGTAAGGAGACCGTCAACAATAACATTTATTTCTTTTTTTTGGACAGCAGAGGTTCTATGATAGATTTCCCGACTTTTTACTATTGGAATAGTCTCTGTTGCCGACACGTTTTATGCCACATCTTCTTTGCAAGTTCTAGTACTCTAGCGAGATTTTCTAATAATGGGGTCAAAATATTTAAAGATGTCTACTATTTTTATCTTCCCCACACCATATTTTCATAGCTTTTCAATTTCCACCGACTTTAAGGTATTTATTTTCATTCCTACTTCATTATATTATGATGATTTGTTCCAGTTAATTTCTTAACCATATAGTCTGCATCTGCTCTACCCTTTGCTAATACCACCTGTTTATCAGCAAATAACAATGAGTAAAGGATTTTCTCATTTAATGAACGCCCATCTTATAACAAGATGCACTTTGTTTTTAAACACTCCGTAAATGATTTTAAATAGTGAAGGGAGTTCCACCTCCTCGAATTCACTGTATAGTTATGTATACTTTTAATAAGATGGATAAAGAATTTATCGATTTCCACACCCAACAATGTATTCCATAGTAGAGAAAGAGAGGGAAAGAGAAGCACAGAATCATAATACCAAATTAATTTACTTTCTGTTACGAACATTTTTGTCATCTGTTTGACAAACTAGAAGTATATTTTCTAAATGCGACTTTCCCACTATGAATCCAAATTACTTTACAGGTACTTTTTTCTCCCAATTTGCTCTTTCAATTTATTTTTTGATCATATGATTACTGAGGTCATAACCTTGTTCTCACTTTTGTGAGTTCTGACTTATCTATAAAGGTGTCTAATAAATTCTTTACGGCATTAACCCGCAAAGATATTTCTTGTTATTCGTTTGAATTTCAAATACGTATAATTCTCCAAGTGGCAAGCAGGTATTCGTTTTTGCTTCTCCTTCTCGTGATCACGTAAAAAGCATGGCATTTCAAAGACATTACATAGCGAGCTATTTTTACTTTCTTAAGCACGCATGTACATACAATATACACACTATTAGAGAAGGCAGGTATTGTATTCCATCCAAAAATTTATGGTCAGATTTCACCGGAAATGGATGTTTTGAGATCTGCTGAGTCCAACAAAAACATTTTAGAAAAAGGTCCGTTAGTGCATGTGTGTATATTTGTGGGCAATACGAAAAGAAACGAAATAGAAACGAAAAACGAAAAGAAATTTAAAAACCAAACTTTGTATTATGTTTAGTATCTTTCAAGGGTACGACATAAAGATTTTCAAGAAAATCTCCACTACGCTTTACATGGAAACATTTTTGAATGTTTTGTTTTTATCAAAAATGACTTGAACGATTTTGATTAAAATACGTATATTAAAGATATTTACATGACAAGTAAAATGTACCTATATCTCGAATTTTCTGGAAATAGCTTTTGAAGACCTCTTTATTCTGGATGAATTTTGCTGAATTTTACTTAAGAGATAGACAAAACCCTCCTACACAAAAGTGTGATCTCATTAAAGCACATAATTTATGTCATATACGGTTTTATGTAATGCTGGCCGTTTCTGAGATATTCCTTGTTATTGATTTAATTATAAACTACATAACGTTTTTCAAATGGGAAATAAATAACCTTTCATTTCATGTCTCTTGTTTTACTGCAGGCCATGCAGGCCACCGAACTTCAATTGTTTCACAAAGGACCAGCGTTTAAAATGTTTGACTGTCGCTTTAGTCTAGTGTATTCCCTTATTTACCTTCTGCTAATAAGGAACTAAGTAATAAAATCATTTATGCTGATGTTTAACTTAGCATTATATAGATAAAAGAATAATCCTTTTTAAGAATAATTTGTATGTGAAATGGCTAGGGAAAGTTATATGAGTGGAACACATCAAATTTCTTAAAAGTCTGACTCTCCTTTTAGCATATTTTTACCTGCTTATACCTCCAATGAAAGTTTATTTCGATTAATAAGAAATTGAAACATAAGCTTCAAACTTTTAAAAGTCTAACTCTCCTTTTAGCCTAATTTTACATTATTATACCTCCAACGAACGTTAATTTCGGTTAAAAAAAAATAGAAGCATAAGCTTCAATGAGAAGAGTGAGTGCTACATGACGAGAGGTTTGGTTGCAAATACATATGTATGGCACCCGTACGTATCCAACAACAACAAACGTCCAAGGAGGCAAAAATTAATGGTAACTGGCTGAGCATGGTTGTGGAACAGGGTCATTTCAGGATAAATGGGGTACTGGCAGCCTAACAGATTAAAATATCAGTGAATTAAATCACTTTTGGAGTAGGTGTATTTTACGGCAAAGCAAATTTGGTTGCTAGATCAACAAACGGAACATAAAGAACGTGGCAAACACAATCCTCATCTGGATATTCGCAGTAAATTCAAGGCCTTTTAAAGCAAGGTGTACTATTTGGAATAACAGAATGTCGGGCCCCTTCTTTGATTTGCCAATCATAAGAGATGATTGTGTGCAGGATGAGATGAGTTCTTGCAAAATTAAAAAAAAAAAAAATAAAAAAAAAAATAAAAATCTGATGTGCTCCATTCACATGACTTTCTGTACATCGTTGTAACAAATTATTGTTAAAACGCTTATTCTTCTATTTAATTTATGATAAATGAGATAAGCATTAGCAAAAAATGTCTTAATTACTTGATTCCTTGTAAGTAGAAGGGAGATAAGGGAATACATTAGGCTAAAATGAATGTCAAATGTTATAAAAGCTGGTTGCCATGTGGTTGAAAGTCGTTTCTATGCAGGACCAGGAGTTTACAACTTTCCGTGCGAGAAAGGTTTAAGTATTTTAAATCTGAAATAACAAGGAATATCTCAGAAATGGCAAATTCCACGAAAAAAAAGTATATGACAAATTGTGTTTTAACGTGATCTACATATTTTGTGTAGTAAGTTTTTGTCTATCTCTTACGGTTTATCAGTTACGAAAAATTCAGCAAAATTCATCCAAACTAAAAGGTCTTTAGAGGCTATTCCCAGAAAATTCAAGTCATACATTTTATTTGTGATATAAATATCATTAATATATGGCATTTTAATAAAAATGGTTACAGCCATTTTTGAGAAAACCAACATTTTTGGATTTTTTTTCATGTAAAGGGTAATTGGGGTTAGGTGGATTTTCTTGAAAATCTTCATGTCACATCCTTGGGAGATACTAAACTTAAATATTAAGTTGTATTTAACGAACTTCCCGTTTTTGATTTATGCTGCCCACAGGCATACACAGACACACATGGTGCTTTTTCTAAAACTCCTTTTTATATATATTTATATATATATATACAAGGGACCCTAAAACGTGTATTTACCCTAAAATTTCCGTATCGAATGTTTGGGTGGGATACAATACTTTCTCTATACCTATGTACATAGTACATGTAGAGAAAGCAATAAAAGAAGAATTGCGCACTTTCAAATGTTTTATTTTTGAAGCAAAACATAACTCGGTACACCTGCGCAGAAATTTCTGGAAGGGCAAAAGCGAATCACACATTTTAACCAAAGTACTTGTTCTCTCTAGGAGGTTTAAATATATATTATCATATTTCTCCCTGTCACTTCAGTTTCTTCTGAGTCTGTATTTTTCATCACACGCCATCGACTCGGAAGAAATTGAGGTTACAGGGGGAAATTTAACTAGTTCACAATGAGAGAAATATTAACAATAACCAAGTGAAATTCCAGTGTAAGGTCGAACTAGATCACATTAACGATTACAATGTGCGTTTCAGAACAAAGTGAAGTTAAGAACTGGACAAACAATATACAGGAGACGAAACAGCACGAAGCCTGCAGTTTACATTACCTGCTTTTTGCTAACAGTAGTCTCAGGATCACGAAGTCAAAAGATCGAAATACCCTGCTTATTATTGGAGATGTTAGGTATACGAATAATATGTGAACACGAGTTACGGGTTGTATTATATAGGGGGTTTCTAGGTTGAATATTTAAGGTCTAATATTAATTTCTCATACCATTATACAGGAGCCAATTACACCACTTTTGCATTTTTTGGGTTCAACAATGATCACCAGTGTGCGTAAAACTAAATTGACCATATGCATAAATATGATCTGATAATTCTGTTTCAGAAAAAACACAACAAAAAAACAACATAAATGTAGGCTTTACAATGTACACATGTAGAGAGAGAGAGAGAGAGAGAGAGAGAGAGAGAGACAGACAGAGAGGGAGAGAGAGAGAGGTGGGGGGGAGGCTGAGAAAGAAAGATATAGTGTTTAGCACAAAGGTTGAGTGAAAAGTTTTGAATTTAACTTAACGGCCTTTGTATTGCCTGCCATATTGAGACATGAGATCAAGAGTCATTTGTTTGTTTCTCACAGCTGGTATAGCCTGTTCCAGCATAGGCTACCGCTGATGGCGGAATCACTAGTGTTGCTGTTGACTAACGGATGTAGATTACTGAGCCACCGCGGGGAGTTGCGGAGGTCAAATGCATGGTACAGTCCGTCGCGCGAGGCCGGGCATTTATGTTGACGTTACGTTTATATTATTAATACTAGATAATGTACAATCTTTATGGAATTTATTACTCAATTACTGTAATGTCGGCATCGTTTTAATGGAGATTTGTGCACGATGTATGCATACATTCGTTTAAAGCACCTCTACACTCTAACACTCGTGTAACGCACATTGATTTTCCACAGCGCCTGTCTAGTGTATGACGCAACAGCTAATGCGTCGCCACCAATAACATGAGGTGGAACGGGTAGTAGGAACACTGCTATTCCGGAGGGTTACCGGAGGGTTACACAGTTTTTTTCTCTGTACACTATGTACATACTGTATAGAGAAGGTATTGTATTGCACCCGAAATTCTGTATGGAGATTTCACCGGAAATATATGTTTTAGGTCCTCCTGAATCCAATAAAAGCATTTTTAGAAAAAGGTCCGTGTGTGCATATGTGTGAGAGTGTGTGTCAGTGGACAGCATAGCTCAAAAACGAAAAGGCAGTTAAATACCAAGATTGGTATTTAAGTTTGGTATCTTCCAAGGATGCTGCACGAAGACTTTCTCAAAAATGGCTCTAACGATTTTGGTTAAAATGTTTTATGTCTAAGATACTTACTTGCCAAATAAAATGTATATCTTGAATTTTCTGTGAATAGCCTCTCAGAACCTCTTTATGCTGGATGTTTTTATTGAATTTTGCACAATTAGTGAACTGTAAGAAATAGACAAAAACTTACTCGCCAAAAAAGGTTATATCACGATAAAACTCGCAAATCATGTTATATACATTTTTTCGGGGAGTTAGCCGTTTTTGAGATATTCCTTGTTATTGATTTCAATTTTAAAATACTATAGCTTTTATCATATGGGAACTTGTCAACGCAAGGAATTCCTTAGTAACCACATTTTAAAACCTTTGACTGACGGTTTAGCCTAGTGTACTCCCTTATTTCCCTTCTGCATATAAAGGAAGACCGTTTCTGCTAATGTTTTAGCATTAAATAGATAGAAGAGTAGGCTTATTAACAATACTTGTTTACAGAGATGTAGAGAACTACATGAATGGAGCACATAAGAGTTTTTGTTTCCTATTCTAAGGTTGGATCGGTCATTGGTAACTTTAGATTGGAGAAGTTTATGCCATGCAGGGAACTTGTGTCGTCTGAATCGCCGATTGCGGCGGGTTTGTAGTCCGCAAAGGGGCCTAATGCGGGAAGGAGCTGCCTGCAGAATTAGAGGAACTAGATCCTCTTCTGAAGCTATAGCTGCGGACACGCAGGCGTAATACACGAAAAGAAATATCAGAGTATGAAAAATAAAGCTTCAAACTGACATTCCGGTCATACACACGATGCGACAAAAATTACTGGTGTAGGTAGTAGTTAAATGTTGGATATTTACCCATTTTCATTTGATCAATTCCCCGACTACTTTGAAACCTGATGGATAAGATGTTTTACTTTTTTAGTCCTAATATGATGTGCCAATTTAATTATGGCATTATCTCCATTCATAAATACTCGTGAGTAATGCTTCTGCAGATGTGAGTCAATAGATCTCTTATGTAGGAATCGATATTGGATCCATTGGCTTCTCGGGAGCAATATCAAATTGTCTTATCATTATGGCGTCAGCTCATAACTGCAGGTTAATGTAGCTCTCTGAGTGCACTCAAACAGGAAAGGAACATGTCATCACAATGGCACTCGGCTAGGATGGATTTATGGCATTTTGTTAACACATTTGTAACCGATACACACGCTAATGTTTCGCAAAATGTGACTATTATTGATTTTTATGGCACACACCACGTGTCTTCATTTAGTTTGGATGCTATCTTCTTGCTTTGCCGCTCCAGATAATGCCCAATGCTCAGCTGCACATAAGCATATTGGAAATGGACTTTATATCATAGTTGCATTCAGATGTTAACAACCACAAAAAGAAGGCTAGTATTTAGCTTATACAGGGTGTTAACATGGAATAACGCATTTACAGGTAAGTTTATTCCTTCTTCATGTTTATAAGTAATCCGAAATATACAGGCTGTGGTAGCTCAAATTAAACGTGTGACCGTATTGTCGGTTATAACCAAAGAAAATTTTAAATATGTGTTTAAATATGCATTTATGTATGTGTAAAGAAAGGAGAAATGGCACCAAGAATACGTGGACTGCTCATGAGGAAATTTAAACATCAAGAAATATTGCAAGAGAAAGACACATCTAAACTTTGTAATTTAAGCCTACATTATTGAAAAGTAGTTAAAAATGAATAGTTGTACTGAATCTTAATATAATATTAAATAACGTGATATATAAATGTGATTTTTGTCTAAGAAGCAGAGTATCATGAGTAATCTCAAGCAGTGGGGAAAACGATTCATAGGGTCAGTTCGTTCTGAGACCAGAAGGACGCGCGCAATATACACAAAAATATATCTGTTTAACAAGAGAATAATCACTTTTCTTTATGATTTAAGGTTAATAAATAAGTGGCACTTCAGCTGACATATCGCATGGTTATTTGGCAAAATATAGCTCAAATATGTCTGAGACACGAGTCGAAATAAAGCAGAGAAGAATCTACATAATTATACACGAGAGTCTACATTGCTCTACGTTGCAGCTAAGTCAAGCATAAATATAAAATAGTCAGAGTAGCAAATTGTAAATAGCGAAATAAGGGAGTACCATAGGTTAAAGTGATAGTCAACAGCTGGTTGCTTTGTGACTGAAGTTCCTTTCCTGTATGAGAAAAGTATAAGTTTTTCAAAACTTAAACTAAAAGCAAGGGATATCTAAAAAGCGATCAACTCCACGAAAAAAATGTGTATGACATAAATTGTGCGTTTCAATCTGCTCTACATGAAGGTTTTTTTCCATCTCTTACGGTTTAGCAGTTATGTAGAACTCTATAAAATTCATCCAGAATAAAGCAGTCCTATAACCAAAAAATCCAAGATATACATGTTATTTGTTAGGTAAATATCTTTAATATAGGATATTTTAATCAACATCGTTAGAGGCATTTTTGAGAAAATCAAAATTTTCGAAAAAAGTTCCATGTAAAGGGTAGTTGGGGGTGGGGGAATTTTCTTGAAAATGTTCGTGTCACATCCTTGAAAGGTACCAAACTTAAATACCAAGTTTGGTATTTACGGTATTTTCGTTTTTGAGCTATGCGGTCCACAGCACACACACACATATACACAGATAGACAAACACACACACAGGGACATTTTTCTAAAAATCCTTTTTTTTTATTCAGGGAGACTCAAAACATGTATTTCTGGGGAAATATCGGTATCGATATTTTAGGCGCATTACAATACCTTCTCTATACACGATGTACATAGTACGTGTAGAGAAAGAAAAAAAAAAAAGGAAACGCCAAAACAGCACAATTTGTTACAAATATGGTAATACCTCTTGAACGACGATTTTGACTGCACGGAAGTATCAGTTTGAAAATAATGGTAGGATTGATTATCTATATAGTGAGTAGTGTACAATATCCTAGGTGTAATCGTGCAAAGCTTAGTCCTGCATAGTCAAATGGTGGATACTTGCATGCTTATGGGACATATTTTGAAGTAAAATATTCTATGCTATTTTTAAGTCCTGTAGCACCAAGGGACAAATTGGTGTCCCTATTGGCAAGTAGTGTGCTTTTGTCTATGAGGGCTTGTAAATAAGAGGCCAAGGATTTTTTGTTGAAAAACATTTTAGTTGCTATATGTTTAACAATAATGGCTCAGCTCTTTATGGAAGTTGTAAATTAAGTTATGATTTCTGCAGGTTCTACAGCATAGTTTTACAATATTTCGAACTAAATATATTATACAGTGTTGAATTTAATATACAGGTTGAACATACAGAACGGTTAGTTTCAGAGAATTGAATGATTGCGTAGAATTTCCGTTGAGTCTCTAAGCGAACTGCTCTTAAGCAGGGATAGACCGAACGTAGAATTCAGATGCTAGAGCTAAGGGGTAGTTTCCACTAAACTAGGTCAAATATTAGTCTAGACAGTCCCGGGGATTACATCAAGCCTTCATTGGACTGCGACTCTTACCTTGTTACTTGCTCTACACGCACTATGTACATAAGGTATTGCATTACACCCAAAAATTCGATATCGAGATTTCACCGGAAATATATGTTTTGAGCCCCCCTGAATCCAAAAAAAAAGAAGTTTTTCGAGAAAAAGGTCCGTGCGCGCATGAGTGTGTGTATGTGTGTGTGTCTGTGGACAGCATAGTTCAAAATCTAAAAGTCCGTTAAATACCAAACTTGGTATTTAAGTTCAGTATCTTCCAAGGATGTGACACGAACATTTTCAAGAAAATCCCACCACCCCCAACTACCCTTTACATGAAAAACTTTTTAAAAATTTTGATTTTTCAAAAATGCTCTAACGATTTTGATTGAATATTGTATATTAAAGACATTTACATAATAAATAAAATGTATATCTTGAATTTTCAGGAAATAGCCTCTAAAGACATCTTTACTCTGAATGAATTTGGCGGAATTTTGCATAACTGGTAAATCGTAAGATATAGACAAAAACTTACTCCACAAACATTGTAAAGCTCGTTAAACACACAATTTATGTTATATACATTTTTTCCAGGAATTAACCGGTTTTAAGATATTGTTATTCATTTCAGTTTTAAAACATTTATACTTTTCTCATACGGGAACTTAACGCCTGACCACGCAAAGAATCGGATATCTATACCATAGCAACGATTTTTAAAGCATTTGGCCGTCGATTTAGCCAAGTGTATTCGCTAATTTCCCTTCTACATATAAGGAACTAAACAATAAGACCAATTCTGCTAATGTTTATCTCAACTAGCATGAAGTAGAAGAATAAGCTTATTATTAACAATAATTTGTTATAGAGATGTAGCGAAAGTCATGTGAATGGAACACATCAGGTTTCTTTTTCTTGGTTTTCCCGGCTCAGTAGGCGAATGGCAGGAAGGTTTCTCTTCTCCTATGATATTCCTGTCTATAACTTCCTATTGACATCATTTCCTTCAACTGTTTCAGCATTGTTTTAGATGCGTAGGCCCTGGCGACAGCAATTGATGTGTTGCGGCCGGACAGTTTATTTAGAGCTTTGTAAAACTGTCTTCCTGGTACTTAGTAACCGGCCTTTGCTCATGAATTGCGTTCTTGGAACTCACGGCAGGCTCGTGGTATGGTTCTGGAATAGATAGGGAGCACGTATTCCTGATCCGATCGTCCTTATGGTCACCCCTTCGTCATTTCCTCACAGACGACTTAAAATAGCTCAGCGGTGCTGAGCTCTAGCGCTGGAGCCCCCACTCCTATCTAACTAATCCTCATCCTTATCCAATAATGGGCTTTGTTACATCCTTGTAAGAAACAATTGCTATAAAGTAGTTGTACCTAATTACAGAGAGACGGAGTTCTCTATTGGTATCTGCGTTCTGGTGGACTTACTTGGGGGTCACTGCATTCATGACAGCCAAACTGGACTTTTTAATGAATCTGATTGACCATCGCTGATGTGAATAACACTTGTGATATATAACCTGTTTCAGTTTGAAAATAAAACCCAGATATTATTAGTGTGGCGAATTAAAGCTATATTGAAAATGCCTTCAATAAGCAATCAATATATACGCATGCGATAAGTGTACAGAGCTATGCCTAGATAGGCAACAGAGTTTGGATTTGTGTGTTAGAGACTGCAAATAGCTAATATTTTCAACTCGCATAACTTTCCCTACCTAATATACACATAATTATAGTTAATAATTATTACAGAGATCATTCTTCTATTCACACCATACCAATCCAGACAAACATTAGCAGACTGCCTCCGTGGTCGAGTGGTCAGCGAGTTGACTTCTTACCCGGATTCGATTCCTGGCTGGGGCGCGGAATTTTTCTTTAGCCAGAATTATTCGCTCTCCCCCACAGTGTCTGGAAGTATGTGTGTGTACTTGAGGAAAATAAAAGTATTTAAACCAAACATAAAAGAACCTGACAACGAGTTGTTTCAAGTGCAAGCCCCCAATATGACCTTAGATGTTAAAGGGGGCTATATAAATAAAAAAAAAAAAACATTAGCCGAAACGGTTTTATTTATTTAGTCCTTTGCAAGTAGAAAGGAAGTAAGGGAATACACTGGTCTAAAGTGATAGTCAAGTATTTTAAAAGCTATATGATTGAAATTGAAATTCGGTATTCTTCGCAGGGCTGGGAGTAAAACAATTTTTGAGACGAATGCCGGCTTCCCGTTTGTGAAAAGTATTTTAAAGTTTAAGCCCATAACAAGAATATCTTGGAAGCAGTTAACTCAAAAGGGTGCATGACATAAATTGTGTGTTTTAATATGTTCTACAACTTTTGTGTTTTAAGATTTTGTCTATGTCTTAGTATACCAGTTATGGAAAAATAATGTAGAATGAAGAAGGCTTTAGAGGCTATTCCTAGAAAATTAAAGATATGCATTTTATTTTTCCATGTTAATATCTATAACATACGGAATTTTAATAAAAATCGCTCGGGTCAATATCAAAAAAATACCAATTTTCGAACATTTTCTATGTAAAGGGTAGTTTGTTGGTAGGATGATATTTTTTTAAAATACTTGTCGCATGCTACTTACCTGCCTGTCTGCCTGCCAACACACGCAACAACGTACCCACCAACCCACCTACCTACCTGCCTACGGAGCTTTTTCTGACAAGGCCTTTTTTTGGACTAAGGAGACTCAAAACATATATTTGCTAAGGATTGTCGACTTCGAATTTTTGGATGGAATGCAATACCTTCTCAATCTACAATGACCATAGTACGAGTAGAGAAGGTAAGAATAAGAATAATGACAGTTTTATAAAGTGTCAGATTAACATACTTTTGCCGATTCTGAAACTCAAATGTGTAAACCTTTGTCAAAAATATACGAAAAAAAACCTAATACATTCATTTCACATGACTTTCTCTAGCTGTTCTAGAAACAACTTTTCTTACAAAAGATTATTCTTTAATCCACACCATACTAATTGAGATAAACATTAGCAAAATTGGTGTTAATATTTGCTTGTTTATAAGAAGAAGGGAAATAAGGGAATACACAAGGCTAAACCGATTCTCAACAATTTTAAAAGCTGATCGCTATGAGTTCCTGTAAGAGAAATGTGAGTAGTTTAAAACTGAAACCAAAAACAAGGAATATCTTAGAAACGGCTAACTCTGCAAAAATAATGCATATGACATAAATCATTTGTTTTAACGAGAACTACACTTTTTGGTAGTAAATGTTTGTCTATCCCTTACAGTTTTACTCTGCAAAAATCAACCAGAATAAAGAGGTCTTCAGAGGCTGTTTTGGTAGTATATATTTGTCTATTCCTTACATGATATATATTTAGATAATAGACTTGCGTGTCAGGTGGACTGAGGTAATTATTTGACTCGAAAGTGTAATATGACAATAAATTATCATTTTTATAGAATGGAAACTAAATTACTCACATTTTTCAGAATCTTTATTATCTTCAATCCCTATAAGAAACAAAACTGGAATTAAAAATAAATGATGAAATTTTTCCACTATCCGATTTCGTATGCAATGACATGTATACAATATTCGATTGAAGTTCATTTATATTTACTTATGATGAAACTATCTGTATATCCATAGAATCTGTTACAAAGACAAGAAGAATGGTTATTCCATAGTTAATCAATTTTCAAAATTAACACTATTTTATTTATTTCAAATTACTTCACTGAGTACGACATTTAAGGATCATTTCGCCCTCTTCATTAATTAATTCATTCATTTATCCATTCATTCATTCACCTACGTTGTTAAGAACGTCAACTCTTTCAGCAACCCCATACAAAATAACACACACTCTCTCTCTCTTCGTGTTTATTTCTCATGTTCATATACTTTATAGTAGAGATTTTGTATTTTAAACTTAAATGAACAGTTCAACTAAAGTTTTGTATAGCACTCTGTTTTCCGAAATCACCTATTTGGCTCGTGAACAGACTACACATTCTGTTACTCATAATTTATCGTGAGAGCCCCATAAACCAAACAATTTTCTAAACATATTTAGTTATTACACTTTCCACAAAATTAGATAAGTCTGGTTCTATTTGTTTTTTGAGTGTTCACTAATGTTAAAACTACGCTGGAAGTAAGATTCCGTATCAAGAGGGACACTATCATTCATTACTGATATTTCGGTTATGATTTGAGGCAACTTCTTTTACAATTACACTTTTTATCATTCAGTTGGTAATATTGGGTGAATTTCAATTTCAGCGATGCACATTTGCATACAGCAATGCAAATTTAAAGAAGCAGTTTGCTGCGTACAATGTAAATAGTGCGTAAAAGCCTAGGGGAAATGTGTTATACTTTTATACGTCACCAAGCAGCAGGTATTGTAATTAATTTTTTTTTATATTTCATTTATATTTCATTTAATTAACTGCGTATGAGTGTCACACACCAGAGCGCATTCCAATTGAGTGTTGATAATGATCGCACTGCGACACCAAAAAATCAATGTGTTCCATTCACATGATTTTCTGTACATCTCTGTAACAAACTATTGTCAAAAAGATTATTCCTCTATCTACTTTATGAATAATCGAAATGGTCGGATTACTTACTTCCTTGAAAGCAAAAGGGAAATGAGGGAATATACTAGGATAAAGGATAGTAACATCTTTTATAAGCTATTGCCATGTGGTCAAAATCCACGTTTTAGCATTGCCAGGAGTTAAAAAATTCCCGTATGAGAAAAGTTTTGAGTATTTTAAAACTTATACCAATAACTAGGAATATCTCAAAAATAGTCAACTCCACGAAAAAAAATGTATGTGATAACTTGTCTGTTTTAACGAGATCTATAATTTTTGTAAGTTTTGTCTATCTCTTGCGGTTTATCAGTTTTGCAAAGTAATGCAAAAGTTACCAGAATAAAGAGATCTTCAGAGGCTATACCCAGGAAATTCTAGATATGCATTTTATTTGTCATGTAAATATCTTTAATATGCGGCGAACATTTTTGAGGAAATCAAAATTTTCTAAAATGTTTCGATGTAAAGGGTAATTGGGGTGGGGTGAAGTTTCCCCAAAATCTTCGTGTTGCAACCTTGGAAGACACTAAACTTAAATACCAAGTTTCGTTTTTACCGACTTTTCGTATTTTAGTTATCGAGTTCACAGACACATGGGCACACACACACGGAACTTTTTCTAAAAATGCTTTTTTATACAGGGGACCCTAACGTGTATTTCCGGTAAACTATCGGTAAGGAATTTTTGGGTTGAATGCAACATCTTTTCTACCTGCGTACCGTGTAGTATGTAAAGAAAGTAATAACATACAACACCTTACATTGTGTGTACTGCAGAATCTCGGACATAAATACATACTGGATTTCGTGTCGTATTTTAAGACTCTTCTTCGTTCTCCAATGCAATTACCATACTAGTATCGTCAGATACATTGTTCCACACTATATACAAATTTACTTGTTTCTCAAAGTAAAAATAGCAGAGAAAACTGAACTTAATTCTTCCACTGTTATATAAGCTTTGCAGCAGGACAATACTAATGACAAAATAGAGATGTGTCAATGTATTACAGTAAACGTGATAAATTTATACATATTCTCATTAATTTGCAGCGTAGATTTCGATGCGTGGTTAATGGTGCTCGTTATGTGCCATGTGCGGGAGTATTTTAGTTTGTTGATTTTACGCCTCCCTTTGGGTGCTTGTGTGCAGCGTAACTAAGTGTCACTTCCAATCAATTCCACTAAACTCGCGTACCTGGTACTGAAGCTCTTCTGGGATGAGTTGCCACAGCGTTGCTCAGTCTTGCATGAACATTGACTCTCCCAGGCGTGGATTTGGCTAGTGGGAGGAGTTGTAGGAGTGATCTTGTAATTGCTAAGAAAACACTTGTAATATTTTACTTGTAACTTGTTTATTCTAAAGGAGTTTTGAAGACAAGCACCTGTTTATACATTTTTATACTGCTGAGTGATGTTCTTTAACACTTACTCACAAGTACTTTCAATTACACTGTTTTAGTTGAGTACATGGCACAATTCACTTTCACCTAATCACGAGCCGACTGTTAAATAAGTGAGCGACGTTACTTTACTTCACATACAGTTTCTAATTATAATAAACTTACTTCGCGAACTTCTTAACAAATGACCTTGCCTCACACACGGGCAAATTCTTAACATGCGACGGCGTTGCCTCTCTCACGGGTGAATTCTTAGCAAAACGATGTGCCAAACCTTACTTCTTATATACAAAAAACGGTGTCATGGTGGCTTCTTTCTGATTGGTTGAAAGGTCCGCCAAAATGACACCATCATTACCCAAAAACCATTGCAAATCTCCCAGAATGCGTCATAATAATCACGTGATATCACGAATATAAAGAAGAAGTCCCCTTATGTGCTTTAAGCTGTGGTTTCCCCTTATACTAAACTCGAGCGTGACTTTAACAAAAGAAGTAACTTCTCACCCCTCTATCCAGTCTGGCGTCATGGTTCTGAGTAACTTTTAAGTAAACAACTGGCTTCTTGGTTCCTATGCATACACTTATTAAATATTAACTTTCTTTACATATATATTTAGATAATTAATAAAAATGAATGTTATTATTATTACGAGGCTAATTAACGGTCTCAAATTCATATATTTTAAAAAAACTACTTACTCATTTTTTCTACATTTAGGTGTTTAAAATTTAAACGTTGTAAACTTTGTATAGCATAAATATACTAGCAACAATAAAATAATCTTTTATTGAAGGATGTTATGAGTTTTCAAATTAAAGTTATGCAAATGTTTGCCTTATTCTTTCATCAGAACTTTAATTGCAAGCCAAAAAGTAACTAGGCTATTATAATCATGAAATTCATAAAAATTAACTGTTCGGAAAACATTTTAGCCATAGAAACATAATTAAATGTTTAGCAAAATTACAGAGCAACTTAGCAATTTTGCAAAATGTTTATCCAAATATATAGTGTAGTGTACCGGAGGGGATTCGGCTCCGCAGCCAGTGATTAGTCTTTGTACGTTAGACCGAGAGGAGAGGACGAGATGAGAACAATGACAGAAGTCAGTTGGAACCAGACTGGGACAGGGAGCCATCGTGGAGAGTCTCTAACAGTTTCCAAGCAGTTCATCTCGACACAGTGAGCGCTTCGAACCTCAGGTCTGAAGAAACGTTCCTGAGTATACGACGACTCCCAGTACCTTCCTGCTGTTGAGAGCTAAGTTTTTAAAGGGCCATCATCTCCACCACATGGTGCCATCACCGCAATCCTCACCGACACTTAAAATCCTGAAAGAAAGACCAGACGGATGAAATGGAGATGAATTGGAGAGACAGGAAATTCGGGGGAATGATGAACCCTCCGCAGTATTTGCCTAGCGACCCGATAAAACCCCCGAAAAATACATGGGCAGAGAGATCGCTGCGGGTAACCGATTCCACGACTCCTGAATGCCAGTCCTAGACGAAACGCCTGAGCCACCTGGCCTCGATATCCAAATATATACTCAAATTTAAAAAATATTGCTCGGATAAAGCAATGTGATTTGATAATATTCTCTCGTGTTCAATAATGTTTTAACTATAATATTTAATTTATTTCCCATGAGCATATTTTCAACATTTAGGCGAATGAGAATATTAACTCTAATAATATGGTCATGTCTATGGAAACATAACTCTTAGAAATACATATTTATGTCATATACTGTTTCAAAGTTAAATTGCTTGAATCTCTCTTCGAAGAAGAAATCACATTCGTTTAGAGCATGAATAATTTTTAGAAGAAATATTATAAGAAATGCGTGATAATTAGGTGATTTCTGATTTTGAGAGCTTCAGGCTTGAGGTTATGAAAAGGGACATTTCACCCTTTGTTTTGATTAGTAAAAAATCTAAACTATTTATGAGTGCAGGTCAAATTCAAGAAATAAATCTGCAGCAAGATAGATTCTTTTGGATAAATCATGTATTTATATCAATCCCACTTTGATGCCTTCTTAGCAAGTGGTATGGGCAGTACACTTAATTTAGGCAAGATATTACAGGTAGGTAGGAAGGTAGGCATGTCTGTCTATGATAAAGACACGACATTATTCAACATTAATGATGTGTTCTCATACCTCTTGTAAGAAATCTATCCCTAGAAAATAATCGAATTAAGCGATTTTACTTAGGCTTACTAAAATTATTTTTGCTACGCGGGTCGGAATTTATATATAAAGCTTTTGCATTAACTATTCAAATTCAGCAAATAACACTCAACAACTTAAACATGTTTAGCTCACCTAGGAAATTTATAACGAATTGTAAGAGTAGTGGGTAACAGCTACACTTTCATTAATTTTTTATTACTGCAGCATAGAATGAAACGCTCTTTTCATAACTTCATTTTAAAGACCTCAAAAGCAGAAATGACGCAATTTTACCATTATTTTAATTTATTCATCTTCACTGAGCATTTGTTCTGAACGAGAGCGCGGTTCTATTTTATCTTTAGGCACCCTTGCAGCGTGATAGGATGATTGTTGGAAAATATATATGCTAGGAAAATTCGCAATTTAGGCTTTCTTCGGGGAATAATAATTGGTTCACCATTTAACTCCATATAAACTTATCTCAAAGTGTTCTATGCACACATCTGTCACTGCTAAATTGTCATGATGAATAAATCTTGTCCGGTCTACTAACAAAACTTTGTCCTCAGGACACCTAAATGCTGAAGTGTTTATAACACCATAGTTGGATTTACACGGCAGAACTCAAAAAGAACAATCCGGAATTACATACATAAAGACACAGACTGCTTAAACTTCGTTTCATTTTGCACAAATGTCCACAATTTTAACAAAGGATGTGTTTGTATGTTGTGCTCACATATTTACAAACATCCCAGCGCAGTGTCATTTTGTTAAAATGCAATGTTATACTAGGAGTTAGACCTGATGAGTGTGCTGGCTACTCTATTGGTCCATGCCGTACGATCCATCGCTCAGAATAGAAGACATCGAGATATACCGTTACATAACGGACCGAATGAGGTTATATGTTGGTACCTCATAGTTAGTCGATTCTGCTGATGTTGTAGAAAATGGCTATAGTGATTTCCAATGAGTTGGCTATCATAAAAATACGGGCCTATGAAATGAAATGAAATGAAATGAAATGAAATGGAGTTTTGTTTATGGACGCTCTTTAAGCTATTGTGGTTCTCGGCGTCCCATTCTATATTAGGCGTGAAAGACCGCTTAATTTTGCTCAGAGGCCTCTCTTATCAGATTTGAGACTCTTTTACGTGTCGTACATCTACGACACCAACGGTTTTTATTTCCTTCCGAAGGAAACCACGCCCAAAAAAAGTCAATCGTCCTCCGCCGGGTTTGAGCCCGCGACCTTGGGTATATGAAGTTAGTATGGTAACCATTACAGCACGGAGGGCGATGACCTATTATTATATGATCATCGAATACACCAACACAAGCTTGGACCCCCATTGGACTTGAAAGGCCTCTCGCATATCATTAACACTGTAACCAATAAATTAGCCTGGCACTATCTAATCGGAGAAACTCTTTCCTATTTGCACTCGACGGTTAGCCTACATTCCATCAAAATTTTAGGACTATACACTTTCCGCTAGTCTTGAAGATTCGTCACCTGTTGCCTCGAACTTTGTGAAAACCATGGAAACAGTAGAATTTCCAACTCTACTATGCCAGATAGCCGATAAAAACCCAAGTTTTGCAACCTTGGAGACGTGCATATCTAGGTTGAAGGAAATCTCGTGGTCAATCCAACCGCAGTCCTCACTGTCTCCATAGAGTTAAGACAATTTCCTTACGAAAGCCCTTTTCTCAAATCTCGGAACAATACAAAGCAGTCGTTCGGTTCCTTTACAAAGAATTTCACTCTTACATGGCATCAAACCAAAACTCGGGCAGCCCAATTATATCGCATACTACATAGCTCCTTACTTCTGACATACACACTGCCCTATTCAACTGGCGTGTAGAAATCTCTCTTCCGACTCTGGATTCGTTTTCTCCACCGCAACCCTTACTGCCCTCTCACAACCCAGCCTCGTGGTGCGTTCAGAAAGGCGAGACAAAACCACTTTCCATATGTCAGTGCTACCAACTAACCTTCTAACATCATATGTCCGTGAGTTACCCCAAATATGGGGCATCTACGCAACGATGATTATTCTCAACAAACCCAGTGCGAATTAGAATTCTTAAAGCTGTTTCTAATTTACCGATGGATTTGTCACGTTACAATACAATATATCTTCATTACTGTAATAATTATTTGTGGTTATTTTAATAATCTGATATGCAAATGTCTAAAAATGGCACCGCGTAGTTTCAGGTTAATGGTTTTTAATCTTGGTTTTAATAAAAATGATGGGACATCTTTACAATAAAATATGCTGTGAATACTCAACTCCAAACAAGTGTTAAATTACTTGGCCTTTATTGAAACCTAAAAGACTGGGAGTTATCGAACATTTGTGCCCTGGCCTCTTTGGACAACTCTTCTTGTTATACTATTTGAAATCATCAAAGTCCTACTTAGGAATATCATATTTTCATTCTTGAATACTTTGCTATTATATGGAAGCAGTTCATATTTTATAATTACAAGCGACCAATTAATGTCTACTGCAAACTTTTATTTTAACCATTGTTTATATATGTATACGTATATATTTTCTCTGAATTAGAATCATCAGTAAAATTATCCATATAAAAAAATCATTTAATGCTATGTCTATAAAACTCATCAAAAAATTAATCCAGTTTACAAAATCTACTCGTATATTAGTACTATAAATAGAGAACATTAGCGGTGTGTGTGTGCGCATGCGTGTGTTTGGGTGTGGTATTAAGTTTCTTTTCAACGATATAAGATGGCTTTGACCTTTCTTTCAGAATATCATGGAACAAAAACTTTTACTCCTTGCGTTCCATTCCTTGGAGAGAAGTTCTTTTTTCTCCACAGAGAGTGCGTGTCAGAATAAAGAAAAACCGAGTGTTCTTCATTTTAGACAAAGAAGATAAATCGTTGCAAACAAAGTATACCTCAGGACAGAGAAAACGATTTTCGGATTTGGCTTATATACACGCGCGCGCGAATATGTGTATGTACTATATGTTTATTAATCTAGTTAGTGCATCTAGTTTCTAGATGCCAGATGCATGTAATCATTTTACCTAGGTAAGTTTTGCTATATTATCTTTTCATGTGATATTCCGGTTTATTATAGTCGCCCTACGTGGTGTAATGGTTACCATGCTTCATATATCCAAGGTCGCAGGTTCAAACTCGGCGGAAGACAATGACTTTTTTCGAGCGTAAAAATCCTTAGCATGGCTTCCTTCGGAAGGGAAGTAAAGCTGTTGGTCCCATGTCATAGGTTTACGGCACGTAAAAGAACCCCACGCCTGATAGAGACCTCAGCAACATTGAGCGATCTTTCATGCCCAATATAGAATGGGACGTTGAGAACCACAGTATTAAAGAACATCCATAAATAAAACTTCATTTCATTTCCAGTTTATTATAAAGAACGTAGGTGTACTAAGCACGTAAACAGAAACAATCTGACGTGTTCCATTCACATTACTTTCTGTAGCTGTTCCACAAACACATTTTCCTCATAAAAGATTATTATTTTGCCTTCGTCTTGCTAATCAAGATAAACATTGCCAGAATTGGTCTTATTACTTGCTTGTTTGTTAAGGGTATGCATTAGGCTAAACCGATTGTCTGATCTTTTAAAAACCGGTCGCTAAGTGCAACAATTGAAATTAGGTTCTTTTTGATTCCTTGGATTAAACAAAAGAGACAAGTAACAAAAAGTCTAAATACCTTAAAACTGAAACCAACTCGGAATATCTCGAAAACGGTCAACTCTACAATATATATATATATATATATATATATATAAATTGTATGTTTTAATGAGATCTACATTTTTTATCAATCTATATCTATATCTTCACCAATTATACAAACGTCATACGAAAGTCAGCCAGAATGAAAAGGTCTTCCGGGGCTATTCTTAGAAAATCAAGATGTATTTCGTTTTTCAGGAAAATATCATAAACATAAGACATTTTAATAAAAATTATTTAAGCCATTTTCGAGGAAATTAAAATGTTCGAAGAATGTTTCATATAAACGGTAGTTGGAGGCTGGGCCATTTTCTTGAAAATCTTCGTGTCGCATCCTTGGACGCCGACTTTTCGTTTTTAAGCTACACACACACACACATATATATATATATATATATATATATATATATATATATATATATATATATATATATATATATAAATGTTCCTCGCGTGTTTTATTAAACCTAAAGACCAAAAATAGACTTTATTAGTTAGATTATTAAAGCTTTGTTGTAACATATTTTAGCGAGCAGAAGGGTATAAATAAATTAAAAGTAGTTTTAGTGCTGTTACCACTTTGAACTAGAAATGAGAGTGATAGAATTACATGTTTTATGTAGGTTATGTTATCATAAATGCATGTCCTTATGATTAATAATTAGATATTTATGATACAAGTGGAAGAAGGAGAATAAAATTGCTTTGAACACTAGTGGGTACATCAATATTTTAGACAGTCCTGAATATTTATAGATACATTATAGGTTATAAATGGTCTGTTTTATCTATATCATAGAACTGATGCTCAACGTGCTACAATGTTCAGTTGTTGCAGTGCTTGGCATCAGTGTTGACAACAAGATGAGTTATAGAGCACAAAATCGTATATAACGGAGCCAGTGAAAATAATCTAACGACATTTTAATTTATTAATACGTTACAACTTTCACTAACAACATTTTAATTTATTAAGATGCTACAAGTTTCACTAAATTTACTAATCTTTTGATGAAATGTAATGCTTCTTGTACAATTACTGAAATTTGAAGTAGTTATTCCATGATTTCATTCTGCAAGAAACCAAAGTTGGCTGCATTGGAGCATCATAATTTTATAAATGACAGAATTTTCTACTTTTAAAATTACTGATATCTGGTAAAAGTCCTATTAAGTTAAGTTATATTAAGGTCTGGATAATGTAGATGGTATTGGCTATTCAGTTCCTACAGTGATCTGGACGGTTGGAAGAATTGAGAGAAACTGGCTTTTCCGGAGAAAGATCTCTCTGAATGGACCTGATTCAATTCATTTAAACGTTAGGATAATACACTCCTGAGGCGTTACGAGTTATGGAGGAGAAAATTACATTGCTGCTGGTATTTGCTTAGTGTGACGAGTCGCTCTACCCTAATATGACAAGCAGGCTCTTTAATTGGCTGAAGAAACCCTAGGGAATTCTCAGATAGTAGGGAAGTCTAAATTGAATATTTTAAAAATAAGGAACTGCTTGGCGGAACTGTTTAATGCAACCCTCACAGATTCGGGAGTCGGTAAGTTTACGTGGTTCACTTGACTCGTACCTGTAGTTCATTCGACCCTTGGAAGTATTCGTTTACACAAAATTACAGTCCCTTTTAGGCATGAGAAACCCCTTTCCACGGGCGCTCTAGTAGAAGGAGGATATATTATAAGTGAACACAATCTACACTTTACTTTTGCATCACAGGACTAAAAAATTACTTGCGGAACACAATTTCACAAAAGTTGCCATTCTTGGCCAACTTAATCGGTTTTTCTCTACGAGCTGCAAGAAGAAACTTTTTGGATTCCAAATTGTGACAGGCGTTTTTTTTTTTTTTTATTCCGACATTTCATTCATATTTTGTTTCGAAGTCACACATTAATATTTTCCGTCTTATATTACCTTCTGCTGCAAAATAATATTACAAGATATTTTCTTATATAACTCAACGATGTAAACGATGTAAACATTTGGACAAATACAACTTTTTACATTTCGAAGTCTTCCCTAGCACTTCAGCTATTTTATGAGTTGTGAGCCACATCTGAAAAAGGCTTTTGTATGAATAGTTTGTTGCAGAATCAGTAAAGAAGGTCATGTGAATATAAGATTTCAGATTTTTAGAAAAACGTTCGTTTGTGTGTCTTGAACAGCATTACTCAAATACAAAGAGTTGGTTAATATGAATTTGATATTTACTTTCAATATCTTCCAAGGGGCGACACAAAGATTTTCAGAAAAATTCGTTCACTCCAAGAAATTTAATTTTTTAAATTTTCGATTTTCTCAAAATTGGCTTTAACGATTTTGACTAAAATATTGTTAAAACAGACATTACTCACATTAATTTCACTGCTCATGTAGGATTAAATACCGTATCTATATTAAAGATACTGCTATTTACATGACAAATAAAATATATCCATATCTTGAAATTTTTGAGAATAGCCCCTGATGTCCTCTTCATTGTGAATGACCTGTGCATAAGTGGTAAACTGTAAGAGACTGACAAAAACTTAAAAACAATACATTTAAATCTCCTTAAAATATTTCTGTAATTTATGTCATATAATGTTTTCATGTAGAATTAATGCTTTCCGGTATATTCTTTGTTATTGGTTTCAATTTTAAAATATTTAAAATTTTCCTCAAACGGGAAGTCCTCATCCGTTTCATATTTCTCCTGGCCGTAGAGAGAGAAAAGATTTCAATGTTAATCGCAAAGTGACAGCTTTTAAAAGATTTGACTATCATTTTAACCAATGTATTCCCTTATTTCCCTTCAACTTAGAAGGAGCTAAATAATAATACTATTTCTGCTAATCCTTGCCTCGATAGGGCGATGTAGGTAAACGAATAATCTTTTGTAATAATAGTTTGTTTGCAGATCAGCTAGAAAAAGCCATGTGAATGGAAAGTCCCTAGTCATCACATAGTGATCTGCTGTTAAAAGATTTTACTATCGATTTAGCTTGCTGTATTACCTAATTTCCTTTTTACCTATAAGAGAATATGTATAAAATATTCCTAGTAATATGTAATTATCTTGATTAGCATGAAAAAAGATAGAAGGATATGCTTTTGTAAGAATAGTTCGTCGCAGCATATATAGAAAAAGTAACGTGAATATAACACATCAGCTTTTGTCATGTACTGAAATGTCGCTACAAAAGCGAACAATATCCTTGGGCTGAACTATACACAGCTCGGTTATATGCAGGTTTATCAGCCGGTAGCAAAGGATGGGTAGTGTGTTAGGTGCAATTGATCACACGGAAACCCAAACGCTGCGGTTTTTCACTCGTCAGCCGTGCAGCGAGTGAATAATTCATGTCAACGGCTGTAACAAGCGAGACATCCCATTCGTTAATAAGTGGTTCTCTTGCATTCTAAAAATGGCCGCAGTAAAATCACTTTGCAAACACGTATTCCGGATTACGTTTTCAGTTGGGCCTAACTCAAAGTCATCGTATCTGATAGTTGTATGATATTAAAGTAAGCCAAATGATGAAACAAATGTGGATCCTGGAAAGAAGAATTCCCTCAGCGGTGCTTAATCTCTAGGCCATATTTTGTTACAACATTATTACTTTCTGTACTACTAATTTAGCAGGTAGATGAATTATTTGTATTCCATATAAAATTCGAAACCGACTTGCTTAGTAGATAAATGATTTATTGCATTCCACATAAAAATTCGATACCCACCTACTTAGTAAGTAGATGAATTATTGTATTCCTCATACAATTTCAATACCCACTTAGTAGGCAAACGAAATATTCCATATAAAATTCCATTCCCATTTATTTGGAAGATAAGTGAATTATTGTATTTCACATGAAAATTCGATATCCATTTAGTAGATAAAGGAATTATTGTATTCTAAATAAAAATTCTATACCCACTCACTCAGTGGATAGATGAATTATGTATCTTCATAACATTTCAATACTGATTTACTTAGTAGATAGATGAATAAAATATTTGACATAAAAGTTTGAAACCGACTTTTTAGAGTTAAATGAAATATTGTGTTCTACATAAATATTCGATACCCATTTACTTAGTAGATAAAGAAATTATTGTATTCTACCTAAAAAATCGATACCCATTTGCTTAGCACATAGGTACATTTTGTATTCACATAACATTTCAATGCTGACTTACTAGATAAGCGAATTATTGTAAAATAAGGCCTCCATCTGTTTCTAAAAATGAATTACTTCTGATTTTGTACCTATAAAGAAAATTAAAAATCCCTGTCTTGCGTAATAAGCATCACTAGACGATCTGTAGTTGACATGTATCAGGACTGGTTCGCCTTTATTCGTCAGCTATGCTTCGCATGGGAAGAAAGAAGACCTGAGGTGTTTGTTGTAGTGACTTTCCCTTTACGTCTCGTCCCGCAAATATACCAATTATAACACGTCGGTCAGTGAGGCTACTCCATAATGGAATTATGCTTGCAACTTGAGCTACCCCCCCCCAAACCGCGAGAAAGACAGGCTACATTGCGAATAGAATCGGGTTTTATCGCAAGGAGTCCATTTATGCGTAACAATAGGCTAGAGTTCAAACAGCCAACAGCTTATGAATCAACTCCTTGTTATTTATAAATTTAACAACAAATCTTTCTTTAGAAATTTACTGGCTTCGCAGCTATTCTAGCTAGCCCACAGAATGCGCACTTGTCACTGAGATATATGGAGGCATTACAACTCCAAAATGAATATTTTCACTATATACCTCCGGAGACATTAACAGCACATCTTCAGCGTCTGGGCCTAGCCGTGGCGTGGCGTTGCTCACTTTCATGACTTGATTCCATCTCGCTAGCTTAGCTACCTATAATTTGTGACATAATACACATATCATTTAATGATATTGGGTAGTGCGGTGGTGATAAAAGTAACATACGAAAGGTGTCTGCACATTTTATTGGTACAACCAGTCAGTACTAAAGGACACCAGATTTGACATTTTCCGAAGAACTCATAGAACTCATCTTTTGTACTTGTATGGTGGATTGAAATAGTCTCGATATTGATGGCTATTGTAATCAATACATTTAAGCAATTATTAACTTAATTATAACTAAGCTCTGGGCTAGTTTTTTTTTCATTTGACAAATTATATATGCATTTTTGTTCAGATTTAATGAAAGTTATTCTTAACAAAGTAAATAATTTCAGTGAAATTTAATACATACAACTAGCAACAACAATAATAGGGCGAAGAAGAATATAACCATTTTAATTGCCTATTAACCAGACCTTTATATTAAAAATAATCATCCCCATCTATTACTTTTTCTATACGTACTATATACATAGTATATAGAGAAGGGTATTGTAATGCACCCAAAATCGACGCCGAGATTTCACCGGAAATACATGTTTTCATCCCTCCGATTCCAAGAAAAGCATTTTTAGAAACGTATCCATGTATGTGCCTGTGGGCAGCATAGCTCAAAAACGAAAAGTCAGTTAAAAACTAACTTAGTATTTAAGTTGAGTATTTTACAAGTATTTTCAAGAAAATCCCTCCACCCCAACTACTCTTTACATTCGAAAATTTTGATTTTCTCAAAAATGGCTCTAACAAGTTTCATTAAAATTCCTCATTTTTAAGATTTTTAATGACAAACGAAATGTATATGTTGAATTTTCTGGGAATAGTCTCTGAAGACACCTTCATTCTGGACGACTTTTGTATAACTGGCAAGCCATAAGAAATAGACGGAAACTTACTAACCAAAATCTAGATCTCATTAAAACACACAATTAATGCTATAAACACTTTTTTTTGTAGAGTTAACCGTTTTCGGATTATTGGTTTCAATTTTAAGCATTTAAACTTTTCTCATACGGGAAAACATCTTTCTTCTCGATTATCGTTTATTCCTGGCAAGCAAAGAGAATAGAATTTAAATTGTTTCACATAGTGAATGACTTTTAAAAGGCTTGGGTATTGCTTTAACCTGTACATTTTTTTATTTCCCTTCTACTTACAAGAAAGCAAGTAATATGATTAATTCTGCTAATGTTTATCTTGATTAATATGATGTAGACAAAATATTAATCTTTCGAATAAACGGTCTGTTTGCGGAACAGGTAGAGAAAGTCATATGAATGGAAGACATCAGATTTTTTTTAAACGGATAACTTCTGATTTTGTGACCGATAGGCAAATTAAAAATCCCTATCTACAGTAACAAACATCATTCTGGCTATATAACAAATCCTTTTGATATGACTGTCCTCAATATTCTTCGACCAGGCTTCGCATGGCAAGAGAGAAGAGAAGGTCTGAGAGGTTTGTTTTAGCGACTTCCCCCTTCTCGTCTCTTCTCGCTTTATACCATATCGGTCAGTCATGCTATTCCTGCTTGAGAAGACAGGTTGTAATGCATTGCGAACGGAATCGAGTTTTATCGTAAGAATCCCATTTTATGCCTGATAATAGAATAGAATGCGGATAACAGCCTAGTAACAATTCTTTGTTATTTACAAATTTAATATAACATTTTTCTACCTGCTTCATATTAATGGCGATACACCTTTGTAGAAATAGTTTCATGGCAATGTCGTTGAAGGAGGCATAAAGGAAACCGAAATGTTTAAAACTATATGTTGGCTAAAACTTACATCTCGTTTCATGACATCGCGAGAAGCAACTAAATAGTAACAACACTTTAAATTTGACAAAACATTGGATACAAAAACCGATAACTACGGATATCTCGGAAGTGGCTAATGCTGCAAAATGGTTATTTGAAATAAATTCTATTGAAAGATCTGTATTCATTTTTAGCACATTCTTGTTTCTCTTCTATGCTTTAAAAGTTTACAAATTTGGACACAATTCATCCGAATGAAAAGGGCTTTACAGGCTTCTGCCAATGTATTCAAGATGTTTATTTATCATATAAATGTTTTAAATATGTAGTATTTTAAACAAAATCGTTAGACCGTCTAAGAAAAAAATAAAAAAAAAACATATAAACCGTAATTTTGTATGTGTGTTTGTGTGTGTGTGTGGGGAGGGGTGGGGTGGGAGAATAGGTGGGAGAATTATATTTAATATCCTCGTGTCACATCTTATAATATTTGAACTTAAATAAAAAGATGGTATTTGTCTGATTCTTCAATCTTGAGTAATGCTGTTCACAGGCACGCGCACGCGCGCACACACATACATATTCTTTCGACCTAAAACATGTAGTTTATTATTCAGGGGCCTCAAAATATTTGTATTTCCGAGAATTCTTGGTATAAAATTTATGGTTGTTAAATCTATACTTCCTTATCTTTTTACTATATCTGAGCAGTAGAGGAAGCAACAATAAAGAAACTTCATTTTTTTTCCTAAGAACATTACAGGCCTTGTCTATGGTTGGTTGTAGCATTTTATTTTTGTGGAAAACTATTTATTTTGACAGTTGAACAAATATTTATTATTTTAAATCTCACTTAAGATAATACAAGTGAAATTGACCTAAAATAGTGAACATTTGAACAACTGCTTATCTTCAAAATCAAATCATAATCATTTTAAACTTTAAACTTTAAGAGAATATATTTTTTTTTGTAAGTGGTTCATTTAAAATGTCAATGCACAGAAGCTATAAATAGACGGGCACTTGCCTAATAATTGACACGCCCAAAATTAAACCTTGCCTTCTCGCTAATGTTTTTTTTTTTTTTTTTTACTGTATTTCCATATTCACAATGGACCACACGATGCAAATGAGTAATAATTTGTTTAAAACTATTTGTAATGATTTTTAAAAGGTACATAACAATGGCCATATAAACAAGGAAACAAAGCTTAAGTTTTGAGAAATAAATTATACATTTTTGAAAAAATCACGAGTTTTGGAGAGAACAAAGAGTTATCTTTATCTATAACAGTTATGTGTTTATATATAAAAATGTCATATGTTAGATCTAAGTGGAAAATATTTTAATGTAAAGATTCAATTGTTGAATATTTTTAAAAATGCATCGTGTGAGATATTTTTATTAGAACAATGAATTTAGACAGTAATAATCTAATAAGATCCAATCACATGTTCTGCACACAAAATATCCTCACAAACAATACATTTTTTCTCCACATGATGCTAATAAAGATGAACATTAATGGTTTGAAATAGTTCAATACTTGATTCCTTTGAATTAGATGGGAAATAAGGGAATATACTAGAATAAAGTGATAGTCAAATGTTCTAAAAGCTGTCGCTATGCAATTCACATAGAAGTTCGGTTCTCTTTCCTTGGCGAGGAGTAAAACAAGCGAAATGCCATACGGAATAGGACTTTCCATTTGAGAAAAGTTTAAGTATTTCAAAATTGAAACCAATTACAACGAATATCTCGTAAATAATTAGCTCAACAAAAAACTATATATTACATACATGGTGTGTTTTAACGCGATCTAAAATGCTGTACAGTAAGTTCAAAGCATAGTTACAGTCATCTTACTGTTTACCAACTATGCAAAAGTCATTCAAAATGGAAAGGTTGGTGGGGCTACTCCTAAGAAATTCAGAATATCCATTTATTTTCCATGTAAATATCTTTAATATACGGAACAATTTTAATAAAAATCGTAAAACCATTTTTAAGAAAACCGAAAATTTCGAAAAACATTCCCTGTAAAGGGAGTTTGAAGTGGAGGGATTTTCTTTAAGTCTTCGTGTTGCATCCTTGCAAGATACTGAATTTAAATGTCAAATTTGGTATATTTTTGGGTTATGCTGTGCATGGGCATTTATATTTTTTCTAATATTTTTTGTTTATTCAGGGTTCCTCAAAATATGCTCTAAGCTCAGATTTTTGGGTGGAATAATCGATTTGCCTTCTCTACCTACTATGTACATCGTACATTCGTGCTAGGGAAGTTAAATATTATTATTTAAATATGCAAGCTGGAAGTTTAAAACATGACAAAAGTACCATTGTTACTGTGTGTAATAACTGATATACTACTATATATATCAATAACATTTTTTACATAGTGTGGATTTCCCAAGATTCATTGCCTTAAAATAATTATTCTTTTACTTTGTAATATTTTTTTTCTTCTGTTTTTGAATCTTGAAGGCAAGATATATTGTAGCTCTCTTGAAGGAACTAAGCGTTGAAGCGAGTGCAATGTAACCGCGAGATTGGCCGCCGTATTTCGGTTTTGCGAAGACAAATGTAACGTCCGACTTGGAAAGCCTGAGAAATAATTTAACGCTCATTGACAGAACACCCAAGAGGAATTAAAGCTTTTAATTAGCTTCGCCTGAATCGATAATTTCTCCTATCCCGCAACAAACCAACACACAAATTCGAACTTTAAGTAGAAGCGCAAATTCCTTCTAAGTCTACTCTATTACACTGGCTAAAAGGTCATACAAGAGTTTTTCTTGCCACTAGTTGTGAGATGTAAGCAACACTTCAAATAAAGCATTTTAAACGCCGTTCGCAAAGGAATTTTTATGCTTAACACCTGTTTTTACTGTATACGATTATTAAAAACATAATTTCTTGAAAATATTTAAGAGATCCAAATTTAAAACCAAATTAATACAAACTCTCTTTTTAAAATTAACAAGTTTAAAGGTAAACAATGTAAAATAGGGATTAGCTTTTTAAAAAATAAAGTATGTTGGATTGATATGTTTACGTCAAGGCTACCATGCCTACCATGAATGATTTGGTTAATAGGATTGGAATTGGTAATGCAATGATAATGGGAAATATATGTTGTAAAGTAAACATCGCAGTTGAGAATACCTCCCGGTATTTGAGAAAAACCTGGAAAGCAAAGTGACCCGAAACTCTCTGAGGTGTACATTTATCTCGTGGTCATGAAGGTTTAGATCCAGTGTTTCTAAACGAGCTATGTAAGTTCAAATGTTCAGTTTATGATTTTCAATAACTCTCCAAATACACCTCAATGTTCATTCTTCTATTTCTTTTTATTTTGTTTCTTCTATTTCTTGTTAATCCAGAAAAACTTTGATTACACATATTGTAAACACAATTTCCATTTGGTTATCAAAGGATCCAGCAAGATACTTGTGCAGTAACGTGAACCTAACATCCGGCAGGTCCCGGGTTAAATTCCTGACAACTGCCTATTCTGACCGTGAGATTTTGTTGTTTTTTTCCGGGTCGGTGGACGATTGCTGCATTGGTTCTTTTTCTACAGCTTTCATGTGCCTTTCCTTTCCTACATCTCGTATGTTTCAGGATTGAAAGACCAGGCAATGTGTTCTGCATGTTGCGACTGGTCGGTGGAGTTGATCTTTGTGAAGATTGTCCTCTAGTGTCTTTCGAGCTGTTCACTGGCTTGCCCGCCGGGTGGTCATGAAGCTATTGCACTTAAGGGCACCCCGGAAGAGTTGGGTCTCTTGTGGGCGGGCTTGAGGGCGTCGGATGGTTAGGGATCTCGTGCATCCAGTAAAACGAATAGCGATTTGCCGCTTGCAAAACTAAGAGTATTTCAAAATTCAAACCAATACCAAAGAATATCTTGGAAGCGGGTATAAATGATGTGCTTTAATGTGGTTCACATTTTTACTTTCTCTACTTAGTACATAGTACATAGGTAGGGAAGGTATGGCATACCACCCCAAAATTATATTACCGACATTTCATTGAAAATACACGTTTTAGGGTCCCTGAATAACAAAAAATTAGAAAAAGGTCCTCTGGTGCATGTGTGTCTCACAACTCAAAAACCAAAAACCGGTTAAATATCAAACCATATGTAATTTCTGGTTATTCCAAGGATGCGGCATGAAGATTAACAAGAAATTCCCCCACTTCAAACTACCCTTTAAATGGAGAAAAATTGGAAGTTATTTTCTCAGAAATGATACTAACGAATTTGATTAAAATATCGTATTTAAAGATACTTATAAGACAAATAAAATGTTTATCTCGAATTTTCTGGGAATAGCCCCTGAAGTCTTTTTCATTCTGAATGACTTTTGCATAACCGATGTATCGTAAAAGATAGATATAAAGTTACTAAACAAACAACCTAGATCTCGTTAAAACACATAATTTATCTTATTTACATCTTTTTTGTAGAGTTACTACCATTTACGAGACATTCAAATGGTTATTGGTTATTGGTTTCAATTTTAAAATACTTAACATTTTATCATGCAGGAATTTGTCAACTCCTGGTCATGTAAACAGAACCAATTTCAGTCACATGGCAACCCGCTTTTAAAAGATTTGACTATCGCTTTAGCCTAATGTGTTCCCCTGTTTCTCTTCTACTTACCTACAAGAAAGCAAGTAATAAGACCAGTTCTGCTAATATATATATATATATTTAACCTTTTTTTACTTTTATGATAGTGTTTAACGCCCGCTTTTACTACACATAACACCGCAGACAATGACAGTTACGGTACATGGAATGAAGATGGAGCACCGGTGGAATGCAATGGCGGGGGAAACCGGAGAATCCTCAGAAACGCTATCCACCACAAATCCCACATGTGGTCACCTGGGAGCGAACCAGAGTCACGAGTGGTTAACCACTCAGCCACGGCGCGACCTACTTATGTTTATTTCAATTAGCACGAAGTACCTAAAAAAATAGGTTTTTTAAAAATAATTTGTTATAGAGATGTAGAGAAAGTCATGTGAATGGAAGACATCAGAATTTTTTATGTATATCTCAGCAGTTATACAAAAGTCCATCATGACTGCCTCCATGGTCGAATGGTTGCGATTCCCGACTGCGAAGTTTTCTTTAAACAAAACTAATCCCTATCCCCTACAGAGTCTGGAAGTATGAATGTGAGAGAGAATGCCCGTGTCCTTAATGATATAAAAATGATGTTCTAAACCTACACAATATTAGTTGTTTCACAAGTCAAAGTCATTAAAGTTAAACGGGACTATACAAATGGAACGATTAAAAAGAAAAAAAAAAAAAAAAAAAAAAAAAGTACACCAGAATAAAGCGAACTTCACAGGATATGCATAGACAATTAATTTTGTTTATTTTATAATGTTTATTTATGATGCGAATTTTATACAGGGTATATTAATCAAAATCATTACGGTAATTTTTTGTGTACATACAATATTATGAATATTTTGCCATATAGTTTGGTGTGGGTGGGATTTTTTGAAAACCATCTTACCATCCATTGAAAATGTTGAAACTTAAAAATCAAGCTTCGTATTTTTCATCAACTTACTGTTTCTGAGATATGCTGTTCATACTTGTACACACTGTAACGCTGTGTGCTGTTGACACACACACACACACATTGTGGCCGCCTCTCACCTAGACGGCCCGGGTTCAATCCCAAGCGACCGCGTGTGAGATATTTGGTGGACAAAGCGACGCAGGGGCGGGTTTTCTCCAGGTTCTCCAGTTTCCCCCGTCATCATATCCCACCAGCGCTCCATCCTCATTTCAGGTATCATCAGTGCCTGCGGTGCCACAAGTAGTAAAAGCGGACGTTAAATACAAAAAAAAAAAAAAACAAAAAAAAAACACACACACACACACACACACACACAGAGGCGAAAATGTAATGCAGAATATAAGGAAGAAGGACAAGAGGGGGAAGAGGATGGTCAGTGTATTAGGGGTGGATTAGTTGGTAAACAATGGTGTATGACTTCTCACCCAGGGTCCCGGGTTTGATTCCCAGCTGGGGCGAGGCATTTTTCTTTAACCAGAATTATTCCCTACTTCTACCTTCTACTTATAAGGAACTAAGTAACAAGACCATTTCTGGTAATGTTTATCTTGATTACAATGATGTAAATAAAAGAATGTAAGAAAAGTTGATTTGCAGAACAAGTAGAGAATGTCATGTGAATGAAACACATAAGATATTTTTCCTTTTTGTTTTTTATATTCTTATATTATATGTGCTTTTTAGTGGTGTTTTTCTCTTTTTTCCAGTCATGGACTATAATTACTTTAAAAATATAAAGTGATGCATGGGCAATGTATTATAAATGTTCATGAGGTCTATATCCCATTTAGCAGCCGTTATCTAAAACTGTGCCCTTTAATTCAAGGAATCTATAAATAATATCGATTTCGAATTTTTTGGTAGGATGCAATATTTCTTATACTTAGAATACTTAAACATCAGAGAAAATAAAAAGCTATTAATTTTCGGGGAATTTTCAGTATTAAATTCGTAAGCTGTTTTGTAATAGCAAAATAAATCGCATATAATTACACACATATGTGTATATACAGGTGAATAAGTGCAAATAATTTGATATTTAGTAGAGAACAATAAGAGCATATTATTTTTTCCACTTACTAATAGCATTGTCATAAGTGAAGCTCAAATTTCAGGATCTAATTTGTTTTAAACGGCCCAGCGTTATGCCCCTCCAATATTTACATGCATCACGCAATGGTCAGCTCCTGATATCCCTAATACCGTGATATGAAGTTCTTTCACATATGGCATTATGTTGTGTGAGTTAGAAGTTTTGAAGTGTCCAACAGATAGCGAAAGTGATCTGTTTTTCAGTCTATCTACACCAGCGCTCAGGGTGGAAGGAGATTACCACAGAAAGTATTATGAAGTGAACGTTTAAGATTTTTTTCTACACTGGGACCATTGCTAAAGAAGTACTGAACTGGAAGATAAATATTAATGCAATCACGCTAATAATAGCTGGTAATGTAGATAAACTTTCAGGGAATCAATGCATTTTGTTATTGCAGTTCTCTTATGCACACACACAGCTAGAACACCTTTCTCATTTCATGTTTTATTTTCGTGTTTTCTTGAAAATGGCCGCTTGCTTACAAAAGAGTTGCTAATTCAATTACACACACGATGTGATTAACTAAAACAGTTGATGCGTGCATTTAAGCTTTGTGAAATGTTTATACAATAAAATATATCATTCTGACTAGTTATAATGGTGGTAAAACGCCAAGAAATATAGTGCAACTAAACCATATCATATCAAAATGCATTTTATTTTTTTCAAACTTATTTTTAGAGATAACTGAATCAATATGATAGAATATAGAGTAAAGACAATATTTTTAATTGTAGGTTTTGTTCCGTCTACAACAATGGAAAAACGAAGGAAGGAGGCAAACCGTGAACAGTTTTCCAGCGAGTAATATGATGGAAGAACACTTAAGTGGCAATAAGGAAAGTTTTGCAGGACAACTGGAGCATCTACAAAGCTTTCTAAGTTTTATGCAATTCCTTGGTCCACCCTAATCTTCGTGTTGCATCCTTGGAAGATACCAAACTTAAATACCAAGTTTGGTATTTAACGGACTTTTCGTTTTTGAGCTATGCCGTCCACAGACCACACACGGACCTTTTTTTCCAAAATTTTTTTTTTGGATTCAGGGGGACCCAAAACATGTATTTCCGGTGAAATCTCGGTACCGAATTTTTGAGTGCAATACAATACCTTCTCTATACACCATGTACATAGAACGTATAGAGAAACTAAAATCTGCAAATACTGGATCATCACATTATACTCAAATATTGATACTTAGTTAACTCCCATCCTGTATATAATTACGTTAATACGTTGTCTATACTCTGATTAAATTGAAAAACGATTTAAAAACAGAGAATAAAAATTTCCCTTTTCCTTATTCTACCAGAATTGAAACTCGACAGGCCAGTGGCTGTGAAAGGAATTATCTCGACAGTTTTTGAATTCAATTTGTTACAAGGAACACGTTCACACTTGCTGTTCCGTTCAGAACGATTTTGCGCCGACTTACCTTCAGGAGAATCTAATTTCGAGCTTGCTTGTTCAGGCAAAAGGTTTGTCGATATAGGCTCTAACAGGATTGGGGGGGGGTGGCTTATGTGTGCTGCTTCTTCTCGAGTGTTTAAGTGCCTCTATCATTTCCCATCTGGAAAAACAACCTTTTATTATTTCTGAGTGGTACTCCCCGTACGTCTCCATTTATTTTATGATCTTATAATGTGTAATCCTGCAGCTGGTCTAACAGATTAAAGTCTATATGGAGTGGGTGTTTATATTGTTCCTTTCACCAACTACAGTCAACATTGATGTCCACCGAATCTGTATTACAAGCTGGGCCAGTCAAAAACGCTTTGGGAGAGTGCGCGTGTCCAATTTCTCTGGACGGTTGATCAACAAAGACCGACAGCATTAAGATCAAAGCACACATTCAGACGGTAATTATGCTCATATCCAAAGGCAAGATATTGTGTTGTCAATTATTTTAAAATTCCCATTAATAATCTTAATTAGTGGTGTTGTCTGTTGAATATTTTACCATGCACTGGCATTAATTTCGTGTTAATTTTTGGAAAGAATGAATGCGCAATGACTGAAATTAAAACTGATAGTACCTAACTAAAATAACTTTTAAATAATATTAATGTTAAAACCGGTTTTTTCAAATTATTTTTTTTTTATTTCAAATTAGTCCAACAAGTAGAATCAATTACTGTATATCAGACATAAACAAACTGCAACACAATAAATATTTCAGACCGCCAACTCTCATGAAGCCAACATTCTCTCTAAAGGTGGAACTTTTTTGTTACGCCTATTAAAATTCCTATTGAAGAGGTAATAGCTAATGTAGAAGCAGATCTTTTCAAGCTCCCACATGAATTTTCCCAGGCTATACGCATGGAGACGACTAGGATTTTATGCAAAGCACGCATTCCTAAAATAAATATTTCAATGAGAGAACGGCAAGCTTTAAAAAACCTCAACAGAGATAACAGTATTCTCATCTTACCGGCTGACAATGGATCCACCACTGTTGTTATGAACACAAATGACTACCAACGTAAGATCAGTAACATTCTGGATCCTACTATTTACAGAAAATTACACGTGATTCTACTGCCAGAGTCCTGCACTCGAATATCTAATATACAGTGTGCCGTTAATATGACTCCAACATTTAAACACATATATACGAAAGGAAATTTGTTATACTATACATGCAAATGCATACAAGTAAATCATCAAGTTTTCAGTACAACCCCGAAAATTCGGTTCAGTGCACTTGTTCATGGCGCCTCGGGTGGCGCGAGGAATGTCTCTAACCTGTAGTCAATGTGTGGCGGAGCATGTCTTCTGTGACAGTGTTTATGGCATCTCTTATGCGACGTTTCATGTCCAGTACGTCGTTCACTTTTGTAGCATACACTCTGCCTTTGATGTACCCCCACAAGAAGAAATCTAGAGGAGTAATATTGGGGGAACGCGGCGACCGAGGAATTGGACTGCCACGTCAAATCCAATGTCATAGAAATGTATCATTTAAAAACTGTCGGACTGCAAGCCTTCAGTGGAATGTGGCTCTCCTGCTGAAATATTATTGATGGCTGCATGGCTGCTATCTGTGGTCCGGCAAACCAACATTCCAAGTAATTGTTTCTAGCGACAATATTCCCTTGAAAGAAAAACGGCCCAATAACCTATGTTCCAGAAGACCTCACCAAATATTCACTTTTGAACTGTTACACGCGTGTTCTAAGAATGCATGAGGAGTTTCTGCATCCCAAAATAAAAACACTGTGGCGATTGACTTTCCGTGAACGTAAAAGATAGCCTCAACTGAAAACATCACTCGTCCTCCACAAAAGGCCTCATCCTCAGCAATGCGATCTAGCATAGTGTTTGCAAGTAATATTCGTTTTGGTCGGTCATCTGATTTCTTGTTCAATTTGCACCCTGTATGCGTACAAGCTCAATCGACGGCGAAGAACTTTGTGAGTCGTTGACCGTTTCATATATAGTTCCTTCGCTGCTTGCTTACTGGCTTCTGTGGACTCCTTTAGAATGATCTCGCAAATTCTCTACAACCTGTCCTGGGTCCTAGGTTTAACACTCCCATGTCCTTTCAAAACATTACCAGTTGCCAGAAAATGATCATATCACTTCTTTCTAACCTTGAATATCGGAGAATCCATATTTTACACAAGATGAAAGTTTCATTGCACCTTAATAATTGGTTTTGTTTCTCCATACCACCACATAACTTGTGCGCACTCGTTCGAAATAGTCATTTTAGAAATCATCTACCAATTCAGTGCCACTACGGCTATTGTGCGAATTAAAATATTTCAAAAACATTTTGAATTTTCGCTTCTGCTCCTTCCGGGATCACAGCTGTATATCCTGAAATGAGGAAGATACTGTTTTCAAACTTTGGAGTCTCTTTGTGGACAGACAGACACGCGCACACACACACACATGTGTATATTCTGTAAAAGAAAGAAGAAAAAGAAAACAGATATTCTCTTGTGCTGCTATCTGTGGAACACGTTTCTTTCTTGTTTATACTCTATAGATTCAGCAATGAAATCCGAGCATTTCAACTGTAAACCGATAAGAGCACTACTGTGCTCAAAGGGATGTCGTTAAGTCAATGCAACACGAAATAATTCAACACTCTAGGGTTCACATTAAATAAGACAATTCTTACTTAGACAATATTTTAAAGTATGGTGCTCAAAACTAGTAATCGATACATGTGGGAGACATCTTACATTCATTTCTTACTTTCTCTAACACAAATGTACAAGTACACAGTAGGTAGGGAAGGCCCAAAAATAAAATATTGAGATTTTCCCGGTAATATATGTTTTGAGGACTCCTGAATCAAAAAACAAAAATTGGGTATTTAGGAAAAGGTCCATGTGTGTATTTATGTGTGTGCGTATATGGCTCACATTCTCACATAAGCCTAAACATCTTTTAGATGCAACACGAAGCTTTTCAACACCAAACCTTCACCCCAAGCTTCCCTTAACACAGAACAGTTTTCGATGTTATACAGAATGGCTGGAAAGATTTTGATTAAATTACATTATATTTAAGATATGCACAAGACATAAAATGCCCATGTTGATTGAAGCTTGTGAAATTTTGTATAACTAGTATACGCTATACAGTACACGAAAATGAACCTACTACATAAAATATTAGATATCCCTAAAACCTGAATTTATTCCAAATCAGTTTTTGTGCTACTAGCGGTTTGCAAGATTTTGCTGTTCAAATTGTTTAATACTTATGCTCATGTGCACAATTTTTGATCAAACCCTTGTTGACCGAGGATCACTGAAACGTGATCAAACTTTGAGCGAGGTTACATTGAAGTTGTAGCGCATCGTTGTTACTTCTCGTTCACTAACCGCCATCAGCTAATATTGCGCTACACTCAAAATTCCAGGAGATTTACTTCAAGGAAAGTATATCCATAGATGCTTAAATACAATTACAATCTCCTTGTCTATATCGTTTCGTTTTTGTTTGGAAACGTCGAAATTGGATTCATTTGGGGATAAAAGAAAGTAGAAAACAAAAAGACGTTACAACTTACTGTCTCATATTCCAGTAAACTGAATATTATAAGGATTAGTTCATGTTCCTTATAAGAAGCATATATGTATTTAATCATAAAACCAGGTTCCAATAGCCAAGTAAATAATAATTCGGTATTTTTAAAATAGCCTGAGAAAATAGTAAGTTTTCGCGAAATTGAATAAAACTGTAAATTGCACTATATCTAACAGTTGGATAATAAGCAGGTATCGTATATAATGATAGTAATAATGTGACGTAAATTGTATATTTAGAAACGTAATATTTGAGCTCTTTATTATAGTTTGAATTTCCTTGAGACCAACTTGGCGGTGTGATGGTAGCCCATTTGCCTCACATTCAAGAGGTTCTAAGTTCAAATCTCTGTTAGAGTCAGTTAGTCAGTTAAGGCTTGTTTTCCTGAGCTTTCTTTTATCCTAATAAAATGGATGTCAGGTAAATTTAAACTCTATGGACCGCGGGCTCACCCATATCATTTATCGTTATTCGTTTTATATGCCTTACCCAGTTAAATTGCGTTAAAATAATAACCAAAAATATTTTCAACAACGCTAATAACATGACTGACATTTTAACAGATGCTAATACAATAACAAATAAATGTCTGTAATTCGCATGACACCCAGAAATCCATCCAGTTGATGAAATCCATCCATGATAGAGCTTAATTCTGCCTTTGACGAAGCCATACAAATCGTGTAAATAAGAAGCAATTATATTTGACACATCACTGATAGTAAGTGATGTCATTATTCGGTGGTTGCTAGAAATACTAAAATCACAATATTAGTAGTTCCTGGAGCATAATATCTCGGAGTTTAAAACTTTTTTCAGTGAATGCGGTTCGAGGGGAAACTCAAACCGCTGTTATTTCATTTACTGGCTACCACATTGTATTCTTTGATATCCAGAATCGTTCTTCAGATTCCCTGTCCCCTTACTCAACAAAAGAGTATGCTCTACAAGATTAGATGTTGACGTTAATTCCAACTTGAATAATCCAGGCGCATTATTTCATATTTAATATCTTTAAGAAATCGAAACGGGTAGCCATTGTGGCTAATCAGCGGAATTGACCGATCCAGCACCCATCATCATAATCAACTAGCTCCTTCAACTTTGATCTTCGTCGATGTACGGAAAAATCGCATTGAACACGGTCAAATCTTAATCGATAATAGTGCTCACGGCCATTATTCTAATTTTAAACTGTTTTCGATGTTTAGTTTTTTCTCACAATTTTATGGAAATTTACACGTATTTTGCGTACGTTCTTAAACATTTCACAATGTTAAGCCCTTTTCTTATAAACGATAGAAGATAAAGATGTGTCAATGCAAAATCAGAGTTTTGAAGATGTTAAGTGTTTATGACCTTTATTAATATTAGTTTGTTTTATTTGATGGACAACTGTAGGTTTAGCTGCAATTATTAATCCCATATTAGGTGTAAATATACCAAATGTTACGTTACCTGATGTACAGGTTTTCACGGATCACTGCTAGCTTTTCTCATTTTGTTCCATGGAAATGTGGCTTAACCGTAAGAAAGATTATTATTATTATTATTATTATTATTATTATTATTATTATTATTATTATTATTAGAAGGGTTCAGTTTTAATCTTAATTTTAAACTAATGAATAGTTTTTGTTTCTGACCATGAAGTAGTCACTATTATCGGTTTTAGACACGCTATTTACGTGTGTCCGTTGAGAGCAGCGCCCTAACAATACTGCCGTGTATGTATCGTGGATTTTGTCTATTTTGTTCATGGATTTCGGTTTTGGTGGTTCAAACATAGCATACACTGAAGAAAATATCTGAAAACACCTAGTCCTATGAAGTTGTTAAGCATATCTATGAAGTTGTGTTAAGAAACCTATGTAAATGATTTTGATTATGGTTACTTGAATGCTTTGACCTTATAAAACTGAAAATTCATTATAAATTAGCTAATTTCTGAAATTGCTCTGCTGTTTTCTAGACGTCTAAATACTATTGAATAGTAAAATTCCTGTTTTGTTTTGAATATTTGTACGTAAGTTAAATGTAAACTGGCTGAGCTGGAAGAATTTGTTGTCCCGTTTTAAGCTACATCGCACAATATTCATTAACCGTTATCCTTACTTAACTCCCCTTTTCCAGTCTTCTCTTATTGCCGCTAGAAGCAGTGTCGCCATATTTTTTCTTTCGTTGTGGCCAGTCACAGAGCAAACTATAACCTAAATATCGCCAATTTTGTCGGTGAATCCTTACCTATTATCTTACTTCAATGAGTGACACCACGACTGTAAATATTACCACTTACTGAAATATTCCAATAACAATATTACCTGAATTTACTCCAAAATTGACAAGTTTCTGCTCCTTCCGCTCTGAAATAATTGGTTAACGGATACCAGTTGGTCAATGGTAAAAGTAAGCAATATATACTTCCGTGTTCCGTATGTTCTAATCATCCCCGTCCAAAGCCATTGACCGAATTGGACTCGTATACGTTTCCGCTGGCTGCCGTGTGAGAACAGTTGGAGGCGCTAGTGTGCCTGAGAGAACGTCCCATAATTACCCGCGAGCATTCTCATCATTCTTCGTCATTGTTTTCTGTTATTCTATGGATGCTGCGCCATACTTGAAATTATATGTGATATACAATTTCATTGTTGAACTGCTTATTTTATTCTTGATATTTCTATTAATTTCTAATTCTTTTTTATTAGATTTCAATTTTATTTATATAATTGTAGTGGTTTTAAGTTCTCCAAAGCTCAGAAACTACAAGAACGATCGCAAAAATGGTAATTAATGAAGAATGCAACTATCTATCACAAAATGGCGAGAAAGGTCTTGTAAGCACCAAAGAAATAAGTGAATATTATGAAGATTAGCCCTAAGGTAAGTGACTACGCATATAATCTTACATTAATTGCACATTAATACATATTTGAAAGCAAAAGTGACAGTGCAAGTGCATATTGTAAAGTAAATGTACATGTGCATATATCCACACAAATCACGATTACTGTCAATATCTAAACATGTCAAAGCTCACGTGAAACCGTATTTATATTAAAAGTATAAGCCGCCATGTGTTCATTCAATATAGATTGAATTTACACTACCTGCTTTGTTTACCATTATGTAAAAGCTACATCAAAATTGAGTACCTTTGCTGTTGTTATAACAATGTAAATAAAGTCAGACAATTTAAGTTTTTATAAGCTGAATTATCTTTTGAGTACAGTTCAATAATCAATACCATTACATATTTAAAAAGTTGTACGCATTAATTAATGGCAAAAGATAATGAAAGTGGTATATCAGATGAACAAACATAACATATATCACTGCCTTCCTTTATGCTGCAAACTGCTTAAAATAAGAACGTACTCTTAAAGTAATGGGCAAAAAATTAAGACTGAAATCAAGAGCCTGGGAAAAGAGAATTTGTAATATAATATTTTTCATGCTAACCGAATTTAAATGCCTACCACACAGCATCTGGTAAACTAAATATTTTGCTCAAGCGCAGATGGTTGAGAAAAAAGAATTGTATATCTTTATAATACAACTATAAACCTTGTAATATAATAATGCCTATATTTAAAACACGCTTCTGAATTCCTAATTCATGATGATGATGATGATGATGATGGGATGTCATTGTCTAAATCCTTTCTGCTATGCACATTACTCTATTTCCATTTAACAAGCTTGCCTCTGCTTTGTGGAGGTAAGAATTACCCCGGAAGCCACGGATGACTACATTCTAATTATTAATATTTAAAAAGTGTATTCTTGTTTTCACATTCTAAAATAGAATTTGTCACAAATTTTCTAAAGTATGTCTGTCAGTCATTCTAGCAGTATGGTTGGCAGTGCTTACACTGACAATAACAGCAACAACAGCTATTGTTATTGTTTTGTTGTTGTTGTTATTATTATATATGTACTAATCAATGTATTATACTTGTTTCAGATATAGAAATGGCTATTAGGTTCCAAAAAATACCACATGGTGAACTGCCAGAAGACAGAAGATACACACAAATACTTTTTGTGAAGATTAGTATGGTCTTAGAAGTGGCTAGAGGTTGTTAAAACAATACTCTTTGTTATCAGGAGGACTTTATTAGAGCATGGTACAAGTGAAATGCTTAAGGAGTACCATACTACCTTGTAAAACAGTAATGAAAATTGAAATTAATTTAGTCGTTTTTATGACTTACTTGAAAATGCAGAAGTACTTCACTGTGTACATTTTCAAATATTATTGTTATAAAATAAACCTAATAAATCTCAGGACAAAATATCAAACCTCAAGGCCTATAAAAGGCACATTTCCGTATTAAGTAAGACATTTCAGAAGCTGTGTTCTGTGGTTTGGATACTAAGGCAATGTTCTCATATATAGGTTTCAAATTTTCTATAATATTACAAATATATTTACACCACTATTAAATATAGATCCTTCTGGTCATCTTGCAATCAGAGTACCAACAATGATTTTAAAACTAATTGTATGTGTAGCTATCATAATATCAGATAAATTACTTTTAAACAATTTGAGATTATGCCATTATAATTATACAGATAAGTAGTTCATTAAAAATGTTTTATCTAAAAATTTAGATTTGTTACAGAAAGAACTCCACTTTACTTAATAAACCACAATAAGGACATACAATAATTTATATTTAAATAGTTACATATTACACACTGTCTAAAATAGCGTAATATTTTTAGAATTTTAAATGATATGGCTTAAAGAATACAAAATATTATGCACAAAAACCCAAATGTAATTCCTCAGTTTCTGTATATGAACTAATTTTCTATGTCATTACAATAATAATTAATGGAACAATCTACATGTGTATGGAATAGCGAAACTGTTGCGAGTTTTGTGTAGGGATTAATTTTTCTAAACTGTATAAAGTCAAATGTTAAATTTGAACTAAACACAGAGGTAGCAAATAAACATGAAATATGTTTTAAACCTTGTTTTATATTCACAAATTCTGTTGCAATAATTAAAATTACATTAAGGAAATTGCCATTATTTTAATTATTATTATTTACTACTTTTTTATTTGAAGGGATGCTTTCAATCGTAAAACCCTTCCGTGATTACTACCATGTGTGTATGAGAGAAAAAACAGTGGAAGGGTACGTGCAATGTAGTGCATTATTTGATGAAGGCAATTATTGTGTAAAAGTTATAGATTAAAGAGATATATACCTAAATATTACATTGAATAGCTGTATCTATTTTTATTAACTTATTGTCTGTAATAATACCAACATGATAACTGGTTTATATTCGTACAACTTTAAAATCCAGGTGTATTTATTCTGTTAGGAAGAAACCGAATGCCACCTAATTAAAACCCTTTACATGTTGCATAAAAAATAATGAATTATTATCCTTTTTATTTATTTAAAGATTATATGATTAATTTTTCAAGCTCTGTGTGCTGTATGCCATTAATCTGATGCATAATTTTCATTATGAAAAATGAATGCTAAGTTTACCACATAATTTTTTCTCTGCAATGGTTCTTTGGAGCCTTATCATAATGCACTGTTCAATTTGCGTTTAATCAAAATAGAATTGATAGCGTGAAACCTTATGTGGTTTAATTTTTTTCCATACATTTGCAATTTTGGTTTCAGCATCAAAGGTTTTCAGGAAATATTGACATTAGCACTTAATGTTTAATAAAATCAAGAAAAATTATTGACTAATGTTTAATTTATTCTGCAGAAAAACGAATAGTTCAGAATAACTAATACTACATAATATGTAGCATTTTCATAAATGTTTATTTTCTACCTTCATTCATTTCCTTCTCACACTACTCCATATTCTTGTAGTTTTTCTGTAGTTATTTAGTTATTACTTGTATGAGGTGTGGTACTTCATACACTTATTAACTTTGGTTCTGAGTATCTCTTTGTTATTTTAACACACTAATCACCTCAGCATAAAATATATTTTTTTGTGCCTCGTTAGCTTGTTATAGTTTAGTTCAGCCCATTCAGTGACCCAATTATTTGCCTCACCAGTTCATACTCTTCTGAGGAATGCTTAGACATTTCAAAGATGAAGTTATCTTTTTTCTAGAACTTCACACTTCAATACTGAAAATAATTGCTACAGATGCAACAGAAGAAGTAATAAAATTTTCCCTGAATGTTAATATTTCAGTTCACAATTCATGTATTTGCACGTAACATGTCTATTAATGTGCTAAGAGTGTTAATAAATATATTTGTAATTGTAGCTATATTATTGCAAAAATTCTAGTAAAATAATTACCAATTTATGGTTTATAAATTTACAGTGGTTTTACTTTGTGTTTAGCAAAAGTTGTTAATGATTGATTAAAATTTCACATCATAATCATCTCAACGTTAATATGAAAATTTTATATTGAAGCTAGGAATTGACATAAACAAAGCTTTTCCGAATTAAATTTAGAGACACTTTAAATTTCCCAATCCAAATGATAAAATGATAGTGTATGATTCATAATAATCACTATTTAAATGTATTTATTAATATAAAGATATCTGCAGATGTAAACCACAAGTGGTTGTATTGATTTTATTTTGCTTTTAAACTTCGTTTGATTTATTTGTGCTGTGAGCAGGTAATTTATATTCCTTTCTTGTTATATTTTGCATAATATCTGTAATTCCTAAAGTTATTTTCTTTGTGTAGCCCCATTTAACGTCTATGCTGATATCGGGGGTTTAACTTATGAAACAACTCGTTGATTGTAAGTTCATTAACGTTGGATTTTTTAAACATTTGATTTTCTTCCAAAAAATAAAAAAAAACACACATACCTTCTGAATCTGGGGATAGGGAATGATTTCGGTTAAAGAAAAATTGCCCGCCTCAGCCAGGAATCAAACCTGGGACTTCTGCGTGAGGAGTCAGCTCGCTGACCACTCGACCTTGGGGACAGCCAATTCCTAAGGTTGCATAATTTTCCCTTGGTTTTTGTCATGCATAGCTTTAAAGTAATGTTGTATAGTTCTGTCAAACTAAAAATTCACTTGATGAAATCATCAGCAGAAGTAGATTCAAGTATATATGCGTAAGCTTTCACGGCCGGTGTCCATGGTTTTAAAATTTAAAATTTTCGGGCTGTTTTGCCGTGGTCTGTAGGTTAAAATATGTTCAGTTAAAATATTTCTCCCTAACGTTTCGTCCCTGTCTGTGGGGGACATCTTCAGAGGCACTGCACTCACGTCGCTAACTCGGAAAGAATTACATCAGTGCGAGTTACAGCCAGTATATATACTCGGGCACTGGTGGGCGGGGTCAAGTTGACAGGTTCTGGTTTGTTTATTTGGCCTGGAGGTTGCGGAGCTGGGAAAGTATAGGGAACCAGGTAGAGTTTAATTTAAGTCCTTCGTCTTTGTTGAAGTTGTTGGTGTTCTTATAAATCTCAATGGCCTCTCTGTATAAACGGGGAAAATAATTTTTAGTCGTAGCTATAACCTCTACCTTATCATATTGCATACGGTGGTCATCCAAAGATAAAACATGTTGTGCCACGGCTGATTTTTCTGTTTGTCCGAGGCGGCAGTTTCTTTTATGTTCTGTAATGCGTGAGTTAATGCTGCGCTTTGTAGTGCCGATGTAAACTTGGCCACATGTGCACGGGATTTTGTAAACACCAGATTTTGAAAGTGGATCGAGTCGGTCTTTAGCTGATTTGAGGTACTGTTTTATTTTAGTTGTCGGCATGTATATAGGTTTCACGTGTTGTTTCTCTAAAATCTTGCCAATACGATCAGTTATGTTTTTTATATATGGCAAGAATACTTTATTTTTATATGTCGGTGCCTCCCTGGGTCTGGTGTTGATCTTTCTGGGACGTATTGCTCGATCGATATCCTTTTTAGTGTACCCATTATACTGTAGCGTCTTTTGTAAATATTTTAATTCTTGTGGTAAATGTTCCGGATCACAGATTCCTTTAGCTCGTTCCACTAGTGTTTTGATTACGCTTCTTTTCTGTTTGGGATGATGGTTGGATTGTTTACTAAGATATCGGTCCGTATGGGTAGGTTTTCTGTACACTGCACACGTGAATCTTCCGTCGTTTTTCCTAGTTATCAATACGTCGAGAAAAGCAATCTGACCTTCGGACTCTAATTCTTTTGTAAATTGGATGTTTGCGTGTTGGCTGTTAAGGTGATCTAGGAATTTTTGGAGTTCAGTTTCTCCGTGAGGCCATATAGCGAAAACGTCGTCAATGTAACGAAGCCAAACGGACGGTTTTTTAGTTGCAGTTGCCAGTGCATTTTGCAGTGTACAGAAAACCTACCCATACGGACCGATATCTTAGTAAACAATCCAACCATCATCCCAAACAGAAAAGAAGCGTAATCAAAACGCTAGTGGAACGAGCTAAAGGAATCTGTGATCCGGAACATTTACCACAAGAATTAAAATATTTACAAAAGACGCTACAGTATAATGGGTACACTAAAAAGGATATCGATCGAGCAATACGTCCCAGAAAGATCAACACCAGACCCAGGGAGGCACCGACATATAAAAATAAAGTATTCTTGCCATATATAAAAAACATAACTGATCGTATTGGCAAGATTTTAGAGAAACAACACGTGAAACCTATATACATGCCGACAACTAAAATAAAACAGTACCTCAAATCAGCTAAAGACCGACTCGATCCACTTTCAAAATCTGGTGTTTACAAAATCCCGTGCACATGTGGCCAAGTTTACATCGGCACTACAAAGCGCAGCATTAACTCACGCATTACAGAACATAAAAGAAACTGCCGCCTCGGACAAACAGAAAAATCAGCCGTGGCACAACATGTTTTATCTTTGGATGACCACCGTATGCAATATGATAAGGTAGAGGTTATAGCTACGACTAAAAATTATTTTCCCCGTTTATACAGAGAGGCCATTGAGATTTATAAGAACACCAACAACTTCAACAAAGACGAAGGACTTAAATTAAACTCTACCTGGTTCCCTATACTTTCCCAGCTCCGCAACCTCCAGGCCAAATAAACAAACCAGAACCTGTCAACTTGACCCCGCCCACCAGTGCCCGAGTATATATACTGGCTGTAACTCGCACTGATGTAATTCTTTCCGAGTTAGCGACGTGAGTGCAGTGCCTCTGAAGATGTCCCCCACAGACAGGGACGAAACGTTAGGGAGAAATATTTTAACTGAACATATTTTAACCTACAGACCACGGCAAAACAGCCCGAAAATTTTAAATTTTAAAACCATAGATTCAAGTAGTTAGCACCACAGATTTCTGAGCATTGTCCATAAAATACCCCAGGACGATTAAATCAAGCAAAAAGGCAACCGGAAAACAAACCAAGAATTCTCAAGTAAGCAATGAAATAATAACGGCATATAAAGTTTTTCTCGAGGTTACAGTCAGATTAGAAGCTTTAGAGCGGTACATAGATTTCTTGAGAAAAAGCTAGAACCGCTCGAAAGATTTCTGATCTGGCTGTAAACTCGAGAAAACTGGCCGAAATCCTGGAGTGGATGGTTAGGTGAGTGGGCGGGGCAGGATGCTACTTTGGTGATTGAGATACCGTAGGCGGTCAAGTTTCAGTGCTCTGCCGTGTGAGAACAGTTGGAGTCCCGTCGATCGCCGGAAGTGGAATGCGAGTCCAAATTTTTAATATTGAGTTAACCATCTATTCGTTTATAGTTATCTATGGTTCTAATCATCAAAGTAACAATTCTGATTTCAATTGAATGCATAGAATTTTAATGACGATAGCAAGTCATTAACTCATAAATATTTTTCAACCTTACTGGGAATTTATTTGGATTTTTAAAAATTCCATTAAGCATCAACAAAACTTAAGCCAATGTTAAAACATAATCTCATTTTGTAAGGTAATTTGGTATTCTGATGCGATTTTTGCAACTTTGAATTAAGATGTGATAAAATATGAAGCGTTAAGGTTGTTATATAACGGATAATCTAGCAATTTAATGTGGGCATAATACAAAGATGAAAGCGTCGCTATTGGACGCAATCAACATCCATGTTGCCTTTGTTGACTACTTCCTTATAGTGAAGGAACCTAACAGCTCTCCAGCATTATATTATAAGGCACTACAGAATCGCTTAGGCATATATTAAAGTGGATAATGCATTATTAAATGGATTGACAGTAGCCATATATTAGCCAATTGCCTTTTTTGCTAGCCAAGTTTAATGCAGTTGCCAAATCTTTTAAATTACTACTTTCAAAGGAAACAGATAGCCAAAAAATGCAAAAATCGCCAAACTTGGCAACTTTGCCCAATACCAACAGCTTATTACTTACTCTAGCCCGTATGTACAATGTGCATGTGGATAGAGAAAGTATTGTATTTCAGCCAAAAAAAAATTGACACCGTGATTTCACCGGAAATCCTTTGAGATCCTGAATCCAAAGAAAGCATTTTAAGTAACATGACCGCGCGCGCGCGTCTGTAGGTGGGCAGTATAGCGCAAAAACGAAAATTCGGTTAAATACCAAACATATTATTTAAGTTCAGTAACTATCTTTCAAAGATGTGACACGAAAATTTTCAAGAAAAGCACCTCACTCCAACTATCCTTTATATTGAACATTTTCGAAACTTTTGATTTTCTATAGCTCTAACAATTTTTTATTAAAATGCCATATGTTTAAGATATTTTAATGACCAACGAAATGTATATCTTTAATTTTTTGGGAATAACCGCTGAAGACATCTTCATTTAGGATGACCTTTGTATAATTTTTGTATAACTGGTAAACCGTGAGTGACAGACGAAAGTCTATTATACAAAATTGTATATCTGGTTAAAACACACAATTTGTCATAGTTTTTTTTTTTTTAAGTACTGATATTCCGAGCGGTTTCAATTTTAAGCTACTTAAACTTTTCTTAAGTGGGAAGTTGATCTTTCTTTTCGTATCTCTTTTGTTTACTCCTTGCTAGCAAAGGGAACCGAATATTATTTCACATAGCGACCGGCTGTTAAAGGATTTGACTATCGGTTTAGGCTATGCATCTCCTTATTTCCTTTCAACTTACAAAAAAGCAAGAAAAAATACCAATTATATTGATGTTTATCTTGATTGGCATGGTGTAGTTAAGATACCATTTTGTTAGAAAACTTGTTTATGGAACAGGTAGAGAAAACTATGTAAATGGGACAGATAAAACAATTTCTCTATTTCAAACAAGTAGTTTCTTTATATACTCATAGAACATTATATTTTTAGTAATTATATGCACAAAATAAGCACAGGCTTGACTGTCTATCTCTATATGTGTTTTCATGTTTGAATTACGCAGGACGTTACCTCTAGCTTTTAAACTTCATACCGAGTGCAAATGTGTACGTATCACTGCGCAGTTTAACGCTTGGAGCATCCCGGAGCTCGGTTATGTGTTAAGCTATATTGAATTAAGCTTAAAATTATTATTCATTAATGCTAATACAGGGCGTCCGTCTAATAGGTTCATTTCAAATGAGCGCACATTATTTTCATTTTATACTCATTTCGGCTACGGGATTCCAAATAATTTCGATAACTATTGTTGAGCGGTGGTGCTTGGAGTGATATTACTCATGATACTCTGCTTCTTAGAAAAAATCGCATTTATACATCACATAATTTAATATTACATATTCAGTACAATTGTTTAGAATTTAACTGCCTTGCAATAATGTAGGATATAATTACAACTTTTGATGTATTTTTTGCTACAATATTTCTTGGTATATAAATTTCCTGTGCGAATTCCTATTGATTCTTGGCACCTTTTCTGCTTTCTTTACACATACATAAATTTACATACTTAAAACATATTTAACACTTTATTGCCGATTGTACAGCCACAACCGATCGTTTTTCTATCAGTATGCGACGCACCGGATGTTTTCGTGCCTAGTACCAGTCGTTCTTCACTTGGCTCGAGGAATTCTATTCTGCTAGTGTGAGTGGACATAGCTTCGGTAAGTTTCTGGAATGGTTTGTTCCTTCTATTTTTACTTTCACTACACGTTCTATTTACATAGTGTATAGGGAAGGTATTTTATTGCACCCAATAATTCAATACCGAGATTTCACCGCAAATACATGTTTTGGGACCCCCTGAATCCAAAAAATCATTTTAGAAAAATGTCCGTGTGTGTCTGTGTGTATGTGAATGCGTGTGTGAGTGTCTGTGGGCAGTATAGCTCAAAACGAAAATATCGTTAAATACCAAACTTGATATTCAAGTTCAGTATCTTCCAAGGATGCGACACAAAGATTAAAAAAAAAATCCTTACACTCCCAAATACTCTTTATATGGAAACAATTAAAAACGTTTAAATTGCTCAAAAAGGCTCTAACAATTTTAAAGAAAATCTCTTTTATTTAAAACGTTTATTAACATGACAGTTAAAATGTAAGTCTTGAATTTTCTGGGAATAGCTGCTGAGGATCTCTTTATTCTCGATGAATTTTTCTGAATTTTGCATAACTGGCAAACCGTAAAGAATAGACTAAGACTTACTACGTAAAAAATGCAGAGCTTCCTTAAACACACTATTTATGTCATATGTATTTTTTTTCATGGAGTTGGCGTTTTCGAGATATTCTTTGTTATTGATTCAGTTTTAAAATATTTTAAACTTTTTCATACAAGAACTTGTCAACTCCTGGCCACGTAATGAAATGGATTTAAATCCCATAGCAACCATATTTTAAAACACTTGATTGTCGGCGTAGTCAATGTATTCCCTTATTTCCCTTCTATTTATAAGGAACTAAGTAGTCTCATAACACCATTTTTGCTAATTTTTTATCTGGATTTTCTTGAAGTAGATAGAAGAATAAGTTTACTAACAATAATGTATTAATTTGAATGGACCACATAAGATTTTTCGTTAAGTAGATACGTATTTGGTATTTCGTAATTAAAATGTAGTTATTTTTCTGGAGACAGGCGGGATTTACATTTGGTAACTACGCCATTAATTTTGTCCCTCCATGACCATTGATTTGTATGCTCGTGTAGTATGTCAGGTTCCTTAGCCATTAGGGAATTTTTAATTGTTTTAACTTTGGGGTTCTTGTTAAACTTCGTCCAAAGTTTAATTTATATACATTGTTAATTGTTCTTTGTTCAGAGTTTATATGATTGTGTAAATTTTGTATTCAGCTTAATATAATTTATATCTTAACTTTACCTCAGCAACAAGTGTGTGATTTATATGAACTAGTGTAATATCGTAATGGTCTCTGAAAAATTATGAGTGTGGCATTTTTTTGTATTCAACGCAATATGATTATGTGTATTATCCTGTAGCAAACATGTGCTAATTAAACCCAGCACATCAGAAATAGCCTTTTTTGAACAAATGGTTGGGGAGTCGGTTCTTCTACCCTGTATGAGTTTTGTCGTTACTCCTATATACTGGTTCCGATTGTTGAATTGTTTAGCCATTAGTAATGTAAGAGACACGGTGTTTGAGTTCAGTAACTTTAGATATATCAAATTAAGATAAAAATTCTTTCACACCAAATTAGTTGGCCTCTTTAAGTTTATGAAAATTTCTTACAACAATAACAGTGATCACCTGATTATAATGAGCAAAGTTGGCAATGTGGACAGTACAATAAAAGGCTGAAACCACAGAACTGTACTGAAACGAAAGCGATAAAGCGTGTAGATATTTTGGCGTCACAACGATTTGAACATCGTCAAATGGTACAGATGTTAAGAGCTACTGGAGGCCTTTAGTCTTCTCCTGGGCACCATAGCAAATGGAACATCTCTGAGGTAATATGGTAAAGATGTTTACGGCATTCGCAAGAAGCCCGAAGAGGTCAGTTCAACGCGGCAGAATAACATTTGGCATTCCACGGTCAACGGTTCAAGATGTAGTCCACAAAAGTTTACAAGCAAACATTCTCATGGGGCAGATAAAGATGTGATTTTTTTTCTTCCAACATGTTTGTAATGCCAAAACAAATGCTTATAAAAATTGTATAACGCAAGTGCGAAGAAGTCAAAGTTCTTATCTTAGCTTCTCGGAAGTACTGCACATCTCCAAATGCGGTTATTATTCCTGAACATATACCCTACAGTAATGCTATCCCACAAAAAAGTGTGTAAAATACAGTTTCACTATACACCATCTACATCTAATAACTGTCACTTTTTCGCATTTATCACATAGTCCTTGCAGTACGGTTGGCAGCTGAATGGACTATCAGAAAATACACGAAAACCAATTTCAAAACACAAAGGATTATTGCTTTAAGAATTTCTCTTCTGTTGTCAGTGATGTTTTGGTGGAACAAGTGAATGAGGCAATTCCTGAAAACAAGAATGCTTTGTGATGTGTTTCTACAAAACACGGTGTTCACCAGTGGCTGTTTTCATTAGCGGTATCCATTTTTGAAGACGGAATACAAAAATTGATTCCCCCCATGATAAATGCCTGAACAATGGTGGAAACTATCGAAAAATAGGTTAAGGAATACCCTTTAATATAACTGTTGTGTAAATAAATATTTTATGCCTTTTTTTCCCAAACCGGTACTTTCAGGATACATCTCGTATGTCTTAACTTTCCCACACACAGGGAAGTTGTTGCATCAGAGAGGTTTATTGAAAGTGCCAACCTCTTCAATTTATTCAAAACTTCTGCAGAAAATATGTGCAGAGTTTCCGAGTTTAGTTAATATCTGTAAATTAAAAAAAAGTAATCTCTGATTACATTTGCACTGTCAAGGATCCGAGGAGTGGTGGTATTTTCAAGCAGGGCATAGACAGTGCTTTCCATTGAATATAGTGTTTGATCTTCCCTTCATACAAAGAAGTTTTTGGCTTCTCTAAGCAGAGGAGATATTGCACCCATGAGAGTGACGGCACTCATTTTGGGGAGACATGGTTTCTGTAAAAGTCATACTATAACAATAGAAAGAGTTTGAATTGAGAAATATGCGATAAATAGGATAGGATCTTTGCACTTGCCAAAAACAATTTGCTGAATGTTAAATGAAGTTTCTACTCGTACATATGAAAAATAAATTTCTCAGATATGGAAAACGAATATATACCCTATTTTTGATTGACTGTCGGAATCTCTGGGACGGACAGCTGCCTATCAAATCGATCCTCTTTTTTCTCTTCTCATCGGTTATCTGTAAAATTATTTTGATCCACGTTATAGTGATTAACATGTTTGGAACAGACTCAGATATAAAAAGTTTTGGGGAATTGCAAAAAATGTGTCGACAAAATAAATTTTCTGCACAATTATGGGCTTAACCGGATAAGTATTTTCATGTTGGAAGTTGATAATAAAGCACTAGAAAACGTCAGTTGTATATGGTTGTAGTATGTTGATATTATGCAAATCACTCTGGGTTAGCAATTTAACTGCCTTCTGCTAAAATACAATGTATGATTCCATTCACTTGATTCAGTAGCAATTTACTTTGACAGTGTATTCATATAGTCATCCCGTAAGATAAAGCATTTTTATAAATATTTCTTGATTTGTTCGTTAACGATTATGTAAGTTACCAGATCCGGTGTGCCAGAATTTCGCCCCGCAGTAATTCTTTGAGATGACAGTAAATTTACAGACCTGGGTCTATCCATTTAAGCACTCTTAAACGCCATCAGCCTGGGTCGGGTTTGAAACCGCGATCTTGAGATCAAAATGTAAAAGCCACCCAGGCCGATGAGATTGATTTGTTTTAAAACTAATGTTTTATATTTTAAAACTATATTCTTATATATGTTGGAGAAAAGGGTAACTCATTTGTTTTCTCTACTTCCCTGTTAAAATCATAAGCATAGGAAAGACATTACTTTACTAAAGCATTCATCAACTTCCCAGTACCTTATATTTTAATTCACTGAAAAGTTGGTATAAAATAAATATATGCAAGCCCATAAATAACTCTAAATGGTTTTATTACTCCACGTTTAGATTTTAAAATTGCTATTTAAGGTTTTCTAACCTGTGAAACGCTATACATTCAGTAAACTGTTTAATCACAAATCGGAATTTATAAATTCTACAAAGAAAAGGGGAAAAGGTAGAAAATTTTCAAAAACATTCCATCAAATGATGGATTTTTACATAAAAATATAACAATTTTGGGAAGAAATAACCTCTAACATTGTTATGATACAAGCAGCACAGGTTGTATATTTTATTGATTTAATTTTCTCTATCTTTTATATTTTTTAAACCGTTACAACATTAAATGTTAATAATAGATAATTTATTTTATATTTTGTCGTTAGTGGTACTTTATTATATGCGTAAACATTAGCTGAATACTGTATTACTAAAGCTAGCCTTGTTACATTTGGACACTTAAACATAAACCTATTAGAGAGCAAACATTTCAGGTTTTTTCAATTAGAAAAAAATGAGGCAAAATGAATTGGATGAATATAATATTTATGGTCAATTTAGAATAATACTATATGTCACATCAATATCTCTGACATACGAAATTTACATCAAAATTGTTGCTGCCATTATAATTAGATAATATTTTGGATCTAATAGGTTGTTTGAAATATGGAAATTTTGTAAAAATTTCACCTTGTACCCAGAAGATGTTCAACTAAAATACCTATTAATTGTTTTCCAGACACGTCACGGGTACTTCAATTGCAATGATAGAATCATATGAATATTCAATGCCATAACTAAGATTCTAACCACGCATCTTTGACTTTCAGTAACGGTGCTGCACAATTGAGCTACAATGGCAGCATAACGGAATGATAACAAATGCAAGTCAGAATTTAATGGCATGTCGATCTTGCTATCTCAGGATAGAACAACGCACTGTCAGCTGAAGATGCATGGTTCAAATCCCTGCATTGAATATTCAACGGCAGTCATTTTACCTTCTTGCAACGATGACTATTCTTAACAAACCATAAAACAATCGGAGCATTATATTTTATCTTTGGTACATAAGCAGGTAGGTATATTAGGTATTCTTAAGAGTTCTAATTCGAACTGAATTAGGACAACCTGGATCTTTAATTGGAGATGATCAAATTTATAACGTTACTGTAACCGCTCACGCTTTCATTATAATTTTCTTTATAGTTATTACCTCTGATTTTCTACGTTTCCAAGTTAAGTATTTATTCACTTAACATTTCTAAATTGCCCTGTTCACATATAAATGCCGTCCTTTTACTACATTTATAATTCTTTTTGAGTAGAACTCAAAATTTTGATTCAATATGAAATTTTGATGCTGAATTTTTGGATGGAATGCAATACTTCCTCTATTATAGGTACGTAAGTAGGAAAGAAAGTAAACCCTTTTATATTATAGCTTGTAGAATCGCTAAGAAATGACAATGAATAGAGACAGCCATGTGAGTGTTACGTCCTGAGATGTATTTCCTTTTACTTTCTTGAGTATACTTTAAATGTTTTTTGTTTGTTTTTGTATCTATATTACTTAGGAATTTCATTTTCTGAGATAGGGTGTAAGTGGTATTTCTTTTCATCCCTCGCCGTATTCACGTTATGGGGAGTAATGGATTTCCTACTCTCATCAGAGAAATGGATGTTTCACATCCAGGTGGAGTTCAAGAAACCTCAGCAGCCACAAAGTGGTGGGCGTTATATTTCTTCACTTCCGCTTTCTGAGAAATCTGGGCGTCGCCGCCTTCTTTTTTTTTTTTTTTTACCTTACAGGGCTCATAGTTTCCTCCCATTCGTTGACAACTTTACAAGAAGATAGGGCATTAAAAGGTCAACATATTCATCACGTATGCAGGTACAAACTTTAATATGTTCACAAAAATATAAAACATATGGGCTGAAATGTACCGGTATTTTATTACTTCTTCTACCACATTCCATGCACATAGTACGTAGGTACTATTGCACCCCACCCAAAAATTTGTTACCGTAATTTCACCGGAAATACGTTTTGAGTACCTCTGAGTACCTCTGAACCCAAAAAGAATTTTTAGAAAAAGGTTCGTGTATATGCGTGTATGTGTGAACAACATAACTCAAATACGAGAAGTCTGTTAAATACCAAACTTCATGTTTAAGTTCAGCCAGCATTTTTCAAAGGTGTGATACGAAGACTTTCCAAAAATCCTCATATCCAAAACTATCCTTTATATGGAAAATCTTTTCAACATTTTTTTATGTATTCAAAATGGCGTTAACAATTTTGGTTGATATGTTTTAAGATATTTTTATGGCAAATGAAATGTGTTCATTGAATTTTCTTGGAATAGCCTCTAAAGTTCTCTTCATTTTGGATTAGTTTGGCATAAGTGATAAACCGTAAGAAGTAGAGTAAATCTTACTGCACAAATAATTTTGATATGGATAAAACAAAATTTATATCAGACACATTTTTTGTGGAGTTAACCATTGAGACCTGTTCAAAGTTGCTGTTTTCATTATTCCAACACTGATAATTTTCTTAAATGGGAAGTAGTCACTTGTGTTTTTTACTCCCGGCCATGAAAAGAGAACGGAATTTCATCACATAGAGACCATCTCTTTAAAATGTTTGATTGTCGCTTTTAGCTCTTGCTTCTGATATACCTAGAAAATAACTCACAAGATCATTTCTACTAATTATACTGTATTGCAGTGATTAATATTTCTATTCGTGATTCTGGAAACCGAGTTTGATCTCCCTGGTTTGTCGCTGTTTCCTTTAGTAATCTAATGTGGTATCATATTTTATATACACAGTTCTTTATGAAGGAATACCTTTACATGAAACAAATTTACACAGTATCAGTTGGTAGAGAACCTGCCTTCTGTGCAAGAGATCTTAGGTTCGATTTCCGGCTGAGGTGGGACGGTTTTTCTAGCCAAGAATGTTCTCTATCCTCTCCAGAGTTTGGAAAAATGAATGACAGTGTGAATGTACACTTAAAGATAATAAAAAACAGTTAGCGAGTGAACATCGTCGGCAATTTGTTTGAAAGGCAAAATCCGTAGATTTGACCTAGATGTTAAAGGCGGCATACAGATGGGGCAGGGGATTCTCTAATCAGAACACAAGTTCAGAATAACTTACAGACTGTTTGTTTCTAAAACAGCTCTCTCTCTCTGTAAGCTGTTTTCCGCTTTATTTACATATTTCTAAAAGCATAAATGATGAGCCAATACAAGCCCCAATCAATATCTACTGTTCCGGAGAGAGATTAGCTGTGACTTAGGTCACAAAGCTGAATATAAAGCCGTTTCTGTGCACAAACAAAACGTATACATTGCCACAAGGTTTTGTATAGTTTTATCTTTATGTTGTATTATTTTTCAATGCTCAGGTTCCAAGATGTCGTGGTATTGTTGGGGTGTCAGTATGACGCTGTCAGGTCAGTCTACCTGGAGTTGGTCGCAGGTTAATGCTAGTGAATTTCTCTACATTAAGTGTACATACATGCCTTGCAGATACCCTTGGTTGCACCGGCTAAGCTTCTTCTAGTAGATCATGAGTCTCTTACTCAGGGGGGAAAGAATGACAAGGGTATGTAGCACTGTTGGTAGACTCAAATAACAGAGAAAGTTCACTTAATTCACTGTATACTTCCTTTATTGGTGAATTATTGTTCATTTAGGCACTAACCCTACGAGCGACTCCCGACATAACTGATCGCGAACTTGATGAAGCCGTTTCCATTACGTGGAAATTCCACTTTTATGGAGTTATTATAACTTTACATTAGTCACTGTGGTCTGGAGTTTCTCGGTTCGTATAACATTCACGATAATGATTGCCCGTCAGATTAATTTGTAAAACACTGAGTTTCTGCAATATACGGCGCGCGATTTCCTACATGATGTGTCGCACTTTATGAGCCTTGTGTGTAATGCGTTGTGCCCCGATTTCTTATCCGCACATCACTTATAGCCAAAAAGGTCAAGAGTTTTGCCCTCTTTTTTGATTGGCTAAAAAAGAGCGCGTAAAGTGGTGTCATCTCGTGACTATCGGGGATTTTTCTTTATTTTATACCCACGTGACCTTGTTCTACAATGTGAAATTCCCTTTCTCCAGTTTCAAAGGGAAAGTACCTAGTTTCCTCTTAAGAGCTGTTACTTATGTCCCTAATGCATTAAAATGTGTGTTATTTTCAACAAAGCCCGTAGCCTTGACGAACACAAAAGGGATTTTCTATCCTCCACGGTAATGCTTTCCACACAGCATATGTTTCTTATGTTAAATATTATAAACTAATGATTAAAGTAATAATATATGCGTTGTACTAAAATACTGTCGCAATGTATTCTTACGGAATTTTATTATTATTGTTCTTATTATTAGTAGTGGTAGCATTGTAAGTATTATTAAGTTGCATTAGTACAGTTTTGCAGCAGTGGGCTTCATAAACAATCAAATTGACAGATAACAGCACTAATAAAGCTGTTACGTAAATGTAACGTAGCAGTATAGGTATTGTAACATGCATATTTAATGAAACCTCTTTGGTGTAATAATGCAGGAAGGTTTACATGTAGCACGCTATTAGAAGAATTCAGGCGTTTTGTCCTGAAATGCTGCACAAGGTATATGAACAAAAGTCAATGTTTTCTGAAGCGTTAAGTTAAATCTAAAATTAGCGTAAGTGATTAATATTCAGTGATTAATTTCCAGCATAAATTTCTCTAACGTATAAGGAGGAGAGACGTTGCCTTTCTTTCGAAATATTGGTTGAAAATAGTGTAGTTTTTTTCTCTCCAAAAATCAGTAGTAACAGCAGATACAAATTCGTTTTACATCAGTTGTATACATTATCCCCTTGCTCACTAATGCAGCTCAGATTTCAATGCCCTTAGCAGTATCATATATTACTCCAAAATCAACAGTTAGTTAAAATTCTGATGTGTTACACTCACATGACTTTTTCTAGTTGTTCTACAAACTTTTTATATAAGATTATTCTTCTTTCTGCACCTTGATAATCGAGGTACTCATTAGCACAATGTTATTATTACTTAGTTCCTTATCAGTAGGAAGAAATAAAGGAATACACTAGGCTAAATCGATAGTCAAATGTTTTACAGCTGTCGTTATGCGATTGTCATTAAAGATTGATTCTTTTCTTTGCCAGGAGTAGAACAAAAGAAAAACGGACACTCCCGTCTGAGAAAAGTATAAGTACTTCACAATTGAAACTAATAACAATGAATACCACGAAAATGGTAAGCTTCACGAAAAAAATGTATATGACATAACTGGTGTATTTTAACAAGACCTACATATTTTGTATAGTAAGTTTTTGTCTATCTCTTACGGTTTACTAGTTATGCCAAATTAAGCAAAACTCATCCAAAATAAACAGGTCTTTAGAAGCTATTCCCAGAAAATTCAAGATATACATTTTATTTTTCAGGTAAATATCATTTAATATACGGTATTTTAATCAAAATCGTTAGAGCCATTTTTAAGAAAATCAAAATTTTCGAAAAGTTCTATGTAAAGGGTAGTTTGGGGTGGGGGTATTTTTCTCAAAATCTTCTTGTCACATCCCTGGAAGATACTAAACTTAAATACCAAGTTTGGTATTTTAGCTAGTTTTCGTTTTTGAGTTATCGTGTTCACTGACACACGGACACACACACGGACCTTTTTCTGAAAATGCTTTTTTTGGATACAGGAGGTCCTAAAACATGTATTTCCGGTGAAATCTCGGTATCGAATTTTTGGGTGGAATACACTACTTCTCTATCCCTATGTACATTGTACATATGGGGCTAGAGAAAGTAAAAAATCTGATGTGTACCATTCACATGACTGTCTTTATATCTCTGTAACAAATTATTGTTAATAAGCTTATACTTCTATTTTCTTCATGGTAATCAGAAAAGAATAGCAGAACTAGTCTTATTACTTGCTTACTTGTAAGTAAAGCGAAATAAGGAAATACCATAGGTTAAAATGATAGTCAAAAGCTGGTTGCTATGTGACTGAAGTTCCTTTGTTCGTATGGACAAGTGTTGATAAATTCCTGTATGAGAAAAGTTAAGTTTTCGAACCTGAAAAAAAACAAAACAAGGAATATCTAAAAAAGGATTTAACTCCCCGAAAAAAATGTATACAACATAAATTGTGCTCTACATTTCTTGTGTGGTAAGTTTTTGTCTATCTCTTACGGTTTAGCAGTTATGCAAAATTCCGTAAAAGAATAAAGTACTATTCAGAGGCGCTTCACAGAAAATTCAAAATATACGTTTTATTTGTCAGATAAATATGTTTAATATACGATATTTTAATCAAAATCGTTAGAGCCATTTTTTAGAAAATAAAAATGTTCGATAAAAGTTCTATGTAAAGGGTGGTTTGGGGTGAGGGGACTTTTCTCAAAATCTTCGTGTCGCATCCCTGGAAGATACTAAACTTAAATACCAAGTTTGGTATTTTAGCGACTTTTCGTTTTTGAATTATCGTGTTCACAGACACACGGACACACACTCACACACGGACCTTTTTCTGGAAATACATTTTTGGATACCGGGGATTCTAAAACATATATTTCCGTTGAAATCTCGGTATCGAATTTTTTGGTGGAGTGCAATACCTTCTCTATACACTATGTACATAGTGAAGTAAAAAGAGAAAGTAAAAAGGGAAACATAGCCTGCTCAACATTTTAAATGTTAACATATCCGCAGTATATAGATAGTTCAATAGAGTCACCTCGAAAGGTCTGCCTCATAAGTTAACATAAGGTTCACCGATGCAAGAACTAGCCTGTCAGCATTCGTGTCTTGCAAGAAGCGAGGCCAATGGTCTCTTTTAAAGAATTCGTAGTTTGATAAATAAGAACTGAATAAATCTTGTGTATTTAAGGACGTTCTTTTCTCTTATCAAATGTCCTAAATTAGTATAGGTATGTTTAATGTTGAAAACAACAACAAACTCATGTTCGCATATTATTTCCTATATCTACTTTAATAATGAATATTGCGACATTTGTAGATTCGTTGTTTTAATTCTGCTCGAAATAAACGCAGCTGAATCTTTTTCGACATTCATGTTTACATAGGAAAAACTACTTTTAGACAGTTGATGCTAAAAGTAGAATACTCTGTCACTAAAATTATATCACTCCAATGTAGTCAACTTTGGTTTATACGTCCATGGCCTCATTCAAGTAGGTTGTGACTCTGAAATCTCGTATATATCCATAAAATGGCGGTGATTTCAATGTCATTAACAAGGAATCTGCTGAACCAGACGAAATTATGCAAGCAGCGGAGAGAGCAAAGTTACAACTACTAGACTGCCTCCATTGTGTAGAATGTTTTCGTTCTGTAAGAGTAAGTCATCATGTTGTCAGCACTGATGCTAAGCAAGGCAATATATATATATATATATATATATATATGTGTGTGTGTGTGTGTGTGTGTGTATTCTTTGTAAGTTTATATACCGTTGCACCGCTTTAGACTAAACTTCGTATAGATAACTTTTGACACAAGGCAAAAATTACTGTCTAGCTTAGAGCTCAAAATTCTGATCCATTTCATAGGATTAATTATTTTATTTTATGTAACACCCATAAAAGTTCGCAAGACTATCTATATCTTTCTCATTGTCAGTGATTGTCGTAATAGCACGAACAATGTCAATACAAGTGAAATACCCCTAATTCAGCAGGTAGAGCTCCTGCCTGCTGTGCAAGGGATCCCGGGTTCGATTTCCGGCTGTGGGGTGAGCATTTTTCTCTAGCCCAGATTATTCCCTATCCTCCCCAGAGCCTGGAGTACGAATGAGGTGTGAATATGTGTAATCTAATAAACAAAATTAAAGAAAGTAGTAACCCAACAACAAATAGTACACGAGTTAACACCATTGCTATAGTCAAATGTTCCATTGGGAAATGCCGTCGACATAACCAGTTAATGTTAGTTATTTTCTGTATCTCCTATGTGAAGCATAGAGCATTGTTACGATGTTTCCGTGGCCGGATTTGAATTTCTACTTCCTGAGTCCGCCGCTATACGCAATGGTAACGAGGGAAGATCATGTCTCACACAGATGGCACTGTAGGACGAAATCACGACTTGCGTACGCGAAATGGCGGAATTTTGCCCAGGAACGCTTTTCCTTCAAGCTATGGGGCTCGTTTACGTGCAAATAAACGTTACACGGGACCATCTATTTTACTTCGCTTCCGAAGAAAGCCATGCTAAGGGTTTTCGCATCCGAAAATATCTATCACTCTCCGCCAGATTTGAACTAGCAATCTTGGATACTGGCGGCTAGCATGGTAACCACTACACCACGGAGAGTGACTACATAGTTAAATGGGGGAAATCCTTACCTAAACATTCATGGCCGCACAAATTAATAGAGAGGTCAATTATCGATATTCGATAATCTTCTATTAATAAAACTATTATGCTTGTACTAATGCAAAGGCTATATAATCGCATGGTTGAAAATTGCAAAACATTTAGAACTGCGTTGTATTAGACTATAATAACAGCAACATCAAACCAGACAAAATGATTCTTTATTATTATTTTAGTTATATTCATATAACTATTTATTGTAAATTGATTTAAAGTAACACAAAAGGATTCAGTATAATTGAACCATTTAAAAATATGTATGGCGCTCAAGCATCACTAACATAGATTAATAAATACGTCGATTTTAACATCCACACATTCTGTGGTCATGCTCCGATTTTTGGACACCCACCTCTCATCTTTTGTAGTTTCTAATTTTTTGTACCCAGCAGGTTTCTTTCACTTTGTGATGTTTTACAAGCAGAAAAGCAATGCTGATGACGTATGAAAATGATATATGGCCACGGATTACAGCAATAGCATCAAACCAGACGACCTGTCACTTCTTCCTCTTCTCTTTAATATGCTCATTTTGATGTTTTTTTCCTGCACTTTCTTACTAGTTTTATGCATGTTTGTTACTGAGAATAAACAAGGATATATTTACGTTACTAAACTAAGATTACTTCTTCTCAACGGAGATTTTTTCAGTAAATTTCGACGAGTCACTCCAAATATGGCAACGCGAGTCAGAGCTGCATTCACAAGAAACCATCCATCATTGTGATATTTGTGGGTTTTCAGCCGTACTTTTGCATATTGTTTTCTTAGATGCTTTTTTTTGTCTGTAATGTCCTGAGTTTTAATTAACTACTTACTTATGTGTGTTATTTAATAATTTCTGAATACATACGGCTATTGGACAAGGCTAAATGTGGCAAGGATAAACTGTTAAAACACGATCAAGGCCGGGTATTTCAACTAGTTAAGAAATAAAATAAGACATTAAATATGCTCCCCTACAAAATAACAATAACTGTACATTAGTATTATGAATACTTAACCTTATCAAACCATCCAATAGCAGACGATTAATTTTAGATTGCAATAGAAGACATATGCACGTCGCTGCGGCAATGCGGAAGATACATCCATGTTGCGACGTCTTTGGGATTTGGTAGTACCACTGCGATACTCCATTGTGACTGGTCATGCTTCAACTTTTATTTCTTCTCATTGGTGTATTAGCTGTGTCACATTGATTTCACATTCATTTGAATTTTCCACTGCACATATGTCTGATATATCTGATATCGTAACTGTACATATCGATAGAGAGAGAGAGCCAGGTTGAATTTGACTCTTTCTATCACACGATGAGTCTATATCAGATAACTGTTCGATTGTTTATCTTGTAGATAAATGACAGAGCAGACACAATTATCAGATGCTGAATATAATTTCCTACGTATGCAATACTTCTTTGAAGTTAAGCCGAGTTTGGTGGTTGTACAATAATATAATGCCTGTGTTGGGACAATCTTCTTTTCGTATTAAAAAGCCCTCTTCTGCCTTATGGACATTAGTATTTCTAAAAACTTTAAAATACCTTGTTATAAGGGAGAGCTTAATTTTGTGTTAACCAGTTTCAGCCTGGTTTAATTAAATACGAATATCACAGAATACATTTTGGAATTTTATTGTGACTTGCCTTCCGAGCCAGCAATAGATTAATTAAATAATTTAGTCAATAGGTATGTAAAATACTATGTTCAACCCGTCCAAGCTTCATCCATTTGAGGTTAATCAGTAGTATAATTTTACGCAAATAGGTTACCAATCTACTGCACAACTTCCATGCTGGAGAACCAGGAGTTGAATTTGCAATACTTTTCTGAAAGAGCACTGAATTATAAACCTAGAAGGTCAAAGAACATTCCATTCGAAGATGGATTGAAACATTTTAATTTAAACCCGGAGCAGATCATTATAATCCACAAGTATAAGTTGAATCTTGGTTATTGATAAAAGAGTGAAATACTCACCATTTCTTTCTTTCTATGCCCTTCCTCTTTTATGGAGAACCAGGCAGGGCAGAAACGCCCGAAGATGATCTTCCATCTGTCTGATCAAAAGTTGCAACAGTGCCAGTGCAGGTAGTTAGGAACTTGGTAGTTTTAAAATGGAAAATTACCTTCTAAAGTATGAACTCAAAGAGTATTCCTCAGCCATGTTAGACAAGGACAATAGAAAAAGTGCCAACTTAAAGATAGTGGTCTAATATGTGTTGTATAAGATGATAACAAAGAGAGTACGTATATCAATTCATAAACGCGATGGACAGTAATTAGAACGAAGGGGTTTAAGAACACAAATAAATGTAAATAATAATAATAATAATAATAATAATAATTGAACATTATACTTTTCGCAACATTTAGGAAATGTAGAAACTATACGTCGCTTGAAAGAAGTTAACAAATGAATAAGGTCCCTATTCTTCTTTAATGGTTTGACAGCTTGAAGAGGGTTGCAGTTGGCTTATACCAGTGACTGTAACTTGGGAAAAAGTCACTGATAAAATGCCAACATTTTTATTCAACTCAGATGTCATTTTATGTTTATTTACTGCGGTTTCTCAACATTTAGAAGTATCTTGACTGTTTTTTGAAACGATATCAAAGAATTTGACTGTTTCTTAATTATATATAAATATATCCACGTGTCACTCTGGTCCTCTAGAAGTTGAATAAATTGACAACACAGCAATGTTTATATATAGCAAGGGCGGAAAAGGCAGGAAAGGAGACAAGGATTTTGCGAAATATGTATACACAATACTCTTGTTTTGACTGCAGGATTCCCCCATGCAACAAAGATATGTGGACTGTGGCGTGTTGAAAAATAACGCTTATACGAGTACCCTCTTACATAGATGGGGCACATCCTTTGTACTTTTTTGAATTTTACACAACGTATACAAAAACTGTGTGTTGTTCGCTTCTCCGTCGAAAGTAACGCTTTTATGACACAATATGTTGCCAAAGTATGGCAGAAGGGAGGTTGGTAGGAGGGAGGTTTGGGTTAACAATGTTCTGGTGTAACGGTTCAAGCCACCGGTATTGACTACCTTGAATAAAGACTTCCTTTGATCGCTAGAGAAATGCCGGGTTGGATAATTTGATGCGAAACATTTTATATCGTCCCTTTTATAATTACATTTAATTTCCTTCTTCAGTGCTATACAGGTATTGGGCTAACCATCCATCCTGAGTATGCTATGAACCAAGTTACCTCATCCCACGGTATGGTGGAGTCAGTTCTACAAATAGGAAGAATAAAATATATTCTCTGGAATGTAACTTAAACAACAACTAAGGGTATTCAAAAAGAGTTTAAAAATCAATGCATAGCCAGAATTCAACATGCCAATCTTCACAACCGACGCAAAGAGGAAGTTACACTATGGCCAGTGTATATACAGTAATAAATCAAGTGACCAATAAGAATGAAACTGAAATGGCATTGGAGATTTATTTCGCCGAAAGAAAATGTCATATTTATGTTAGCACGTCAGTTACTGAAATGTCATCGCGTGACATTAAGTCTCTAGCTCTCTCTCTCTCTCTCTCTTTCTCTGAAACAGTCACAGAAGCTACGCACCACATGACATTTCACTAAGCATGGAGATGTAACACGTAAGTTTCTCCTAGAACAAAGAGTTGGTGATAAGGTTAGTACCTCCAAGATAATTTATCAGGAACTGAAACCCGACGAATAACCGCGTAACGCGGAGTGGAATTCGCTATTCTCAGCGGGGATGTCAGGAGGTAGACGACGCGTGATATACTGCGATGTAACGCATCGGGAAAGCGAACATGAATAAGATACCACCTGATTGTGTGTTTGGCTTTAATTGTAAATGAAACCTTCCTATTGAACAGTAAATTAAACGGTAGTTGGGGAATAAAAAACAGAAGTGAAGATAACATGGCAAGTAATACGGTGGCGAGCGTAATTATTCTTTAAACCAGGGTGTCGTCCTCCGTGATCTAGTGGTAACAAGGTCGGGGTTTCAAACCCAGCGGAGAGTGATGGCCATTTTCGGCCATAACAATCCTTAAAATGACTTCCTTTGGAAAGAAAGTAAAGCTGGTGGTTTCGTGTCGTAGAATTACGGCACATAAAAGAACCTCAAACCTGAGAAAAAGGCCTCTGAGCAAAATTAAGCGGTCTTTCACACCAAATGTAGAATGGGCCGCTGAGAGTCACAGCAGTTAGAGAGCAGCATAAACAAAACTCAATTTCCATTTGTTCTATAGGTACCTACATGCACCGGTGCAAGGTACAAAAGACGACTTCACTGGGTTGACCACAGTACAAACTTTCACTCCTCTAAAAGATTAGCGTTGTCTTTCGCGCTTTCCTTACGCCTAGTTCGCTACACCTATCTCGCCTTTCCTCATCCTCCCCGCGGTTTCCTCTTGTTATGGAATTTCCGAGCCAAGTCTAACCGATGCATGGTGCACAGCACTTGACGAAAGCAGCTATATCAGAGCGTTTATATTAGCCTTACCGCTTACTTTCTTTATACACATATTGGCCTTCAGACGTAATCTACTTGGCTATCAGGAGAAAGGAATGACTTTCGTTTGCACGCGTGAAATTTTACGCGCTTGAGAAGTACTGATCTAAAACTAGAACAAATAAACGAACCAACTAAAGTAAGTTTATGATTCTTTGTTTATAAACCAGCCAACTTCAAACGCTGAAATACCACCTCCTGACCTCAATGCAAATACATTCATGTCTAACCACGTCGACAGTTGTTAATGAGGAATGGAGCAACAACGTACCCACCTCCTCTATTCCTCTTTCATCCCACAAGAGAGCGTATACAATTTCTGTCTTGATTACCATTGGACTTTCTAACGCTGCATCGGGTTTTGCTAGTCGTCACACCAATCTGAGTTAACCCAGGACTTCTCTTTCGACTATCGCGTCAGTGCACTATACCCGCCCACTCAATGACAATTTCCCACATTGCTCACCTCTTTTCTATGTACCAATTGATGTGTTCCACAATTAATACGTTCCACTTGCAGAACTTTCTGTATCTATTCCGCAAACAAACTATTCTTACAAAAGATTATTCTTTTATCTAAACACACCTATCAAGATAAACATTACCAAAATTGTATTTTTACTTACTTTCTTGTGAATAGAAGTGAAATAAGGGAGCAAACTAGGCTAAAGTGACAGTCAAATCCTTGAAAACTTGTCGCTATACGATTTCCATAGAAATTTGATTCTCTTTCCATGACCAGAACTAAAACAAGAAATATAATACGGATGAGTACTTTTCGTTTGAGACAAGTTTAAGTATTTTTAAAATGAAACCAATAAAAGTAAACTTCTCTGAAATGGTTAGCTCTACAAAAGCACTGTATATGACATAAACGCTATGTTTTAATGAGATCTACATGTTTTTTTAGTATGATTTTGTCTATCTCTTACGGTATATCATATATGCAAAAAATGAAGAGGATTTAAGGAGATATATCTAGGATATTCAGGATATGTACTTATTAGCTCATGAGAGCCAATTTTTAGGAAATCAAACGTTTCATGTTAAGTTTGGAATGGGGGATTTTCCTGTTAATCTTCGTGTCTCAACCTTAGAAGGTACCAAACTTGAATAGAAACTTAACTGACTCTCAAAATGTATTTTTTTAATTCAGGGATCCCCTAACATGTATTTCCGGTGAAATTTCGGTATCGAATTTTTGGGTGGAATACAACACCTTCTCTACCTACATGCATATTGCGCATACGCGCTGCAGAAGGTTAAAGCTATATTCAAGGTACAACCAACGCCGTTAAGCACTTACTGTGGTAGTAAATACTATGCACAAATAAGCAGGAACAGCTATGCTTCAACAATTTACACGTAAAATGGAATGTGTATCTTCATTTTACTTTTTTTTTTTTTTTTTTGTTGAAAATTCGCAAGGCATTTTGTATCATTTGTATGACTGGTTAAGCATAAGAATCGGATAAAACATACTGCACAAAAATGTACATTTTTGTTTAACACAATTTATTTCAAATAGCTATTTGTGTTATTATGCATTTCCATTGTGACATTGTAAATGTTTTCAAATTTTCAGTACTTTTGTCATCATGTCATATTTAGGTGTTTCTCACAATGTGAAGGAAAGCGTATGGAGCTTTGGAAGCTTTTAAACGCCGACTGTAGTTTCTGTTTTGTTTGCCTTGCCTACAAAAAGCTTCCAAGGACATTATTTCTGCTAATGTTTTTCTCGAATAACATGAAGAAGTAGAAAAATAATTTTACATAACAATATTTTTAAAAGCTATATAACAGACAATAACAGCAGGTAGAGAACATCATGGAATTCAACACACCACATATTTTAAAGGCTGTCTCTATTCGGCTATTTCTCGCGGTATCAGGGAAAGAAAAATTGAAATTTAGTTTTATTTGTGTACGCTCTTTAACTGCTGTGATTCTAAGCGTCCCGTTCTATACAGCTTAATTTTGAAAGACAGCTTAATTTTGCTCAGAGACCTCTTTATCAGGCTTGAGGTTGTTTTACGTGCCGTAAATATATGACACGAGACCAACAGCTTTGCTTCCCTTCCGAAGGAGCCGGTCCCCATGGCCGCGCTCGCCAAGGCTTTGGTGCTTCGTAGCGCTGGGGATCGTGGGAATCCAGTAATAACACAGAAAACAAGGTAAAAAAATGGGTAAATGAAAGTAGGGTATACAGTGCCGGAGTCCCGATCAGACTCCGGTACCGTATTTAAAAAAAAAAAAAAAGGAAGCCATGCTAAGGATTTTACGCCCGAAAAAAATCCATCGTCCTCCACCGGTTTGAACCGTTAGCAGACAACATCAAGGCGCGCAGATGAAATGCTTGTGTATATTGGAAGAGACATGCTTTTACGGACACAGCCATTGTTTATTCAGAGTTGGAAAATGCATTCAGGTAGAAAGACATCATTTTGAATATTTATTACACTAAGATAGATGCTTATGAAATAATACTGTACAATACCCATGCAGTGATGATATACTCCGTGCATTTGCCTTTCATCAATGTTTAATTGTCTGCACCAGTCAAGGAACCCTGTACAAAAAATGGTTTAGACAGAAGTTGTTTATTTTTTGATGAGGAATGGAAACAAAATAAAAAAAGATAGTTCCCATTTAAAAAACGTACATTGACCCTCAAATTACCATCCAAACCTTCTCCAATTAAAACACAACAAATGACATTTGCTTTCCCCCATTATATCAAGCAACGTTTATTCAAGACGTTTCTTTCTACAACGCTTAGTCTTGGAGATATTCTACAGTTTCAAGTTAAATGGTCCATCCTATACACATAATGTATAGAGAACTTTTGTATTCCACCAAAAAATTGAAAACCGAGATTTTACTGGAAATATATGTTTTGAGAGCTCCTGAATCTAAAAATATTTTAATTAAGGTGAAGAAGATTTTCGAGAAAATCCTCCCATCCCGAAACAAAACTTTACATAGCAAAATGTTCGAAAATGTTGTTTTTCTCAAAAATGGCTATATCGATTTCGATTAAAATATCGTATATTAAGAAATTTATATTAAAAATAAAATGTATATCCTGAATTTTCTGGGAAAGCCTCTGAATATCTCTTTATTCTGGGTGAATGTTGCTGAATTTTGCATAACTGGTAGACTGTAAGAGATAGGTAAACACTTACTACACAAAAAATGTAGATCTCGTTAAAACACATAATTTATGTCATATACATTTGTTGTTAAAGTGGACAATTTCTGAGATATTTCTTGTTATTGCTTTCAGCTTTAAAATACTTATGCCTTTCTTATACGCGAATTTGCAAACTCCTGGTCATACAAAAAAAGAAATATCAATTACATTGCCGCCGGTTTTTAAAAGATTTGACTATCGCTTTAGCCTATTGCATTTCCTTATTCGTTTTCCACCCACAAGAAATCAGGTATAAGACCATTTCTACTAATGTTAGCTCATTTAGCATCAAGTAAATAGAAGAGCAAGCTTTATAACAATAATTGGTTACAGAGATGAAGAGAAACTCATGTGAATGGAACACATCAGATTTTTTTTTTAAAAAGCACTGACAAGTGGTAAGTAATTCATACATATATACTGTGTTTCAAATGATTGATTGAACATACGTAGAACTGTCACAAAGTACGCTATTTTTTTAATTTTATTATGTTTACTTATACATACAATAATTGTTTGGCACAATTTTGCCTACATCATTTCTGTTCCACTGAATACAAATTATTATTATTATTATTATTATTATAATTATTGTAATAATAATTATATTATTTTTATAATTACTACTGCTACTGCTACTGCTCCTGCTCCTGCCGCTGCTGCTGCCGCCATTAAGTCTTCGTTGGACACCCCGTTAGGTTGGACAGGTTTTATTGAACTATGGGTATCCAGGTTAGTAAAGTTTTACTATATTTCTGAACATAAATAGTTCATTTCTCATTTAGCTAGCACTAGTATATACAATGTGGAGATTCGAAGTGGAGAAACTGCATATCATGCCAAATTGCGATCTTAATGTGAGAACCTTCATGGCGAAATAGTTTTGTCTTGTCCATGTATTGTTGGCAGCACATGCTTACCAACAAACTTTCCTTCCTTTTTGTGGAGCAAACTTGTTTAAAAAGGAAACTTGCTCAAAGTTAAGGGGAGTGTTTTTGTGAAAGAAGTAAACCCTTGAAAGCTATTGCAGCTGGTGTCTGTGTTTCTTTGGTTATTGAGTTTCGCTGTTAATACACAGTGCACAATCTTGTTTCTTCTAAATAATATATGGGTATATTGGACCTCGCACACACCTTTTCTAATTCTCAGCGATAACTTAAGATATCTCTTTCAAATATTATTAACATATCGGCATCGAATTTCACTAAACATATTATTAGAAAGCAACAGAATGCTATCTGCTTCAGAGTAATTGCGATAAAGTACCGCAAAGAAATAGTTTCAGTTAATCAAGATACACCTCATAACGCTCAGGAGGCTGAGGTCACAAGCAATTGTTTATGAAAATAGCCGATATATATATATAAACTGGTTTAGAAGGTGAGTTCTGGCGCATATATGCATAATATTTAGGATAATTAATTTGCACTTTAATTAATTTGCATATTTATTAAATGGCATATTAATCAATTTGCATATAGAATTGCATTAACATTTACATATAAAATGGATTAATAATTAGAGCAATTCATGTGTATATCTGACAGCTTTCAATCATTGATGCATATTAATGAGCCCGCGTACCACGCCCCCATGTGAAAAATGGCGAACTTTTGCGGGAAAACTAAAGAAGGTATAACTTTTACAATTTTTGAGGTAACTTATACTTACAAGATCATTTTCAATTGAAATTTAATGGGAGTTCTAATTATGCAGTCAGATTTTACCTAACATTGCACAATAAAAACTTTGTACAATACTTGTTTTGAATATTTAATATAATTCATTTAATGGAATATGAATAGTCATTTCAAATCATACGATCAAATTATAGCACCATACTGTACTGTTTGGACATAAAAAGTTTGAAATATTCAATACCAACACTCAGCGTTTTATTTAGCGAAATCCGCTTAAAATCTGCCAAAATCACAAAATGGTGAAATATAAAGGGAACAGATCCTCAAATATATAACCCTTAAGTGTATTAAGGCAACTTATGACTAATAAAGACATGACATGATTCAGGGAAACAAGAAAACATCAATTCTTTATTTATTCTTATTTCATTATAGAGGGCGTGGGAGGATGGAAATACAGCTGTTTGAACACTTCGAGTATAAAATGCCGATTAATACTTCGAGTATAAAATGCCGATTTATCAACAATATGACAAAATTCAAATGTATGACAAGAGCGCTATGATGAAGAAATATGGTCCCCAGCGGAGGATCGAACCCGGACATCAGAACATATATACACAATCACACATACATACACACAGACAGAGGACCACATACATGCACACATACACAATTGCATGCAAACACACATACATACATGCCCATTCACACCCACCCACAGGCCCTCACACACACAGACATATAAGACCATACACATGCACGCACCTACCTACCCACGCACGCACGCACGCACGCACGCACATATACACATGCATAAAGATCATGGGTTTTCAGGATTTTTTCTCGCAATTTCTGCCGCCTTTGTCTTGCCAATCTTAAACACTTTAGATAGTTGCGCACACTACAATTGTTACATTTGTCATAAGTCTATCATGTTCAGCTTTTCTTATAACGTTAAATAGTTTCTGAGGCACATACACTCACTTCCTGAAACTAAAACGTCAGCTCACTAAAGGCATCCCCCAAAAACAAAAAAACAAAAAAACAAAAAAAAAAAACCGATAAAACTGACCTGGAAGTGAAACAATTGAATTCAAACACTCAATAATGCGAGCGGTTCTGTTATGATTTTCGGACATTGGAGAGATGAGGGCATTAGCAGTCCCGCTTTCTAGAAAGCATAAACTACACAAAGTAAGTTCACACCAGCGTGTTCACACAAAACATACGCCATATATTTTTTTTAAATAAGTGTTCGCTAAGCGAGGTTTTCTTAGATTAATTATTAAAGGATTTTGCGTGTCCGCATACGTAATAGACGTTTTCCGTTTTAGAGAGTTCAATTGCTAATATATATTATAGACTTTCCCTCGGGCCAAGAATTATACTCCTTTAACAAAGGGTGTCCATTCAGAGGCGTTTTACTGTATTTTGATCTAAGAATCCATGGACTATATAAAGGAACTACACGTTCTGCTGCAGCACGTGTTCACTTTTCCAAAATTCTGGCAACTACTTAGAGCCTCACACCGGCAACAATCTAGGAGGCTCGGTAAAGGTGCGACCCACCGATTACTTAAGCACGTAGTCACAATACGTTTTTTTTTTTTTTTTTTTTTTTCAGAATATTTGCTGGATGATATATACCAATAAATCATATTGGGTAAAGAAAGTAATCTGAGAGTAGCAAATCAGATTTTTATAGCGTTGCCACTATTCAGTTGTTTCTCACGACAGTATGGAAAGTGTATGGAATTCCAACTACCCGCTTTTACCCACATGGTTATCGTTTCGGGTTTCTGCATTCCTCTTATTCTTCAACGAATTGTGTAATGAAACTGTTTGTGGAAATATTTTATCTCGATTAATAAGAAATAGATAGAAAAATAAAAGTTTGTACAACGACTCATAAAAGTTATATAAAATTAACAATAATAATGGATAGAGAAAGTCAAATAAATAAAAATAATTATTTACATATAAATGTATATTATTGTTTCTCTTTTCCCTCGGATTTTATAACTTAACATAAATGCATTATAAAACTACGACCGGAACTAGCTACTCAACCATTACGCCTTTGTGGCACTTTGTACTGGCGTTTGTGTATATATAGACAATGACCTCACAAACATACAAAGTTTAGGTTGAAGGATCTAATGGCGTCTATGGAAAGCATCTGAGATCCACCAGGGATAGAAACAGGTCAAACATCAATGGATTCTAGCTGAGTCCAAGCACTAGCCCTGAATATTCATCAGCATGACTTCCCTCCCTCTCTCTGTTCGTAAGTGGCAGTTAGTAGTTGATTTTGTCATAACCATCTCAACGCTGCAATAGAACAGTAAAAAAAATCTGGTGTATTACATTCACAGAACTTTCTCTATCTATGATGCAACAATATTCTTTCAAATGTTTATTCTACCTACTTCATGCTAACATTAGCAAAAATAGATTTATTATACATTTCCCTATAGATACAAGAGGAATATGAGAATTTATTCGCTTAAGGCATAGTCAAATCTTTTAAGACAAGGTTGCTATGTGATAGTTTTGAAATTTAACTCTCCTCGCATGACCAGGAGAAAAAATTCTAAAAACTTCACATTTGAGAAAATCCTAAGTACTTTTGAACTGAAATCAACAACAAGGAATGTCTCAAAAAAAAAAAAAAAAAAAAAAAAAAAAAGTTAAATAGACCTACATTTTTATGCAGTAAGATTCTGTCTGTCAGTCATGATTTGCCAGATATGCAAAACTTGTCCTGAAAGTAGAGGACTTCAAGGATATTCCCAGAAAATTCAGTTTCATAAAAATGTTTTAAACATACAATATTTAAATCAAAATCGCTAGAACAATTTTTGAGAGAATAAAAACTTTCGAAAAAGGTTCTATGTAAAGGGTATTTGTGGTGAGGGATTTTCATGAACATTTTCTTGTCGCATCCTTGAAACATGCTAAACCTGATCATCAAGTTTGGCGTTTAACCGACTTTTCCTTCGTTTGTGGGCGATGGTGTTCATGGACACGCAGAGACAGATCTGGGCAAAACAATGATTCTTTTTGTAAAAAGACATTCTTTGGACATTCTTCAGAGGTTCTCAATACATGTAGTTCTGGTGAAATCTCGGAATCGAATTGTTGAATTGAGTATAATACTTCCTCTGCAAAGAGGTACATACTAGAGAAAGCAAAAAGAAAGAAAGAAAAAAAAACTCCTTTCCTGCCCATCTCAGAGACACACGCATAAATGTTGCCTAGACTCTCGCGTGACCTATCCCACGATCTCTCGAATGCCAGTCACAGACGAAACGCCTGAGATATCTGGCTCGGTCACAATGATATGTAAACGCGGACGCAGCGTAAGCCTAATTCTTCACCTGTGTTATTCAATGTAAGCAGTCGCATAGAAATGCGCAAGTCGCCACGTAGTGTAATGCAATGCAAGATTTTTCAAACTCCAAACTTTATCCTTGCGTTGCGTACATAGATAAAGAATTCTGCATTCCTTCCTCTACGCATTGCCTGCTGCCAACAGCAGGCGATTGCAATGCGAGACTTTACAGGGCTCCTGTACGTTCATACTCTTCTATTTGGACGTACCACGCTATCTCATTTCACTCAAGAAGTTAGGATAGTCTCCTTGCAAATTCTACTTGGATTTCATTAATGCTCCTACCATGTGCGTCTAGATATCTTGGCTTTCACAAATCGTAAGGCGCAAAGAGGTAATTCATATTTTATTAAATTTGCAGTATTATTACTTTCTGCAGTTTCCATGCTTGTATTATTTTTAATATTTTGATCAAACAATTATTGTGACGTCACTCCCGGGAGCATCATTTTATTACTATTTATTCATTTATAAAAGAACTTGTAAATTTTATATGATATTGGTGTTTACGTCATTTAATTTGAAACTTCCTAAGTGCTTGAAAGATATCCGCATGTAATTTACAGATCTGAAAACCCATGCCAACTTCTGCGTTACACTTACGACTGCATTGTGAATCATCTTCCCTCGCGCCTGCACTTATAGTGTGTTACGTTTGCACTTGCATCTCATTGTGAATATAACTTTTCACTCTATGTAGTTTAATTTGCAGTAGACAAAGACATGAAGAGGTCATAAATCCAAGTTTAATTAATTCACGAATCTTTGTTCGAATGTCAAGAAGGTTTTTGCTACAAAAATAGGAGTACAGATTTTTATGTCAGAAACAGAAGTAATTATTTTGCTGATGACGTTTGGTTTTTGCTTTTTGTTATTTCTTATACATACAAATGTATTATTCCGAAAACTAATCGCACAGCTTGAGCATGTAAATCAAAGAGAAGATTTCCCTATTTGGAGGGAGGGAGACGCTTTTTATACCAAGAGTTGACGTTCAGCTTCACTAATTAATTTCCAGAGAGGCATTGTTACAGAAGGTAAAACAAAATGAATGATTCTTTTTATACACTTTGTCCAGTTAAATGGAGGTGGATTCTGGACAAATGCGCATGTCCTTGGAGAGGAGAAAATTATTAAACTGAAACAGTAAACTAACCGCAAAAAGAGCAGCTGCATCCGAGTTAATCCGTTGATTGAAGAGTAGTAATATTCTCATCTGCTGACGCGGTGCTTCCAAAAATATCTAAAGCTTCATTCCGACATTTTTGAAAATTATTAAAAAAATTATAATTGTTAGCGCCCTTAATTACTAATTGTTGTATAAATTCAAACAACCCAGATTAAATTTCAAAGTATTAAGGGGAGATTGCTCCCTGAAATGTGCAAAAGTGCATCCTTTTACTAAAATACCAATTACTCTTAAACTATTACAGATAAGCTAGACAAATTTCATGTACCTACATGTACATTATTGTCTGCTACATACTCAGTATACATTTTGTATGTATCTGATATTTAACGTTCATGAATCAACTTTCTCTGTTTCTATCTTGAGGCTATATACTGTTTTTATTAGAATTTTATACTCCTTTTTTCTTTTGCAAAACCTATCCATAATACTACTGCTTTTAAATTTAGTATAGAGACTCATAGTAATAATTTATTTAATGTAACCTACAATTATCTGTGTATCTTGAATAATATGGGCATCAGCATATTTTTTCTGAAAGCTGTAATTAAGCTATTGGATTCATTCTAAGTCACATTAAAGAATTTATAACTAAGACTCTCTGGACTAAATTTCAAAGGTATGTCATGGTAATTTTTTCAAAAGGGGGACATAAAGTTCTAGTAAAAATATTATATAATCTCAGGATTAAACCAGCTGATTTATGAAAGTTACTTATCAGATATATATACAGGGTTACTACAAAAGAAATAGACAACTTCAACTGCCTGTAAAACAAAAACTATTAAAGACAGCAACATCATTATTTTGGAGGTATGTTGAGAAACTCTCAAAGTTTCGTTTGTTACTATTGGTAATGCTGTAGTGTTTTGTTTGTTGTTGCAGAAGCTGAAATGGCGGAAAATCCTGTGGAAAAGGCATATTGCGTGTTGGAATTTGCTAGAACGCAATCAGCAACTGTTGTCCAACGACATTTTAGAACACTTTACCACAAAACGCCACCGACTAGACAGTCAATCTACGACTGGTATAGAAAATTCGAGACAACGGGATGTTTGTACAAAGGGAAAAGCTCGGGAAGACCAAGAGTTTCGGAAGAAAACGTTGAACGTGTTCGTTCTGCCTACATAAGAAGCCCACAGAAATCGACGTCTAGGGCAAGCATGCAATTACAAATTCCACAGCAAACTATATGGAAAATCTTGCGGAAGCGACTGCACATGATGCCTTACAGATTACAGATGTTGCAGTTTCTGAGTGAAGAAGATAAGGTCATACGGCGTGACTTTTGTATCGACATGTTGCGACATGATGAAGACGATGCTGGTTTTTGTGAGCGCATCATTTCATTTTTGTGGTAACGTGTTCTAAAATGTCGTTGGACAACAGTTGCTGATTGCGTTCTAGCAAATTCCAACACGCAATATGCCTTTTCCACAGGATTTTCCGCCGTTTCAGCTTCTGCAACAACAAACAAAACACTACAGCGTTACCAATAGTAACAAACGAAACTTTGAGAGTTTCTCAACATATCTCCAAAATAATTAGGTTGCTATCTTTAATAGTTTTTGTTTTACAGGCAGTTGAAGTTGTCTATTTCTTTTGTAGTAACCCTGTATATACATATACTGTGTACAATATTTATACTGTGTATGTAGCAGATACCAATGCACATGCAAATGAAATTTGTTGAGCTTATCTGTAATAGTTTAAGGGAAATTGATATTTTAGTAAAAGGATACATTTTTGTATATTTCATTCACCTATCAGCCCTTAAGTTGACTTAGATAGGATGTTCTAAAAATATTTTGTTGTTGCTGAATACAGCAGAGATTTCGAATGGTTACCCTCCCATGCTACACTAGTGAGCCCAAATATCTGGTTCAAGCCTCGTTCCGTGGAAATATTTATTTTTACTTTCTATATACACGTACTATGTATATAGTGTATAGAGAAGGAGTTGTATTGCTCTCAAAATTCGATACCGAGATTTCACCGGAAGTATATGTTTTGAGAACCCCTGAATCCAGAAAAGCATTTTTAGAAAAATGTGTGTGTGTCTGTCTCTGTGCGTGTCTGTGTGGGTGTCTGTGGGCAGCATAGCTGAAAAACTAAATTACCGTTAAATACCAAACATGGTATTTAAGTTTGGTATCTTCCAAGGATGCGACACGAAGATTTTCAAGCAGATCCCCCACCCCACCTCCAACTACGCTTTACATGGAAACATTTTCGAAAATTTCGATTTTCTGAAAATGGCTCTAATGATTTTGATTATAATATCTATATTAAAGATAATTACATAAAAATAAAATGTATATCTTGAATTTTACAGGAATAGCTTCTGAAGACATTTTTTGTTGTTGTAGTTTAATGTCCTTTAACCTGGTTGGTCATATCGGGCGATGAATGAAATTGATGAAATGATGCTCAAATAATGGCGGGGTCCATGGAGCTTAAAGTTACTCGACATTCGTCTTCTCAGGATAAGGGAAAACCACGAAAGATACAGATGGAATGAAATGAAGGAATGAAAGGGAAAGGAATCGTGGTAGATATACAGCACCCCAGCATTCGCCCAGGAAAACCACGGAAAAACCTAGAGCCTGAGTGCGAGGTGAACGGGGAGCAAACCCGGACCTGCCGAATGCCAGTCCTAGAGAAACGCCTGAGCCATCTGGCTGGGAAAGTTCGTTGTGTAGTAACTTTTATAAAATAAAATATGCTCGAAAAGTAGGTAGTGTATTTCTTTAGGGCGCCTATGTATGAGACTGACTTAACACAGTATCGCTTGCTTCCTTAAGTTTGCAACCTTTTTCTGCTGTCGGCCAATTGAATGCTCTGTGACGTCGCCTAGTTGGTCTCTCTTGCTCCAGCCACTCAGTAGGAACTCACAATCAGAAATTTAGGGCTGGGTGAGGCAAGAAAAGTGAAAAACTGGCATAATAGAGAATGCACGTCGGTCTTTACCCCGACTTATGCCCCTTTCCTTCCTTCCGTTTCTCTTACCTAGAAATATCAGAAAAGGTGTTACGTTATACATCTGTAATACGTCACGCTTTACTGAACTGTCTCACTCTTATATAAGATGTGTTGCATTAGGTATTAAGACACACCTTTGTGCAAAAAACAAACAAACAAACTAGGGACAGGCGACTCGTGAAACATTAGCTGCATAGCTAATGGAAATGGAAATGGATTAAGGTGAAATACGATAAATATGCATATATGTTTTCTATGTATTTAGTAAGCTGGAAAGTATTTAGAAAAGGATAAAATGGATATAAAACTGATGCATTTATCAGGTTTTTGCAAAGAAAGGGAGAAAACTTTTGTTAACGTCATATGCAAATTGCATTAAAAAGCTTTCAGTAGTGAGTCACATATATATCCTACTGCTCTGCAGATTAAAATAATTACAATCAGAAAGCTAAAAACAAGGAGGAAAAGAGGTTACACGTGAACACACTAACACAAAAAGCTTTTAGTATTTTTTTCGTATTATTGCATATGCCAGAAGAGATAACTAGTATTTTAAAATGTACACTGGTTTAAATAGTGTACTCGTATACAGATTCAAATGCACAATAAATATAACGTTTTTAGCTTTTGCCACAAAAATCTATACGCATGCTGCATATAAGGTTCAATTACCGTTGTTACCGTGAATTGGGCTAGAACCACCATAAAAGGGAAATGCTTCCATTTTTCCATTATATTTGGGATTAATTGAACGATTTTAAAGAGAATGGAGAAAATGAATTCAACGCTCTATTAAACAGTAACTTCAGTGATTCATGGTGCGGAAAACGCTGGAGCTCCTACAAATGTTTTTCATTCAACGTTTCCAAGTACCGCATCGGAAATAACAAAGCAAAATGTAGAGCACTGAACAAATAGGGACAGTAGCATAGCCAGATAACTATTACGGGGGGTATGTGTAAGAATCCATTTTAAATGCTTTGTATAAACTCAAATAATAAATAGAAATTAATCTTGAACTAAAATATTTTTTAAAACTTCTATATTATATACATAGATTAAGGTTCAGATTTTGGAATTACATTTAGATTTTGCTATTACAATATGCATATTTTTAGCAAGGTGGTTTCAAGCCCCTAAAATCCCCCTGGCTACGCCTCTGAGTAACTATATGAAAATGTAAGTGAACAGGGATTTAGTATAGCAAAAATGTCATAAATCTGTCAATTTTGTTACTGAGAAAAATTGAATATCATAATTCAAAATGCTATGTGCATTATATTTTATATCGTTATTCATTCGCGTTTTACTTTCTCTACACCTACTATGTACATAGTGTGTAGAGAAGGTAATTGTATTAAACCCAAAAATTCGTACCGAGATTTCATCGGAAATACAGATTTAGTACCCCCCGTAAAAAACAAAAAAAAAAAAAATTAGAAGAAGGTCCGTGCGTGTGTCTGTCCGTCCATCCATCCATCTATCTGTCTGTGTGTGTCTTGTGTGTGTATGTGTGTGTCTGTGGGCAGCATAGTTCAAAAACAAAAATACCGTTACATACCAAACTTTTTATTTAAGTTTGGCATCTTCCAACGATGCGACACGAAGATTTTCAAGAAAATCCCCCTACCCTAAACTATCCTTTACATGGCACATTTTTAGAAAATTTTGATTTTCTCAAAAATGGCTATAACGATTTAGATTAAAATACCGTATGTGTAAGATATTTTTGTGACAAAAAATGTATATATCTTGGATCTTTTGGGAACAGCCTCTGAAGACCTCTTCATTCGATAACTTTTGTATAAGTGGCAAACTGTAAGAGATATGCAAAAACTTAGTACACAAAAATGTAGATCTCTTTAAAACACACAATTTGTGTTATATACATTTTTTTTGTAGAGTTGGAGGACGAGAATATCGCTTTAGCCTATACATTTTCTTATTTCCCTTCTACTACAAGGAACTAATAATAAGACTAATTCTGTTTATGTTTACCTTGATTAGCCTGATGTAGATAACAGATTGATTTTTTGAATAAAAGGCTTGTTTGCCGAACAGCTGGAGGACATCTTGTGAATGGAACACATTAGGGTTTTCCCTTCTCTTACAAGGAACCAAGCAATAAGGACAATTTCTGCTAATGTTTATCTCGATTATTATGAATTACATAGAATAATAAGCTTTTTAACAACACTTTGTTACAAAGATGTGGAGAAAATTATGGGAATGGAACACATGAGAATTTTAGGTATGAATTTCTTTATAACATTGAAAGTGTTGGAATAATTAACTATACAGAAACAAATTTTCGCTAAATTTATTCAATATGTATACAGGCTTATTGGTCGAGCGAGTTGTCTCCGTGGTAACGTGTGAGGCTTATATTCAGGAAGTCCCGAGTTCAATTCCAAGTGACCAGCCAATCTGCAATGGGATTTATCGTGGTTTTCCTCTGGTCACCAAGGCGAATGCTCTGATGGTGGTATTCTAGCGCATTTATACTTTCCCTCATTTCCTTTCGCTTTCTTGTTTCAGCTGTGCTTTCAAGTCCTGCGGTGTTGGTAGGTAGATGTCGTAGTTACTTGCTCTACAGAAAGATTTTCTCCCTGTGGATGCCAGAGTGAAATATGTCAATTACTGGATGCGCTGTGTCGCCCCTTTTTGGGATTGCTCCCTAATGGTGCGCATGTGTTTGAATTGGAGATGTTAGAGACTTTTGGGCGTCTCTGGGTATGCCTAACTACGGGACTCGGACCTCTTCCGGCTCATTCACCTCATCTCTGCCCACATTAGATTCATCCGTTCGCATATCTTACATATTGCAGGTTTATTAATACGTTGTTATCAACGTTACACAATTTGAGAAATCTTGAAAGGTATAACTGAGCACAAAAGTAAAATTAGTCCTAAAGTTTTTAAAAAGGTGTATGTGCGTACACAAGCATGTATGTGTTAACTTTTCACACCAAAATACTCAAACTAACTTTATAAAAAATTGTATAAACCATAATTTAGTTTACACTCATAAGCAGTTTATATGCCATTTTATTTTGCCAAAATGGAGATTCAAAAGGGAACAAAAATAACAACAATAAAATAAATAGAATACAAATCAATGAAATATCTGCCTCATTCATTTTCGGAAGAAAATTTACATTCTTACTTATAACATTTCTGTAGATTAAATGTTTAAAAAGTGTTTAAACACTTTTATTACTGTTCTTATTTTCAATAAAATTCTCAAACCCCAAACTATTTTTATATGGAACAGTTTTCGAAAATTTGTTTTTCTCAAAAATAGCTTACGAAATTGATTAAAAATGTGGTATGTTTAAACCAGTTTTAAGACAAATAAAATGTGTATATATGGTCGTAATCCCTTTGTAAAATTATACTGGCCAACAATGAAAATGTTTCGGGCTCTTATGCACTTCCATCTGCTGAATTAAAAATCACTATAAAAATGGCAGATTAGCTCTTGCTTTGGAGATAAAGTGACATTCCATTTTTATATTAACATTTTTAGTTTGGGCGAAACTTTATTTTGGGAGTTGACGCTCCTCCTGTTCATAATAAAACATAAATGATCTTAAGCTGTTTGTAAGTCATAAACTTAAATACTCTTACTGTGACTGTGCGTTTTTGCTGTAATTAATGCAGAACTTCTATTTTGCTTTTGTAGTGTAAAATTCATAAAAATGCTACGAAAATGTGCAAATATGGTGAATACTTTTTGTTACATTTATGGTGAAATAAAATGTTCCTCACCGAAACGCAATTTGACACCTCTTGTGAAGAATGTCTATCAGCAATATTTTGGTATGAAAGTAGGGGATCAGGATAAGTTTTGGGCTCCACATATATGCTGCAACGCATGTTCAGTTACACTGCGAGAATGACTGATAAATAAGAAACAATCTATGGCTTTTGCTGCACCTATGAAAAATTTTGTCAAAGGAATGAACCAAGAATGACGGGCCTTTAAGTTCATAAGAGAGACATTTCCGAAATTAAGTGATGTAAAAGTTAAGGAAGGTATTTTTGTCCAGCCACAAGTTGGAGAACTTTAAAGGATCCTGCATTTGACCAAGTTTTGGAGGGGAAAGAAAAGGAAGCTTGGGAAGCCTTCAAAGGAGGTGTTTGTGAATTAGTAGGCAATAAAAGAGATGATACCTACACTTAGCTGGTGATAGTGCTCCTGCAAAGATATCATAAACTTGGATGCAACATGTCCCTTAAAATCCATTTTCTCCACTCCCATCTAAACTTCCCCTCCTGGTTGTGGAATGATCATGGAGAAAGATTCCATCAGGACATTTCTGTTATGTAACAAATATATCAGGGTCATTGCAATGAAGCAATGCTTGCGGATTACCGTTGGCATTGCATAAGGATGCTCCGGAACACCATTACAAGAGGCAAAGTAAAAGACAATGTTCTCACTACATAATTATCTTCAGACCCAACCATTTGTGAGGTATTCTTCCAGCAATTTAGAACTCTTAGAATGTAACTACTATTGTGCACTTTCAATGTTGTTAGCATATGTAATTAAAATGTATAAATTTCTCTTAATCCGTTAATATGACATACTTCCACCTGGTGAGTATCACAGAAACTAGAGCTAAGAAAAACTTTTCATTGTCATATTCGTTTTTATTGACCTAAAATTAGTAGGAATTGACTCATGAAGTGCAGGAAACATTTAACGTTTTTTTTTGTTGGACAGTGTTATTATTTAAACTACCATTTTTCACAAACACAAAGGATCGACGACAGGGACGATTTATGCTTGACTGCGAGGAAAGGGCTCAAGGTTCACTAAGGACATAACTTTATGTATAAAAGAAACAGTGTTTCCACAGACAAAGCTTTATAAAGTAATAAAGTTACACTTACATAAGGTTGGTGTCTTAGTGTTGGCTTCAGGAAGCGAGCATGCTCGTATACATCTGCTCGCTTTTATTTTCACTACTAGAAGAGAAAGAGTAACTCAAGTTCCGGTGAGCATACACAATTATGATTATTAACATAACCAACTTATGAAAACTAAAAATATATGTAGGGTACTGCCATCATGCTACAATATGTATACATCTTTATATGTTATGGGAGTAGACTTTGTGAAGTCCTCTACGTTCTGTACGCCGTAAGGAATAGACTAGATCTTGCTGCATTAAAATTGTAATATCTTTAAATAACACAATTTATGAACAATACATTTTTTGTAGTATTAACTATTTCCGAGATATTTCTGTTTTTAATTTCAATTTTAAAATACTTATGGTTTTTTCCAAATGGTAAGTCGTTGGTCTTTTTTTTTTACAGGTCATGCAGAGAATAACGATATTTCCATATCATCGCATTGCGACGAGCCGGGATTATGATGAACTTTACTTAACGAGATGGGATGTAACGTGAAGTTGAGAAATGTTGCCAAACTGAAGGCCTAATAGGATAACTTAACGTAACAGAAATTACTCTTTTTTAGTAATTTTAACTCTAAATGTAACGGGAAGAAAACGTTGGACACAGCCAAAATCTTAAATTACGTCGCGTTAGCTTAAGTTATGTTGAGTTAACTCTAAATAGCTCCATTTGATACAGCGTGTTAAGACTTTTCAATTACGTAATGTTAAGTCGCGTTACTTTAACTTCATCGTAATTTCGGCATTATTATTGCTTTAGGTAGCTGTATTCTCCTATTCCACTTGTACCTTCAAGAAAATATGTGTATAAAATCATTTCTGCTAATGTTTATCTTGATTAGTATGAACTAGGTAGAATAATAAGCTTTTTAAGAATAGCTTGTTACAGAGTGGGTAGACAAAACATGTGAAAGTTGCAAAAATATTTTTTAACTTTCTCTATCACGTAGGTACGTACAATGCAATAATGGATAGGGAAGTTATTGTATTCCACCAAAAAATTCGAATCCGAGATTTTACCGAAGTTTTGAGGACTTCTGAACCCCATAACTATTTTTTGAAAAAAGGTAAATGTGCGTTTGTCTGTCTGTCTGTCTGTGAACAGCTCAACTCAAAAATGTTAAATACCAAACTTGGTATTTAAGCTCAATATCTTCCAAAGATTTTCAGGAAAATCCTCCATCCCCCGACTAACCTTCATATGGAACACCTTTCGAACATTTAAATTTTCTGAAAAATGGCTCCAATAATTTTAACAGATAGCATATTTTTCAGATAGTTTTATTAAAATCAAAATGTATATCTTGACTTTTCTAGGAAGAGCATTTAACCTCTTCATTCTCGATGACTTTTGTATTTAACTGATAAACCGTAAGAGATAAACAAAAACTTACTGCTCAGAAAACGTAGATCTCGTCGAAAAGCACAATGTGATATAATTTTTTTTCAGAGTTAACCGTTTCCGAGATATTCCTTGTTCTTAAAGTTTTCTCAAACAGGAATTTATCTTTCGTTTCATATCTCTTGGCCTTGAAAAGAGAACTAAATTTCAATGACAAACAAATAATGACAGCTTTAAAAAGATTTGACCGTGCTTTATCCTAGTGCATTCCATTATTTCCCTTCTACTTATAAGGAACTAGGTAAAAATACCATTTCCGCGAATGTTTATCTTGATTAGCATGATACAGAGAAAAGAATAGTCCTTAATAAGAATAGTTTATTTACAGAACAGATAGATAAAAGCTATGTGAATAGAACGCTTCATGTTTTTTCTAGTCATATTGCCCTAAATATGTTGGTTAAAATACCATGTATATGAAATGCTAATGTGTATAAATTCAGGTTTTTATAAACATTTTGTTTCACTGAAGTCACTGAGGCTTGTCATGTTTTCACAACAATGCTCACCCTAACATCATCCTAATTAACGTTGTACATCTAAAGGGTAATATGCCTTGCGACCTTCATGAAACATAACTTCGTTTCTGGCTGGATAACATAACGAAACAAACTTTAATGTGAAAAGTAACAATTTTATGTTCAAGTTTACAACTGTCTATTACATACTCATAAAAAGTAATTACTCTTCCCATTTAACATGTGAGCTTGTTTAAATACAGAATGTGAAAACGAAAGCTGTTTATGTGAAACGTGTCAAAGACTCTTTTCTTAAACAACAAATGTGTTGTAACAATTAAAACCTATTAGGAAAATATAATAGTAGGTACAACAATGGATATTTTGGAAAATTCAAATGATAAAAAATTAAAAAATACACAAATTGTTTTAATAACGTTATATTTTCTCTGTTAAATTTTTTCCTATCTATTACTTTTTCAATATATAGATAGATAGATATATTGTTTATTTGCCAGAACAATACAGAGTTTGTGTAGCAATGTCAACAAATACATAATTAACAGAACAAGTTACAAAAATATATTACTTTTACAAGTATAAAACTCTGAAACAGTGTACAATGGATTGGAGAGCAGAACATTCTTAATTTTTCTTTTGAATAATGATAAGGGCAAGGTTTTTACATTATTAGGAAGGTTATTAAATAGGTTTAAAGATATGGTTTCAAATGAGTTTTGGACTTTGCTATACTTACATTTTGTAATATAAATGTTTTCAGTATTTCTTGTAGAATAATTGTGAGCAGAGGAACACAATGTATAAGAATTTATATTCATTTTGACAAATAGTAAACAATTAAGAACATATAGAGATACCATACAACATACCCAATTTAATAAATAAAAGGTTTGAGATGTGTCCTAGGGGATACACCACTCATAAGCCTAATGGCTTTCTTTTGAAGCACAAAAACTTTATTGGCAGAAACATGGTTGCCCCAGAATAAAATACCATAATTCATATGGCTATTTATGCACCCATGATATATGCTTTTCAAGGCATTCAAAGATAAATATTTTTTTAAAATTCTTAATAAAAAGAATCCTCTACTTATTTTACTTGCAACACTGTTGATATGGCTATGCCAACCTAAACACGGTTGGATATTGATTCCTAAAAATTTAACAGAGTTAGCAACAGAATCTGAGCTAGATAAATTAACATTAAAAGATAAATCAACAGTTTTGTTATAATTAACAATAAGGCTATTGTGTGTACACCAGTTTTCAATTATATTGGATAACATTACAATTTTAGTGTCCATAAGAGTTCTATCTTTAAGAGAGATATTGATTGCCAAATCATCAGCATAGAGGTAGGTCTTTAAACAATTGTCTTGAACATTATATGGGAGATCATTGATATAAATGATAAAAAAATGGGGTCCAAGTATGGAGCCCTGTGGAACACCATGTTCTACCAATTTTAATTGTGAATGTTTATCATTTACATAAACAGATTATTACCTATTTAATAAATAAGATCTAACCAGTTTCAAACTGTTATCATCAAAACCATAAAATTTAAGTTTTTTTAAGCAAGGTATATGCGAAATGATTCAAAAGCTTTGGTCAGATCAAAAAACCTGCTTTGAACGGTGTCCCCTCTTTCAATGCAATAGTATGTTCTGGTCATAAAAGAAACTATGGCATCAATAGTACTACGCTTAGTTCTAAAACCAAACTGACTATCTGAAAATAGGGAGTTCTCTTGAAAATATTTAGTAATTTGTTTACTTAACAGAATTTCAAACATCTTAGACATTATTGGTAATATACAAATAGGTCTATAATTAATCAATTCATATTTGTCTCCCTTTTTGTGTATGGGTATAACCTTGGCATATTTAAACTCATCAGGAAACTCGCCCGTCTCTAAACAAATGTTATAAATATAGGTCAGCGGTTCAGAAATAAATGCAGAGGCATGCTTCAGAATCTAATAACAGGAAAGATATTATTTGTCAGTAACTATTTGAGACGAGCTAAAATTGTATGCAATATTCATATAGTGTTTATCATATTTAGCTGTAGTAAAGTGGGTGTTTTACAATGTGTATGTTTTAGGAGAAATGGAAACTGCTTCGTTAGACAGGCACTGTGGTGTGGGGATAGCGTGACTGCCTCGCATTCAAGAAGTCTCCAGGTCAAATCTCGGTTAGGGTGAGTAATTTGAATAAGATTGTTTTCTGTGTTTTCCGTCATCTGAGAAGACGAACGAAGCTGTAGAACCCCAGGCTCATTTGAGCGATCATTTCACCGTTTTCATTTATGTTCCGTATGGCCTACCAGTTAAAAGACGTTAATATTTTTTTTGACTTCACGAGATGCTAAGTGAAGGCATTCAATGTAATCTATCGAAGTAAGAAAAATGGCATGTTATTTATGGACGCTCTGACGCTCTTTAACTGTTGTGGTTCTCAGCGTCCCATTCTATACTGGGTGTGAAAGACCGATTAATTTTGCTCAGAGGCCTCTCTGTTAGCCTTGAGGTTCTTTTACGTGCCGTAAATCTACGACACGGGACCAACGGCTTTACTTCCTTTTCGAAGGAAGCCATGCTAAGGATTTTTACACCCGAAAAAATCCATCGTCCTCCGCCGGGTTTGAAGTTAGCATGGTAACCATTACACCATATCTATCGAGGGTATAGGTATAGGTTATATGTACAATGGAATGGTGCAGATCGCGCACTTTTTTTTCTTCTAAGAGCCCTGTAGTCTTATAGGGAATGCATTCCCTTTTCTTTTCTTATTTTTCCCCCTTTTATCATTTTCTCAATATTTCCTTTGTTTTTCTATTTGGTTATCGTTTTTGGTTTTCTTCTTCAAATATACACATTTACAAACACAAACACCCACACCCAAGACGAGACACGAACCCACGATCCCCTGCGCCACGAAGCACCAAAGCTAGGCAATTTAGCAAGGGTGGCCATAGGTACCGGCCACACTTGAGAACCACATAGATCGATTGTGGCTAACACCCTCTCGGAAGGAATTGGCACGAGGAAGGGATGAATGAATCACAGGAGGCTACATATACGAAGTGGCCCAACGGCACCGCATTTCAGATAACTCCACGTGCGTTTAAAAAATTACAGACTTCAATGGAGTAAATTTAAGTAAACACAGCTCAATGGCGATGATAGCCCGAGCGACCTGAGTTCTACTGTTGCATATCAGCGAAAACGGTGAGGCATTCTCCCTTCGATTCATTCTTTGAGAGGGGTTCCAGGATTTGTATTGGGGCCACGCCGTGGCCGAGTAGTTAGACCACTCTCCTCTCATCTAGACAGCTCGAGTTCGATCCCAAGCGACCGCATGTGAGATTTGTGGTGGACAAAGCGGCCCTGGGCGGGGTTTCTCCGGGTTCTCCGGTTTCCCCCGCCATCGAATTCCACCGGTGCTCCATCTTCATTCATGTTTCATCAGTGTCACCGCCTGCGGTGCCATAAGTAGTAAAAGCGGGCGTTAAACACTATAAAAAATTGTATTGGAGTCCGTAATCTCGTATACAGGAACATGTGCAAACAGATCAAAAGGTTGGATAGGTAGATTCAGATCGAACAATTGTAGATCAGTGGTAGAGCAACCGGCTAGAGACCGGGAGATCCGTGGTTCAAATCCCGGCTATGGCATTGAATTTTTCAGTCTGACTCTACCTATCCAACTTCTGCCCTACACACGGTTTCTGTGAGAAAACAATTAAATTATCAGATTAAAAGGTTAATATCTTTTCTACTTCAGTTACAGAAATCACTGTTAGATTGGGAATTAATTAAAACATATTTTATTTCACCTATAAGGTTCCAGCAATAGTTAGCTTTGTAATTATGTATACTTAGTTTAACATTAGAGGCTAGACCCACTGTAAGGTTAAGTGAAAACATTAAGGCTCCGTAACAAAAAAACATACATGAGAGCACCGAATTATTATCGGAGACTAAAAAATTCGATACTGAGATTTCAAATGTTTTCAAGAATTCTCAAAACAAAAAATACTTTTTTAGAAATAAGTCCCTATGTGTGTGTGCGTGAGTGCGTGCTTGCACGCACGCGTGTGTATGTGTTTGATAATTCAAAAACGAAACATACGTTACATATCAAACTTGATATTTAAGTTCAGCACCTTCAAAGGATACGACACAAACATTTTCATGAAAATCCTGTACCAGAAACTATCCTTTATATGGAGATTTTCGAACATTTTCATTTTTTCAAAAGTTCTCAAACAATTTGATTAAATGCCAATGGTTTAAATTATTTTCATATAAATGAAAAGCATTACTTTAAGTTTCTAGCAATAGCCTCTGAAGCCATCTCCATTCTGGTTGGTTTTTGCCTCACTGGTAAAACTTAAGATAAAGAAAGAATCTACACATAATGTGTTGATCTCTTTAAGCAAAACTTTTTTTGTGGAGTTAACAATTTTCGAGGCATTCCTTATTATAGGTATACATTTTGCAATACCTATAATCGTCATTCTTGTTTGTGTTGTTTTTTAATCCTGGGCACCCAAAAAGAACGGAATTACAATGTCAGTCATCACATAGCCACCAGATTTTAAAATCGTTTTTACAACTTTAGGCTAATTATTTTTTATTTCCGTTGTACCTATGTACAACGAAATAAATAAAAAGAAATATTGTATTTTCCATCCACATGACTTTCTCTATATATTCTGTAACAAACTATTTTTAGGGAATACACTAGGCTAAAGTGATAGCCAAGTCTTTTACAAGCTGGTTGCTATGTGATTGAATTTCGGTGCTCCTTGCATAACCAGGAGTAAAACAAAAGAAAAATGTATGAAAATTTGCATTTGAGAAATGCTTAAATATTTTAGAATTGAAACCAATAAGAAGAAATATTTGAAATAGTTAACTCCACAAAAGTAAGTAGTTATTTGACATAAATTGTGTGTTTTTATGAGATCTACAATTTTTGTGTAGTAAGGTTTGTCTACCTCTTACGCTTTACCAGTTATGCAAAAGTTTCTCAAATGAATAGGTCCTCAGAAGCTATTTCCAGAAAATTTAATATATATGATTTGACAAGTAAATCTCTTGAATATATGGTATTTTAATCAAAACCGTTTCATCCATTTTAGAAAAACAAAATTTCCGAAAATCTCTCTATGTAAAGGGTAGTTTGGGTTAGGGATTTCTTGAAAATCTTCATGTCGCATTCTTTGAAGAAACTGAACAAAATTTTGATATTTCATGTACTTTAAGTTTTTGATTATGTTTCTTAAACATGCACACACATTTTAAACAAACATGTTCTTCTTTAGAATAAAAAAACTTGTATATGCGGTTAAATATCGGTATCGAATTTTTGGGTGGAACACAATATCTTCTCTAACTACTATGTACGTTTATTGCGATTAAAATGAAATAGAAGAAAAAGCTTTTGTGGGAATTGTTGAAGAATAGGTGGAAAAGTCAGGCGAATATTACACATTTTTTTCTATTTCTTACAATCTACCACTTTTGCAGAAGTCATCCAGAATGAAGAAGACTTGAGAGTCTATTCCCATGAAAATTCAAGATATTGTATTTTACATGGAAGTAACTTAAACATGTGGTTTTGTTGGACCACGAGGAAAGGGCGGGAGGGGGCTGAACTAGGAGATCGTGCTTACTGCTCATGTAGTCGATTTGTTTACTAGTAGTGTATGTATGAGTTTATGTGGGTAACTCATGGTACCACTCCAACTTATGGAATAGGTGTAATAACCATTTCCAGGTTCTCATTACTAGCGGCGCAAGCTATCGGGCAGTGCTGCTTATGTCTATCGGTGCATGTTTGAAAGAACTTTATCGTCCGGGCAGAAAATGTGTATGTAGCTCACTTTCTTCACATGTTCAGCCGGCATTTTAATATATTTGCTAAAGCAATTGAGAAATTCAAAAGTTCACAAAACAGTCCATGTAAAGGATGCTTCGAAGAGGGAGGAATTTCTTGAAAATCTTTGTGCCGCCTCTTTGAAAGATTATGGACTTAAATAAAATATCTACTTCGGTATTTAACTGACCTTTCGTTTTTTAGTAATGCTAATAAGGAATATATTATATTTGCATATGAAATAAATATTTACTGATTGTTCTATGCTCTAATGTTTAGAGTAAATAAGTATTTAGTGGGAAATTATTTATAAACCAGTAGAAAATGTTAAGAAATAATGAAATTTAAAATTAAGCGTCGTTTTTGATTATTAAATTATTAAATGTGTAACATTAAACACTTAATATTGAAATATTAAATATAAGACTGTTTAAAGACGTTTAAATCATGAATAAAAGTAACGGTAATTAACAGTTTACTTAAATGTAAATGGATATTGAGTTTTTAAAGACTGAAGAGTAAAAAAATGTAAGATAATTATAGAAATTTATTTGCTAGTATAACTCAATAACATTAAATATGAACTTATTTAAATAAAAATCTGATGTGTTCCATTCACAAGACTTTCTCTACTTCTATGTAACAAATTATTGTTAAATAAGCTTATTTTTGTATTTACTTCATGCTAATCGAGAAAAAATTATCAGAAATAGTCTTATTGCATACTTCTTTGTAAGTAGCAGCGAAATATGAGAGTTTCATAGGTTAAAGTGAAGTCCAAAGCTGGTTACTAGGTGACTGAAGTTCCTTTATATGGACACGAGTTGACATGGTTACCATGCTAACTTCATATACCCAAGGTCGCGGGTTCAAACCTGGCGGAGGACGATGGATTTTTTCGGGCGTAAAAATCCTTAGCATGGCTTCCTTCGGAAGGGAAGTAAAGCCGTTGGTCCCGTGTCATAGATTTATGGCACGTAAAAGAGCCTCAAGCCTGATAGAGAGGCCTCTGAGCAAAATTAAGCGGTCTTTCTCGCCCAGTATAGAATGGGACGCTGAGAACCACAGCTGTTAACGTCCATAAATAAAACGCTATTTACATTTACAAGTTGACAAATATCTGATTGAGAAAAGTACAAGTTTTTCAAAGCTGAAACCAAAAACAAGGAGTATCTCAAAAACGATCAACTCCTCCAAAAAATGTATATAACATAAATTGTGTGTTTTAATGTGCTCTACATTTTTTGTATTTTTTGTCCATTTCTTACGGTTTAGAATTTATGTAAAACTCATAGAGAATAAAGTAGTCTTCAGAGGCTATTCCAAGAAAATTCAAGATATACATATTATTTTTTAGGTAAATATCTTTAATATACGATATTTTAATAAAAATCGTTAGAGCCATTTTTGAGAAAATCAAAATTCTCGAAAAAAGTTCCATGTAAAGGGTAGTTAGGGGTGGAGAAATTTTCTTGAAAATCTTCGTGTCGCATCCTTGGAAGATACCAAACTTAAATACCAAGTTAGGTATTTAACGGTCTTTTCGTTTTTGAGCTATGCTGTCCACAGGCACACAGACACACTCACAAACACACATATACACTCATACACACATACACATAAACCTTTTTTCAAAAATGCTTTTTTTGGATTCAGGGGGACCCAAAATATGTATTTCCGGTGAAATCTCGGTATCGAATTTTTGGGTGCAATACAATACCTTCTCTATACACTATGTACATAGTATGTGTAGAGGAAGTAAAAATATGAAACATAATATAGTTGAATGCATACAAATAAATTATATTGTTAATGTGTAGAATAAATTTATTGTAGTTGATATACTACTTAGTGTTGAATAATAACATTTTTCGTTGAATACCAGTGCCGTAGTTTATAGTGCAGAATAAGGAGCAGCTGGATACAGTTGTTAAGTTGCACGTTTTCCAGTAATAATTTCGTTTTAGGATGGTTTGGTTTTGTTTTATTTTAATTCATTTACACATTAACTTTATTTTTATATTCAAGATCTTTAATTACTGGTTTTAATTTGAAATTTAGGAGTAATTTAGTTAATTATCTGAAAAAAATCATAGTAGATAAAATTTGTAATGTTTGTTTTTGGAAACAAATTTAAAGTTTGAATGTATGTCTCGTTATAGTTAACTAGGTGCCGGGGTAACATAATCGGATTTTAGTTATTTACTATTTTATTTTGAGTTGTGATATTCACACGCATACATGGTACTTTTTATAAAAGTTTTATGTATTCCATTCACATGAATTTTTCTATATCTTTGTAACAATTATATTTAAAAAAGATTATTCTTCTATTTACTTCATGCTAATCCAGATAAACATTAGTAGAAACGGTGTTATTACTTGTTTTTTTATAATTACAAGGTAAATAAGAGAATACACCAGGCTAAAACGACAGTCAAATCTTTTAAAAGCTGGTCGCTAAGGGACTAAATCCGTTTCTTTGCATGACCAGGAGTTTACAGTTTATGAAAAAAGTTTAAGTATTTTAAAAGAAATCAATTACAAGATATATCTAAGAAACGGTCAACCCCACCAAAAAATATACATGACATACATTGTGATTTAACAAGACCTATATTTTATGCCCAGTAAGTTGTTATCTATCTCTTACAGTTTACCAGTTATGCAAAATTCAGCAAAATATATTCAGAATAAATGGGTCTTCTGAGGCTATTCCCAGAATATTGAAAATATACAATTTATTTGACAGGTAAATATCTTTAACATGCAGTATTTTCATCAAAATCGTTAGAGCCATTTTTGAGAAAAGCAAAATTTTCGAAAAAATTTTGCATGTAACGTATAATTTGGGGTGGGGGAATTTTCTTGGAAATCTTCGTGTCGCATCCTTGGAAGATACCAAACTTAAATACCAAGCCTGATATTTAACAGTATTTTAGTTTTTGAGCTAGGCTGTCCTCAGGCACACACGGACCTTTTTCTAAAATGCTTTTTTTTTCAGGGGACCTCAAAACATATTTCTGGTGAAATCTCGGTATCGAACTTTTGGGTGGAAATGCAATGCTTCCTCTACACACTGTGTACATAGGACGTGCAGATATGCTTAAAACATACTCAAATGTATGCATTGAGGTCCCCTGAGTAAAAAAAAACATATTTAGAAAAACGTCGTGTGTATGTCTGTGGACAGCATTGCTCAAAAAACTAAAATATCGTTAAATAGCAAACTTGGTATTTAAGTTTGGTATCTTCCAACGATGCGACACGAACATTTTCAAGAAAATCCTCCCACCTTAAGTATCCTTTACATGGATTTTCTCAAAAATTGCTCTGACGATTTGGATTAAAGCTATTTATATCATAATTAAATGTATATCTTAATATTGTAGCAATAGTTTCTGAAGACAGTTCATTCTGGATTAATTTTACTGAATTTAGCAAAATTGGTAAACTATAAGAGATACACAAGAATTTACTACACAAAAAATGTAAATCTCATTTAAGCACACAATTTCATATACATTTTTGTTGTAGAGTTGATTGTTTCCAAGAGTCCTTGTTATTGGCTTCATATTTAAACTACGCATCTTCTCTAATGGAGTCACCTTTCGTTTCATCTCTCTTTTGTTTTTCTAGAAATGCAAAACGAACCGAACTTCAACTGTTCACATATCGATCGTTTTTTAATAGATTTGACAGTCACTTTAACCCGTGTATTCCCTCATTACCCCTCTAATTACACGGAACTAAGTATTTAAGACGAATATGTTAATGTTTATCTCGTTTAACATGTAAAGATTATTTGTTTGCAGAACAGGTAGAGAAAGTCACGTGAATGCAATGCATTAGGTTTTTAGAAAAAAGTCCCATTTGTGTGTTTGTTTGTATCTGTGAACATGATTACTCAAAAACGAAACATTGGTAAAATACCAAACAAGTTTAATATCTTCCAAGGATACGATACGAAGAGGAAAACATTTCGAACACTTAAATTTTCTCAACAATGGCTCTTACGATTTTGATTAAAATGTTGTGTATTAAAGACTTAAATGACAACTAAAATGTAGATATGTCTTGAAATTGTTGGCAATAGTATTTGAGGACCTCTTTATTCTGTATGAGTTTTGCTGAATGTTGCATAACTGGTAAACCGTAAGAGAAAGAGACATACAAACATACTACACAAAAGTATAGATCTCGTTAAAACTCACAATTTATGTCTTCATTTTTTCCATTTCTGAAAAATTCCTTTTTAATGGTTGTATTTTTAAAATACTTAAATACTTAAACTTTTCTCGTACGTAAATTTGCCAAATCGTGGCTATGCAAAGAAACGAATTTCAACATATGCAACAGCCTTTAAAAAGGTTTATAGCTTATGCATTCACTTACTTCTCTTCTATTTACAAGGAAGCATGTAATATAGACAATTTGTGTTAATGTTAACTTGATTAGCCTGAAGTAGTTAGAAGAAGAAGCTTTTTAACAATACTTCGTTATAGTGAAGTAGAGAAAGTCATGTGTTCCATTCAAACGACTTTCTCTGTATCTTTGTAACGGTTTTTTTATATTTAGGGACCGTCAGATAATCTCCTATAATCCGGTAAAATCTGGACATCGAATTTTTGGGTCGGATATACGACTTTCGATAGTTAATGTACATAACAGAGAAAGTGATAATTTAATCTTTAAAATTGACCTAAATAAACTGCCACATAAATTATAGGTTCTTGCTTTTGTGGCCTTGGATCATATAGCACGAATATAATTAACTACGTAATCAACTACACCATCATTCACTGTACTTAACGTGAACACACATTAGTACTGATACAGGGACCGAACACGCAAATAGGCAATTATAGGCTATAAATTTCACATAATCTTTCTGCAGTAATCGTGAAACATGTCCTGGGTATGAAATCGGCAATAATGCTGTTGTGTTGATCGCTCAATCTTAATCACCGATGGCTAGTATTAGCCTGTACTGCTTGTCACTTACATTCACACTATACCGGAGTTTAATTTCAATTAGTGTTTCAAACAAATATTTATTTATTAAAGCTTTTAAACTTCGCAACGTAAGTCTGTAGGAATGGTTTATTCTCTACCGGACGAAATGACATAAAGATGAAGGCCGATTTTTGGGAGAGTACGTTATACCACGTGCCCCAACTGCTCCGTATTGACATTTGCAGATATTCTTTCACTATTTCAAGTTAAAACCTGCCGGTAGAGAACTGGCGAGAGCGATCTTACGTTTACTCTTCTCAATGAGCACGACCGTCTCCGCTGATGAGCAAGAGGGGTAAAACGAAACTCGCTCAACCAGTCTCCCACTTACCGGTTTTAATTAGATATATCCCCCAATGAGTTCTGCAACTCTTTTAACTTACTATGGGATCTCTGTACAGTCAAATACGGGGCTTTTGGGCCTCCCGGTAGTTTCTAAAGCTATTTGTTTTCCTATGCTGAAATACTGAACTGATTTAAGACAAATTATGGCATTTCTTCGCACAATCATCACCATTACAAATTATATTGCAATTATAGAAGACAACCATTTGAGGAGAATGCCACAATCATAAATTATATTTATTAGAGGAGTTCTAGTTAAACGCTTTTAAACAGGGAACTTACTGTCCCTATTTGCCAAATGTGAAAGTAATGCCATTTTTTCTGGATCACACATCAGTGGCCGTAACTCAAAGGAATGTACACATGTGTCCTATTTTTGTTCAGAATGCCTCATTTGTATACCTTTAACCTTGCTGCACAATCAATAAGATATTTAAAACTATTAGACTTTCAATTTTGATAAAATTTGATTTTGTTCTTTGAGGGTATACACGTCACTGATGAATGGTTGATTTCAGATCATGTGCAGTTAGCTAGAGCAATCCGCTGTAGCATACTGATAAGTGAGTCGGTTTGGTGCTGGTTATCGAACCCCACGACAGTGAGATCTCGGAACTTTCCATTGTTTAGTTTTTTTTAATTTTGTTGTTTTTTTTCAAAGAGGTACACAATCTGACCAGCACTAGTATGATCAGTTGATATTTTTTAAGTCAAGGCGATAAACATTACAGGACTAATTACTTTCAAAAGATTGAATGAAATGTACGTAGCTTTCAATATTCAATGCAGTAATTGTTTGTCAAGGAACCTGCGTAGATTAATTTAATAAAACAATTACGTTTTTTGAAAATTGTTATGTAATATGTACTATGAAACGTATACATTAACTGTGATTTTTCGTTGGGATATATGTCTCTTTTACTTCTAGAATTCAAATTCAAACTAAAGTACTTTGATTTTGTCAATGTAGGTATTAAGTTGTTCTAACAACTTGAGCTACTGTGATTCTGTCGTTGTACTTCGTAGGCACAATTTTCGCGGGGACGTAGCAGGTCGTCACATCGAACAATTCCACTGGTAACCTATTGTATTTTTATTTTCTCAACACGTACTATGTACTATGTACTCCATCCAAAAATTCGGTACCGAGATATCACCGGGAATACATGTTTAGGGTCCCCCTGAATCCAAAAAAAAGCATTCTTGGAAAAAGTTTCGAGTGTGCTTGTGTGTGTGTGTGTGTCTGTGGACAGCATAGCTCAAAAACGAAAAGACCGTTATATACCAAACTTGGTATTTAAGTTTGGTATCTTCCAAGGATGCGACACGAAGATATTCAAAAAATTCCTCGCCCCAAAAACTCGTTACATGGAACTTTTTTCAAGTTTTGATTTACTCAAAAATGGCTCTAACGATGTTGATTAAAATGTCGTATATTAAAGATATTTACCTGACTAATAACATTTATATCTTGAATTTTCTGGAAATAGCCTCTGAAGGAGCCTTTATTCTGGATGAATTTTACGGAATTTTGCACAAGTGCTTCACCGTAAGAAATGGACAAAAATTTAAAACACAAACACAATAAAACACACAATTTATGTTATATAAATTTTTTCGTGGAGTCGAACTATTTTGAGATATCCCTTGTTTTTGGTTTCAGCTTTGAAAAACTTAATACTTTTCTCATAAGGGAATTTGTCAACTCCTGGCCATACATACAAACAAAGGAACTTTAGTGACAGAGCAGCCAGCTTTTGACTATCACTTTAACCTATGGTACTCCCTTATTTCACTTCTGCTTCATAGAAGCAAGTTATAATACTATTTCTGCTAAGTTTTTCTCGATTAGCAGGAAGTAAATAGAAACATAAGCTTTTGAACAATAGTTTGTTGCAGAGATGTAGAGAAAGTCATGTGAATCGACCACATCGGATTTTTACTTTAGATATTGGATTACTTCTCAAACTATCGTGTTACTTTCTCTGTATGTACTATGTATATAATGTATAGAGAAGGTATTGTAATGTACCCAAAAATTGGATATCGAGATTTCACCAGAAATACATGTTTTGGGTCCCCCTGAATCCAAAAAAAAAACATTTTTGTAAAAAAGGTCCGTGTGTGTGTGTGTGTGTGTGTGTGCATATCTCAAAAACGAAAAGATCATTAAATACCAAACTTGATGTTGAAGTTTAATATCTTCCGAGGAAACGACATGAAGATTTTCAAGAAAATCCCCTCAACCCCAACTACCCTTTACATGGAACTTTTTCCAAACATTTCGATTTTCTCAAAAGTGGCTCTAACGATTTTGATTTGAATATTGTACATTAAAGATATTTACCTGACAAATAAAATGTACCTATATCATGAATTTTCTGCGAATAGCCTCTGAAGATTATTTTATTCTGGATGAACTTTACGGAATTTTGAATAAGTGCTAAACCGTAAGAGATGGACAAAAACTTACCATGCAAAAATGTAGGGGACATTAAAACACACAATTTATGTTACATTTTTTTCGTGAAGTTGATCGTTTTTGAGATATCCTTGTTTTTGGTTGCAGATTTGAAAAGCTTATACTTTTCTCATACAGGAATTTGTCAACTCCTGTCCATACAAACAAAGGAAATTCATCCCATAGCAACCAGCTTTTGACTATCACTTTAACCTATGGTACTCCCTTATTTCCTTTCTGCCTTACAAGGAAGCAAGTAATAAGACTATTTCTGCTAATATTTTATCGATTAGCATGAAGTAAATAGAGGCATTAGGTATTTAACAATACTTTGTTGCAGAGATGTAGAGAAAGTCAGGTGAATGGAATACATCAGATTTTTATTTTTACTTTCTCTATACGTACTTTGTGCATAGTGTATAGAGAAGGCATTGTAATCCACCCAAGAATTCGATACCGAGATTTCACTGGAAATAAATATTTTGGATCCCCACGTGTGTTTGCGTGTGTGTGTGTATGTGTGTGCGCGTGTCTTTGGACAGCATAGCTCAAAAACGAAAAGATTGTTAAATACCAAACTTGGAATTTAGGTTTGGTATCTTCCAAGGATGAGACACGAAGATTTTCAAGAATATCCTCCCACCCCCAACTACCCTTTACATGGAACTTTTTTTTGAAAATGTATATTTTCTCAAAAATGGCTCTAACGATTTTGATTAAAATATCATATATTAAACATATTTGCCTGGCATATAAAAAGTGTAACTTGAATTTTCTGGGAATAGCCTCTGTAGATTACTTTATTCTGGGTGAATTTTACAGACTTTTGCGTAAGTGCTAAACCGTGAGAGGTGGAGAAAAACTTACCACACATCACTTTAAAATACAACATTTATCTTATATACATTTTTTTCGTGAAGTTGATCGTTTTTGAGATATTCCTTGTTTTTGATTTCAGCTTTGAGAAACTTACACTTTTCTCATACAGGAATTTGTCAATTCGTATCCATACAAACAAAGGAACTTCAGTCACATAGCAACCAGGTTTTGACTACATCTTTAGCCAATGCTGCTCCCTTATTTTCCTTCTACTTTCACGGAAGCAAGTAATAAGACTATTTCTGCGAATTTATTCTCGACGAGCATGAAGTATAAAGAAGCATACGCGTTTTAACAATAAATTGTTGCAGAGATGGTCTAGAAAGTCATGTAAATGGAACACATCTGATTTTTAGTTCATAGTTCTCAAGTAGTTTTATGTAGGTACTTGTTATACTGTGAAGTTATTTGATATTTCATTTGAAGTTCTTTGACACAATGATGATATTGTTTCGTAAATTATACTTACATAACACGTCGATGTATGATACGCTGCATTTTAAAAATTTCTTCGAGAGTTAGGGAGAAATGTACCCCTTCAGGTGTGTAATGCAATTGTTATTGAAACGTTCTCCGTTACACTTAGATGCTTATCGTACATTAACTTCATTCTACTTATTTGTCAGTACGAATAAATCACATTGAGTAACTCAGAAAAATATGAACGGCTTATTGCAAAACTCAAAGGAGACAACATAAAAATGAAGATGCCTAAGGAGGCTTAAGTTTACAACTCATTCAAATCTTAATCCGATGCCCACATGCTAACCATAACCTTAAATAATGCCACGATGTTTAGATCTCCGAAATTCGAGTGTCCAGATCACGTTCCACGGCAGTTTGAACAGTGGCATGCTAAGCTTTATTACATGTTATGTTGTAGAAAACAATTTAAAAGCCATATCTCATAGCTAACCTCTCCTCAAGCTGTTTATCTTGAACCCCTCTACAATCCTGCCAAAAAGTGTGCTCGAATTCTGGGAAAAATCTAATTAATTTATCTACCACGTCGATAATAGAGAAAGATGCAATCTGCCAATAAATTCGATTCCGAGAGTTCGGCATAAAATTGGTTCACATCTGTAAATAATGACAAGGTCCCCCTATGCGAAAATCACAGCTGCAGTCACAATAAATTATCATTACAAATTGTGGTATAAGTGGTTGTCCAATCGTGCATTTTTATTAACTATAATAATAAGTTTCTGTAAGAATATATAGATAAATTCATGTATATTTTTAATGATAGCTTGATCAGAGCTTTGAAGTTTGTGTGCTGCATTGTCCAGTCACAGAAATACTAATTTACAACATATCTAAATATCCTTTCCTATGCCCAACAGGGAATCATCACTCCTATTCAACCTTCAATGCTCAATTGTAGGTTTTTAATGAGCTTGTCAAAGGAATATAAAAACACGGACATGTACTGATAGAATCGAAGTAAACTCGCATATTACGGTGTGTTTGGGATGTCAGGGTATATCATTAGATATTCAATATGTTTGAATAAAATAATTAACTTGGCTTTATATATTAAAGTGCTTGAATGGAAAACTCTGAACATAAAAAGGTAGCTTCAGTAAATGGGTTTATTGTTAATTTCAAAATGACTATTGCTTATGACAACATTTTATATATTGAGTGCAACCGCATTGAATTACCATTATTTTAATCAGGAAATAACTAATAAGCAAAAACCTTTTTGAGGAGATAAAGAAACAAATTGCTGTATAAATGAAAACTATGAAAATTAATTTTATAATTGCAACAGTATTCATAAAAGCTTTCTGTAGCCTTACTGAAATACTTCTATTTCATAAGACAATATATGTACTATTTCTAATCAAAGTAAGTAGAGGAAGTGATGCATTCCACCCAAAAATTTGATATCGAATGTTATCGGAAATAAACGCTTTGTTACTCTTGAATAAAACATTTGTTGTGTTCCAATCAAATATATTTCTCTGGATGTTCCAAATACAAACTATTGTTACAAAAGGTTATTCTTTCATCTGCAACATGCTAACCGAGATTATTAGCAGAATTGGTCTTATACTTCCTCCATTGTAAATAGAAGGGAAATAAGAGAATACATTATGCTAAAGCGACAGTCAAATCTTTTAAAAGCTGGTCGCTATGTGAAATAATTGAGGTTCGGTTCGCTTTGCAAGGTCCCATTTGAGAAAAGTTAGGTGGTTTAAAACTGAAACCAATAACAAGGAATATCTTAAAAACGGTCAGCTCTAAAAGAAAAACGTATATAACATAAAATATTATGTGTTTTAAAGAAAGCTAGCTATATTTGAGCTACGCAGTCCATATACACACAGACACTCACGCACACACACACATGGATGTTTTTCTAAGATGCTTTTTTTTTGGACAAAGGGTACCTCAAAACACATAATTCCGGAGAAATCTCGACATCAAATTTTGGGTGGAACACAATACCTTCTCTAGTTATGATTAATTCTATACATATATCTACGTGTTAGAGAAAGTTAAAAAGTGCACATTTAGTAAAACGGCTATGCCTCTCCCTCCCACCCTCTCACTCTGTTCGCGTGTGTGTGAATAATGAAAATTCGGTGAAATATCAAACTTCATATTTATATTGGGCATTTTCTAAAGATGCGACATGATTTTAAAGAAAATCCCACATTCGAAACTACTCTTCACACGGATAATTTTAAAAATGTTAAATTTTTAACGATTTTGATTAAAGAACTATTTATTATGGATATTTACATAATATATCAAATGTATATCTTGACTTTTCTGGGAATAGCCTGTGAAGTTTTCCAATAGGAAGACTTTTAATATAGTCTTGTATAGATGATATAGAGTTTAATGATACACAAAAATATGTAGATATCTTTAAAACACACAATTTATCCAAGCAAATTTTCTATGCTATACGCCATTTCCTAGATATTCGTTATTAATGGTTAAACGTTGATTTAATCGCATCTCGCAAGTACATGGAAACATTATAGAATAATAAGCCAAAAATATCTCCAGCGTCCAGAAGCTAAACTTCGACTATCGCTGTTCCTATTACCTTTAACTAAATGTATAATAATGGTATATTTTGCGATTTTTTATTTCAATAAAATTTCTGTGGAGCAGTCTGCTTGATAGTCACCAATAAACAATAGAGGCTAGAGAAAGTCAAATTAATTTAAACATCAGACTTTTTAAACCAGAGACACATCTCTATTGATACATAAGAAGTATTTATGAATGCTCTTATGATATCTTCAAAGATTTTACTACAGAAAATCGCATTGAAAACCTGAGACACTCAGTAATCTTTTAAGGAATGAGAAAATCACGCTTGAAGGGTAAGGTCAGTGCCGCTGGCGCAATACAATGCATACGTAGTGTTTGAAGTGGCAGCAAATGCATTTTACTTTCTCTGTTTAGTGCATAGTACATACATAGAGAAGATATTGTATTCCACTCAGAAATTCGATGCCGAGATTTCACCGGAAATATGTTTTGAGGTTCCCGAGTCCGAATAAAGCATTTTTAGAAAAAGGTCCGTGTGTGTCTTTGTATTTGCAAAGCTCAAAAACAAAAATACCGTTAAACATCAAAACTTTGTATTTAGGTTTAGTATCTTCCAAGGATGCGACACGAACATTTTCAAAAAATCCCCCCCACCACAAACTACCCTTTACATGGATACCTTTTTGAAGATTTTGTTTTTCTCAAAGATGGTTCTAGCGATTTTGACTACAATGCCGCACTTTAAAGATATTTACATTACAATTAGCATATATATATATATATATATATATATATATATTTTGAATTTTGTAGGAATAACCTCTGAAGACCTATGAGTTTTGCAAAATTTTGTGTAACGGTTAAACCGTAAGAAATAGACAAAGACTTGCTACACAAAACCTGTAGATATCAATAAAATACATATATTATGTCATTTGTTTTCCTTATACATGTGACTGTTTTAGAAATATTACTTGTTATTAGTTTCAGTTTTAAACTATCTAACTTTGACTCAAACGGGGCCACGCAAAGCGAACTGAAGCTCAACTGTTTCACATCCCCACCAGCTTTTAAAATATTTGACTGTCGTTTTAGCATAATGTATTCCCTTACTTCCCTTCTACTTACAATGAAGCAAGCAATAAGAGAAATCTTATACTTTTACCTCGATTAGCTGGCTGTGAATAAAAGAATAATCTTTTGTAAAAATAGTTTTATTTGGTACAGCTAGAGAAAGTTATAGGAATGGAACACATCAGCTTTTTATTTTACGGATGCGAGTACCAATATTAAACTTCCTAATGATATTTAATTCCCAATGTAGTTCCCTGGTTAGTTTCCAGCATATTTTAAATGTTTGATGAAAGTAACGGAATTATACTTGATGAATTTTGAATAAAGGAAAAACAAAATACGAGTAAATAATCAGTTAAACGTTTACATACGAGGACCGTTCAATAAATCCTTAAAAAAAAAAAAAAAAAAAAAAATAGAGAAAAAAATAATTTTGATAGATTTTTTTCAACATATCTTTTTAGCTGAGTACACCTTTCCCGTCGTTTCTCCACCTGTTTTAAGCCTTCCAAAAAGTAGGATTTCGAGTGGTCCTCAACATAGACAAATAGACATCTGTTTGGAAGATGAGCTTTTCGTTAGACGTAAATCGTTTTCACCAGGCGACTTTTTCAATTTTGTATATAATAAAATGTCACTAGGGGCCAAATCTGGTGAAAACGGTGGATGTTGTTAGTAATTCGAACCCTAATTCTACAATTTTCGCCATCGAAACTGCGCAGGTGTGCACCCTCGCATTTTTTTGATGGAAGAGAATCTTTTTCTTTGCCAGATGAGGCGTTTTTTCCCCCTTGGTTTCTTCGTTCAACCGGTGCCATAACGATGTACAAGACTCTTCGTTTATCATTATTCTTTTCTGCAAGTAATCAATGTAGATTATTCCGCGTGCATGCCAAAAAAACAGAGGCCATCACCTTGTCTGCAGATTTCACTATCTTTGCCTTTTTGAGAACCTTTAAAAACCCACTGTTTTGACTGTACTTTTGTCTCTGGAATGTAGCAATTGTCCATGTTTCATCCAGTTATGTATCGACGCAGAAACTCGTCGGGATTGCGACGCAAAAGTGCCAAACCAAACCAGCTTCCTAATCGATCACACGATTGCGTTTATTCTCCATTGACAGATAACGTGGCACACATCTTGCCGAGACCTTTGTCAGAGCTAATTTTTGGTGCAAAATTGACAACATTGTACCTTGTGATATGCTTGTGACCTCTACTATTTCGCGAATTTTGATTCGTCGATCACTCAAAACCATATCGTGGATTTTGTCAAACAATTCGGTTATGTTTCGATTATTATACTTTTTATAAATAAAATTGTTAGTAAATATATTCTATTAAGTTATGGTTACTTCTACTGGACGTCCATCATTTGTGGATGTACAGCCACGTTTAAATACTATTGTAAATTGTTACAAACACAGGAGCAGATGAACCACGAACTTCACCCAACTCGGCTTTTATCTCTTTTGGTATTAAGACTTTTAAATAGAAGCATTTAATCACCGCACGATAATCGTTTTTTGTTTGTTTTTTCATCTTTCAAAATCAGTACAAGATTTTTTATTCAATTGCCTATAGCAGCGAAAGCACGCGATGGATGTAGCTGAAACTTTAATTGCCGTCTATTTACAGACGATGGATACTATACTCAAACTTTTTTTCTGATGCTACTAGTGTAATTTCTTGAATTTTCTATGGACTTATTGAACGTCCTTCGTATATGCACTTAAACTAGACACCAAATCATTAGTGAATTTATTGAAGAATTCAATAATAAGAAATGAAAGAAAATATATTACATATATTGAACAACGTAAGGAAGTGCAATAAAACAATATATGTTTAATCTGGTTAAGCATTTTGCCCGTGGAATGTATCGCTATCAGGTACTGAGTGTGTATACGTGTACCGGGTGCTCCAACTGCCGCGTATTAATTAACATGTATAGATATCCCACGTGCATTAAGAGTTGCAGAACTCAACGAGACTATTTCAATTTAAAATCCATGCATGGGGAATTGTCATGAGCGATATTGCTTTTTCACCTCTTACTTTCCAACGGAGACGCGAGCGGGTCACACTCATTTAGAGGGGTAAATCGAAAGTCGTTGACGACAGTTCCCCACTCCGGTTTTAACTTGAAAGAGCACCATTGAGTTCTGCAACTGTTTTAACGCACAAAGACATATCTGCACACGTCAAATACGAGGCAGTTGACCCAGATAGCTTATGCTTGAATTACACGGTGTCCGGCTGCCGGCTGCTGGTTTCTCGTCGGCGGTTTCCGTTTTCTAATTTTCTAGAGATTCTTGGCAATCAATGTATGCCTATAGAAGCGAAATTTGTTACAGAAACTACCTCAACATTCGCCTGGTGTCCGCGGGGAAACACGAAAAACCCATGGATCGAGTAATTGGTCACCTGCGGTCGAACCCGGAACCTCTGAAAACGAGCCCCATGTAATCGCGGCGCCATCCCACTCATTTTGTAACGTGTTAACTCTTGTAAATTACATCTGCTCCTATTCCAAATTGTGGAGAAATAAGCTGCTTAAGAATCAAATTGAAGATAAAATACAGATCTGTTGTTCATAAAAATTTAAGCAAGGCCTACTTTAATCTTTCCATACCTATGTGAGTAACCTAAAGAAAAGCAACCCAGATCTTTAGTTTTCTTTCTTTAGTTTGTAATAAACGTTAACTGACTGAAACGATATCATAATTTTTCATTCGTTAACGTTCAAAGAATCACCTTCTATCAAGAGATCCCAAATTCGAATCTCAGTTTGGCTGATTCACCGATAAAGGCTTTTTCTTATCTTGAGAAAACGAATGTCGAGTAACTTTAAATTCCAAAGGCCCCGGGCTCATTCATTCATACACTGAAATGATCTACCAGGTTAAAGGACGTTAACTTTTAAAAAATTACCCGCTAAGCCGATGATTATGTAATTTATTCCATTGTGCGACTAAGAGAAATGTTGGTACATTTTGCTCCCATTTTAAATACCCATATAAGGTATATTTGAAGGATCGTTTACATTACTGTGAGTTAAATCCATCCCTCTTACTCGTTACACAAAGCCCTTTGCGTGCAGAAGACTGCGGATAAACCAGCTAAACAAAAGGAGAACCGTAGCGGAAACATCACAAAGACTATAAAATTGTTCTCTAAAGACTCAAGTGATTGAAAATTCTCTTTCTGTTGTACAAAGCAAACGTTAGCTAACCTTCTGAAACATTTAAGACTCCCCTTTTGTTTCTCTTAGAAACAAGTACCGCCACCTCTGAAGCGAGCGCTTTTTATCTTCTAGCCACAGAATGTATGTTACATTTCTTTCAGATTTTTGTTCTGGTCTTCTGGAAGAGTCAGCTGCTGTTTTTGAAAAAGGTGGAAAAATGTTCGTTATTATTTATTTTCTGAAAATGGCTTTAACTAAAATACCACTTATTTAAGATATTTTAATTATAAATAAACCAAGTAGATAATCATATGTATATAACTGTGCACATATATCTTAGTTTGGGTACTAATCTTCACAGTGAATGAATGACTTGCATATAATTAGCTAACCTAAAATTTTAATGGAGGAAAAATGAGAAATTTCATCAAAGCGCACACTTTATGTAAAATAAAAACTCTTGTATCAGATTAGATTAGATTAGAAAGCATTCTGTAGGTTCGTTTAGGCCAGAAAGTCACTGAACATAGAACTTGTCAAGGCATATACATGTATACATATGTTTATATACTATGAAAAAAAAATGTATAAAGCTCTAATGCTAAAAGCATAGGTTACAAAAACAACAGAATATTTTTTGCATGCACTTAAAAACAAAGAGTATCAAAATATAGTGTTAAAGTGTATAAATTAATAAATATAATTTCATTATATGTAAAACTAATGTTATGTCAGATGATAGTTTTCAAATTATCGATATAATAGCTACTAGTAGTAATTATATAAACTAAAACATGATTATTGTATTATGTACACTTCATAAATGTCAACTAATTACAATACATATTTACAAATATGTTATAGAATTTCCAATGCAAAGATTTACCATTATGCACTAGAGTGTAAAATATCAAAGCATCAGGCTTTACAGACCTTGTGTCATTGCTAAATGCTAAAAAAATTCATTTGACACATTCGTGCAAGTCAAAGTATAAATCAGTTTAATTTTAATATAAAACACACACACTAATATACACAAAATGCAATACATTGTAATATTTATAAATACAATGATTATTAACGGTATTGTCAGACAGATTTGTCAGTTAAATATTCATCTACAGAGTAAAATGATTTATTGCAAAGGTACTCCTTAAGAGAGGCCTTAAAAGCCCTGAAATTCCCAACATTTTCTTTGAGATTACTGGGGAGAGCATTAAATATCTTGATTGTTTCATAATATACACCTTTTTGAAAGCAACGAAGATTAGCGTTGGGACGATGAATCAATCCATTTTGTCTAGTATTAATGTTATGAATTTCCATGTTTGTTATAAAACTATGTCGATTAACTGCATAGAATTTTAAAATGGATAATATATAAACACAAGGTAAGGTGAGGATGCCCAATTTTTGAAATAGTTGTTTGCATGGCTGTCTGCTATAAGCATTACAGATTATTCGTATAGCTTTCTTCTGTATCCGGAATATGCACTTACTATCATTTTAGATATATTATCTTTTTGGCTTCACATTTAAAAAAAATTGCACTTTCTTCTTATGGTAAGTCTTATTATTGTTGGTTTGCCTACTCATCATGCAATGAGTATGACATTTCAAAGCTATCAAATAGTTTTACCCTTTTAAACATTCTTACAATCGCTTTAGTCTCCTGTATCCATATTTTATCTAGAAAGAAATATGGAAATACATAAAAGTTTATCTTGATTATCAACAGATAGAAAAATAGAAGATGAGCAGTGAAACTCAGAATGCAACGCATCAGACTTTTTTTTTCCTTTCACTCAGCGATTTTACGATTCTCCCTTTTAGTTTTAATCATGGAATAGAAAGTGTGGCATAAGTTTCTCGGATTTGTTCGTATGGAAAGAATTGAAGAGATTTTGAATCTCCAACAAAAATAGGAAAGTTTTCTTTCTTTGTTAATGCATTCTTTATAGGAAGGAAACAAAGAAAAAGAAAACTTTTGACTTTACATTCCGACTATGTTTATAAAATATTTTTCTGTTGCTAACCTTAGGACGCAACATTGATATGCTTTCTTATTGCCATTTCGGAACATACATAGAGGCAAAGCTAAACTTTGGTTATTTTTAGCTCTTTGGGTAACGGATGCACTTGACAAACTTGGGAATCAAATGAAGATAGACGCAAATTTGCTGAGTTCCAAAAACATAAATGATAAACCAATACTTGGTGTAGTTGTTTAGAAGAACACGATAAACTTCTCTTTTGTTTTGTATAGTTGTGCCCTGAAAGTTGCTGAATAACTAAACTTATTTATATCTGATGAAATCCTTTTCGGGTTAAACTTTGACAAAATAATAATATTCTGAGTGTGTACACACGTTTTAATATAGTTGCATGTATAACATATGCAATATAGAACGTTCGGTGCTATTTAGTGATGAAAAGAAAATAACATATTATGTAAACGTGGTTTTATTATAGGATATTTCCAAACGACAATGAACCAAGATGTGAACGTTATTGCTCAGATTCTATATGATACGAAAGTATAGTTTTCAACGCCAATAAAGGTACATCACCAAACTGCCTGGATTGGGCAGTTAACCAGAAACAAAGTCCCGTGCCTGGCCCACGCTATTGGAAGTAAAGGAGGAGGTTGGGAAGCACCGAGTCACGCACTTTAGCAGTGTTTTCGTTAACTTGCAGACACCCTGTACAGTGGTTAGCTAACATTAAGGGATTCATTGTGTTACGAAACCTCCTAACTACCTTTAGTTATTTGTTTATTCTTCCAAAACAATTTCATCGTAACAGAAAACGAATGAAAGAAAAGACTAACGAAATAAGCCGGGACAAATACGCCATTAATGCAATCTTTAAGAGGCAGTTTAATGTTACCGATTTTGAGGATGAAGACAACCAACCAATAAAGACAAGGAAAGTAAAATACTATCAGAACTCTACCAAAGAATTTTAGAAATATAAACATAAATTCATTTTGCTGTGACATAAGACGTTTATTACACTGTCTTTAACTAGTAACACTAAAGGAAGTTTGTACAGTTAACGCCAGTTCTTTTTGAGATTCTATGTTCTTTGCATAACATAGCGACTTAAAACTTGAAAAAAGTACAAGTATACGGAAATTAATTCATAGAAAAGAATATCTTAGAAAAAGTTAACGTCAAGAAAATGTTATACAACATAGGCAATCGAAATTTAATCTTTGTGAGTTTTTGCTTATTTCGTATGGTTTATCCGTTATACAAAATTATTATGAATGAACAGCACTTCGCAAGCTATTCCCAGAAAGATCAAGACATACATTTCATTTGTTATGCAACTATTTTAAACATGTGGTAATTTTAATAAAAGTCTTTACATTCAGTTTTTGAAGAGAAATTATAATATTATTAATTTTTTTCCACGTTAAAATTGTTTGGGTGAGTATTTGTTTTTACTTTCTCTGCACTTACTATGTACTCTCGTGAACGCAAAAAAATTAGTCATCCCCCAGATTCCATGTGTCGATCGAAGAGTTTTGTGTATATTCGTAAAAGATATGTTCACAATGCACACGAAAAAACTATAAAGTGCTCGGTGACTGACAGCATAATGCCCCTTAACTTATGAGTACTAAAAACAGATCAAAAAACAGTGCCCCGATGGCGAGAGGTTAGGAAGGCCTTACTTCTACTTATAGGTCTCCAGGTTCAAATTTTGCACTGCTTGTCTTATTTTTATGTTTGTTAATTTTATGACTGGATATGTAGAACATAATATTGCATGAATATAACTTTGGCATTTGAAGTTATGGGCCTATCCATGCACACAAAACATAATTAATACTAACACTCGTGTTAGATAACTAAAAATCTTATGTGTTCCATTCGCAAGACTTTCTCTACATCTCGGCAACAAATTATTGTTAAAGAGCTTATTCTTCTAATTCCTTCACGCTAATCGAGAAAAATTTAGCAGAAATCGTCTTATTATTTGCTTCCTTGTAAGTAGAAGGTAAATGAGGGAGTACTATCGATTAAAGTGATAGTCCAAAGCTGGTTGCTATGTGTTTAAAGTTCCTTTCTTTGAATGGACAGGACTTGACAAGTTCCCGAATGATAAAATTATAAGTATTTTAAAGTTGAAATCAATAACAAGGAATATCTAAAAAAAAAAAAAAAAACTTCATGAAAGAAGGTATATAACACAAATTTTGTGCTTTAACGTGATCTACATTTTTGGTGTAGTAAATTTTTGTCTATCTCTTACGGTTTACTAGTTAGCAAATTCAGCAAACTTCATTCAGAATAAAGTAGTCTTTAGAGGCTATTACCAGAAAGTTCAAGATATACATTTTATTTTCCATATAAATATCTTTAATGTACGTTATCTTAATCAAAATAGTTAGAGCTGTCTTTGAGAAAATCACTTTTCGACATTTTTTCTATGTAAAGGGTAGTTTGGGGTGGAGGATTTTTTTTTTCAAAATCTTCGTGTCGAATCTCTGGAAGATACTAGACTTAAGTACCAAGTTTGGTATTTTACCAACTTTTCGTTTTTCAGTTATCGTGTTCACAGACACATGGACACCCACACACACGGAATTTTTTCTGAAAATACTTTTTATACAGGAAACCCTTAAACGTGTATTTCCGGTGAAATCGCGGTATTGAATTTTTCGGTGGAATGCAATACCTTCTCTATACACTATGCACATAGTACGTGTAGAAAAAGTAAACATATGCAAATAAACTATTATCTTTTTCAATTAAAACACTAAAAACAAACATAATTAACAACGAGTGTATGAACCCTCAACCCGTATAGCTGCCCTCAAACTTCGGGACATAGACAAGATTAACTGCCTACAGTAATATCAGGTTTCTTGAATGTATGCCTAGATGTCTTCTTTTATCCTTCGACCATCTACAGGTAAATTGGAGCACAGCTCCCTTTTGTCCTCAGAACCACACATTCTACCACTTTGAAATCCTGCGTCTCTGAAAACCATTTTGAAACCTTTCGAGACGTTCGGACAGGATGATTATACTTTACAAATTAAACAGTTCTATCAGGATATCTCATCCTCATGGGAATAAAAATATTATCCACAATTACCCGATACGGCCCACCGTTCAGTGTATCGTCAAGCTGCCACAGCACACTTAAACCGTCCCTTGATGTCCAGCCCCAACACGATACAGATAAGCGACCGTGATGGAATATTGTAAAGCCAAGTATTTTGCATCGTATGCATCGCCCTTTGGACGATAGATAATCATCTTCTCTCTTATGCGTGGAAGAAAATATTACCCCATCTGAGAATATCACGTTATTCCAGTTGCGATTGGTATTTTCCCTTTGGATCGGTTTGTGAGGGTTGAGTATTATAAAAAAAGAAAGAGAAAAAAAAGAAATATTACAAATATTTAACCAAAATTGGATTCCTAAAAATGTTTCCAAACATTGTTTTTGTTAAAAATACTTTTATTATTTTTTTATATACCTTTAGTATGTATTTTTCACTGAGAAAAACTGTTTGTGCTTGATGTATTTGCGTACCATTCTGCGCACCACATTCTTTCGTGTGCAGCATATTGCTGTTTGGTAAAATAAATCCTTAAAGAAGCTTCATAATCGCTATCATATTAGTAACTGTACTGTAATGTCGTGTATGAAATATGTATGTATAAAATAAATAGCCGCTATGTGTTGATTCTACATCATTAAAAGAAGGGGAAAAATGTTTGCTACATGCGAGAAGCGAACCTGTGGCCCTCAGCAAAGGAGTAACCTCAGTGTTACAATAAACACACAGGGAAAGTGACAGGTTTAGTAATGTCGTACAATGCAAACTGTATCATGTTTTGTGTCGTTAATATTTTTAATTAATATTGATAGTTTGTTTCTGAAGAAGCTTAAGCATGTATTTGATTATAATTATTGATAATATGGGCTAGTAATATATGATAATATATTATACTAGTATTATATTTGGAAACTGTGACCATATTTTGGTGCCGCTACACAGCTGTATCGTAGATGGTGTACTTAAGACGATGTGCCTTGTATAACTTAGACGAATTTGGTGTTGCAGTCATGACACATTTTTTTTTGCAACAGTGTACAAAGAAGGTAGAGAAGGTATTATATTTTACTCATAAAGTCGATATGGATATTTCACCGGAAATATGTTTTGAGGTTCCCTGAGACCAGAAAAGCATTTTTAAAACAAAGTATATGTGTGTGTGCGCGTGCGTGTGTGTTTATGAACACGATAACGCAAAAACGAAAATTCGGTTAAATACCAAACTTGGTATTTAAGGTCAGTATCTTCCAAGAATGCTCTATACAAGCTTTTCAAGAAAATTCCACCCATTCAAACCACCCTTTAAATGGAAAATTTGCGTAAATTTTTTTGTTTCAAAATTTGCTCCAACGATTTTAATTAGATTATGGTTAGCATGACAAATATCTTGAATTTTATAGAAAAAAACCTTTTTTCATTGTGATTGACTTTCGCATAGCTGGTAAATCCTAAGAGATAGACAAAAATTGCTATAGACAAAATGTAGATCTCGTTAAAGCACTCAATTTATATCATGTACATTTTTTGTAGAGTTAACGATTTTAGAATACTCCCAGTTATGAGTTTAAATTTAAAAATACTTAAACTTTTCTCAGACAGGAAGTTCTAATCCATTTCATCTTTTTTGTTTTATTCCTGGACATGGAACGAGAACCAGATTTTAATGTCAATCGCATAGCAAAACTTTTAAAAGATTTGACTATGACTTTGCCTAGTGTGTAACCTTATATCCCTTCTACTTATAAGAAATAAGTAATAAGACCATTTCTGCTAATGTTTATCTCGATTAGCATGAAGTAAATATTTTGTAGGAATGGTTTGTTTGCAAGAATAGCTAGAGAAAGTCAAATGAATTGACTTAATATATTTTTTATATTTTGAAAAGTCGCTGAACTTAAATACTAAGGGTTCTCACGACGCAACTTTTGACGTTCTTGCATACCAATAGTTAACACAGTCTCCCGCTAGCAACGAAATCACGCTTTTTCATTATAAATCCAGTTTGTATGCAAAAATTTCAGCATATACACATTATAAAATATTTTTTTATTCGCATAATACTCGTTTATGTATAACCATTTGGTAAATATCCGTCATATACGCAAAATACAAACCGTCCAGCATACACACCGTACATTCGATTTTTCGAGCGGCCCAAATTCTGCATATTAACCCTAAGTTTTCCCCAAAATTCTGTTTTTGAATTAAGAGCATTTTAATACAAGTATTTTTGCCGAAACGTGGATTTAGAACTTACTAATTGCTCTACTTGCTAAAGGTAAAGATTAGTAACGTAAAAATAATATACATGTATTTCAATAACTTTCTAAAACATCTAATCAGCTTACTAGAGAGTCGCGTCTGAGGTTGTTCTACTTCTATGGCACTAGTAATTATACCACTCGCTCAAATTCTATCAACCTTGTTCAGAAAGCCCACAGATGGCCAAAGGTAAAGTAGACGACGTGACCTTTGAGCACATGTTGTTCTTGCTGACCTGGAGTTTTCTAGTGAAGGTTATGGAAGTCGGACGTGCTCTCGCGGTCTTAACAAGTATACTTTGGACGTTTAGGGGTAAGATTTATTATTTATTGATTTATGTATTTTCTGAAAATATTTAAGTAATACGTCTGAGTTTAAAACATTACTCAAAATGAATGGGCTTACATTAGTGTGACCTTTTCGATTATAGCAAATACGCGGAAGCGCTTTTATTGCGTTTTAGGATTATTTAACTTATTTTTCGTGGGGTTAGTATTTGAAAATGTGCTCTGTAAGTATGTATAGAGCTACAAACGTTCTAATTATGTTCTAACCGGATTTTAAAGTTGTAGGGTGTTTTAAAGCATATCCTAGAGAGATCAACATATATACCTGTAAGCTTAGCTGCGTATAAGGTTTTAGTAACCGAGAGAAAAAAAAAAGTTTGAGCAGCATTAGCAATATTAAAGAGTACAAACAATTAAAAATATTTCCTCGAATTGAATGGTGGAATTCTAAAATAGTTGAACAGGAGCAGAGAAAAAGGAGCTGAATCAGAAAACCGTGTTAATTTAGTGTTATACTTTTTAAATCTTCCCTTGTCGAGTTTTCATTTGTTGGCACATTTACCATTTGTTTTTCACAATGTACTTTTTTGGTATAAATCAATAAAATTTTATATACGTAGATTATATATATATATATACACACAGACACACACATTCTTGTAAATGACGGGGTAAAAGAAAGACATTTTTATTAATATACAAATGGTCAATTCCAGCAAAAAAAAAAAAAAAAACAAAACAAAAAAAAATAAAGTATATGACATAAAATATCTGTTTTAACGAGTCTAAATTTTTTGTATTGTGTACAACATACATTATTGTAAATGACGGGGCAAAAGAAAGAAATTTTGTCTTAACATACTTGGCTACAATTTCATTAAAACATAACTCGTGTAATTTTAAGCAACAGTAGCAGCTTCATGTTTAACATTTATTTTCTCCCAAAATTGTAGGGTAATTCAAAACTCGTCTCTGCAATTTATACACTATTAGACATTTTAATTATAATATACATTTTCATCACAAAGTAATTTCACACATGGAGCAATTTTTTCATAAAAGTAAAATAAATAAATAAATACATAAATAAAAATTAGTAAATATCATCTCGGGAACTGATTTAAAGTCTGCTCAAAATATATCGTACCTATTTCACATTAAAATCTTGATTTCTATATTACAAATACATTGAATTGGAATTGTACATTTTGGAAACTTCATAGTGTCTTCAATTTCGATATTAATTGTTTTAGTTCTGATGCAATTTTTTAATAATTAAACCGTTGAGGCAATTATAGTGCCCGCATTCTTCTGCAATGAATCAAGCAAGTGTGTATGTCCCGTGCCCTGCAAGTAAACTGCATTTCAACGACTTGCTTCATCTCTGTGCGAAGAGACAAATGGGGTTGGTATTCAGCTGCTATACTAGAATAAATTCTAGTTTAATTGACGAGAATTAGATTTAATGAGTTTTGTGCTGGGCTGCTCTTTAACACTTCGAATTTACAGTGTATGTTCATGTAAGGTTTCCCGTTCAACTTTACAAAAGATTCGGTGATCTGGGTTCTATTGTATTCTATTAAGTATACTGAAACTATAAATATTCACACCTGTCTTAATTACTTTCTCTAGCACGCATAAGCAACGTACATAATATAAGAAGAAGGGTATTGTAATTAACCCATAAATTCGATACATGTTTAGGACCCTTGAATAAAAAAACAAAAACAAAAAAACAACGCATTTTTATAAACAGTTCCATATGTGTGGGGACAGGGGCAGCATAGCTCAAAAACAAAATGACGGTTAAGTACCAAACTTGGTATTTAAGGCCAGTATCTTCCAAGGATATGACACGATATTTCAAGAAAATCCCCCCACCCCAGCTAGCCTTTGCATTTTAAATGTTTCGATAGTTTTGATTTTCTGAAAAACTAGGTAATGAGTTCTATTAAAATGCCATATGTTTAAGATAGTTTCATGACAATGAAATGCATATCTAGAATTTCCTTGAAATAGCCTCTGAAGACCTCTTCATTCTGAATGACTTTTGTATAACTCGCAAACCGTGAGAAATAGAAATTTACCACACAAAGAATCTGAAGTTTTGCATTCACATAACTTTCTTTACATCTCTGTAACAAATTATTGTTAAAAAGGGTATTCTTACATCTACTGCATGTTAATTAAGATAAAAAATGGGCAGAAAATGTCTTACTACTTGCTTTGTTGTAAGGAAAAGGGAACCAAGGAAATATATTAGGCTAAAACGATAGTCTGATCTTCTAAAACCTAGTTGCCATGTGGTTGAAATCCGTTTATATGCATGGCCAAGAGTTTACAACTGTACATGTGAGAAAAGTAAGTATTTTAAATCTGAAATAAATAACAAAGGATATCTCAGAAATGGAGAATTCCGCGAGAAATACATATGTGACATAAATTATCTGTTTTAACGAGGTCTATATTTTTTGTTTAGTAAGTTTTTGTCTATGTATAATGGTTTAATAGTTACGCAAAATTCATCAAAGTTCATTCAGAATAAAGAGGTCTTTTGAGGCTATTTCCAGAAAATTTCTGATACACATTTTATTTGCAATAGCATTTTAAACCAACTCGTTAGAGCCATTATTGAGAAAATCAAAATGTTCAAAAATGTTTTTCCATGTAAAGGGTAGTTTGGGGTGAGGGGGCTGTTCTCAAAATCTTTGTGTCGCATATCTGGAAAATACTAAACTTAATACCAAGTTTGGTATTTTCCGTTTTTGAGTTGTGTTCACAGACACATGAACACACACATAAGGATCTTTTTCTAAAAAATGCTCTTCTTTATATAGGAGACCCTAAAACGTTTATTTTCGGTGGAATCTAGGTATCAAATTTTTGCGTCGAATTTCATACTTTCTCTATACATTATGTATATAACATAGTAGTGTAGAGAAAGTAAAATGTAGATGTCATTAAAACACACAATTTGTTATATACATTCTTTTTGTAGATTTACTGTTTCCGAGATATTTCTTGTTATTGGTTTCAATTTTAAACTACTTAAATTTTCCAAGCGGAAAGTCAACTTTCATGTCATCTCTTTTGTTTGACTCACGGCAATTTAAGAGAAAGCTGAATTTGAGTTCTTTCACATACGATAGCTTTTAAAAGATTTGACTTTCGGTTAGACTAGTATCCTTTCTTATTCTAGACGTTTTCGGGCTTCAAGCCAGGTCTAGTGATGAAGAATAACCGACGTTTCGGGAGCGTGCATCTCTCCCATCATCAGGATGATGAACGTCTAGAATATGTTCGTCGCCGGGAAAGCTTCAGATCCTATTTTAGTATCCTTTCTATTTACAAGAAAGCAAATAATAAGACCAATTCTGCTAATATTTATCTTGATTAACATGACGTAGAGAAAAGAATAATCTTTTGTAAGGAAAATTTGCTCGTGGAACAGCTAGAGAAAGTCATATAAATTAAACACATCAGATTCTTTAAAATTTCTATTCACTTCTATCCATTTATAACTCACTCTCATTTATACTTCCAGACTCTGGGGCGGATAGACAATCTTGGCTATAAAAAATTCCCACACCCAGCCGGGAATCGAACAGCTCGTACAGCAGGCAGGCAACTTTCAACAATTATGGAACCAAATAAATAATAATATTGAATACATCTTAATGACACATCAAAATGATTACAGGTTGTTTCGGCAAAACTTCCGTAGACTATCCAAATTTGACAGTTTTGAAGACATTAATGTGTTCAGATTTGAAATTCGCTAGATTGCCGAAGTGTCATTACTTCTTGGGGTCATTGAGGTCTTAGCTTCACAGATTTTTGGCTACGCCTTGCGGTTTAGGGTCCTCCACCTTTGGCTATGCTTTGGGCTTAAGGCCCTAAAAGTTTATAACAAGAGCTCGGTTTTGAGTTCCGAAGAGCACACAGTTGCGATCACACAGAGGTTCATCGGCATAAAGAGCGGGTAGCGGCGGGGGGGTGTAGTGTAAACATGCATACGTTGAAGAATAATCTGTTCCAAAAGTAGCTCATTACATGCATAGACATTATAATCATTGTTGTTCTAATTCATAAAGTAACACAATAAAACAATTATTTTATAATATGATTAGTAAAAAAAAAATGTCTTGTTCTGTTACAAATAAAATATAAATCTTGATACAAAAATTCAGGATAATAATGTGCAGAGCATTGAAAAAACAATGAACATAAATCAACAAGTTCACTCAGAATTCATCACAGTGAATTACAAATGCATCATTACTGTATCGACAGAAAAAGCTCTCCTCCTGTCACTACAAATATGTTTGCATCATCCACAGGCTTGTTCACGGTTGAACATCTATGCTTTCGTATTTTCGATATGTTTCAATCTGCGCTCTCTTTCAGTGTTTACTGGTTTATCTACTAGTTGCTACGTTCGCTAAAGCACCTAGCTTTGGTACTTCGTAGTAGAGTAGATCGCGGTTCGAGTCCCGCCTCGGGCATGGGTGTTTGTAAATGTGTATCTGTATGTAAAAAAAGTAAAGCAGAAACCTAGAATAAATATACAAAAGAAGGTTAAAAAAAAAAAAAGGAAAAGAAAACTAGCTGAACGAGGCCAGCAGTGCACAAGGCTAAACAGTGCAACACGTTTCGAAAAGCCCACCTGGATAGTGTGGTGGTAGCGTGTCTACCTCACGTTCAAAACGTCGTGAGCTCGAATCTCGCTTAGGGTGAATTAACCGGATAAGGTTTTTCTCGGGGTTTTCCCTTATCCTGAGAAGACGAATGTCGAGTAAGTTTAAGCTCCATTGACCTCAAGATCATTTAAGCATCATTTCACCAATTTCATGCATCGACCGATATGACCAACCAGGTTAAAAGTCGTTAAACTTTCGAAACTGGCTGTAGAGACCACGCCTACTACATCACGTCATAGCTATACATTATTGCTATACAAACCTCAATCTGGTAATTCCGTGACCCCATACCTAGCTTCATTTATAACAGACCAGTAAACAGCTACGTATGTATAAAGCGGCTATAATAGCATCATAATACAAAAGTACCAAATGCGGTGTACCTTTGGAAGTAATGTCTTTGTTTGTTACTTATTTTAAGGAAGATTGATATGATATAAGGGTATCATATCAATCGTATGAGATATGATATAAGGAAGATAAAGCATGAACTTGTGTGGCTTTTCCGTTTCACTGGGTTAAGCATTGGAAGTTGGGGTTTTGGGTAGGATATATTTACTATAGATGGCGTCACGCATCACTGAGAAAGTAAATAACATACTCATTTTCTTACAACTTTACCTTTCTCCCACCTCTCTTTCCTATTCATACGTATTCGCTTTGATCGCTTCGCTGGCTGGTATATTCCATTTTACTCAGGATAACGAGGAGCAAAACTTAACCTAATCCTTTCGAACCAAAAGTGGAGCATTTATTACTTTTAAGCGCAAAAGTGATATAAAGTGATGTCACGTATTCTAGACTTTACCCAAACTATTTAACTGGTAGAACATGCAGCGCTGCCAGCGTTATTCCGTTAAATGTGGAGAATATTTTTTCTCTTACTCTCAACTTAAACATTCTCTCTATTCCCCTAGTTCTCACTTTCTCTCTTCCATATCTATCTCCCTTCTCTGTTTAATTTGTATAGTATACGACTTGAAAACTAGCAACCACTGCTTAAAAGGTATATAAGTCAAAGGTTTAATACACTCGTGTGCCTTTTTGTTATGGTTGCAATACGATCAGAACTACACTGGTTCTCATAATACCCAGGTTACGTGACAAAATTAAGTGATCAAAATTATTGGAGCCACTTAAATATTCATTCGATTCGACATTTTGTAAATATAAGAAGCTTATTAGAAGCGTTTTTATACAAACTTTGGCTAGATAGCATTACTTCATAAAACTTTGAAACTTACTTATTTGCAGCAAGTAGAGTAAGTATTGTTACACCAAAAATTTGACAGCGAAATTCTTCGGAATCTCCATTGAATAGAAGAATAATCATAATAAGAAAGAAGCATTTTTAGGAAAAGTCCGTATGCCCATGTGTATCTACGTGTGTGCACTGTAAATAAAAATAAATATCAAATAAATGCCAAACTTGATATTTCAGTTTTCTATTTTTCCAAGCATTTGACAGAAGCATTTTAAGAACATCCTCGCACCTCAAACCATGTGTTACATGAAAGGTTTCTCAATATGTTTATTTTCTCAAAAATGATTACTATTTTGATTAAAACGCTTTATAATCGAGATGTTTTTGAGAAATGAAATGTATTACTTGAATTTCATAGAATAGGCTCTGAATTCCTCTTCGTTTTGAATGACTGAATAACTGGTAAATCGTGAGAAACAGAAACATGTTACTATACAAAAATTCAATGTGTTATACTCACTTTCTCTAACTGTTCTCTAAAATTTTTCTTTATAAAATATTAGTTTTAAATATGTCATGCTAATCAAGATAAACGTTGCCAGAATTGGTCTTATTACTTGCTTGTTTGTGAGTTGAAGGGAAATAAGGGAGTACACTAGGATAAAGCGATAGTTAGACCTTTTAAAAGCCGTTTGCTAAGTGAAACATTTAAACTTGGTCCTCTTTTCTTGCTAGGAGTAAACAAAGAGAAGCGAAAAGAAAGTAGTCTCACTTTTGAGAGTGAAACGGTTAACTGTGAAACAAGAAATATAGATATAAATTGTGCGTTTTAATTGGATCTAGATTTTTTGTTGTTGTAGGTTTTTTTCCGACTCTTACGGTTTGCCAATTATCTTTATTATCTGTACGGGTTTTCTGAAAATAGCTTCAGAGGCTATTCCCAAAAATTCAAGATATGCATTTCGTTTTTCACGACAATATCTTAAATATGACATTTTATTCAAAATCGTTAGTCGGTCTTGAGAAAATAAAAATATTCCTAAAACGTTCCATGTAAAGGGTATCTGGGATTGCGAGGATTTTCTTGAAAACTTTGGTGTCGCATCCTTGGAAGATACTTAACTTAAATACCAAGTTTGGTAATTAACCGATTTTTCGTTTTTGAGCTATGCTGCCCAAAGCCCCCCCCCCCCACACACACACACGCACACACAGACATGTTTCTAGGAATTTTTGTTTGGTTTCAGAGGGGTCTCAGAACATGTATTTCCGATATAGAAATCTCGATATCGATTTAGGTTTAATGCACATTGAGCATACGGGCTAGACAAAGTAAAAATGTACATCTTATGTGCACAAAATTTGACAAATACATTTTTGTGGAGTTAACAGTTTCCGAGAATTTCCTTGGCATTTCCTTCAATGTCATACAAGTGAAAGTTTTTTAATGCCTGCTTATCCTGCAAAGAAAACAAATTCAAAAGGTTTTTTACGATTATGTAATACTTGGTAAAAGTTTTAATATTAATAATTCTATAAACGGGTTCATTTAATAAGTTGCAATTATTTAGAATAATTTTCTTTACTAATCGAAGTTTAAAATAATAATTTATTAAATTTGTACCAACAGTAGATGTGATAATTTTATATTTATGTTCTGTTGAAGGCTAATCATATTTTTTTATTTCCAGAGGAGTCTTGCCAGTGCTAGTAGCATTATCTACACGCGCAGCTCAATGGTATGCTACTTGCTCTACCCAAGTCTCGAGTCAAATGGGAATACCTAACCTAACCTCTCAAGGCGACAGACGGTAGGAACTAGTCCTTTATATACTGTAATGTCACCTTTTCTTTACACGTGTAAACCTGCATTTTTTTCCCATGATTGGTTTTTTGCTTGACCAGCTTATTTGAACACCTTTTACTGTCTCTTGCTGTGGTGTTTTTGTCTTGCTTCCTTTAGTATTCAGTTATTGATAGGTGCCAATGTATGTATACTTTAGTTTAAGTAAGTTACACATAAATCATTCACTCATATTTGGAAAAGCAGTGTGAATAAACATTAGTCAAACTATTAAATCTCTGAGTACATTTTATATAAGAGCACATAAACAACAGATGTCCGCACACATCTGTTGCGTATTTATTCACATTAAGGGTCCAAAATTGTATCCTCAGTTGACTTATTTGAGCATATTTCACCCAATTCAGACATTCTCCTCTCAATGGTAGCAATTCCTTTAACAAACAACATTAAAACGACCACCCTATATGTATCACTCTAACGTCCAGGACATTAAGTAATTTAGCAGTTTTAAAGATGTTTCGTGAAATATGCATGTAAAACCAATTGCGTTTACTTCACTGCTACACCATTTATCACAAATTGATATTTATGACACACTTGTTGGTTGTTGAATATATTTTATTATTTAGATACGATAAATGTTGAGGCACTGTTAATATTCTCCTGCGCTTTTAGAATATGTTATGCCCATGAGCGTATAAAGCAGACCTGGGGAACTTGATCTCATCGGTGTGCAAACTTTGCCACTCTTTTCTTGCCCACTCCACTGTGCCGCTTAACTGCGTACGTGACGAATAACAACATCCAGTGACGTATCATTGAGTATAAGGTAGGAGAATGTTACACACATTTCGTGGAGAGTGGAACATTTATTATTTCTGCTTTGGAAAGGTAAATATGGGCTATTTATTGTGTTCTAAACAATTGTACTACGTGAAAAATTGTATCAATTTAATTCTGCACATGCTAATCAACATAGAAATCTAAAATTTCAGGTACTAAAAATCTGATATGTCCCATTCACATAACCTTCTCTACATCTTTGAGACAAATTATTATTAAAAAGCGTATTCTTCTGTCCAGTTCCTGCTAATCAAGATAAACATTAGCATAAATTATCTTTATTACGTGCTGCCCTGTAAGAAGAAGGGAAAATAAGGGAATACACTAGGGTAAAGCGATAGTTAAATCTGTTAAAAGCTGGTTTTTATGTGGTTGAAATCCATTTCTTAGCATGGCCAGGAGTTTACAAATTCCCGTATCAGAAATATATTTTAAAACTGAAATCAATAACAAGGAACATATCGGAAATGATCAACTCACCCAAAAAGTATGAAAAATTGTGTGTTTTAATAAGATCTACTTTTTTTTTATAATAAGTTTTTGTCTTTTCCTTACTGTTTACCTCTTATGTAAAATTAATCCAGAATAAAGAGATTTTCAGAGGCTATTCCCAAAAAATTTAATACATACATTTTATTTTTCATATAAGATCTTTAATATACAGTATTTTAATAAAATATTAGAGCTATTTTTGAGTCAAAATTTTTTAATAGGAATGTAAAGGATAGTTTGGGGGGGGGAGGGATTTTCCTTAAAATCTCGTGTCACATCCTGGGAAGATACTAAACTTAAATATCAAGTTTGGTATTTTATGCACGTTTCGATTTTGAGTTATCGTGTTCGCACACAGGGAAACACAAACTGGATCTTTTTCTAAAAATCTGTTGTGTTCCATTCACATGGCTTTCTCTAGCTGTTCCATAGTTTAGTAACTTTCCTTAGAACACATTGTTTTATCTACATCAAGCTAATTAAGATAAAAATTTGTCTTATTATTTGCTTCTTAGTAAGTAGAAGGGAAATGGTTAAGTGATAGATCTTTTATAAACCTGCCACTAAGTGCGGCAATTGAAATTCGGTTCCCTCTACTTGCGAGGAGTAAACAAAAGAGACAAAAATAAAGATAAGAACTGAAGCTTTCCTGGCGACGTATTAATTCAAAATCTTCTCGGGCTTCTATCCAGGTAAAAACTTGGAAGTTTTTACCTGGCTAGAAGCCCGAGAAGATTTTGAAAAATAAAGATATCTGCCATTTGAGAAAATGGCTTTAAAACTGAAATCAATAGCTTAGAATATCTCGAAAATTGTTAACTAAACAAGGAAAGTAAAACAAAACAATATATATATATATATATATATATAAAACATAATATAAATATTGCATTTTAACGAGATCTACATTTTTTGTGGAGTGAGTTTTTGTCTGTCTCTTACGGTTATACAACGCAAATCATCCAGAACGAAGGAGTCCTTAGATAATATTTAAGATATACGTTAGTTTCTCATGAAAATATCTTAAACATATTGCATTTTAAACAAAATCGTTACAGCCACTTTTGAGAAAATCAATTTTTTTAAAAAGGCTCCATGTAAAGGCTAGTCGGGGATTTAGAGGATTTTATTGAAAATATTCGGGTTGCATTCTTGGAAGACACTTAAATACCAATTTTGGACTTTTCGTTTTTGAGCTATACTAGCTACAGATACATACGCGAAGATTTTGCTAAAAATCTATTTTTTTTTTTTTTTGGATTCAGGGGCTTCCAAAAGTGCATTTCCAGTGAAACCTTGTTGTCGAATTTTTAGGTGAAGTGCAATATCTTCTCTATCTACTTTGTACATTGTACATACGAGCATGAGAAAGTAATTAATATAAACATGGTGCAGAAAAACTGAAGCTTTGATTAGTTAAACGTTACCTATTCTTAGCTTTAATTAAGTGATAAACATAATTAGCTGCGATTAATTAAGCCAAGATAGAAGTAACAATGAATAATTGTACTCCTGAATAGGATACCTGCAGCAAATTAATTAGTATTAAATGCTACATTTGCCGTCAATATAAGCATCTTAATTAAGTCACACACATAATTAGCTATCATTAATTACAGACAATATAGAAGTAACAATGAGTAATCATGCTTCTAAGTATGATGTAAATTCAAAACTATTATGGTCGTATTATATAAATATCTATATTTTATTAGCAGTATCTTATTGCAGTTTCTTTAGCTTTAACTATACCGCAGGATTTCCTCCCCGATAACCACATCTTATTATTTTATTATTATAATAATTAGTATTATTATTGCTAATTTGGGGTCCCTAGATACTTTTGTATGTGATAAATGAAACTGAGCATCAAATGTTTTAATTTACCACTTTTTCTAAATAATATAGTTGGTTATGCCCCCGACGTACTATGCACATAGTGTAGAGAGAAGGTATTGCCCTCCCCCCAAAAATTCGATACCGAGATTTCATTGGAAATATATGTTTTAGGCTCCCCTGTATAAAAAAAAAAACATTTCAGAAAAAGGTCCGTGTGTGCACGTGTGTGTGTTCGTGTATCTGTAAACACGATAACTGAAAAACAAAAACTCAGTAAAATACCAAACTTGGTATTTAAGCTTAGTTTCTTTCAGGGATGCAACATGATGATTTTGAGAAAAAATTGATTTTCTCAAAAATGCCTTAACGATTTTGATTAAAATATCGTATGTTAAAGATATTTACCTGATAAATAAAATGTATATCTTGATTTTTTGGGAATAGACTCTGAAGACTACTTTATTCTGGATGCATTTTACGGAATTTTGCATAACTGCTAAACCGTAAGAGATGGACAAAGGGTTACTACACAAAAATGTTCGTTAAAACACATAATTTATATTATGTACTTTTTTTGTGAAGTTGGTCGTTTTTGAGAAATTCCTTGTTTTTGGTTTCAGCTTTAAAAAACTTACTCTTTTTCTCATACAGGAATTTGTCATCTCCTGTCCATACAAACAAAGGCACTTCAGTCACATAGAATACAGCGTTTGCCTATGACTTTAGCCTATGGTACTCCCTTATTTCGCTTCTACTTACAATGAAGCAAGTAACAACACTATTCTGCTATTTTTTCTCAATTAGCATGAAGTAAATAGAGGCATAAGCAGAGATGTAGAGAGAGTCATGTGAATGGAACACATCAGATTCTTCTTAGAGCACTTGGAGTATAAATAACTCTTTCAGATACAAATTTTGTTTTTGCAGTTTAACTCTTGGCAACACTATTTCATGCTGTTGGGAAAGACGAAATGTTATCATATACTTGTGCCGGTAACATATATTTAATATATTTTGAAACTTCCTCTACATTCCTAAACCCCTGCCCTGTGAGCATATAAAGGCTTTCTACCTGTTTTGGAATGCTCATGATGGGTTACAAGAACACATGCATTGATTTGTTTATGCCATTAGTTCAACAAACGTGTCTATCACGTCCTATCAGCGTTGCAAGCACAACCTATAAAAATAAAAAAAGTAAATTCTACTTTTAAAACTTCAAAGGAAATAAATTCTTATCATTAATCTTTAAAATTAATATTCTATTTAAACTATTCTTTGATGTTTGATATTATGTATTAAAATAATCGCAGGTGTATAGACCAGTGTTTGGGGGCTCTAAGCCGCAAAGTGTAAAAAGTGTTAAGAGCTTTAAGCAGGAAAGCATTACCCGGTGTTGACAGCTCTAAGTAGTCGTGAAACACATGCGCAAAAATAAGTATCTCTAAATGCTGAAACTCTACTAACTCGTATTTTAGCCTATTATTTGTCTCATTAAAGAAAGTTTGGCTAAATGGTGCTGATAAGGGAATACATATTATAGGGTTGGGCTATAGTATACGGAAATGATATATGAAATATGCAAAGAAAGCTTACTGTAGCATGGTATTGATTTATGATCTTGCTAGTCGGCCACGACAAGGGTGCGTTTGGAGAAAGACGCTACTGTTTTGTTGACAATACATAGCATCTTCAAAGATTTCCGATCCGAAAGTGAGGAACAGGCAATACGGGGAATGTTTAGTTGCACAGTGAAAACAACACTCGGTCTCGGTGAATGTAAATAGGAATTGTGGATATTTTCTTTACCTGTCTGCATTTTCGATGTCCTGCCCATTTGTTCTGTAACTATGTAATTCATCTTGCCATCCAACGCACTCATTTCGTGGCAGAGCATGGGAACGAGAGGAGAGGTAATGATTAAATATGCCTTACTCACCCCACATTCTCTTGCCGAGTGACAAAGTTTGTTTTGATACAATAAGTGCAGTGGTGGTTTCATTCCACCTTCGCGCTAGTAATACTTTATATTAAACATATTTTACGTGCAATATATATTACAGTCACCTATTGGGATTAGGCAAATTACTAATATTTAAGTTTATAATGTTCCTTTGCTATACATGCAATATTCTTACGCTGACTTATGATTATCATATTAAATTGCTTCTCTTTCACGATAAATGCCAGTAAAGTTCCATCACTATTTAGCCTTAAAATATTTTAAAACTGTTTGATCAACATAAACTGTTTGGTTTTAAATTCAATATTCTATAACTTACGGGTAAAGTCTTCATATATTCTGACGGTTCTAAAACCGATCAAGGGACACGTGATCCTTGCTACACTTAAGGCCACCATGTTTATCCGCTCCTTCTCCCTGCTATCCAGTCATCTGTTCGGACTCCCTTAGTGTTTTGCTTAGTTTAGGGGACATTTAAAGACTCCATCCCCTTGTTCAAAAGATCCACAATCAATTGCACTCTTTGCATTTAGTAGGTTTTTGCGTCTGGGTTCCTGGACATTGAGGCATTATAGGAACGAACAGGCTGCGAATGCTGCAATTCTTCATCCTGATGAGCACGCTCTCAGCTACGTATCTGCAGGTTTGCAAAGTATTCTGCGCAGGAAGATTCTCTCCGATTGGGAAGAGGAGTGGCTTACATCTACCACCAAACTCCGCGAGGTGAAGGCTACAACGCATCCCTGGCGCTGTTCTCGTTTTTCCGCCGGGAGGAGACGAATTTACCACTTATTTCAGTCACGGATACCTTCTGATAGGCGAATCACCACCGCGCTATATTCACTGTAATGTGCCATTCTCACTGTTGCGACATGGTCTGTCTCCGTCTCAACTGGTGTTCTAGGCGATGACTCGGCCTCTATAGACAAGCTCATGCACTATGTTCGTTCAAGTAGATTCCTCAAGAAGATTTAAGTGCGTTTATACAAGTGCATAATTGTGTGCTTTGAGTTTCATTGCTCTCTTTTATAATAATGCACTGTTTCTGATCAGAAGTAGTTTATGATTTTGCCATATTGAATGAATGTATAGTTATATTTGCTGTGATTGCTTTGACTGTATTATTTATGTACATAGCTGCCTGTGAATAAATATAAAGTCAGAGGGTGGCGCTGATGACCCTGGTAGTTTTGCGCCACTCATTGTAAACAACAAACAATATCTTCTCTCTGGAGGTTTCACTCAGAGGTATCTATGACTTCAATTTCAGTTCTCTAAGCTTACGTTCTCTTCCCAACTCTAAGAGAAATAACTTAAAAATATACTTCTGATATAGTATTAAGAAATATTACATACAATTATATAATAAATCGCATCAAATGGATCTAATATAAACTCAAGTTTTTAGAAAAGTTACAGTTCCGGATACTTAATAAACAAATAAAGGAGCTAAAACCTTAAAAAGTGGAATCATATCGTCCCTTTTATATGTTTATAAATGCAAGTATTCAGAAAGTACCTTTAGAAATTATAACTAAATACCTGTAAGGTCACCAAAATTTGCTTTATGCTTCTGATCATAATGGCGTTTGATATTGTAACGTCTTATATTTGCAAATTGAAATCCGCATATTAAATAGCAAACTTTCCTGTTTTTGTAATTTGCAAAAAATTCTCTCTGCCTCTCTTCATGAGACGTCCAGACGAAGCCACACTCGCCACTGAATAAGAGGTGTTGGAAGCAAAGGTAAAGTGGCCCTTTTGAGCCAATTTTGCACATGCCTGCGTTAGAATGTTCTATTGAGTCAATTAATTACTCTTCCACACCAGCCGTGTGTACCTAATAGTTAAACGATGAAGCCCAGGAATCAAGAATTCAGTCCTAAAAGAGTATCCGCAATGAACTCGGACGGTTGTAACTGTGGTTACGGTGGTAACCAGCTAATCCTTTAGAAACCACAAGACGCATTCAACCAGAATTATATTTTTTATTTCTTTACGCTATTTTACGTTCCCTTCATTATACATTTTAGGAGATGTGATTGCCCTAGTAATATCAATTGCAATCTTATTTTTATACCTCTAACACAAACTCTGGATGGGGAGCGTCTCCCTTAATCCTACTTGAAAAGCACCGTGAGAACTGTGCACTTGAAGACAATACTGTGTGGTTGTGTTTGTGAAACAAAGACAAAATGTTGAAGAGAGAACGTTTTCAGTTGACGTATTCTTTGATGGAGATAGGATTTCAGAAAATGTAAAACGCAATTCTTGAACGTTTTGCACATTCAATATATCCACATTGGTTACGTGTCAGATTCCATTACTAAATTCCCTGAAATCGGTCCGTACATGATGCTCCGAAAAGCGTTAGATCTAAACTTTTAACAGAGGCTCAACTGGACAAACTTTCAGATGTGATGGCAAGATGCTCCACTAAACGAATGCGGAAATCAGCACAGGAAACCACTGCTTTTGTGCAAACAGCACATAGAGCTTCTAGTAAGAAAATAATATTGCGTCCCAATAAATGTAAAGTACCCCGGAAACAAAATTAATTAAATATAAACGATTATGCGGAAGCCCTGCATTGTGTCCGAAACAAGAGCAAAGGAGACGAACTCTGCCTACAGGAATGGGGAAAGCATTTCTTCTGCAATAGTGATGAATAGTTATTCTCAATTTCAGTTCAACTCCTCTTCATTCCCAACAATAATTAGTGGAATCTTTAGCCAACTGAAGGGCCATGAGGAAACGTGCTAGCGCATTCACCTCACTGCGGAGACACATTTGAGATGCTCGTTACTTACGACATTGTAAGCCGCCATTGCAGTGTGCCATCTCAATAATTTGGGATCATCTTGTTGTTTACCGGGAGTCAGCTGGGGAATTTAATGCCATGCCAGCTTATCATAGTGGCTATGTACTTAGAGGAATGGATGGAGACCAGGAGGTACATAGTTCAAGTCTCGGCTGTGGCATTGACTCAATCTTTCCAATTCTATTGAGTGTTCAAACATTTGGTCTTCAGCACTTCTCCTGCACGCTGCCCTGGTCACATAACAAGCAAGCATTTTATCACTCAAGTTATTTACTTTTATCTACTAATTTCTGGGCATGCCTCACTAATCATTGATTCATTTCATCAACGTGGTCTTCTTGCATAAACCGTATTCTTAGAACAGCTTATGCATAGGGGAATATCCGGATACCTCCGAGGCCATTCAGATGCTTCCCTACACTGTTCACTTACATGTATGTGTATGTATGTATGCGTGCGTGCAGGCAGGCAGGCGGACAGGTATTTATATATTTACTCTCTACAATTGGGTGCTGCCCGGTGTCAGAGTTAAATGTACATCCATTTACAATAATAATCCTACAGTTAATAATAGTAATACAAATTAATAATAGTAAATACAAATTCATGACAGTAATACAACTGGCATACTATATATAATCGAATTTGAATTACCTCACTTATTATTATACAGTTAAGCAATACTTAAGTCAATTACCAGCATATTTATAAATAATTACTATGAAACTTCAACGTTAATAGTTAGACAGTCTTTGAGTTCCTTAATTACTTCACAATATGTACTTTAACTATCTCACATTTATTCTCTTTAAATTATCCGTAAACATCTTTAACGTCAGTGTTACAGGCAATTCAGTTCATTCTTCATTCTTCTTGTCCTATTAACAAAAGGACATTTTCCTACTTCGGTTCTGTACCTATTACCGTTAGTTTTATACAAATGATCGTTTTGTCCGTAGTATGCCGGGTTTTCTAACCTCTTTCGAACGTCCACCCATGCATTTAAATGAGCATAAGCTTTAAAAATTCTTCAGTTAAGAATCTCGCACAATTCATATCCGTTAAAATAGAGCTCTTTATCATTCGGTTGCACAATCGCATGATTTTATGTACCCTTGGATGTACAATCTTTAATGTACCCATAATAGATATTGCCTTCTTAAAACTAATGGTACAATACTATTTATTAGAGTTCAATTACCATCTGGCTGAATTATCCATTTTAAGTGCACGTTTACTTTTTCTAGCACGTATATACAACGTATACAGTAGGTATAGAGGATTCGTATAAGAAATTCTATATCGAGGTTTCACCGAAAATACGCGTTTTGAGGACTCTTGAATAAAAAGCTGTTTTAGAAAAAACAGTCCGTGTATGTATGTGTTTTGTTAACTATGTGTATGCGTTTTAATTTTTATTAAACATCTTGTTCCATTACTATATGCTCTGTGATACCCATGCTTACATTAACAATATTTTAATACTTAAAGTTAATAACATTATTATTTGGTGGCTTATGGCATTGCCTGTTGTACTGTGCGTGTGTGTGTGTGCGTGTGTGTGCGTGCGTGTGTGTGTACTACATAACTCAAAATAAAAAATTCGGTTAAATATGAAACTTGGTATTTTAAGTGCGGTATTTTTCAGAGATTTTCAGGAAAATTTCTCTATCCGATATTATCCGTTACATGGGTCATTTTTGGAAACTTTCCATTTCTAAAAAGAAGCTCTAAAACGTCGTTTAATAGAGTCATTTGCGAGCAAAAAAATGTATATTCTGAATTTCCTCTTCGTTCGAATGTCATTATGTCATATATGTGTTTTTTGTTTTAGAACTAACCATTTCCGAGATATTCCCTGATATTGGTTTCAATTTCAACATACCTTTAACTTTTCTCCAACGAGAAGTCTTCGTCCTCCTCATCTCTTGTTTTACCCCTGGCCATGGAAAGAAAACGGAATTTCAATGACAATTGAATGGCGACAGCATTTGTAATATTTAGGTATCGCTTTAGCTTAGCGTATTCTCTTATTTATCTTTTACTTATAAGAAATTAAATTAAAACCTTTTCTGATAACTATTATCTTGATTAGCATGATGTACGTAAGATAAAAGACTAATCATTTTCAAAATTAGCTGGTTTGCAGAACAGACAGAGAAAGTCATGTAAATGTAACACATAAGATTTTTACTTTCTCTATCCCGCATGTACAAGTACATAGTGGACAGAGAAGGTATTGTATTTCACTCAAAAATTCAATGTAGAGATTTCACCGGAAAATATTTTGGGGTCCCCTGAGTCCAAAAAAAAACATATTTAGAAAAAGGTCTGTGTGTGTCTGTGGACAGCATAACTCAAAAACGAAAAGACCGTTTAATGCCAAAATTGATATTTAGGTTTAATATCTTCCAAGGATACGACCTGAAGATATTAAAGAAAGTCTCCCCAGCACAAACTACCCTTTACATGGACAATTTTTTGAAAATGTTGATTTTCTCAAAATGGCTCTAACGATTTTGATTATAATCCTGCATATTAAAGATATTTACATCCCAAATAAAATGCATATTTTGAATTCTCTTGAAATAACCTCTAAATACTGGTTTATTTTGGATGAGTTTTGCCAAATTTTGCGCAGATAACGTAGATGTCAAAACACATACTTTATGTCCTTTACATTTTTGTTGTGGGGGTAACCGTTTCCGAGATATATTCCTTGTTATTGATTTCAGTTGTAAGGTAATTATAGTTTTCTCAGTCAGTAAGTGTATTTTTTCTTTTATTCTACTCCTGGCTAAGCCAAGAAGCGTTTTGCAGTGACAATCGCATAACGATAACTTTTAAAATATTTGACTATCGCTTTAGCGTAGTGCATTCCCTTAGTTTCCTTCTACTTATAAGGAACTAAATTATAAAACATTATGTTAATGTTTATTTCGATTAGCATGAGGTAGAAACAATAATCTTTTGTAAGAAGTTTGTTTGTAGAGCAGCTGAGGAAGTCATCAGATTCTTTTAGCCTAAATTGACATATCTTGAGTATTTCGAAAGTCAAAGGCTTGAACCGTTTCTCATTTGTTGTCAAGAACATGAGTGAGTGACAGTAATACATGCCGATCCCTAAACCTTAATAAAATCACACTCCTTGTATTTCCTTTGTGCTCCTGTATGTATTTTAATTTTGTATTTGACGGAATTAAGGCATATGTGTAAATAATGATAATGACTAAGATTCGAATAATGCATGGCACCGAACATTATGAATTTGTTGTATGATTAGAGTTAAAAGTGAAAAACGCAATTACAGAAGACTTTACTCGTATAAAATAGTTATTTATGATAAAAATGGGAAAATGAATGTTTGCGGAGCGAGCGTAGGGAATGGAGCAATCCTGCGAACAGGATAAAATTGCTTTGAACATGAGTGGTGTACAGTATTTTTACCGTCCTGAATATCTACAAATATATTATAGATTAAATATATATATATATATATATATATATATATATATAGTTTGTTTTATCTACTTCACGGGCGAGCTCAACGTGCTAGGTCTTCATTTAATGGCTGCTTAGCATCAGTGTTGACAACATGATGAGTTGCAGAACCACAAAATCCTATAGAACGGAGGCAGTGAAAATATGTCTATTGATTTTTTTACTTTCTTGATAGGAGTTGTAATTTTGCTCTATCAGCTGCTTGCAGAATTTCATCCTGTTCTGCATATTCCATATCGGCGACATTCATATTATCCACCATTTTAGGGATCGATACAAGTAATCTATGTCAGATTCACGGCCTACTTGAACCACGTAAGAAACCAGTGTTATCATTTTATAACACTGCCAGAATGTTCTACTTTTAACACTACTGGCATTTGGTAAAAGCACTACTTTCAACTATCTAAAAGGTATATCATTTGAGAGAAATTTGGTAACGTCATAATGAAAGGCTCCAAATGTCGTCTTAATTTACATTTATAGCTTGAAAACAATGCTATATTATGGCTTTTTACTTTCTATTAAACTTTCACAAACTTAAGGCTACAAATCCCAACATTGGCCAGGAATCCCAAAAATTCAGGATAATGAGAGTTGTCAGTGCATAAACAATTACATAGAAAGAAAAGCGTAACGTATATTGAACATTTTTTTGTTTTGTTTAATTGCTCGTTTTATTTTACGACTTAAATCTTCACAGGCAATTTCGACATTTCAGTAAAGCCTATAGTGACGTGGTATTTTTACTTTCTCTACTCTATTAGGGAAGATTGAGAAGCTACTGAATTCTTCTTAACTAAATCGAGATTTTAAGAGAGTTAGCTACACGGTTTTGCATTTGTAGAAAAAAGGCGTGCGCGTGCTTGCGTGTGTATGTGTTTCAAGAATCCTCCAACTACTCTTTGTATGACAATTTTAAAGATTTTTGTTATATCAAAACTGGCTCAAAAGTATTGATTAAAAGCTATTTGTTAAAAATATCAAAAATAAAATGTATATGTAGAATTTTCTTTAAGTAAGCTATGAAGTCCTTCATTCTGAAGGAATTTTGTATAACCTTGTTGACCTGTATGCATTAAGCGATAGAGGAAGCGTGCTAAAAAAACAACAAAAAAACACACAAACACATACACACAAGCAGTACCATATTTTCAAATTTCGGGCGGGGTCCGCTTGCAAGCGGCTTGCCGTCCATCCCCTGCTAATAGCCCGGCGGAAGGTCAAAAATAAAACACTGTATATATAGTTTTCTTCAAAACATGATGGCCCTCAAACGGGACCACTCCCTCCTACTACTGGGTAATAACCATTAGCAAACAAAGGACAGCAACAACTAGGGTTGGTTTCCAACCACACACACCCTAATCCCAAACTTCAGAATCTTTGGTAGAAGAGTGAGACAGGATCATGTTTTGAAAAATGTTGTATACAGTGTGTCTCAGAATGTGTGTATATCGGAGCGATACATACACACACATATATGTATCCGTAAGCTAATTCCGAAATAACCGTTAATGGTTATAATTGTCCAATATCTGGTCATTAAAGGTCCTTTTGATATTCAGTTTTTTCTTGTGATTGCATATAAAGAGCTCAAGGCATTCTAACGCCAGCATATATCGTCCAATGCTTAATTTTTGAATATCACTATTCTCTTTGTGTTTAAGAAATGTGACCGTCACTATTTCTGAAGATTTTGTCAATTAAAGGGATGTTAAGCAAAAACAAAACTTCTGATATGTTTTATTCTCATAACTTTTTCAAGTTTTATATACAAGCTATTCATACAAAAGATTATTATTTTATCGAAGTCCTACTAATCAAGATAAATTAGGCTAAAGGGAGAGTCAAATATTTTAAAAGATGGCCACTATCTGAAATATTTGAGGTACGGTTTGCAGTGTCCCGTTTGAGAAAAGTTTAAAATTGAAAACAATAAAAAGGAATGTCTTGAAAATGGTCAACTCTGCAGAAAAACGTAAACGATATAAATTATGTGTTTTAAAAAAAATCTAAAATTTTGTTTTGTAAGTTTTTGGCTATCTCTTAGAGTTTAACCGTTATACAAAATACTGCAAATCTCATTCATAATAAACATATTTATATAATATTTGTGGTGTAAATATATCCAATATACAGTATTTTAATCAAAATTGCTAGAGCTATTTTTAAGAAAAACAAACTTTTCAAAACATTTTATGTAAAGGATAGTTTGTGGTAGGGGGATTTTTTTTTCAAAATCTTCGTGTCGCATTCTTGGTAGATACTAAACATAAATTCCAGGCCTGGCTTTTAACAGTGTTTTCGTTTTTGAGCTGTACTGTCTACACACACATACTACATAGGGCCTTTTTCTAAAACTTTTATTTCGGACTCGGGACTTCAAAACATATATCCCGGTGAAATCTCAACATCGAATTTTTAGGTGGAATAAAATATCTTCTCTAGCTACTATGTGCATTTTATGTACGTACATACGTGCTAAGGAAAGTGAAAAAAAATCCTTCCTATAATAAACCAAAATTTGGTTCTTACTTTAAAAATACCATAAAAGTCAAGAGTGCTATAAGGAAATATCATACAAAAGGTCAGGGAACTTATTTGTGGAAGAAATAGGTATTTCATTATTTCATTCCATATTGAACCAGTGCTTAGCTTAGACCATCTATCCGGTTTTAAACTGTAGAAAGACAGATGTATTACATGTATATAAATGCTGGCTATCACAAAGGTTGTCGTTTCAATCTTGCACTACAACAGAACCACAACCTCACGCTCTTTGGAGCGTATGTGTATTCCACACAAAAATTAATGAAATGCAACGAATGCTCCTTGTTCCGGAATGCTTCATCATAAAAATATTTCCTTTGTTTTGCGAATGGCTTTGTGTTAAGGGAATTCAAACAACTGTGGGTTATAACCCTCTTTCCGCTGTAATAAAAGAAGTATTCGGAAGGCAGCAGCAATGGACATCAAAGGAATTCCCGCTGTCCAAGAGCCAATTCTACCGCAAAGCGCTTTTGTAGGTGTTCGGTTAAGCTGGATTTCTCTGATAATTGCTCGAGATCGTATCGAGGAAATATATATTAAAATGGCAAAGAAGTTAAAACTCAAAAGATATCTTTGCTCTTCGGTTAAATAATGACATCTATAAAAAAATTCGCTAGGTACAGATATACCTGGGAAATTAAAAAATGTCCAATTTTGTTTTACAGTTCATTGAAAAATAAGGGTTTTCATTGTCTCTTAGCGACATATTTCTAAATTTTTTTATTCGTTGTAATAAGTATTGAAGGTTGAAATTAATGTCATGTTTATGGTATCCATTTAGGACTTAAAATAGATGTTCAAAATAGTGTACATCAACACGAAGACAATGCCTCACTGAATCTTGGAATTTAACACTCACATTTGAAAATGTAGTTGGTGAAGTATGACGAAATAACATGGCTGATTCGATTTTTCAGGTCTTCCAGAGTTGGGGGTTGAGTTTACATATCCCCAAAGTACGAAATCGAGGGGTGTCAGGTCAGTTGACCGTGTAGGCCTTGAACTTCCCCATCCAATCCATTGATATCCAGATTTGCGATTCAACTTATTTCGAATCATTAAAGCGTAATGAGCAATAGCTCCGTCTTGTTGAAACCATTAACTCTGCCGTTTGTGCATTGAAATAGCATGCAGAAAGTCCAATAAATTCAACTGTAAGATTGCCAAATTTCATTGTAAGAATACTGGTTTAAGTTAGCTTCAAAGAAATGTGGGCCAAACACGGCATCACCAAAAAGACGCACCATACTCACTCTTGAAGCACCTGTGTCTTTAACCTGATGCACCCATGCTGGATTTTCCACAGTATCGCGCGTTTTGGTATGTGCATGACTGTCCAAGTAAAATAAATACTAATCACTGAAAAGAAGGCGTTTAATAAATTAATTATAGTTGTCCATGAGGATGATCCAATTTCAAACCGACGCCTATGTAGAGGATCATTGTCGCGCATTGTGGAATATGTTGGATCTTGTATGGACGAAAATGTGCTGATTTTAAAATTCGCCGAATATATTCTTTGCTCACTCCACTTTGTCTAGACACAAAATGAATGCTTGCAATCCCTTTGTTAGTGGTGTCGCCTTCAACAATAGCAGTCTTTGGCCCACCACTTCATTTTGTATCCAACACAGAAGTAGTCCTCTTAAATTTTTTCAAAAGATTACTCACTGCTTCAAGTGAAGGTTTCAGGACACCTCCTGAGAAACTGATTTTCAGCCTGTCTCACAGTTCTGTGATTGTCACCAAATAGCAGTATTAGTTTGGATATATATTATTCATTTGTGAGCATGATTGAGTTTAATCTTCTCGCTAATTATCAAAACTTCTTGCTTTCAAGAAGTTGCTAGAGGATGATTATCAACAAATTATCTCTTAGCAACACCTTTCTCATTTGTTATTATAATAATTATTTCATTGTTTCATTATTGAAATTGTTTTCATAATCAACAGGTTTGGTCTTTGGCATGGATCTAAAACATAATAACCCTTTTAAATAAGTAAAATTACAAAATATATTGTATTTATCAACCGACTTATGAATACACAATTGGTAAACGGATACCATGAACACGACATATACGAAAATAGCTCATGTATCCTATTTTATAATGTAAAACTTATGTTTCAATGACTTATTTAATCAATTTCTCCATTTCTGCATTTTTCAAGTGACTGTCGGCCACACGTATGTGTACCTATATAACTTCTATAGTAATATCGGGGACTTTCCTTTAGAAACAGCTGCTGATGGTATTTCTGACTCAACTGCAGGTTTCTTAACGTTGGTTATATTAATATTACACAGTTAAACACACATCCACTCCCACATTCATACTTCCAAACACTGGGGGGGGGGCGGGATGAAGAATGATTTTAGTTAAAGAAAATTCTCCGCCACAGACGGAAAACGAACTCGGAACGTCTGGTTGAGTAGCCAGAAGATACAAGTATGTTTAAAACCGGTTTATTTTAAGAATGTAACTGACTTACTCTGGGAGATGTCGATCTTGGTGGCTCAGTTTATCAGGTGCTGGCCTTCTATACCCAAGGCCGCGGATTCGAAGGCTTTAAGTGTGTTAGCGTTAACTCCATGTCAAAAAATTTACTGGCATGTAAAAGAACTCCTGAAGGACGAAGTTTTGGTACACCGCGTTGCTCATATAATCCTGGAATTATATTTTATTGAGATTGTATGGGGATTTTACTGTATAATAGATGGTTATGAACTACGTTTAATTTAGTGTTTAGATGTTTTAGCGTGAATAACAAAAATTCTCAAATTTTATTTTCAACATAGTTGCGGTAATTGACAGCGTGGCTAACGTACAAAATAGGACATTTTTATGTAAACAGAGTGCGCTCAAACTTTTAAAAATCAGAAGGCCTGATCCATGTGGCATGTTCAATCAATGTGCATAGGAAACACTTTTTTTTTTTTTTTATTTGTTGTTGTTGAACACGTGTCACTGATCGCAGTAAAATACAGATTCTTAACAAAAGGTAAAGCTTAAATTACGTTTGCACATATTTTTTGGACAATCTATGGGAATTGATACAACGCTTCTACATGAAAATACCTGAATTTTGAGAACATTGTGATTAGCCCGTGTCTTTATTAGATAATTAAACTATTTCACCAATTTTGACGAAACTTAGAAGATACAAGATGAAAACAGCTGCTTACAAATTGCAATACTTTTCTATAGAATCAGTTTTCGTCTACTTACTTAAAACACTCCTCTATTTATTCCATATTTAACATGCTTTGAATACTTATCTAGACTTAGCATCTAACTTTCTTTTTTACAAAAGCACCGCCTAACATTATTCAACATGCTGACACACACTAAAGTGTTAGCTGATTTAGAAAAAGAATATTTGACAACTTGTCTGAAACTACTGACGTTATGTTCTGGTAGGAATTTTGTTTGTATCACAAAGAGCGTAGTAAACATATTATGAACTTCCTTAAAACTTCAAAGGAAAAAAAATTCTTATCACTAATTCAAAAATTAATATTTACTTCCGATTATAGTTTAATATATTATATTTATTGTTAATAATTTTAAGAATTATATACTTTTAAATGTCATTTATCCATAGGGTTTATTCTTTTCCTTCAAGCGATGTGTGTCAAACATGCTGCTTTCATTCTAGTCTTTTTCCCCCTGGTTTTAATTAACTTTTACGTGTTTAAATATCACACTTTTTGTAGTTTCGAATATATAATTTATTTGTTTTTCAAACAAAAATTGCTAGCTTAGCTAAAAACTAAGAATTAAGAATAAGCGGACCAGATAAAACCAGAATTTATTTTTGTTAATTACCCATATATAATAATTCATCATATTTGCTGAAACGCTCAGAGTTCTCTTCTTTATTGACTTGATAATAAGATATACTCGTATATTCAAACTTTCGAAAACTTTAGTGTTTCTTATTCTTAGTAATTATCTGATTATCTTAGTATTAGAATAATATCCATCTGAATGCTATAATAAATTCAAATATGTGTAATATAAGGAAAGAAGTGTTTCATGATAAGGGTAGTTTGGGATAGGGGTATTTTCTTGAAAAATTCCGTGTTTCTGTTCACGCATGGGCTCTATTAGGGACCCCATACCTGCATTTACATTGAAATCTCGGTATCGGACTTTGGATGGAATGAAATACCTTCTCTACCTACTGTGTACATTGCAAAGGAAGTAAAACATCCAAAATCTAAAATGTCAACTGTATACTTTTCCAACCAAAATATATAAATGTACTTTTGGACCGCGCAATTTTACTTCATTTTCAATTATTTAGTAGAATCAAATATATATTTTATTGGTGTACTATTAATCACGTTTATACAATAGGTATCAAATATTTCCATTAATGATTGCCAATATACTTCAAGCAACTGCATATTTGCTTATAACCACGCCACATTGGCAATTATGGTTCCAGTGTTGTGTTAAATGTTGTCGTCAGCACGTAACTGTTTATTTAATATAGATGCATACCACTTCTATTATGGCTGCTGCTTTTTGAACAGCAAAACACCAAGAGGAGGTGAAATTGCATATTTCTGGGAAACGATGAGGAAGCAGTGAGATTGTTTAAACCAGCTTGAGACGCAATCACGTGCACATTTTCTGAAATATGCGTTTAATCGACTGTATAAAGCTGCAGCAGAAACGATTCTAGAAGCATTGTTTAATCCAAGTTCAGAATTTGATTATAGCCCGCTTCTTTAGTGTGGTAGCGTGTCTGCCTCACATTCATAAGATCCCGAGTTCCAATCTTAGGATGAGTAACCGGGATGTGGCTTTTTCCCCGGGGGTTCCCTTAACCTAAAAAGACGAATGTAGAGTAACTTTGGGCTCCATTGACCACGGGTGCATTTGAGCATCCATAACACTGATTTTGTTCTTCATCCAAAAGCAAAACACAACTAAGCAAAAAGGCTATTCCCAGAAAATTCAAGCTGTACCTATTCTTTGTCATGTGCATATATTTAATTCACGGTATTTTAATCAAAATCGTTAGTCATTTTTGAGAAAAACAGAATATTTGAAATTTCTTCCATGTAAAGATTAGTTTAGGGTGGAGCATTTTCCTCAATCTTCATGTCGTATTCTTGGAAGATACTAAACTTAAATATCAAGTTGGATAATATACAGACTCCCACATATACATGCAACACACGGACGTTTTCTAAAAATATGATATGTTACATTCACATCACTTTCTCTACATCTCTTTAACAAATTATTGCTAGAAAGCTTATTCTTCTATCTGCCTTATGCTAAACGAGATAAAATACTTGCTTCTTTGAAAGTAGAAGCGAAGTAAGGGAGTACACCAGGCTAAAACGATAGTCAAATCTTTTAATACCTGGTTGCAATGTGATTAAAATTCGTTTCCTTGTATAGTCGGAGTTAAAAATTCCCGTTTGAGAAAAGTATAAGTGTGTTAAAGCTGAAACTAATAGTGAATGCCTTAGAAACGACCACCTCTTGAAAAAAAAAAAGTGATTTGCAGTGACAATCGCCTAACAACAGTTTTTAAAACATTTGACCATCACTTTAGCATAGCGCATTCCTTTAGTTCTCTTCTATTTATAGGGAAGTAAGTGATAAGAACGTTATGCTAATGTTTCTTGATTAGCATGGTGTAGAAAAAAGAATACTCTTTTGTAAGCAGTTTGTAGAGAAGCTAGAGAAAGTCATGTGAGTGTAAAACATCAGATTTGTATAGAATAAATGCACCTACTAGTGGCCACCAGTAGCTAGTGTGTATACGCTGACTTATTTAACAACACTGTTAGACCACTTGTACTATACGGTGGCTTAGATTGCTGAAATATGTGTTTTATATTTTTGTCGAATTTGAGACTCATATTTTACAAAAAAGTATATTAACTTGTGGGAATGGAACTGATGAATTATGCTCTAGCCAAATACCACTGTATCCAACTCAGTTACTCGTATTTGGAATGAGGCGGGAAAAATTTATTGGTGGAAGAATGTAATTTCATTTTTCAATAGCAACTGAAATTGTACGCTCCTATAGCGGCAAGATTTTATGACTGCACAGTGTAACCCATTTTTCGAAAATAATATACCTCAAAAGATTCATTGCACACATATATATTGGATATATATTCAAACATATGATGTTTCAGAAAATTAGATTAGAACCCTGCACTAAATGTCAGTTCTTGTACCACGTTTATATCACACTGACTTAACAGGAGGAATTACTGTTGGAAAGAAAATTCAAGTAGAAACCTGACACTATAGCAAGTAAATTATGGAAGCTCCATTTCCGTTCGCGCTCCACTTATCTGATAATGGATGACACTGTTGTTTGTAGATTTAAGACGCTAAAGTTATATTCTCTACATTTGTAGCACATAAATGGATTGTGAATTATTATCTACTGGAATAGCAATACGGAGGAAATCTAAGAATATCAATGATAAACCTCTTTCTTTGTGGCCCATAATTTACGTGAAACACAGCTGTGTTGCAGAGGTTGGACAGGGAAGTCACAATTCCTTCGTTTTCATGGAGTATGAATTTTGCATTTATTGGTGCATGTTTGTGTTGTTAATCCCATTTTTCTAAATATTTGCATTTTATCCGATTTATATGCTGATTAGAAGTTATATTATAGAAAATCTGATGTGTTCCATTCACATGACTTTCTCTATATCTCTGTAACAAATTATTGTTAATAAGCATATTCTTTTACTCATTTCATGCTAATCGAGAACATTTAGCATAAATAGTCTTATTTCTTGCTTTATTGTAAGTAGAAGCAAAACAAGGGACTACCATAGGTTAAAGTGAAAGCCAAAAGCTGGTTGCTATGTGACTGAAGTTCGTTTGTTTGTATGGACACGAGTTGGCAAATTCCTGTATGAAAAAATTATGTTTTTCAAAGCTGAAACCAAAAACAAGGAATATCTCAAAACGATCAACTCCACGAAAAAAATGTATGTAACATAAATTATGTTTTTTAACGTGCTCTACATTTTTTGTGGGTTAAGTTTTTGTTCATCTCTTAGGTTTAGTGGTTATGCAAAATCCATCCGGAATAAAGTAGTCTTGAGAGTCTATTCCCAGAAAATTCAAGATATACATTTTATTTGTAAGGTAAATATCTTTAATATACGATATTTTAATCAAAATCGTTAGAGCCATTTTTTAAAAAATAAAAATTTTCGAAAAAAGTTCCATGAAAAGGGTAGTTGAGAGTGGGGGGATTTTCTTGAAAATCTTCATGTCGCATCTTTGGAAGATACCAAACCTAAATACCAAGTTTGGTTTTTAACGGACTTTTCGTTTCTGAGCTATGCTGCCCAGGGACACACACAGACAGACTGACTCAGACACACACACGGACATTTCTCTAAAATTTTTTTTGTGTTCAGGAGGTCTCAAAACATGTATTTCCGGTGAAATCTCAGTATCGAATTTTTGGGTGTATTACAATACCTTCTCTATACATATGTACATAGCACGTATAGAAAAATTAAAAACCTGTCAGCTGTTAAACCATTGTTGAGTACTTGACGAATTTCTACATCCTGTAGACCCACTATACTGGAATTCGTTAGTGTCTTAGGTCACTCCCTATCAGATCGAAGTTGACTCACTGTGTATTATACGTATATAAAGAGCATCAGGAGTCCTACATGTGTAACATTTTATTTTCTATGACGCGCAGTTATAGTTGACAGAGGACTGTATTCCCTTCCGCCCAAAAATTAAATATCGAAACATCAGCGGTAATATATTTGTTGAGGTTCCCGAATCTAGAAACTCAATTCTTTTGAGAAAAGGGGATATATATGTGTGTGTGTGTGTGTGTGTGTGAGAGAGAGAGAGAGAGAGAGAGAGAAAGGGAAAGGGAAAGGGAGAGAGAAGAAGAAGAAAAAGAAGACAAATTAACCGAAAAACGAAAAGTTCGGCATATTCCTAAAATGTGCTGCAACATTTAGAAGGCTCCCACACACTTTAAGAATATTTGTATGGCTATAAATTATGCGTTTGATATTTCTGAAAACAGTCTGTTAAGCACTGTTTTTTTGGAATTAATTGTGTATAAGTTTGAATAACTGGTAAAGAAAACTGTTTACACAAATGTAGATCTTTGAAAAGCTTAATTTGTATCAAATTATTTTTGTCATCTGCCATATTCGAGCATTATCCATACCGATTTATCAGCACCATTAGTTTCAAAATGCTATCATCATTCAGTGATTCTTCGTGTTGTCCTGGAAAGAGGCATACATCGACTCTCTTCTGCAGATTTGACTAACATTAAAGTTTCCTGAATCTCTCTTGACCGTAAAACAAATATCTATTGAAACATTTATTTCAATGAAATTTAAATAGAAAGAAAATGATCTGCTATAAGAATATTTGTAGAAAATATAAAAATAGACTCTAACTGCCAGAAATTTGGTTAGTATCCGATTTGTTTTTACTCAAATTAACTAAGCAATAAAATGTTGCAACTAGATAAGTTATCTGGAACTAGGCATTGGATATAATTTGTTGTCACTGCCGTTCGCTAAACAATATCTTTTGGAGCACGTATCACTAAATATTAACTTCAGCAGTTATCTCGTACGATTACTCAAAAATAACATAATTCTGCTCAAACTATACACTCTGCGGCAGAACAGACCTCAAGGCTCCTTCAACACACGCTCCTGGCGATGAGTACATTTAATTTATTGTGTTGGTTTTTGTTTGTTTGTTTTCATTTCTGAATATATTGGATATTTCTCATCTTAATGAATCGAAAACTTTCAAGATAAATTTGATTTTAATCCCGGTGTTATTGATGGGGAAGGCTATTATTACCACAATGTATTTATTTTTACTCTCGTGCAACAAAACAAGAGCTGGTAATTGATTAATTGCATTGCATCGTGTGTTCGGAAACTTTATTATTGTGGGAATTCACGAATTGATGGGTTATGAGACGAAAATATTTCATTAGTTTATGCTCCAATACCTATCCAAAACAAACATACGAAGCGGCAGAATGGATTATATTGTTATTGATAACCAATACGTCGGGATTAGGGGCTTAATTAAAAAAAATCTCATGTGTTCCGCTCATATGACTTTCTCTACATCTCGGTAATACATTACGTTACAATCTTATTCTCCTATTTACTTCGTAACCAATAGCAGAACTTTTCTTATTACTTGTTTTTTTTGTAAGTAGTAGGAAAATTAGAAAAAATGGCTAAAGTGATAGTCAAATCTTGTAATGGAGAAATCTATTTCTTTACATTGCTAAGAGTTGACTGATTCCTGAATGCGAAAACTTCAAGTACTTTAAAACTGAAACCAATAACAAAAAATATCTCAAAAATGGTCAACTCCACAAAAAAATGTATGACATAAATTGTGTCTTTTAACTAGGTTTACATATTTATGTAGTAAGTTTTGTCCATCCCTTACGGTTTACCAGCTAAGCAAAAATTAAAAAAAAAAAAAAAAAAAAAAAAAGCAGCTAGAATAAACATGGCTTTAGTGGGTACTCCCAAAAAATTCAACATATACATTTTATTTGTCATGTAAATATATTTCACATATGGCATTTTAATCAAAATCGTTAGCCATTTTGTAAAAATATAAAACATTTCGGAATTGTTTTCATTTAAAGAGTAGTTTGGGGAGGGGAATTTTCCACAAAATCGTGTCGCATCGTGTCTAACTTTTAATCTCAACCCATGTAGATGGTATAGCAAAAGAAAGGCCCGTGTGCAAGCAAACGAATACCTATACCTGGTAATCGAAATTCAAAGTGAGCAAGCTAACCTAAATACATCAATAGTTGGCGCTATCCGTGCTTGGGTAGCAGCCTAATGCTTTTTTAAAAAACTTCCTCTGCGCGATATATGCCCTTCTTGCACGTAAATATGTTCAAGGTCGCGGACTTGCTTTATTTCAGCGTGGTACAGGACAAATCGTGTACGTGAGTGCGTGGTGTTCTAGCACTCGCTATCGCGGCGCGCTTCCGCTCGATCCCGGAAATCAAGTTTAACACGTCATTCCTGCAGCAATGCCGCCAGCGAGAAGACGTTATTATGGCAGACGACGAAATATCGACACTATAACACATGCAATTGAAAATAACTTGCAAACTGATCGATACCACTGCATTAAACTATGGACTGTTCCTGATTCTGGCATATTACTAGGATGGAAACTACATCTAGACTTCCGTTTGCGTGCAAGAAGGGCATATAGCACACAGTGGAAGTTTTTAAAAAAGCATTATGCTGCTACCCAAGCACGGATAGCACCAACTACTGATGTATTTAGGTTGGCTTGCTCGCTTTGAATTTCGATTACAAGGTATAGGTACTCGTTTGCTTGCACTCGGGCCTTTCTTTTGCTATACCATCTACATGGGTTTAGGTTAAAAGTTAAATTTGCTTTTTGAGCAACTGCAGACATTTGATGCATGCCTATTATTGTATCTTGAAAATCTTGAAGGTGATTGAGCTCATCTTCGTGTAAATCTCGCCGTGAATGTATGATATATATATATATAGTGCCAATAATTGCACCCATCATCGTAGTAGAACGAAAGTCTACGAAAGATACTAAACTCAAATACCAAGTTTGGTATTTAACGGCCTTTTCGTTTTTGATATATCGTGTTCACAGATACACACACACAAACCTTTTTCTAAAAATGCTTTTTCTGGATACAGAGAACCCTAATAAAAATACCTCCGGAGAAATCTCGACCTTGTATTATTGGATGGAATGAAATACTTTCTCTATGCGTTATGTGTGTAGTATGTGTAGAGAAAGTAAAAATCTGATGTTTCCATTCACATAAGTTTCTCTACATCTCTATAACAAATTAATGTTAATAACATTATTCTTCTAGCTACTTGATCCTAATCGAGATAAGCTACTATGAGATTGAAATCCGTTTCTTAGCGTGTCCAGGAGATAACAATTTCCCGTATGAGAAAAGTTGCAAGTATTTTAAAACTGAAATCAATAACGAGGAATATTTCGAAAATGGTCAACTCCACGATAAAAATGTATGCATTTTTTTGTTTTAAGGATATATGCATTTTATGTGTAGTAAGTTTTTGTCTCTGTCTCTATCTTTTACGGTTTACCAGTTATGCAAAATTCAGTGAAAATGATTCAAAATAAAGAGGTTTTCCGAGGCTATTCCCAGAAAACTCAAAGATGTTTTTTTTGTCATGTAAATTTCTTAAATATGAAATTCTAATCAAAATCGTTAGCCATTTTTGGGAAAATCACAATTTTGAATTTTTTCCATGTAAAGGATAGTTGTGGATGGAAGGGGGGATTTTCTTGAAAATCTTTGTGTCATATCCTTGGAAGATAGTGAACTGAAATATCAAGTTTGGTATTTACGACTTCTGATTTTTGAACTGCGCTGCTCACAGACACACACACACACACACACACGCATGCGCGCGCGCGAACATTTTTCTATAAATTTGAAATGTTCCATTCACAAGACTTTCTCTACATCTCTGTAACAATTATTGTAAATAAGCTTATTCTCCTATCACTTCATGCTAATCGAGCTAAACACTAGGCAGAAACGGTCTTAGTACTTGGTTCCTTATAAGGGAGTTAAGGGAATTCACTGGGCTAAACCGACAGTCACATGTTTTAAAATGTGGTTGCCATGGAATTGAAATCCGTTTCTTTGCGTGGCCAGGAGTTGACGTGCTCCCGTATGAGAAAAGTATATTTTAAAACTGAAAGCAACAAGGAATATTTCGAAAATAGTCAACTTCAGGAAAACAATGTATATAACATAAACTTTGGGTTGTAAGGAGCTCTACATTTTTGTATATTAACTTTTTTGTCTGTCTCTTACGGTTTACTAGTTATACAGAATTCTAAAAATCACTCAGAATAAAGAAATCTTTAGAGGATCTTCCCAGAAAATTCAAGATATGCTTTTTATTAGTCATGTTAATGTTTTAAATATGGTATCGGTTTTAATCACAATTGTTAAAGCAATTTATGAGAAAAACAAACTTTTCGAAATTTCCCTCTCCCGCAAGCATCACCAACTACCCTTTACAGGGAAAAAATTCTAAACTTTTTATTTTCTCAATAATGGCACAAACGATTTTTATTAAAATACTGTATACTAAGATGTTTGCTTGACAAATAGAAAGTATATTTTGAAATTTCTAGGAATAGTCTCTGAAGACCGCTTCATTCTGGATGATTTTTCCATTACTGATAAGGTTTTTGTTTATCTCACAAGAAAAAAAAAAGTAGATATCGTTAAAACACAATTTACATCTTATACATTTTCTTCGTGGAGTTAACCGTTTGCGAGATATTCCTTGTTATTAGGTTCAGTTTTTTAATATTTACGCCTCTTTCATACTGCACTTGTTAGCGCCTGACCATACAAAGGAGGAGCTGCTATTGTTGGTGAGACGTAAAGTGGGGTTACTCCATTGTTTCTAGAATAAATGATGGAAATACAGTTCACTCAGTGAGTGAAGTGGAGGAAGAAGGGGTTACCTTGCTCGTTATTATACAGTTATGCAGTGACAGTGATAACTGAACCAAGTTACATTAGAGAAGTGAAGTCATAAGGTTATACAGGGTGTTTCAAAAATACGGGGCATAATTTCAGGTATGTATTTCCCACATGTAGACAATCAAATTATTTCATTATAACATGTGTCCGGAAATGCTTCATTTCCGAGTTATGACCTTCACAACATTGAAATTCACTGGAACGTTTTTCTTTCCGCAGGTTATTGTCATTACAGAAGATGTTCAAAATGTCCACCTCCTGCTTGAATATACACCTCACATCGATGTCTCATTGACCTGCGAACACGATCCCAAACTCCAGGAGTATTGCGTATGTCCTCACAACTTGCCACAATTCGATTCCGAAGGGATTCCAAATCCGGCACCGGAGACGAATAAACCAATGATTTTAAATGGCCCCACAAGTAGAAATCGAGAGGGTTCAGATCAGGTGAGAGTGTAGGCCAAGCAATTGGGCCACCTCTACCTATCCATCGATCAGGAAACCTTCGATCCAAGTACCGGCGAGCCGTAAGACTGAAGTGTGCAGGAGCGCCATCATGCAAGAAGTGAATGTGTTGATGATTGATCAGTGGAGTGTCTTCGAAAATGTCAGGTATGGTGTTTTCCAGGAAGTTTGTGTACGCCTGCCCCGTCTGTTTACAAGTACATGGGGTCCAACTAATCGATCACCAATGATACCGGCCCACATTTTGAGGGAGAACCGCACCTGGCGATGAGATGCAACAGTTGCACGTGGGTTTTCATGCGACCATACATGCTCATTGTGGAAATTTGTTATGCCATCTCTTGTGAACTGTGCTTCATCTGTAAATAATACGACGGCAGAAAAGTTCGGATTTACACCACACTGCTGCAAGAACCACTGACAGAACCTAACTCGTGCAGGGTAATCTGCTGGTGACAGGGCCTGTACACGTTGCAAATGATAAGGATACAATTGATACTCGTTCAACAGTCTCCAGACAGTCGTATGAGGAACATTGACTTGCAACGCTAACCGTCGTGTGCTGATAGAAGGAGTCCTGTCCACAGCCTCCAGAATCTCCTCCTGCACTTCTGGAGTTGTAGATCTTGGTCGTCCCCTTCCCAAACCAGGAGAGGTGAATGTTCCATACTCGCACAGACGGGAATGGAGACATACAAATATCTTCCAATCTGGACATTGTCGCTGTGGGTACCTTTCCTGGTAAAAACGACGAGCCAGCGCAGCATTGCCGTCCGCCTTACATGAAGTGTATCTCTGCCAGTTCTTGATTTGAATTTATGTCGCACAATCTTAACGCCTAAAGAACACTGAATGTAACCTTCCTCAGAATGAACTATCAGAGCGCCCTCCTAATGTCTCCTTTGACGGCAAAGACCTGCGGAAAGAAAAACGTTCCAGTGAATTCCAATGTTGTGAAGGCCATAACTCGGAAATGAAGCATTTCCGGACATGCACTATTTTGATTGTCTACAGGTGGGACTTTCAATGTTGTAAAGGCCATAACTCGGAAATGAAGCATTTCCGGACACATGTTATAATGAACTATTTTGATTGTCTTCATGTGGGAAATACATACCTGAAATTATGCCCCGTATTTTTGAAACATTCTGTATATGAAAGTGAAAACTGAAATGTGTCATTGTTAGAACCGACCAAGTCAGCTTTCAATCTCGCTCATTTCTCGCTGCTGCTAAGCGCGCCTCTCACAGGCAGCAGACGGAGCTGAACACAGCTGGCAGGAAAGAGCTTGACTAACGAGTGTATAAAATTCTCGATTACTTGCAAGACCTATATGTCTCGTTAATATCAAGATTGCGGTGTAACGCGCGGAAACTCCCATAATCAGTTTTTTAAGTTGTATTATTTCATCTGTTTAAATTATTTAAATGTTAAATAGCCTACCAGGATAATGATTATATTTAAATAGTCCACGCTAGGGAAAGGCTTAAAAACGAAATGTATCACAGAATCTGCAGACATGTGTAGGTAGTTTGCACTTTTATTACAAATACGTGTGTATATATTTATTGCTCCTAAGACATTTGTGTTGCAATTCTATTTTAGGTTGTAATCTGAACATGTTTATTAGAATATAAGTATATCTATATGCATATCACACAAATAATAGGTATGCAATTAACGATAAATACAGGGTGCATATAAATGAATATCGGGGTTTTAACTCTTTGTAATATTTATTACATTCAACTTACAGTTATGAATAATATGTCAAATGAAAAAGCAAGTCAAACAGTTTTACCAAGAAGCTTATAAATGTTCAATGTGACTACCCTTTGTCACACGGCACACATCAAGTCTATAGCCGAGTTCTTCCCAAACGTTGATAAGTGTGTATTCAGTAATTGTAGCAGCAGCTGCTTCAATCCGGTTTCTTAATTCAGGGAGGTCAGCTGGTAGAGGAGGCACGTACACACGATCCTTGATGAAGCCCCGAAGGTAAAAATCGCATGGCGTTAGGTCAGGAGAACGTGGAGGCCATGCATTGCAAGCCCTATAATTGGGGCCCTTGCGGTCTATCCAGCGCTAGGGTGCAGTGACGTTCAACCAATTGCGTACTTCGTTATGCCAGTGAGGTGGCGCACCATCCTGCTGGAAAATGAAGTTCTCTGGCTCATTTTCTTCCAACTGAGGGAAGAGCCATTGCTCAAGTGTATCAAGGTAAGAAGTGCCAGTTACAGTAGATTCACCAAAAACGAAAGGCCCATAAACTTTTCGCCGGGATACGGCACAAAAAACATTCACTTTAGGGGAATCTCGTTGCATTTGTACCATCTCGTGAGGATTTTCTGAGCCCCAGATGCGCACATTATGAGTGTTAACACGTCCACTAAGGTGAAAGATCGATTCATCACTGAAGACAACACGATCCACAAAATCGTCATGAAACATGTCGTTTGCGAATTTGGCCCGTAATCCGTGGTCTGTCGGCTTTAGAGCCTGTAATAGCTGTAAACGGTAAGGACGTAGCTTTAAGCGTTTTCTTACAACTTTCCAAACAGTCGACACAGGAACTTGTAATTCACGACTAGCCTTCCGGACTGATTTCTTTGGGCTACGAGTGAACGACTCTCTCACTCGCTCAACAGTCTCTTCACTTACTGCAGGTCGTCCCGTGCTCTTCCCTTTACAAAGGCAGCCGGTATCTTCAAAATGATTATACTATCTACGAATGTTTTTATCACTAGGAGTATCACAACCGAACTTACTACGGAACGCACGTTGCACAGTAACTACAGATTCGGTCTTTGCAAACTGCAAAACACAAAACGCTATCTGTTTACTAGTCGCCATCTTTGCTACTACCGCTGTGTAGCGGATTGCGGCAGAAACATTGCACGCACATGCGCACTTGTGCTAACAAACAAAACTGAGTTGCTTTTTCATTTGACATATCATTTATAACTGTAAGTTGAATGTAATAAATATTATAAAGAGTTAAAACCCCGATATTCATTTATGTACAGCCTGTATAATTGATTTGCACCAGTTACTGTGAACGCCTTTAGGATATATGTACTGTTAAACATTAGATCATCTTATGTTAATACTAGGGCCTGAATTTTTAGCTTTTTATAAATACAGTTTTAGCCTTTTATTATCTTCTTCCAGTTTCTTTATATATTTTTTAACAATTTTTTGGGCTTTTAACAATGTTCATAGACATTTTTTTTAGGGTTTTAAATAATTTTCCTACTTATTTAAGGAAGTCGACGACAAACACTTTGTATTGCATAATATAGAGAAAAATATGATAACTATTTTAATTCACGGAAGAGTGCTATGTAATTTAATTTATTACACAGTATACTCGTGCTAGAACATTTTAACTACAAAATTCATCATGCATTTTTAATATACATATAGCACTCGCATAACATAAACTCCACACTTTCAGCACTGCTGCTGTACACGGCATTTCTAAATTTTCTGTTTGTTTCTTAATATGGGTATTCCTATTGGCAGAAAAAAATCTTTCTATTTCACAAGATGTCATTGGCGCATACATCGTACACGCAATATCTATTAGATTGAATTAGATTCACACATTGGCATCCAAATGGCTTTAAACATAAAAGTACTTTGAAACGTTCTAACTTACCTACAAGGGGGAAAATAGATTAAAACCTAAAATTCCGGGCCCTAGTTATTACGTAACCAGTTTACACTAGGGTTCATAGTCAATCTATTTCGCTTGTAGTTGCGAACATTTTTGCATTTTGCAATTTTTAAGAGTTCTTTCTACGCATGTGTCTCTTGCACACCTCAATCATAGATGTCCCGTTTTCCGTTTAAAGAACTCTGCCCATCTTGTCCTCTTGTTGCGAGGCATCTTCTTCCTGTTCTGGGGTCCTACATAGTTCTTCTAGGAGTCCATCTTTTGTTACTTATCCTTGCCACGTGGCCTCCCCATTTCTATTTAAATTGCTCTGAAATGATAATTATCACTCAATTATTCCTGAGCAAAAATCGATAGTAAATAAGGTATCGTGGATAGAAGTGTAATGTTTATGTCAGTATGCAAGTTTTAGGATAGACTCCTTCGAAACACCGAAGGAATATGTCATAGCTTATATTTGAATTATTCCTAAATTTTATGTCCCAGCTTCGAAATGTTTTATTGACCATTGAAAGTTGCATCAGTTTAAGACTAGGCAGCACATGAAATACTAGTTGGATGCGCACTTACACCTTAGAGGGTTTCTCCCTGTCCATTATTACAAAACCTGGTTTAGCTTTCGGGGCCAAAAGGAAGTTAAGTACCCAGAGATCTGCTTATAACTCGGAAAGTTTCGTGATTGCTCTTAAATGAGAAATATAGGTATACATTTTGCCCTGATCAAGAGTTTCTTGTGCATATTATGCTAGTCATTTGTAATTATTCTAGCAAACTGTCGGCAATTTATTCTTAATATTAACAAGAACTAACGTTTCATTTAGTATTAAGAGTTAAATATTAAATAAATTTATCTTACTGCAAAAGGTAAGTATTTTTGTTTAACTTTATTTATGACCCTGTGATAGCAATATAATAGCATTCTTGCCTTTATTGTCTATATTAGTTGTTTACTTCCATTTTCAAGAGTACTAACATTAAAGTACCTCTAAAATATAGAAATAGTGGCGTATATGCCCCAGCTTATTTTCCCAGTCATGTAAGCTTAACCACTGTGCAGCATGTCATATGTTTATGAAAACACTACTGAAGCACGTGACTTGGGTTTCCCAACTTACTTGGTGTTACCTCCGATAACGTGGGCCTAGGGTCAGGCACGAAATATATAACAAAAAATCTAATGTGCTCCATTCGCATAAATTTCTCTAATTGTTCCACAAACAAACTTTTCTTAAAAAAGATTATTCTTTTATATACGTCTAGATAAAAATTAGCAGAGTTGGTCTATTACTTGCTTCCTTGTAAAAAGTAGGGAAACAAGAGAATACAATAGGCTAAAGCGATAGTCCAATATTTTAAAAGCTGGTTGCTGTGTGAAACAATTGAGGTTTGGTTCGCTTTCCATGGTTCAAAAAAGTTGATTAGCTTAAAACGAAAACCAATAGAAATGAATATCTCAAAAACGGCCAACAAGAAAAAGTATATGGCATAAATAGTATGTTTTAATAAGATCTACACTTTTTGGTGTGCTAAGTTTTTGCCTATCTTTAATGGCTTAACCGCAATGCAAAATTCTGCAAAATTCAACCAGAATAAAGACCTCTTCAGAGGCTATTCCCAGAAAATTCAAAATAAACGTTTCATTTGTGGAGTAAATATCTTTAATATACGGTTTTTAATCAAAATCCTTTGAGCCATTTTTGAGAACATCAACATTTTCGGTAAAATGTTCCATGTAAATGGTAGTTTTGGATGAGGAGATTTTCTTGAAAATCTTCATGTCGCACCCTTGGAAGATACTGAACCTAAATACCAAGTTTGGTATTTATTTTTGAGCTATGCCGTCTACAGACACACACACACACATACCAGGACCTTTTCGTATAATTATTTTTTTTACTTAGAGGACCTCAAAACATATATATTTCTGGTGAAATTTCGCTATCAAACTTTTGGGTGGAATTCAATACTTTCTCTATCCGCTATGTATATTGTACACACGGGCTAGAGAAAGTAAACACTGCTGAAGAAATACATGTTTTTCTGAATATGCATATATATATTGCTTAATTAAAATCATATGGTTAGAGCAGTGGTACTCTAAGCGGAAGATCCTTTTATCCTCTCCCGCCTATGCATTGCATTTTAACCTGTCTATGTCATATGTAAAATAACAGTTGGTTGATATTATGGGAATATTATTGTGTCAAAACAGCAATTTTAAAATGTTCTTGCATTGAATTAAGGAAGAGGCGTTTTAAGCACTTAGAAAGGTACCATCACTTTCCAAGGGTGCAGAAAGTTTAATCTAGCATATTACAACTTGCAGAAATAATTCATCTCTTAGTTTAGGCAAAAACGTTTAGCATATAATACACTTTTTCTGTGGCAAAATCCATTAGCTTTCCGAAGCACGAATTTTCTCTGAGAGATAGCCCATTTGAATACAATAATGTTTCATATATAACATATTTATCTCGACAAGGAGCGTAATTTAGCAAGTTTGATGGATTGCTTTAAGTGTGCAAAATGAGAAGGAAATGATGCATGAGCTTGGATGATACTGAAAGATTAAAAAATGACCAAATCCTGCATATAAATGACCTATGACCCTAAACTACGCCAATTGTATCAAGTGATTCTGCGGGCACGTAAATCTAAAGTGCTGTACAGGGGTAGATGCGTCCATTTTAAGTGGATTGTATTGTTAGTGTGATTGATGATGTAGATTTAGGAGATTGGATGTTAGCAGTGGGTATTCCCTGTAGGAACGGAATTAGATTAAACGTAATGTGATTGTGCAGATGTTACCCGTATACAAATTGTAAATCTTATTTTTAACAATTTTCTCTTCCTTCAGAAAATGCATATTTTAGGTCACTGTAATAAATTCTAATGTATGACAAGGATAATTTGCACGTAGAAAAATCTAATGTGTTCCAGCACACACATTTTTCAGTATGTTCTGCAAAAAATATATTCTTACAAAAGATTATTCTTTTATCTACATAATACTAATCGAGGTAAACATTACCAGAAATGGTCATATTATAACGACCAAGGCAAGTGCAGTCCTGCATCAGAGAGCACCACTTATACGCGTAACGGCCGCGTTCCTCCGGAATACGCGAACTATTAGAATGCTGCATACATATACCAGCTTGAATGACATCTACTTGTATGCCACTTTTCATCTGTGTGCACGTACGTGCGCGTGCCTATGTGTGTACAAATTGGCAGATTGTAGAGGGGTCCAAAATAAACAGTTTGAGATAGGGGATATATGGCTATGGTTCTAAATTCTTTGCTACAGCATAAAATATACTGAGCATTGGCACGTCACTGATCAAACCGCAGTGGACCGTGACGTGGGCACCCGGATTTTGTAGAGTCTAGATATAGTGGCATTATTTCGCGCTATGGTTGGCGTGTGTACATCGGGTCAAAATGTCGAGGAAATTTAAAGTTTAAGCCTCCATAGATACATTTATTTTTATATTATTTTTTCATGTTATAAGGTTCTATTTTTATTTATTCGTACTGACAAATAACAGGTAATGTAGATTACATTTAGGTGCTATTTTTCTCTTAGGTTCAACGGAGAACGTTTCAGTGACAATTGCATTTAACACCTGAAGAGATACAGTTTCCCGTATCTGTCGAAGGAGTTGCTACAATACAGTGTACCACACATTGTGTTATGTACATTATAATTGTAGACACAATTAACGTAGCAATATTATCAGTATGTCAATGAACTTCAAATGAAGTAAAAATGAAACACGCTCTCTGTAGTAAAACAAGTACCTACATAAAACGAATTAAGAACTATGTATTAGTCAGGCAAGTGGATCCTAGCTTTTAATCTCCGCATGAAAGGCAAACAGAAAGAGACTTCGAGAAATAATACAGTATCCGAAGCACAAAATACACCAGAGGAAACTTTTCGATGTGACGACCAACAACATCCCTGCAGAGATTGCACGTACAAGAAATAAACCTCGTACCCTGTCAAAAATTCCAGAATTGTTGTGCAACTCGTCTCAAGAAGCTAAAAGCTCGTGCCGGTAATTGCTCTTCTGATTCAACGGAAATCTGGGAAGGGAGGCTCTTAAGCATGCGCAATGACAAGAAGCACCTGAGCAGCTTAGATTATCTATGGATGCTATTCTGTGTGTGCTTCGTTTCGCATATTGTTGATTTTCACAGTAGTCATGCGTAGGCATCAGAAAGCTTTTCAGATACGCTGCATCACAGGACTACAGATACTCAAGTGGTTAAAACGGCATAATACCAATATACAGATAAAATCAAAGTGCTGCTGTTTGAATCCTGGCAAAAGCCTACATTTTTTTTTTTTTTTTTTTTTTAATTTTACCCTTAAGACCATAGTTCAATTATTACGTTTCAAATCACAAATTACATAAATGATTTCAACAAAACCAATTGTTTTATTGCATTCTATTGCGCATTTAATGTTGAACGCTGTATTTAGTATTCAACTCTGCATCCTTCAGTCTTTTTAAAGTAATTTATCGTTTTGGCTTTTGAAATGTAAATCAAGCGTATCGGTGCTGCTCTAATGGTGTTCTCTTTGAGAAAAACAAGAAAATTAAGAAACTAAATTAAAAAAATGGTAACTTAAGAGAGCGGTGCGATCTTTGTATCCTGGGATTCGATAACCAGCGCTATACCAATATCTTCTGGCAGAGAGCTCTAGCTAACCACGTATGCTGAAATCAGAGGCGTGCACATCTCAAAGAATTGCCAATTTTGCCAAAGCTACAAGTCCAATAATTGTAAATATCATAGTGATTGTGCGTCAGTACTGGCATTCCTTTGATTACTGATATACACATGTGGAATTCTGAATGAAAATAGGGCTCACGCGTCCACATTATTTTAACTTTCGGCCATTGATGTGAGATCCAGAAAGCATGACATATTTTTAACATTTGGCGAAAGGGAAAACAGGTTCCCTATCTCAAACTGTTTATCTAGGACCCCTGCACAATCCTCCCATAATGTGCTGTAGAATTCTGGAACACCCTGTGAAAAAAAGAATAAATATATATATATATATATATATATATATATATATATATATATAATTCAATAACGGATTTGAACAGTTCTCTCTCTGTCTCTCTCTCTCTGGTAGTCAAATGTGCTGGACTAGGAGTCGTAATGAGGCAAAAACTTAGGATAAATCTGTGTCTGTGAACAGCATAACTAAAAAACGGAAAGTCCGTTAAATACCAAGCTTGATATTTATGTTCAGTATCTTCGGAGGATGCAACACGAAGCTTTTCAAGAAGATCTCTCCATGCCAAATTATCCTTTACATGAAAAGTTATATGAATGTAACATCAGACTTTTTAACCTCATAATTCTCTTTGAATTTCCTTCTAATAATGCATTTGTCCCTATTATGCAATCTTGAGAAGCAATTTCGTTTTACTGACCGCACTGTCTTAAAGCTGGTATTCCTTTCTAATATTAAGTATTGTTCAGTTTCTTATTAAAGGCAGTAGAAGCAATATCCAATCAAATTTTAAAAACATTTTCTATGTAAAGGGTAGTTTGGAGTGGGTGGATTTTCTTGAAAATCTTTGTGTTGCATCCTTGGGAGATACTTAACTTAAATACAAAGTTTGGTTTTTAACGGACTTTTCGTTTTTGAGCTATGCTGTCCACAGCCGCGCACACACATTGATCTTTTTCTAAATTTTTATTTATTTCAGCGCTTCTCATAACAAGTATTTTTGGTTAAATCCCGGTATCGAATTTTGGGTGAAATAAAACACCTTCTCTATACACTATGTACATAGTACGTGTAGAGAAAGTAATAATGAATCCATATTCATCAACGTATCAAATAATACAACGCAGGAATGCCCAATAGAATATTTGGAATGGGCGTAATGCACAAATATCACCCGTTGTCATATCCAATATGAACGATTACTGAAATGTAACTGTGGTTTTAATTGAAGACACTTCAGATTTTAAAATTGTTGTTACATGCCCCCGCGTATATTGAAGTTTGAAACCCGTTTTTTAAAGCGACAACTTACCATTGCTATTTTGTCAAACCGTTTTATAATCGTCAAAATTTGCATTTTTGCAATCTTAAAAAGATCTTTCACAAAGATCCCCGCAGCAGAATGTTTCGAGCATAAACGTGACGGTTGAAATGTTTGACTTCTTAACCTTAATTCCATGTGTTTTCCTCAAGTTTTCATATCTTGGAAAACTAGATGGGATTTTTTTTGACAATGTTTAATGCCCGCTTTTACTGCTATGGCACAGCAAGCGATGACACTAATGATACATGAATGTAGCTAGAGCACCGGTGGAATGTGATGGCAGGGGAAACCGGAGAACCCGGAGAAAAACCGCCCCTGCGCCGCTACGTCCATCATCACAAATTTCACATGCGCCGTCTAGCTGAGAGGCGAGTGGTCTGACAACTCGGCCACTAGATGTGAATACTTGCGTACAGTATGAGTAATAAGAACTGACTATTTTTATTGAGAGATAAACCAATGTCGCGGAATTGTTGCTTCTGTTCCACGTGCTAAGTACATGCTGAATAAATACACTTTATTGTTCTTTCCCGAAGCTTACATACGGAAGCACCACTTGAAGCCTTCTTACATTCATTAACCTCACAATGTTGTATCATTTTTACTGTGAATATATTTAAAACGCAGCAAAAATTGCAACTTCATCACAGAAACGATTGCCGGTTCTCCGTACCGTCTCTCTTACAACTGATGTAATGTTAGCTTCACAAAAATACGTCATGCATGGTCTATCTGTAGGTATATATGATAAAGAACTCTCACACTACAGAGGTACTAATTGAACCTGCTGCAGCAGTTGCAGGTTCCCCGTATGACTTATAGGCACCCCTGGAAAGGAAGCCTTTAAACCAGCTAACAGCTATAAATCTGAACTAAATACTCTCCTCCCTCCAAGGGAGAGGTCGCTAAAATTTAAATCAACCTTTAATCAAAACAAAATCAAAACACCAGCGGAGCAGCGGCAAGGATACTGTGGTTAAGCTGTTACAAGAAACCTTACCTAGGCTCACTACAAGTCTACCAAATCTCAAACACGTACACACCCACTACAGAGGCGAACTCCGACCTTAGCCGTCATAACTTCTGGGCAATGTCTCCTCAATTGTTCCAAGGATCTGAGTGCAATTTTACTTGCACCCAGAGGTAAATATATCTCCATTCCGGCACCCAAGAACTAAGTTCCCTTAGGAAGCAATGTTTGTTTCAAATATAACAACATATAAATAATTCTTTTTTGGATCCGGGAGCGGTTCAGTCCTGGTTGAACCGGGCCTAACCTAAGAAACATCAATGAAATGGTGCACAAACAATATTAATTAAAAGAAGAATTATAAAAATAAAATTTTAATTCTAACTTTATCTACACGTACTATGTATATAGTGTATAGAGAAGGTATTATTGCACCCAACAATTCAATACCAACATTTCATCGAAAATATATGTTTTGCGCACCCTCTGAATGAAAAAAATAATTTTTAGAAAAAGGTCCGTGTGTGTGAAAGTTTTAATGTTCTCGTATTCATTAGAGTACGCACAATTTTCTACACTATGCATTATTTTACTATTTTTAAAATAATACATAATGAAATTGAATGCAGAATAACGCCAGAAATATCGACCATATAAAAAAGATGTGAAATATTTAGAAACTATTATTTTAACAATAAATTCTTTTAATGATACTGCGTTTACATTCAATTGATTCTCTGACAGCAACTACTAGTTTGCACTTTTGTTTCTCTCTATTGAAAGGCTTATGTAATGTACCTTTGTGCATAGGAAATGCTTATTAGATTTGTAGTATTTAACATAGTGAAGTAATGCAGGTTTACACCACACGGTCCGATATGTAATTGCAGTGACATTTATCCCAGTTCCAATTGCCTAGAGTACCATGGTTACCAAATACCTAAAAGGATAATGAAAATTAATGCTTGTGTTGCTTGATTAAAATGTATCCATGGTGATAAGGCCACTGCTCCGACAAGGTCAAGCGGCTGTATTTTCTGCCAGCCTCCTTCAGAACAAAGAGAAGCCCTGAGTGATGTCACAGGTCATTCAGTTGGAAATTTCTGCCTTAGACCGTAAACAGTGGTTCAGAAAATCATGATACAAGCTAGAAGGGTTTGGTGTGAGTGAAACTAATAGTGGTCTTTATTAGGATTATTGGTAGAGTTATTGCATTTGTTTTTGCGGTTATGTTGTACATTGTTTGGAATTTAAAATAATGACTAAACCTATTCATGAATTAGCACATAATGAAATTAGTACACTTATATTCCACAGCAGCAATTATTAGTTCAATCCTCCCTAAATGATAAATAATATTTACTGATTTAATAAATCGCTCTCAAGGTCTCCCTTTGTTACACGTTGTAATTCCAATACCAATGTATCTTTGATACAAATGCTCCGAACAACGTTGAAGCGACACAAATTCTATTACATCGACTATTCCGGACAAAATCGCATTGCTTCCATAGTAAACAAAGCTAAAAGCTGATCATAAAGAAACTAAAAATCTATCACGCTACGATTACAGAGATGCTAATGTGTAGCGGCCATGGCAAATGACAGAACTGCAGAGTTCTGTTCAGAGATAAGCAATAAAAGTGCTTTTAGACACGTACCGGTTTAATTCTCTTTGTGATTGAGCATACATCCATCCCACAAGTTGTGATACAATACAGGAAATGTTACAAAACACTAGTTTCTAGGTGATTGTCATTCATAACGGCATTTGCTGTGTGTTTGTGATTGGCAGAACCTAGCGGGTCTTTATGAAACAAAGGACTCAGGGATACGAACACAACATTTTGCCTTTCATCATCAGACTGTTTAGCAATTTAACAGCTTTTCATGCAATATTCATCACGTTGTGTTCTAAATTGGTTTACGTCCTATATGTGCAAAGCTTAACGTGCAAACATGTTTAGATCATGGCGTATTCAACGAGTTTACCTTTCCAATTTCTTATTTGTTTTACTGACAGTTACTTGTTACCTAGAAAATAAAAAATAAATTAATTGAAACATCAAAATAAATCAGAATTGCAAAGGATATTGTTCTGAAGTATTTGAAAGGAAAAAAGAAATCTACGTGTTCTCATTATGTAACTTTCTCTAAAAATAATTGTAACAAAAGATTATTCCTTTATTTACATTGTGGTAGCCGAGATAAACTTTAGCAAAAATGTTTGTAGTAGCTTCTTTCAGGTAGAAGGGATATAAGGTAACACACTAGGCTAATATGATAGTCAGATCTTTTAAAAAGCCAGTCGCTATGTGAAACAATCGAAATTCGGTACTTTTTGTAGGCTATGAGTAAAACAAAAGAAATTAAAAGAAAGATAACTTCCCGTTTGAGAAAAATTTAGGTAGCTTAAAATTGAAACCAATAAAATGGAACGTGAATTCTACAAACATGTATATGACCTAAATTGTTGGTTTTAATAATATCTACATTTTTGTGCAGTTACTTTTTGTCTCTTTGTGTCTTTGTCTGACTGTCTACCTGTCTGTCTGTCTGTCTGTCTCTCTCCCTCTCTCTCTCTCTCTCTCTTTCTTACGGTTTACCATTTATGCAAAATTTATACAGAGTGGGAGGCCTTCGGAGGTTATTCCAAAAAGTTCAATGTATATACATATTTTTATGTGTCAAGCAAGTCTATTTAATATGCAGTATTTCAATCAACGTTATTAGAGCCATTCTTGAGAAAAATACACTTTTAAAGGATAATTTAGAGTGGGAGAATTTTCTTTAAAATCTTCGGGTCGTATCTTGGAAGACACTAAACTTAAATGCTAAATTTGGTATATAACGGTCTTTCACACTCACACACCCACTCATTCACTCACTCACTCTCGCGTAAACCTGTTTCTAAAATTGTTCTTGTTTTTTTTATTACGTTATACTCAAAATATGTTTCGGGTTAAGTCTAGGTATCGAATTTCTGGGTGGAATACAATATCTTTTCCATCCACTATGTAAATTGGACACACGTGATAGAGAAAGTAATAGAATAAGCACTGGAGATTTTAGTTCCAATAAAGATGATTTGAGACTGAAATACATAACGCTCCAGAAATGAACGAAGTATGACTATTTCATTTGAGCATGTTTGCAGTTTCAGTGTTATAAGAATTGCAGAAGCATTGCAATAAACATTGCAGCTGTTTCCAGAACTTAGAGAATGTATGGCTATTTCATTTGAGCACGTTTGGAGTTGCAGCGGTATAAGAATCGCAGAAGTATTGCAATAAATATTGCAGCTATTTCCAGAACTTAGAGAATATGACTGGAAAAACTAGAGAACAAATTTGACATAACTTTCCCTACTAACTCTTGTAAGTCTATTCTTAAAGACACTTATTAATGTATCTACTGCTAATCGAGATAAACATTGCAGAAGTTTTCTTCCTACTTCATTGCAGGTAGGCATGGTTTAAGGGAATAAAGTAGGCTTTAAGGGAGTCAATATTTTGAGAGCCTGTCATGTGAACGTTTACGTATTCTATAACAACGAATGGCAAATTATAGTTTGAAAATTAAATGCACTTGAAATTCACACCAATACCAAGGAATATCCCGGAAATGGTTAATTCCACAAAACACACATTTGACAAATTGTGTGCTTTAACGATATCTGCATTTTTGTGTGGTAGATTATGTCGTCTTGCGTTTTCCAGTAGTGAAAAAAGTAAATCAGAATAAAGGGGACCTCAGAGTCTATTCCCAGAAATATCAGGATAAACAATTCGTCATCCAGATTTCCTAAGTATACAATGCTTTATTAAAATCATCTGCATTTTGAGATATTTTCCAAATTGAGTTGACTATTAAAGTACTCACGCTCCCTCAACCAGGCCTCGAAACGCGCTAGAAGGGAAGCTGATAGCCAATACCTCATTTGTTCAGCCGTGAAGATATGTAGGCTGATCTCAGTTCTGAGCTGTAATGCAGCAAAACCTCTCTAACATTCTTTTGGCGTGCACCTAAGCTGAAATAGCCTGATGTGCTGTGGAGTTTAGAAGATGGTTCTTGAAATTCTTCGGGGAGTACCCTTAGAACATTTTGAATAGCTTTTTCGGTTTGGTTTCTCTAAGGTGTGGCATTCTATCCAAAAATTGATACCGAGAATTCTCCAGAATTTCACCCACCTGAATAAAAAATTAAAAAAAAAATAGAAAAAGGTTCACAGGCGTGTGTGCGTGTGGACAGCACAAATCAAAAATGAGAAATCGGTTTTATACCAAACTTGGTATAAAATTTGGTAATTAAGTTTAGTACCTTCCAAGGATGCAACATAAGATTATGAGAAAAATCTCCCAACCCTAAACTTCCCTTCATATAGAGCATTTTCGATTTCTAAAAATTACTAACGTTTTTGATTAAAATGTTTACATGGAAAATAAAATGTATATTCCGGACTCCTCAAGAATAGTACCTGATGTCCTCTTCATCTTAAATTACTTTCGCATAACTGGTAAACCGTAAGACATAGATAAAAACTTACTTCACAAAAATGTAGGTCTTGTAAAATTACACAATTTGTCATGCATACAGTTTTGTATAGCCAACCATTTCAGATATTTCGTTGTTTGTCTCAATGTTACAATATTTGCAGCTTTCTCAAACGGGAAATACTCATCCGTTTCATATCTCTTTTGTTTTATCTCTGGCCATGGAAAGAGACTGGGATCTCAAATACGGCTAGAGACAGCTTTTAAAAGAGCCGACTATTTATTTTAGCCTATTTGTTCTCTTATTCCCCTTCTAAGGAATAAGCCCATTTATGGTAATGCCTATCTTGATTAGTATTATACAGATAAAAAATAATCTTTTGTAAGAATAGTTTGTTTGCAGAACAGATAGAGAAGGTCTAGTGAGTGGAACACATTCGCTTTTTTATTTATGTTGCTTACAGACACGCTTTTCCGAAAATGCGTTTTTATTCAAGGGAGCTCCGAATATATTTTCGGTTAAATATTGTTACCCAATTTTTTGGGCGGAATACAATAATAACTTTCTTACTGTACTTAAAAGGAGTAATAAATCTCTGAAGTTATCACAGAAGCTTTAAATGTGTGTTTTGAGGAAACTTTGTATTTCAGTTCGCTGGTATGCATATTACTTTCAAATCTGAGTAGGTATTTATGTACGAAAACTAAACTCATTTTATACTTTATTTCCCAGCTTTCGACGCTTTTTAACATTCTTTAATTTTCAATGAAATCTATATTTTAGTTGCCCATACCAGATCGGTTTTGATATTTTATACTACAATACGAAAAGCAGTTACTTTAAATTTTGCCTATTAAAATGTTTTAACAAAATAAAAATATTACATGGATTAAATGTTAAGAAACAGAACGACACATCTCTGTCAGACAGACAAAAAAAATCTTCACATGACATGTTTTATCCATCATCGTCTAGTTACAGGTAGTTTCTATAAACCATTCTTGCAAAGCTGGTTCCTCTATGTGCCTAAAGTTAAACTGAGATATGCATTTTCAGAAATAATTTTATCACATTTTATTAAAGATGTAAGGGGGACAGCGGAAGTCAAGCGCTTAAAAACTGGCCGCTATATACGGGCCTTGAGATTGTATTCTCTTTCCCTAAAATCGCGAGAAACAACTGAATCTAGTAGTACTTCAAAAAATTTAAAATTTTAAATCCGTGACAATAAGTATTTTGAAAAAGGCTGACGCCATGAAACGTGTTTAAAATAAATTGCATATTTTGAAGAGATCTACATATTTCTGTATACCGTTATTGTTTATATAATTCGTTTAAATTGCAGTAATAGATGGCTTTTTCCAGATTATTGAACATTTTATAACATTTCATTTGTCATGTAAATATCTAAATGTTGGACATTTAAAAAAATAGTTTGTGTTATTTGAGAAAATCGAAAATGTTGAATAATCCACTATGTAAGAAGTGGTTTCTTCAAATTTTCTTTGTCACATTTTTAGATATAGCGTGCCTGAGTATTGCATTTATTATATTTGGGAATTTCGTTTTTGAGCTATGGTATTCATACACATACATGCACACGCTTAGCGAGGACATTTTCAAAAAAATCTATTAACTCAGGGAGTCGCAAAATGTTGAGTTACTGTGAAATCTCGGTGCTGAATTTTTGGGTGGAATGTAATATTCCCTCTAGTTATAATACATTAACTAAAATATATTAGTCATAACTAATAATGCTTCATCATTCTCAGCTGCATTAATGGGGCTTTGTCTTTCCAATATAATTTTATTTTCATACCTATCCTAAAATGTTTCTCATAAAAACTTAGTATTTGTGCCTTACTTATGTTGATGCTGATAAACTTTAGCTGAAATGGTTTGATATACCTTTTATTGTAGCTACAGGGCACACAGCAGACCAGGTCGACTGCCCAATATTTAAAAAGTAGCTCGTTTTTTGCTGCCTTTAATGTTGTATATCCTATGCATAAAGTTTAAACATTTAAGCGAAGGACTGTATAATGCTCGAATTAAATCCAGCAAGAAAACTGTCGTAAACGACTTAATATAACAGACATGCTATATCACTAAAATTGTATCTTTAAAGGAGTTGCGCAATTGCATGCAGTAAATATCTCTTATATATAATTTCTCAATCAACTTTTATGAGTTAAGACAGCAAATGCTATTTAGTGAAAGTTTTGTATACATTTTTATTTGTCATGGATATATCTTAAACACGTGATATTTTAATAAAATAGTTCTATACATTCTTGAGAAGATAATCACCTAATTGCTTTACCTTAAAGTATCGTTTGTAGAGGAAATATCCTAAGTTTTAATAATTATTGCAAAAACTTAAACAGTATTTAAACATTTCGCTTGCTGGTGTTCTAGACAGCATTTTATACCTGTCTAAGGGAAAGTCATATGAGCATAATTGTCTTAAAAATGTGAGATGTATGGTGGCACCAGGATATAATTTCCTAAATTCTGTATTGCGAAGCTATGCAGTTATTGGGAAAACGTGCATTTGTGCCACTTAATTTAAGTGCTGAAAACCGGACACAAAAACTTTATTTAGGATCCACGAGTTATTTCAACGCATTACTTAGGAACTTATATAATTATGGGAGTATTCAAGGTTTAGTCTCAGCTGCATAATTTGCACATATTATATATATATATATATATATATATATATATATATATATATATATTAGGATTTATATTTTGGTCCAGAGGTGGGCAATTTGATCTGAAAAGGTGTGCAAATGGAGTCACCATAAATTAGTTATAATGGAATCGTATGCCTCTAAATTAATTTTTAATGACTTGAATTCACAATAATATTTAACTTAGTAATTAAATAATTATTATGGATGTTATTATGCAGCATATGTGGGTTAATTAGCATAAATGTATATAGTATATGCGAGTAAATTGACATACGTATTTCTTTTTTTTTATTGAAGAGGCCGTATTGGCAGTTATTAGTTGTTGGGGATCGTTAAACTAAGTTTAAACATTCCACGCCAAGTTGGGCGGTCAATAGCTGGTCTGGTTGCAGTTCTGTCCACGCAGTAGACAGCTTGCCGGCAATGGATGGAATGTCGGCAGGCCATTAGAGGGACTTGTTGCCAAGCCACTCAGAAGAAAACACGTAAAAGAACAGATGCTACATTAATAAGTGCCATCCCACTAGACGTGATGGTAAAGTTAATAAACCCGTATTTTAAAAGTTACATAACTTGTTACGTAGTGTGTGTGTGTGTGTGTGCATGTGTGTATATTTGTGTTGTGTAATGTAGAACTAAGCTCCTGTTTAACTCCACATTTTTATTTGTGACTATTTATGCCTGGTGACTTCTCGGTACTCTCAAAAGAAAAGCGAGTTGAACGCCTCCATGGTATGTTTCTTTAGTATAAATATAAATGATTGTTATTGACCAGTTACTGGTTTGAGTCGCAACATTATTATTCAAAATATCAGAGTGAAGGAGATTATAGCTTTAACACAATGAATATATTACAACAATTTAATGAAGACTTAATATTTTCAAGTGTTTGTTCCAAATTAAAGGAGAGTTTCACTGCTCACTTTACAATACACCTATCACAAAAGTAATAAACTGAAAAATTTATATCAGCACAATCTTCATGAGTCCATCCTTTGCATTTATTGCACTGTATCCAGTCTTCCTCAAGAAACTCCCCACATACAACATAAAAAGTCTCTTCTGAGTTTTTATTTTCATTTGTACCAACATTGATTTTCTTTTTACCCTTGACTCCAGAGGTATTAGAGGCTCTCAACAGCGTTTTTTTATTATGTTTCCCTGTCAAGACCACATCTCAAGCTAAAGTTCTATTCGTTTTTTGAAGACACTCCTAATGTGGACAAAAGAGGATTTGTCTGCATTACAGTAATGTACCGATTGTTCCTGTTTGAAGACTCTTCTGATGTAGTCGAGGATCAGCTGCTCTACTGGAATGGTATCAGTGCTTTTAGTGAAATTTAATGTTTCAGCGCAATTTTCACTATATGTGTGTTGTTCTACCCGAGAAATTTCTTGAAGCCCCGTGGTTTATTCAGCAGAAGCTCGTGGCCTTTCCGGATGATCGATGATCTCAGATGGAGCAAAGTTGGCATTCGAGAAAACACATGTCTACTGGCCAAATATTGTGCCTTTTAATGAGTTCATCACTGTAGGCATCATAGAAGTATGCGGAAATGCTCCTCCAACCAATGCTGCAATGTGTGCAGTAGTCAGAAGCTGTTCGAGCTTCTCTCTGTTTTGTTGTAATCACTGAACTCCTGTGTATAGAAAGATAGAAAAATCTCTTTATCAGGTGGCTGCATTCGATGAGTGACTCATAATAATTTCGTACCTCCAAACAATTTCTATTCTTTGAGTGTGGGAGCTATGTGCATCAAGTATCAATAGCATCTTCTTTTCAGGTGATGGTTTCACCACGGAGATGAAATGCTGTATCCATTCACAGAATACCTCTTTGTTCATCCAGCCCTTTTCCTGACAAGAGAAAATTGTGCCAGGTGGTGGTCCAAATACTAGGCTTTCTTCATGCGTTTTCTCGCTAAGATTACTATTGGTGAAACATAACTTCCCATTGCAGTAAACGAGTACACACCAGTCACGTTTTGTCCACGTTCACAGGCTGTGGCTCCCACCTGATGCCTTCCTCTTTTGTCACCAATTTTTCTGGACGTTGGACCACAGTATGTAATGCCTCATCCATCTTAAAAATTATAGTTGCTTTAGCTTAATATTATCAACAAGTTTTTCTAATAGTTTGATAATCTTTTTGAACCCAGAGACTCGAGGAAGAGAGGTTGTTTCAGGACTTCTCAAACTTATTTAAAGATGCAGTCGCATGAACCATCCCTTCCCAGCAGTTTTCTTGTGATCGAAAAAGCGAGCTTTGCAATTTTATAATTTCTTTACGTGACAATCTGGAAAATAAAAGTGGATAGTAAAATTACTGCAAAATATAAAAAAAGAAAATAAATAAAAAAAAGGGTTAACTTATTTGAGGTTAACTTATTTATAAAAGGTGATATAAGTTTAATTTATTACATACCAACAGAAAGTTCTCTTCAAATGAAAAAGAAGAGACACAAGCTCTTCCTCGACTTTATTTGTTAAATCGGTAGGCCGTCCAATGCTTAACAACAGGTTGGTACCTTCGCTTTATTGTATCTATCTATTGTGCTTGGAAGTATGTTACCTTTTTGTACCGCTTCATTAATGTACATAAGCTTCAAGATCTTTTTTCATAGCTTCCCCTTTCCATTTACAGTAGATGCCCTTAAATTTGTCGAGATTCTCTTGTTATCAGGAAATGTACGTAATTTGTATGATGTGCAACAGTAATACATATCTAGATAAATTGCTAAAAAAATTTTGAAAGTGCTGATCAAATAAATGTATATATATACACTTGAATATTCTGTGTAATTTTGTCCAGACCCAATTACACTTCACCTTCAGTTAAAAATAAATGACACAACACAAGTTAAGATTATCACATATCTTATATCCTAACTGAATTACATTCGAGCCTCTCTACATCTGCTGGTCCGTCTTGCAGAAAATAACAGAGTGGTAGAATAGGTTTTCAAATTTTTATCAACAGTAACTTTTACATTCATTTGTTTTCTTTTCCTGCCACGATCATTAAACATTAAGAACTGTAGCATAGCCGGTAAATTGCAACCTTCCCGCTGCCAAAACTTCCGACTAAGGCTGCAACACCTGTAAATGAGGGCTCTGTAAATTATTCTCCTGTCACCAAGGTGGTTACTCTTCACTCTAAGGAACAGGCGACATTTAGTCAAGGGTCATGTATACACCTCTTGCCAGTGTAAAATACCAATAAATTGACAATATTTATTTCATTTGTGTTCTGGACAATAAACTTCAAAACATTCTCTTTATTTCATGATATATTTCACGCTTCCGCTAGAAACTGTATAGCATTAACCCAATTCTTAATCTTTGCACACACAATAGAAGAACATGCCTCATTGGTGATAGTGGGGTTATTCATTGCCCTGCATTTGTTTCTATTTGTGTCTTCCTTTTAGCAGCGAGGAATGTGTTTCTCTGATTCCACTATTCGCGCCGCCTCCAGAGCTCTTATCTTTAGTCTGGAAACAATTGCAAGACTGAAGTTCATTTCGCGGATCACTGCTCTATCGGGTTCTGCCAAAAAGGCGGATCAAATACGACATGACTTAACATTACACGTCAGTATGTTCCCTTAACTTGTTTTCCAACTTTGTCTGCTCTAGGTGTATTGTTAAGGTTGTGTTGCTGCAGAATAGTGAAACAGATTTCTCCATTAATTTCCCATGCTACATGCCCGTTTATTATGCACTATCTTACCCAAAGTGCACAGTTACCTTTCTGAATTCAAGAGACAATTTAATTTACCACCCCCGTACTTTATGAAATTCTTGTATATTAAGATGAGGCATCTGTGAAATTTAGAAAATCCAATATTTAAGCTATTTTATTAAAATTTATATAGTTATTACACTCAATAAGCTATATTTTTGCCATGTATCAAAGTTCAAACTGGTATAGTTATTTACATAATTTTAATGTCTAAATTCATTGTTTTAATAAAAATGAGTAACATGATATATTTTTAAAAATATTCACATACACAATTCAAGTTTTTCATTAAATAAGTATATAAATAGATGTATCATATTGATCTTTTTAAAGTTAATCCTAGCTAATGTAAAAACTTTTAAAAACTCTTGATCTTTCAAAATTTAACTCTCTGAATCGAAACATTACTTCGAAAACGTATAAGACTATTTTCTTTAACATGCCACTCACAACTTTGAGACAACTTAAAATTGGATCGTGTGGAGTATTTTAAGTATGACAAAGTGTTGGAAAATGTTTTCGAGAAAATAAGGGTTAAAGTTAGGAGTTAATAAATATACACCTTGAAGCTTATGTCACAACGCCTACGCCCAACGAATTTATTTTATACGTATTCCGAAGTAACTTTGGGATTATCAGTACCAATAGGACTGCACGCTGCTCACTAATTACCAGTGCACCACACTTAATGATTTCAGAACTTTCAATAATTTAAACTTAAGCCGCAGACTTTGCGCGCGCGTTCCTGTCCCGTCTGGACACAGCTTCGCTGCCAACGTCTCCCAGAAAAAGTGCCTGCTGCCTTTTTTTTTTTTTTTTTTTTTTTTTTTCTTTCTTTTTTTTTTTCGTGTGGAGTGGAAAAACCCAATCTACAGGCGACAGAGGAGATAACTCTGCCAAGTGTGGCGGTTGCCACAAACTGGCAATACGCACTAAACACCACTCCACCGGAGAGAATTTAGGGTGTAGGAATGCAGCAGTACCGCTTGTTGCACCTGCGGATTCAAGGAGCGGGTGTGTTGGCCGGCTATAGGCCAGATCCAGGAGAGAGTGATAGCCAGGACGCAAACATGGCCGGAGCCCTGATTGCTCCCTTGGAAATTTGTGGTGGGATTTACATAAATATTATATGGGGATATATTTGCAGCCCTGTATCAAAAAGGACATAGTATAACATTTGTTGCCCTTTTGGGTATAGTCGTTAATGTATTTTATTGTGTCTGCAGCGCTGTAACATAAGGACATAGTCAGTTAAAATATTACTTTTAGAATACATTCTAAGCTAGTCATATTTCTGCAACATATGCTGCTCTACCTGGCATAGTCTTTAGTTGCCTGGCATAGTCTTTAGTTATTAGTGCAAACTATTCATGCGGTTGCATTCAGCTCTGTAACAGAAAGGACGTAGTCATTATGTAGAGAGTTCATTGGTTGCGCGTGGCCTTCCTTAGTGGTCACCCAACCAAGTAATGTCCACTCCCAATGCTGCTTTACCTGTAATAAAATCTTATTCTAAGCAAATATTTGTTACATTCTAACAACTATATACAAGAGAAGGTCCATTTGTGGTCTGCCAGGTTGCCATAGATTGGGGGTCCCTCATACCCCCAGGTCCGCCTTGACTTGGAGAGCAAGGACTTCAAGGGCCAGCAAACTCACGTTCTTAGACACATTCATGGGTAATATTGTGGAATTTTAACTAGTGATTCTATATATTCTCGTATATTTAAATCGAGTTCCCCCAGGCCGAGGGTTCTGTCAAATAGAGAGAACGGTCTCTTGTGTTTGTTATTGCCTGCTGCATAGCTGCTACTTTTACAGATTCATTCCAGCTAATTCTTAAGTTCAACACTTAATAACTTATAAGCTAACACAAAATCTTCTCAACATATTTCTATTAATACTTAATCATCTAACATTCATTTAATATACAGAGCTATGTTATGTCTCAGCATAGCTTCAGTTAATTAAAGTGCGTCAATTGGGAAAATTATATGTTCAGAATTTATATAATTTTATTCTGAAAAAAATATTTTTAAAATGTTTAAAATTTTTAGTCAAATTTTACAGATACAGTTCCTTAATAGTAATTTTTTTTTTGTGTGGACTTTTCATTTACCTTGTAATTTCACACAACCCGAATATTCCTAACAGTATATGATAAATCCTCATACTCAAGCAAAATAATGTGAAACAATGTCTTGACCATTAAACTTCCCTGCGGCTTTCCAAGATTTGGAAATGTTAAAGATTTATAAGTATCCCGTGGCGGTGAAATGATCATCGATTGGAAGTAGTGAAATAATCCTTAGATATTTTCAATAGGTTAAGCTTTTAACATTTGTACTTCTCTTTGTTTCCATAGTTATTTAAGAGCATGAGAGCCATGTAGTTTCCACATACTACAAGTCCTTAGTGCATATATGCAACGAAACAGAGGTGATAGAACAATCTCCTCAGTTAATATAAAATATGCTTTCATTGATTTCTTACCTTTAAAGGCTTCAACTTTACAGCAATTTCTGTTTTTCAGACATCCCTGTCCTTCCACTGTCATTCTTCCATGTCGCTCTTCACCATGCTTATGTGGATTCCTTCGTAACATGTTTTACTAGCTCTTCCACGCTTCCTTCAACCTGGAACAATCCAGTACGTTTGATCCTCCGCCATGCGTTGTACCTGCCCATACACTGAAGCCTTATTTTCTGTTCGATCCAAAAAGTTTCATCTGCACTCATTACATGCTGCAATCAATATATTCTCACACTTCTTGAAAGAATATCAAATTTAAACAGAATTAACAATAATAAAACACTATACCTAATCCTTTTAGCAAACATTTATTTAATATATTTAATATGAATTATCCAGTAACGAAAATATTAATATTCGTAATTAGTTAAATTTAATTGGAATTCAAGGTAATACTGTTTTGACAAAGGCCATATACCTAAAAATGTTTCTCAGAGGAGTAAAAACATGCATTGGTAGTTATTAAACGAAGTAGAGATTATTGCAAAACATCTAATGTGTTGCATTCACCTGACCTCAACTATTATGCAACAAACTTTTTCTTCTATCTATTGCATGTTAGTCGAGATAAACATGATCAGAAATGGTCATACTGCGCTTTTCCTATCGAGTACAAACGGAATAAGGGAACACAAGAGACTAAAGTGATACGAGTCAAAAAAAATAAAAATAAATGAGGGCTTCCCGTTTGAGAAAAGCATGATTGGTGAAAAATTAAAACCAATAATCAGGAATACTTGGAAATGATTAGCTCCACAAAAATGTATTTGACATAAATTAAATTTTTTAACGAGATGTACATTTTTGTCTAAATGATTCCTTCTGTCTCTTACAGTTCACTAGTTGTGCAAAAATCATCCAGAATAAAGAGGAATTCAGAAACTATTTGTGGAATATTCAAGATATGCGTTTTATCACTTGTCATGAACATAGTTATGTAGTTTAAACATATGATAATTTAATCAAAATCGTTAGAGACGTTTAGAGAAAATCAGTATTTATTTTCTCGTATGTACCTATTAGTTAGATAAGGTATTGTATTCCACCCAAAAATTGGATGTCGAGATCTGTGTGGGTAGCATAGATCAATACCAAATACCAAACTTGATATTTATATTTTCAAGAAAATCCCACATCCCAAGCTAACCTTTACATGGAAACATTTTTGTAAATTTGTTTTTCTCAAAAGTAACTCTAATGATTATGATTAAAATGTTATATATTAAAGATATTTACATCACAAAGAAAGTGTATATCTTGAATTCTCTGAGGATAAACTCTGGAGACCTCTTTATTTTGGACGCGTTTTGCTGAATTTTGCGTAACCGATAAACCGTAAGAGACAAAGAAACACTTATTACACAAAAAATGTAAATTTCGTTAAAATACACAATTTATATAATGCATATTTCTTGTACAGTTGGCCGTTTTCCAGATATTGCTTATTATTGGTTTCCATTTTATGCTACGTTAACTATTCTCAAACAGGAAGCCTCCTTTCGTTTCGTCTCTCTAGTTTTACTGCTGACCATGCAAAGCGAACCAACTTCTATTATTTCACATAACCATGACATGCGAAATTAAATAGACTGAGTTTATTTATAGACGCTCTTTAACTGCTGTGGTTCTTTGCGTCCAATTCTATGTTGGGTATGGAAGATCGGAGGACATCTCGTGAAAGGTGTGGCTACCTCTAACGCCTGCCTGTGTTTGGTCTTCTCTATTAAACTACCGGTTCGGAGAGCACGTAATGCTTGAGTGTACAGGTAAATAAATAAATGGCGAAATTCAGTCTAAACGCGGCAACTAAACACGACCATTTAATGCATATTGTTTAGAATAAGTGTAACGTCTTTTCTTATTTTGCATGCATTCTAATTGGAACAGAGCAACTATTTTCTACTCCAAGACATTCTCAACCAAGGTTTTCTAAATTCTATTATGTATTTTTGTGAACAGAATTAGGTGTTTTATAGCTCATTTCCATCAGTAATAACAGTTTTCAATGGTAAAAGGTCATCATAATATACCAGATAAAGGCAAGCTTAATGAATATATGTTTGAAATTGATATGATTGTATTGTGAGGTGTGTAATACCAGCTGCTACTTAATTTCTCTGCTTGGTGTGATTTCTGGCTACGTAAAGTAAGTGCAAGCGAGTAGGTCGCCCTCCATGTTGTTTTCTAAAGTATAACTTTCGTTATCCTTGTATAGTTGTAAATTGTCTCAACATTACTTTTTTGATTCAAGGAGTTTCAAAACACATAGGTATTGACGGTGAAATGTAATAAGAGCTTTTTGGACGGAGCACACTTCTTATAGATAAGTGGTGGAGAAGGCATTTAAATGTTTCGACATAATCAGTGGCTTAAATATTAATATTTTAACCTCACTATTGGAGTCTCTTCTGGCCAAATTTATGTATATAAGCTTTCTTTTAATATAACTGCAGTTCTTTAATTTCGTAACGCGTTTGATTATTTTTTTTTTTTTTACAAATGCTGTTCAAAATTAATGTGCGCTCCCTCTTGAGCATTCCACTGAGGGAAAGTTACATGGAACAGAGTCAACAACTATAAACTTAACGTATGCATATGTGTAAGATACATATCATAATATGCAAATAAAATATTGTTACTGAGTTTTGAAGAATTGAATAGAAAGTAATGGGGAAAAGGTTTTTAAAGAATACTAATGTTGAATTAAATTAGTTTTACTCAAGTATTTTTACAAGAGTCTATTCTTCTATTTGCTTCTTCTAGATAAACGTTCACCCTGAAGACGAGGAAGATGCACTTCTTCGAAACGTTGGTGTCAAGCCAAGTTTTTACCTGGCTAGAAGCCCGAGAAGATTTTGAATTGCTTTACTTTGTTTTGTTGTATCCGCAATCTTACTCCGCGTGAGCTACTGCGCAAATTAGTATTTAGCAAATTATTTCATGGTTTGAGTCCTGGTCGCCATCTTCTCTGGGACATTCATTGTGATATTTGGGAGCTAGGTTGCCTTTAAATATTTTGCTCTATACATCTACAGCTGTCAAACGCGTCTATGTTACAGAATTATTAACTGGGGAAACTATGTCGTAAGGAAATCTCCGGATGTTTTTGTCTTGCGTGTGAATTAATGTTTCTTCCGTGGTCTAGGAATCCCATACTAGCCCCTGGTTCTAGATTGCCAGGTTCAAACCCGCCGAGGACGATGGAGTTTTTCGGCCTTAAAATCCTTAGTACCTCTTCCTTTGGAAAGTAAATAAAGGCAGTGCTCCTGTGTGGTAAATTTACAACACATAAAAGAACCTCGAGTGTGATGAAAGGCCGCTGAAAAAAATCAAGTGGTCTTTCACAGAAAATATAGAATGAGATACTGAGAGCTACAGCAGAAAAAGGTCCATAAATAGAACTAAATTCCAATATACATTGGGACGCCGAGAACAACAGCAGTCGAACAGCAACCATAAATAAAACGTTTAGGTTTGCTGGTTCATTTTGTGAAGTTGTTTAGATTTTAGTGCTTTGATGTATTATTTTATTCATAGTTTATTTCTTGTTGAGTTATTTCAATGTGCATTTATCTTGTTACGGTTTTGATAGTTCGATTTGGTTGCTATCTGACATGTATTAGGTTTGTACATTGTTATGTTTCAATATAGCGTATTCTGGTTATTACTCGGCGCTTATTCAGAACTTCCTTAACGCGCAAAGAAGTGTTTTTGTACGTATGCTCGAGACTTGCTCGCTTCCAGGTCAGTGTGTGTGTGTGTGTATGTGCGCGCGCGCGTTTTGCTCCGAGAGCGGGTTTGACGAAATAATGTCATTTTCCTAGGGCAAATTGCTTCTATGTATTCGCTATATGCCATGTTATACGTTTGCAAACTATTTAGATTACGATACTGTATTTGTAATGCTAAATATATAATTTGTGAGCCTTTAATCTGGGTTTATTTGCATTTGCTGTAAAATATTGCAAGGGCAGTACTCTTCTTGTATGGTAATGCGTGTTCTCGAAATTTCGGTCCTTATACTTCCATCACCTTAACACTTCCATCTTGGATAAATCCAGATGTGAGTAAAGCACTTAAAAGTGCCAAGTGGTAGCCGTGAAATTCCATTTTCTTTGTATGCGAAAAAAAAAGGAAAGCAGCTAAGAAAACTATATATAAAGAGGTCGCAAGTTAGAATTTCGCTTAGGGTGACCACCGGGATAACAGTTTTTCGAGGTTTTCCCATATCCTGAGAAGCTCGAATGACCGCGAGATCATTTGAGCATCATTTCACCGATTTCATTCATCGTCCGATGAGACCGAAAAGTTTAAAGGGCGTTTAACTAATATATATATAAGAAGAAGAAAAAACAGTACAAGATATTTTGAAATTGAACCAATAAAAAATATATACAAAGGGTATCATAAAGAATTATATTTCATATGAGTTATGTCCATTAACGAGATATGCATTTTAATGTTTTTTCCACACAAGCTGTGTGCAGGACATGAGTTGGATAGATAAAATCACACAGAAAAGGTTAATACCACAGAAAAAGTTAATACCAATTGTGAACCTTCCGTTTCTAGCTAGTTTCTAGCACAAATTACCATGGCAATATGCCAGAACGGCATTGAATTGCTCAAATGACTCGTATGTTTCCCGATAAAACACCCGATAAATTATTCTGAGATGACATCAGCCAATAGCGATTTATAATGTTGTAAGTACTTTAAAGTCCGAGCTTCATTGTTTAATTAACACTAATTGGCCGGATAGTTGGTTAGGCTGTGAAGTCCGGGACTTAAAGTACGATGTTGTAAGTTGCCATTGATTTATGTCATCTCAGAATAATTTAAGATCACCTTGTGGTTTGACTGGAAGCATGCGAGTCAGCTGCGGAATTTAATGCCACGCCGGCGTATTACCATGGTAGTGGTTAGAGGAACTGACTAGAGACCGGGAGATTCCTGATTAAAATACCGGCTATGGTATTCAAGTTTTCAGTCTGTAACTCAATAATAATTTATTACATTAAATAGCATTAATATAATTGAGAAAAATGGAAATATAAATTAATTTAGAGGTATTACTTGAGGGATAAGAAGTACCCATTTATTAATGATTTTAATGACATATTAATGTTATTTTTTACTAACTACTTTTTCAGTAGCCTTGCCTGTTTGATAAGTTATACACTAGTGGGATGAATTAATAATACCAAACATACATTTGCTCATTTAGGAACTTCCTATTGTGTTGTGTAATAATTAATAAGACATTGTCTCTTACGGCTTACCAATTATTTAAATGCAATTTAAAATGAAGAGGACTTCACAGGTTATCCCAAAAATCCATGAATAACCTTTATTTTCAATGTAAATACCTTAAACATATTATATTTAATAAAATTCATTACTTAGTTTTGAAAAAATAAACAGTTTGAACGTCTCTTTTCATGAAAAGGCTAATTTGTGATAGAGTGAATTTCTTCAAAATCTATATAGTGCAACATTGGAAGATGCTGAACTGCTACTTGTTGACTTCTCTCTCACACACAAACCTTTTTCTAAAACTGATTTTGGGGTGATGCAATGTTTTCGCTACTTGCTATATGTAATATAGTAGAGAAACTAAAAAAGAAAACTCGGCAGATTATTGAAACCAAACTATAAATTTCTCTAATTAAATTCTCTAATAGTCTTATTGCTAAGTATTGTTCTTAATGTGTCAGGTATATAGAGTTAATCCTTTTGAGGATATTATTCGATAAAGAACAGTCCCAGGCCGTTAGCGCGCGCAATTAACGAAAACGCAGCTGTGAAAGTACTGTCGTAAGCAAGCGGGAAGTTGCTGGTGATACAAAATTACCAAGAGGAATAAAATTAGCTTGTTTGCTTACTGATAGCTTCATTTACACATTAAAAGAGTGCGTTTGCTTTTCACCTCCCATTTCTTTATCGCAAGCCCCAACGTTGATTAAAACTTTACCTTAACTTTAAACACCCGCGTTTCAGTATATAGAGCTTTGGAGCGATAGCCATAAAACTGATTAAAGCAGGAAACACGAAAACTTTTCGCAGCAGAAAATGACGTAATTAACACCAAGCACTGTTCAATTTCAACACGTGCACTCATCAGTTAACCAAAAGGTAAAGCAGAAATTACCGTTTATTATCCATGAAAGTTTTAAAGTTATATTCACTAAGCACTTTAGTCAAACCAAAAACTGCCAAGGCAAGTTCCCGTTTATGGCCGTATACTGACGTAAATAAATTGTAGTTCATAGGGAAACGCGGCCGTTTATGCCAGTGTAGCCCCACCGCCTGCCAGCATGACCTCTTCTGTTCTTTGAGTATAGATTAGATTAGATTAGATTGAGTTCTGCAGGTTCATGATGGTCAACCAGCCCTTGAACAAAGAACATGTCAAAGCATACAAAATTAAATTTATCGCATTACATATAATAATATATATTTTAAACTTGCAATATCACTTGGCTTTTACAGTCTATGCCACTATACGGTGCTTACATATTTATATACAAAGTATCCAAATTTAATGTTAAGATCTACATTCTGAAAATATTAAATATATACATACAAATTTTGTCAATGCATTCCTAAATTGCTGGTTATTACTCTCAAAACTACATATACAAAAATAAATTACAGTACTAAATTAATTCAAATTACAGTACTAAAATACATAGATGCAATAAATACTAATTTAACATCACTAAACATAAAAAAAAAAAACTTCACTTGACTTTTAGCCTGTGTCAGATCACTTATGTTTACATTCTTAGTTATGTGTACGGAATATCAAAATTTGATATTAAAATATGCGTACATTGGCATATTTAGCGTTTACAACCACATTTGTATGTAAGGAGTATCAAAATGTTGTATTAAGATATTTTATAAAATATTGAGTATATACATTAAATATAAAATCACTTCACTTGGCTTTAATAGCCTGTGTCACTTCACTTTATGCTGGCATTACGAGGAAAGAATTAGGCTGTTTATAGATTTAAGTGTTTTTCTTCAGAATAAAATGACTTATCGCAAGGGTTCATTTACTTCTAGCAACTGGACTGGAAGTGTATTTTACCTCCAGCAAAGTATGGCCGAATTTGTAGAATGATAATAATACAAGCTGGATTTTTGTGTCGTACTATTAAAATAATGTTTTGTTGTTTTGGAACAAAAGTGTATAATAAAAACGAAGAAATAATGTCGCTAATGATGAAATCTCTTACAAAATTCTCGTCTAGTTCAATCACGCATGGAAATAATTCTATACCTCCACCTCTAGAAAGCTTAATTTGGTGTAACAGTCACAGTGAAACTCTCTCACGGAGGTGGTATCTGAACTACCTCTTCATTTTACATCCATTATAACACTGTTAATGCCTGGGTGGTCCACAAATTGGTGGAAGCCTTTTAGATGAAAAACTATATTGTGATCCGAGGGATGGATCATTTTGTATACACATCACTGCATATATAAATGCCTCGTAGTTGGTTTTATTGCTAGAAGCGCTGGTCGCTGGATTTACGGGAAGACGGTAAAGTGCTCTTCTAGTCTATGCTTCTACCAATTAGAGTGAGTGAAGCCAATGAGAAAAACAGTAAAACGAATTGCTTGGTCTGGACATCTTTGCTTTATGCTCTTATAAAGAGGAAACGCCAAGAAAATAAATAAAACTAACAAAAACACAATACTAAAGAAATATGGCATCTTACCCGTCCTAAGAAATTTCTGCAGCACTTATCCATTTTGTTTGTTAAATTGTTGCATTAAATTATCCAAAATACGCTCCTGAATTAATGTCTCTTGACATGCAAAATACGTTAGCAACTGCGGCAACAAAAAAAAAAAAAATCATATTCTGTCCTATTTTCATGTAAAAGCGGAATGCCTATCTCATACTTCACTTCGCTGTAAACAGCAATTCAGAAATGTTAAACGTACTTTGTCTACTTATTGAAATGAGTGTTTAAGAAAAGTCTATCAACGGAGTAGAAAATAGGTGATTCTACGATAAGATTTCTCAATAACTAATAGTACTTACATAGAAAACAATGCTGATCTACTTCTCTAGTACAAAATCGTGAAGATGTATTTCACGTATCAATGTTGTTACTTAATGCATATATGACCGAAATATTCGCATCAGTTATAGATCGTTTGTTTTTTGGTCTACCGTAATTAACCCACATGAATAATTTAAACTGAAGATACTACAAGTCTTAAAATGTAATTAAAATGAGGATTATATTAACATGACTCTTTCCGTTCATTCCTTAAAGTATTCTTAAAAAAAAAACTTATTCTTCTATATACTTCACATTAAGGTAGAATTTATAGAGACATGATAGCTTTGAAATTCCATTCTCTAAACTCGATAGGTAGAAAGGAAAACAAAACCTTTTCATTTGAAAATAGTATAATTATTATTTTCTGTGGCCCGTATGTACAAGATATTGTATTCCGCCTAAAGTGTGATATTGAAATTTCACCGAAATACATGTTTTGAGACCCCTGAATAAAAAAACGCATTTTAGAACACATATCCGTGTGTGTCTGTGAGCAGCGTAGTTCAAAAACGAAAAACTAGTTAAACACTAAACTTGTTATTTAAGTTCCAAGAATGCGACAAGAAGATTTTCGAGAATATCCCGCCACTCCATCTAACCTTTACATACAGCATTTTTTCAAAATTTTGATTTTCATAAATGACTCTTACCTTTTAATTAAAATGTCATGCATTCAAGATATTTTCATGTCAAAGAACTGTATATCTTGAATTTTTGGGGAACAGCCTCTGAAGATCTCTTCATTCTGAATGACTTTTGCATAGCTTCTGTATAACTGATAAACCGTAAGAGATATTAAGAAACTTACTACACAAAAAATGTAAATTTAATCAAAACACGCAATTAATGTAATATACATATTTTTTTGTAGATTTAACCGTTTTATAGATATTCCGAGCTATTGGTTTTATTTTTAAGATACTTAAAAATCCTCAAACCCAGTTTAATACTAGCTAGCAAAGAAAAAGAATTTAACTTGTTTCACATGACGATCGGCTTTTAAAATATTTGACTATCGCTTTAACCTGTGCATTCCCTTATTTTCCTTCTACTTACAAAGAAGCCAGAGACAAGAAACTTCTGCTAATGTAAATAATAATCTTTCGTAATAAAAGTATGTTTAGGGAACAGCTAGAGAAAGTCATGTGAATGGAATTTCAGTTTTTTTAAATTGTTACTAGCCACACGGAATATCTCGGAAATGGCTAATTCAAACAAACAACTTTTGTACATATTGTGCTTTCGTTTTTCTTCCAAGGCCATTATCTCCATATAATCTACCTATGCGCCAGTGACCTTGGTATTACGCCACTGGGCAGAAACGACGTATCAAGGGTACGTTTATCAGCTGTGAGCTGTCTCGGACGGCTCTTTGTCTTTTGTTGTGAATTGTTTCGATAATATGTGCTGTGTGTGATTTTCTTATGCACGTTATTCTCTTATTAATCCGCAGAAATGCCTTCCAGCAAAATCACGTTTGAACAGCGTACTTTTATGCACAAAACAAATGTGAGAACTGAATCATGTAGACAGGTGTAGACAATTTTAGCAGCAGTTTCCTGGTAATCCAATTAGAGACACTGTGAATGTCTAGTCAATAAATTTAGAACAACGGAGTCGCTAAACAGTAATCATTATGAATTACTATACCCGCACACATAAATAATAACGCCTTAAATAAAGCATGAGTTAATAAATGAAAAAAAGCCAAATCAGCAAATCCTATAGATAAAATTCTTATTATTAAACCTAATTGTCTTAAAGTAGAAAAAGCAATAAAGAAGCGAAAGCGACATGTTCTAACGGAGGAAAAGCTAGACGAAATTGGTTCTAAATTCGAACCTTTCCTAAGAAATCTCTGCTGTGTCGAGCAGCGAATGGGCGTTTCACAAACCTCTGCTCATACAGCTATTAAACCTATGCATGTGAATGATAATTTCATCCCTTGATGCCAATACTTTTTGCACAGATGGACATCACTTTCACCAACACTTATAAGGAGGTCAGTCATTATGCATTTTATGTTACCGCTACACGCCTGAAATACAGCAGGCAAGTATAGTGTAACATGCTAGTGCCCCAGTAAAGAAACATATCAAAGTGACTTAATCTTATATAAAATTGCTTGCGACAGTGTTTTGAGATATGCATGGTATTTTATTTATGGACTTTGATGATTACGGGACCACTGTGAATGCTGCAACCTTCATTAAAACTTCTGTGAAGTTGCATTGTGAAAAACGGAACAACATTAATACTGAAGATGTGAAACTTCACGACAAAGCTCGACCCCATGTTGCTGCTATTGTTTGTCAAAAAATCACTACATTTGGTTGGGAGGTGCTCTAACATCCACCATATAGTCCGTACTTATGTTCCGTCGGACTTTTATCTGTTTGGTCCCATGAATACATTCCTGGCCGGCCAACGCTTTGTGACATGCGGAAGTGAAATCAGCAGTCTGCAGATGGCTATACTACGGGGAAACGTACTTCTATGAACACAGCATATTGAAATTGGTATCACGATGGGACAAATATATTGAGAAAATTGGTGACTATGTCGGAAAGTAGGTAATAGGTGCAAGTTAATTTTGTGAACTTTTTTGTTTTGTGTTTTTTAAATATTAAACTTTTTTGTAAAAAATTATTGTGCCTTATTTTTGATCCGCCCTCGCTCATGTAGGTAAAATTGTCACCCAAAAATTCCATGTTTTAGGTACCCTGAAACCAGGAAATGCATTTTAAGAAAGTCTGTATATATGCTTATGTGCATAAGTTTATGAAACAAGTTTAACTAAAAATCTGATGTATTCCATTCACATAACTTTCATTACATCTCTGTAATAACTTATTGTTAATCTATGTTTTCTAACCAGTAAATTTTTGTCTTTCGCTTACCGTTTGCCAGTTATGCAAAATTCCACAAAATTCATCGAGAATAAATAGGCTATTCCCAGAAAATTCAAGATATACATTTTATTTGTCATGTAAATATTTTAATATACGGTATATTTAATGGAAATCGTTAGACATTTTTGAGAAGATCAAAATTTTCGAAACATTTGCCATGTAAAGGATAGTTGGGGTTGGGGGATATTCTTGAAAATCTTCGTGTCACATCCTTGGAAGATACTGAACTTAATACCAAGCTTGGCTTTTCGTTTTTGAACTATACTGCCCCCCCCCACACACACACACACACACACACACATACTCTAACAGAGAAACAGACAAATTATTTACAATTATTTTTCTAAAAATACTTTTCTAGATTTAGAGGGTCTTATATTTCCAGTGCAATCTTGGTATCGAATTTTAGGATGCAATACCATACCTTCTCAATACACTATGTACATAGTTCGCGTAGAGTAAGTAATAAAAATTTCGTTAAATACCAAACTAGGTAAGATCAACATTTTCAAGGATACGACAAGAAGATTCTCAAGAAAATCCTTCCGCACCCAAGTATGTTTTACACGGAAATTTTTCGATAATTTTGATTTTCATAAACATGGCTGGCTGTAGCGGTTCTGGTTAAAATTCCACATGTTTTAGATATATACATCAACAATAAAATGTATATGTTGAATTTTCTTGGAATAACTTCTGAAACCCTTTTCATTGTCAATGACTTTTGTGTAACTAATAAACCATAATGTTTGATACTGTTTATATCCACTTAATCATTTTCGAGATATTTCTTGTTATTAGTTCAAATTTTCTAATACTTATTTATACTTAGTTTTACTGTTCACAGCAGTCTCAGTCTCTCTCTCTCTCTCTCTCTCTCTCTCTCTCTCTCTCTCTCTCTCTCTCTCTAGCACGCGCCCGCGAGCGTGCACACACCAGTAGTATTTTGTAAGAATAGTTTTTTCTTGGATATTTATATAGCCCCCTTTAATATTCAAGGTCATATCGGACTCTTTGCACTTGAAACAACTCGTCTGTAGGTTCCTCTACGTTTGATTTTGAATAATTTTATTTCCCTCAAACACACAAACATTCACTCTCGCATACATACTTCCATACTCTGTGAGGGATAGGGAGTAATTCTGGCTAAAGAAAAATTGCCCGCCCCTGCCAGGAATCGAACCCTTGATTCAGGAAAGCTCAAAAACTGTGCTTGGTGAAATCGGAATATTGAATTTTTAGGTGAAATACCAAATTTTATTACGTACATGTCAAAGAAAGTATAAGCTGAAATATTGGAAATCGCATGGCAGTATGTTCTCTAATCCGTTGAATGTGTGGATTTGTTGCAAAAATGTGTAAGCTATCATATTTAGTAACCTGGTACAGAGCGAACAAGACAGATAATTGTCAACGATACGTTTCAAGGAAGTTGTTTTGCTGCTCTGTGGAACGATTTCTCGTAAGTTTCTCGATTAGAACTTCTGGCAGTCCTCTCTCTTCGTCCAACACAGACTACACCTTTCTAACAGCCTGTGTACTATGATTTGTTAGGAAAGTAACGCCAGCGAAGTTAATTATAAATGTATGCTTACATTCGCATATGAACACCTGCTCTGCAGTATACAGTATGGCAAATACAGACGGCCAAACAAAACTTTATTCCCATTTGCGTCAAGTCAAAGGACTGCGATTTGAATTTCGAACACAGCTGCCGTGCAGGGCATGTAAGTTTCGCACCGCAGACAGGCCTTTCATTCTACTATTTGCTAAGAGTAAGACCTGGTGGTTGCCAGTCGCGTCATTCAAGACAAGCCTGTTAATTTAACGTGGCTGATTAGACGGACTACGACGCGAGCTAAAATCAGCTGATTCTTCAGTCCAGTCATGGTTCACTGAAGTAGAAGTAAAATTGTCTAACACATCCATATTGAACACAAATAAATGATGATTAAATCTGTATAAAATATAATGGTACATACTGAAGCTACTCAATGTTAAGACTACTATTTATACTAAACTCTGATTCGTAAAGTATGACAATTTAAAATATGAATTGTTCAATTGTTACAAGCAATCACCCTCTATTTCTGTTTTATCCGTGTACTATAGGCGCAAATGTTCTATTTTAATTCATAGCACTTGATTATTTTAGATACCAGCAGTTAAGTAAATAAAATTCAGGATTTAATATGCCTAGATATCTAGTGAATAAATAAATAAATGTGTCAGCTGAAAATGTTAAAGCAGGAATTAAGAGTAATTAAAATAAGTTTGTGCCTTTGGGAGCTTTTAGTCCAAGTTTACGCGACACAAAATGGGTTAATCGTGTTTGGGGAAAGTCAATGTTAACCAGACACCTCCCCAGAGAATACACCCCGATATGCAGATGGATGTGTTGTAACACGACGGACATAGCTGGCAATCACAGTGTGATTACAGAACAAGCAGCATCCTAATGGTCTGCAGAGAGGCAAGAGTTCTCCTTATTGATGGTGCATGTTCGAGCCGTTTGAAAGATGGCCCAGAAGTAGATGAGCACTTCCCTCTCATGCGCACGTACCCTATCATTTGCTTTTTCATTTTGTGATAACGCGGTGTCAACATTTTTGGGATCTATAGCAACTACAATAGCAAAGCCACAAATCTTTGACGTGCACCATCTATGAGATGGCTACAACATTTATACTATTATAAGCCAAGTATAAACATACGTAACAACTTTTGGAGCTGAGATGCAATTTCTTTCATCGCAAATCTAGCAAGTAATTAAACAAACGGAGAAAGAATTGGTATACAATAACCACAGCACTCATGTAAGAATATCCCAGACATACACTAGACTCCGGGATATCGAGTAGCATTTTTATTTAAAGAAAAGCTACGGGATCAAGAATTAAAATGAAAATAAGTCGTTTAGATATCCTTTAATAATAACGTATGTATACAGTATGGAAATGGAATTGTTTGAATGCACTAAAAGGACAAACTAATTAAATCTAGTTGTAAACGCGTGCAACAAGTTATTAACATTGCTTATAGAAAACTTTAAATATGAACAAATGTTCGCTGTTTTGTCAAGTTCCAGGAAGCAACTTAACTTATTTTAAAGCCGGAGGCCTGTGATAGAAAAAAACTGCTTATGACTGGCTTTCACGTTACTAATACGAGTATCAAGTGCAGTGAGAACTTTTATTTAAAAACTGTTTCGCTTCTGATACTGTTGTTTCTAGATGTGAAAACATAGCAACCAATGCAGTTGGTGAGAATGGATGAAGTTGCTAAACTAAATGAGAAGAAACAAATGCTTTTGATGAATTTCG